>CM053580.1:511315504-511355832 GCA_028627135.1 Pseudochirops cupreus
CTAGGTGAGGCTTTTAGCTCTTGATTTTTTATGTGTCAGGGAGGGGGATGAGAGCCCCTGGATTTCATTCCTCCATCCCAACCTCTGAAAGTCTGGGCAGGTAGCTTCAAGAATCCAGGCCGCGGGTTGCCAGCCCCAGGAAAAACCGCTGACCCCGCTATGTGCCCTGCGTTCCCTCCTACCCAGTTCCGTCAGTCCTCATGTCAGCTGTGAGAAGGCTGCAGAAACTTTCAGCTGGGTGAGTCTGCTGGGTGGGGCTTCCCAGTCTGCCGCACTCTGCTCTCAGGTCCATGCTGGTGCTTCTCCTGTGTGCTCCGTTCTCCCTGTCCCGACCTCATTAGGCACTTCTCTGGGCTGGGAATCTGTCACTCTCTGTCTCCCAATGGGTTCTGTCACTCTTAAGTCCGCTCAAATTTACTTTTTAGTTCCCAAGGACGAAATTCTTGGGGAGCTTGGAGAAGTCACTGCTTACTCTCCGCCATCTTAGCTCCACCCCCTCTGCTGTTCTTCATGTATTTTCGAGGATCATTGATTATGCCTGCAGGTTCTTCTAGGCTAGGGCTTGAATAGGTGGATCAGCTGTTATTGGTAACTTGAATTCATCAAGGGTAAAAAGTAGTGGGAGAAGTACTAGATTGAAACTCAGAGGTTCCAGTCCTATCTCTGCTAGATTACTAACTGTATGACTTTGGACAAGTTGCTAAATCTCTTGGGGCCTCAGTTTCTTTGTCACGAAACTGATCTAGTTGTACTAGATCAAGTCTAAGGGCTTTGGGGTGCTAAATCTATGGACTATGGTTCAAAGAAAGGATAGCTTGAATTCTCTGGACTAAAATCCTACGAGTGCAGCATAGGAAGGATAGGGAGACTTTCTTATTATCTCCTCATTCACCTTGTATTCTTAAGGAATGTTCTTATTCCTTAATAGCCTCAACCCCTCTCCCCATAGAGTCTAAAAACAACAAAACAGAAAAAAAACAAACACCCTAAAACCACACTTTTTCATTGTTCTTATTTTTATTCTCCCGCTGATGGAGTGATGGGACTTAGATCCCTAAAAGGAAAAGACCATGTCTTTGAAAGCAACCTAGTCCTTCCATTTTCCCATACATTTCAGCAGCCCAGATAACTGATCTCTGCCCAAGGTCTGTGGCCCACCCCAGCCTACCTAAATCACCTAATTAACTTACTTGATACTCTTTTCACTGTTGCACCTGGCCCAACTCAGAGTACTTACCACTCCTTCACTCTATCCAGATCCTTTCACTGTCCCATTTTGTATATAGACTGCAGTGTCACACCCATTCAGTTGCAGGTTCACTAGGAACCCTGCCTGCTTCTATTGGAATGACAATAAACCTTATCATTTGACTGGAAGAAGGTTTGAGTGTGTGAGTTAATTCTAGGCTGATGCCTCTCTGTACCCTGACATTTTGGGGTTTCCAGCAACCCCAAATCACATTACAGCCTCAGTTCATTCTGAGCTTTAGCGCTTATAGCACTATTCTTATGAAACAATATCACCCTTTCATATCATCTTCTGTTGCCTGGCCTTGACTTCATTTCCTGTACATGGCTTTTAAAAATGTGATCTCTCTTCATGCTGGTCAATCTCTTTCGATAACTGCCTTCTTTTCTCTTCATTGGCATTGTTTCTCTTTGTGCTTTGAGAATTCCATTCTTAAGAGCTTTCCTATTCTTCCTCAGCTAACTTCCCCTATAAAATGCTATCATCTCTAGGATCTTACCTTTTCTCTCACTGAACCAGTAGAAATGTGCCATCTCAAAACTGAGAGAGCCTGTCAGTTGATGCATAGCTTGCTTCTTTTAAAAACCCCAAACAAACAAACAAAAAAACCCAAAATCCCAAACCTTTAAATTGGAGATGCTGTTTTCCCCAAGGTTCCCATCATTTGCACCCCAGAAGCTGGTTCTTCCTTATTGGTGGCAATCAAACAATCAGATCCAGGATAATAATTCCCTTAGATGACTCTGCATTTGGAAGGATATAAAGTAATTAGCACTGAATACTAGCTAGTTTAAGAATTATATCTTCTCTGAAACCTTTCCTGACTGTTTAACCCTTGATCTCCATCCCCTGTGAATGAAAGCACTTGCAAACAGAATCAGAATATCAAAGCTAGAAGAAAGCCTAGAAATAGGCTAATTCACACCATGCCTTTGACAAGTGAGGAAACTGTGGTCCAGGAAAGTGAAGAGAATTACTGAATAACACACCACAAATTATTGAAAGGAATATTTGTGTTGGTAGCAACAACCACATTTTTATGAGGATTCAAAATTTATGAGGTGATCTTATTAATGGCAAACATAGGTGGTAGTGCAAATATACCCATTTTACAGATAAGGAAACTGAGACCCAGAATGGGGAACTGACTTACCCAGAGTTATACAACGAGTGTTAGAGTCAGAATTTGAATCCAAGTCATGTTTGTCTCCAAATTAGATCTTCTTTTACAACATTATGCTCTTTCAATTTGATCTCAGATCTTGTGATTTCTAATAAAATATTTCTTCTATGGGACCCTTTTAGCACTTACTGACTTTCTATTTTGTGATGTTCATCTCCAATAAATTCTTCTTTCAATACTTAGTTATGGTGTGTAGATGACTGATTCTTCCAAGACAAGGGCAGTAGAAGTCAACCTTCATTACATCCCACTAATCTGGGAAGGTTTTGAGTGTGGATCAAACAATGAATTGGTATCTATCATCGTGGGTACAAATAAGTACAGATATATTCAGTCCTGGAAGACTGGTCACCAACTGATCAATAAACTTTTGGCTAATACAACTCATGTAGATCATCTACTCATTTTCAATTAATTTCAGTTGAATACACTAGACATTTGTTAAGGATCTACTACATGCAAGTCACGATGCCAGATATTAAAGAGAGACAAAAAGAATGCTTCTCTATTCTCAATGCACTTAGATTATATTGGTAGTAGAGCAGGAAATATCAAATGGCCATAGATATGCAAATCCAAGATATTTTGAGGAGTATGAGAGAACTAAAAACATGGGATTCAGGAAAGACTTCGAAAAAGAGGTGGCTCTTTGGCTGAGCCTTAAAGGAAGTTAAGAATTTTAAGAGATTAATGTAAGAAGGGAATATTTTCTGGATGTAGGGGATAGAAAATGAGAAGACATAGAGATTAGAAATGGAATTTCCAGGTATGAGATTGATAGTAGGCCAATTTGGATGAAACGTAGAGTTTGTGAGGGTAAGAAATATGAAATAAAACTGGAAAGGTAGGGAGGATCCAAAATAGTGGTGGTGGGGTCATAGTAAATATGAGGCTAAGGAGTTTGTACTTAATCCCATAAACTAATGGAAATCACTGAAGATTTTTGAGCAGGGGAAATTACATGGTTGTATCTGCATTTATCTCTTAGGAATATTAATTTTTAGCCATATGGAAGATGTTTTGGAGGAAGAAACAATGACAAATAACTAATTAGGAAGTTGTTATAACAGTTTAATTGAGAGGTGATGAGAAACTAAATTAGCGTAGTGACCCAATGAATGGAAAGGAGAAATTGAATTTAAGAAATGATATGGAATGGCTTATTCATTCTCCCATGTGTGGGATAATTTATAATCAGATGGTTGAATTCAAATCCAGATTATTATATTTACATGTGTGATCTTGTGCAAACTGTTTCAACTCTTGGGTCCTCGGTTTCCTTATTCGTAAAATAAGGGGAATGGACAAGATTACCTCCAATGTTCTTTCAGCTCTAAATTATGATCTTATGATCCCAACTAGACCATAATGTTCTCAAGGGTAATGACTTTATTGTTGTTTTTTTTCTGGATCCCAGTATTCTCTAAAATGGTGTAGGACTCCGAGTATGTGGTTAAAGGTGTGTGGGTGGGTGTACATAAAGTGTTCAAACAGTACCTGATTGATTGAAATTACAATGATTTTTGAAATTTAAATAGTGCTTTTATGTTTACCGTGTGCTTTCTTCATAATAAGACTCTAAGAGGACTAATACATGTCCCATTGACAGATCAAGAACCATAGGGAAGTTCAGAGTAGGTATGTGGGCTGCCCATGGTCATAAATCTACTAAATGTTAGCTGTGGTAGTTGATCTTGGGTCTCCCGACCCCAAATCAAGCAGACAGTGATAGATGTGGTTGTTTCATTATTTGCTTCCCTCCCCCTCCCCCCCATTACAAAGTGAAGATTTGTGGACAGATGGGTACATAATACTATACTGGGAAATGATTATGATGCAAACAAACATAAAGTTACCAATAAAACTAACAAAAAAGAGATCTTATGACTTTGGACTGGAATCTTGTTGTGTTGCCATTGTGGTTATACGGAGTTCTCAATGGTAATGCTTGTGTCAGGATATGAGTTGTCAGCATGCGGCTGAGGGTCAGGTAAGCTCATTAGATACTTTCCATCAAAGGTGTGAAAAAACCCTTCAATCTCAAGATGGGATGGAAGCCCTGGGCTGCCTTTTATGAGGAGCTCAGTGTAACTTAAAGATAGTTTTCTGTTGGGTCTTAGCAATCATTCTATCAAGGGATAGTCAAATATTAGCACTGAGATTAAGAGGGCTGTGAGAATCAATGTTTGTCTGACATTTGGCACATGACCCAGAGGAATACCAAGGCTCATAGAGAATATAAGCAGAATCCTTGTCTGTAATTTGGAGCCAGACACAGTGTAGGGCATTATGCTAAGTAAATCAGTTCAGAGTGTGCAGAAGTTTATGATAGAGCTGATATGAGGGAACACCTGGCTTGCAGTATGTTAAAAAAAAAAAAAGAAAAACAAAAACCTGTTCTGTTATAGATGCAGGTATTTAAAATGTTTAGAGGACAAAATGTTTAGCATCTTTAAGAAAAAAGGCATGTGCTATGTTCAAAGTTAGGACTTATAGAAACCTACAGAATGTTCTCTATCTCCATCCTTGTCTGTCTCTGTCATTCTCTCAGTTGGAAGTGATAACACTAAGCTTCCACTCAGGAAGTCAAGTGTTGGATTTGTCCCAGTTTTGGAATTTACTGACTCTGCTACCATGGGTAAGTCTCTTTACTTTCATGAGCCTTGATGTCCTTGCCTGCAAAACAGACAAGGAAGGGAAAAGTAAGTTTTACATTCTCTAAATCTTAAAGTGCTATATAATTATGAGTTATTTTTTCTTCTGGCATGGATCTCAGGAGCTAAAAATCATCTAACCTGACTCCATCAATTTGTAGATGAAGATCCTGATATTCAGAAAGAGGTGATTACTTGCCCAAGCATTCTACCCCATTTTAGTAGGGGAGCCTTTGCTCTTGGGTTTTCTAATTCCAACTCCAATGTTCTTTCCAGGACACCGCACTGCTCTCTCTCCTTCTCACTATGTATGTTCATAAAACACACACACACACACACATGCACACACACACACACACACACACACCTTTATTCTAATGTAAATGAAAAATTGATAAAGGGGAAAAAAAACAATGGAATAAAGTTGAGTAGAAACCAGATAATTGCTGTGTGACCCTGAGCAAGTCATTTAACTTTCTTTGCCTCAGTTTCCTCATCTGTAAAATGAGCCAAAGAAGGAAATGCCAAACCACTCCAGGAACTTTGCCAAGAAAATCCTAAATGCGGTCAAGAAGAGTCAAACATGACTGAAAAAAATGACAGAACAACAACAATAACAACAAAAGAAACCTGGTTGCCAAGGAAACCTTTTACTGATGGAGAAGAGACTTTTTCCCTTCCTGTGAGGAAGGACATTAAGTTGTGCTATGATTTCTGTTTTTCTGTTCCAACTTTGAAAGGAAAAGGAATCAGAAAGCCAGTGTCCTCTCACAAATAAAAATGAGGATTGGGGTTTCCAGAGTTAATTAAGAAAATAAAGTGGGAGTGTTATGGCTTTTACTCAATAAGGCAAAGAGATAATTAAAGGCTTTTCATACCAATGCTGTTGGAAAATCAGGCAGAATAGACAATTTAAGTTTAGTGATAGAGGCTCTAATTTGTATTTGAGTCTTTACATTTCTTTAAAGAAAAAAAAAACACCAAACAATGTATTAGAATGGTGGAGTGGAAGGTAAGCAGTTTTTCAGGCAGAAGATATAACTTTGAATTCTACCTCTGCCATATATGTGACCACATTTCAGGTGACTTCTCTAATTTCCCCATCTTTATAATGAGGGCGTTAGATAAGGTGATAACTGTGGTCCCTTCCAGCTCTACATGTATGATCCTTCGGTTTTGCAAATTCTAGAACTTACAGCTAAATGAATACATTCTCATCATTATTATAATAAAGTTACACTTTAATTAAAAATGCTACTTAATTTCAGGTATGTCTTCCCACTGGACCAGTGAAATGATGTCAGTTATTATAATTTTTAGGCTTATCTCCTGAAAGGACTAACCACCTAGGCACTAGCTATGCCTATCTAGTATAAGTGATGGTGGGTAGAGAAGATGGAAGCTGAGAGGTACAAGTGGGAAATGGGGTCTGAGAGATACAGGTGGGAAATGGGCTCTAAAGACTTTCCATAGAATCACAGAATTTTAAATCTGGAAGGGATAACCTTGGCTATCTGGTTCAATGTATATGTGCTACTAAATTCATCACAATTTATTATATAAAATAGATTTGCTGTAAGTACTGGGAATATGAAGACAAAAATGAAAGGACCTGAGTTTACATTCTACTGGTTCATTAGTACTTGCTCACAATTAAGCAAGTGGAACATTATTTCAAGAAAAAAAGAGTGCTAGTAACAGAATAATCAAGAAAGGGCTCATAGAGGAGGTGGCTCTTGAAATATTCTTTGGAGGAAACTAAGGATTTTGTGAAATGAAGATGAAGGATTGTATTCTGCACCTGAGAGACAACATGGGGAAAAAGCAAAATACAAAATCAAGAGGAATGTTATGTTTGGGGAACAGCTAACAGACCAATTTGACTGGAATAGAGCATTCATGAAAGGGTAGGCAGAAAAGATGGCAGAAGCCAGATTGCAAAAAGCTTTAAACTCAGGCTGAGAAATTTGTATTTTATCCTAGAAACATTAGGGCCAGTTAGGTGGTAGGTTGAGCAGTTAACTTGGAAGCAGGGAGACCTGAATTCAAAGTCTTCATCAGATTACTTATTAGCTGTGTTTCCCTGGGCAACACCCTTGAGTTTTCGGAGCCTGAGATCACTCCTCTGTAAAATGGGGGTGATAGTAAGAACTCCTCCCAGGGCTGTTAAGATCAATTGAGATTATGTTCTTCAAGTGCTCTGCAGACCTTAAAGCACTATTAAATGATAGCTCTTGTTGTTATTAAAGATTTTTGAGGAGGAGAGTGACATAGAGTGACACATCTCTGTGTTTTAGGACTACAGATTTGGGAGCTGTTTGGAGAATGGATTGTGGAGGGAAGAAACTGGATTCAGGCAGAACAGGAGACTCATAATTATCTGGGAAATGTTGGTCAATGAACATTTTTAAGGGTTACATGTTAAATAGCATTATTATTATTGTTTAAGGTCAATAAAATTTGTTAATTAAACATACTCTTTACTATTAAGTGCCTACTATGTACCAGGCTAAGCACAGCCATTGACCTCTGGAAGTGCATTGTCTAATGGAGGAGACAACACGCAGACAAGCTCTGTACAAACTATATAGAAGGTAAAGAAGAAATAAATAACAAGGTGCTAGAATGAAAGGGGATTGGGAAAGACTCCCTGTAGAAGATAAGATTTAAGGTGTACCCTGAGGGAAACAAGAGAAGCTAGGAGGTAGAGATTAGGAGAGAAACCATTCTATATATAGGTGACACCCAGTGAAAATGCCCAAATAGTCAAGAGAAGAGAGGGCTTATTCTGGGAATAGCAAAGAGGTCGGGATTGAAGAATACATGGTGGGCTATCATCAATGGCTGCTAAGTAGTGTAGGAAGATGGAGACTCATCTTCATGAGTTCAAATCTGGCCTCAGACACTTACTAGTTGTGTGACCCTAGGTGAGTCACTTAAAGCTGTTTGCCTCAGTTTGCTCATTTGTAAAAATGAGCTGGAGAAGGAAAAGGCAAACCACTTAAGTATCTCTGCCAAGAAAACCCTAAATAGGGTCACGAAGAGTCAGGCACAACTGAACAACAACAATACAAAGTTATTCTGAAGAAAATATATTGCAAAGTTTAATAGACTATAAAATGTAAGTTATTACTATGATTGTACAGGCAAGGCTGGTATCTTGTCTAAGTTTAATATATTCCCTAGCATCTAGTACAATGCTCTATCTATAGTAGGTACTTAATAATTTTTTTTCAAATTAATATTTATGTATTTTATAGTTCACAGAGCACTTCTATATATATCATCTCCATAATAAGCCTGAGATAGTTAGCGAAAGCAGAGTTATATCTATTTAACAGATGCTGGAATAGAGGACTTGGGACCTGGAGATGTAGGAGGATGATGCTTCTTATCTATACCAAGTCAATCACTACCTTAGTCTAGATCTGGGGCACAAGCTGAAGGCTTCTGGCCAAAGATTTTTAAAGTGCTTCTAAAACTTGAGAGGAGTAGACAAATATTGGGTATAACATCATGTTCTTATGTGCTAACAAGGAGGCAAATATGAACTTCTTGCATGCTAGACTCTGGGTCTGATTGAGGCTATTGAGGAGAGGGTCGATTATTCCCATGAATCCCAGGTATATACATGTTTCTGAGTGAGTGGACAGGAATGGGATGATGCTATAAAAAGCAAGTGAATAATGTAAAATGAAACAGGAGACACTAATTTGCTCTTAATGAAATCCAGCCTTCAGGATAGCAGTGACAAAGACATGAGTGAATTACTTTTCTAATTTTTTCTGTTTTCTGAGCCCTGAAGTGATGAGAGTGTAGAGATATGCTCATCTTTCAAGTAGAAACCACAAACTCCAGTATCTTCTTGTCCTTTGACTCTCAGTAACTCTGAAGTGTTTTGCCTAATTTTAAACTTATTGGAAGAACTGTGATGCAATGGGAAGAAGCCCTAGAATGGTCCTCAGAAGTCCTGTGTGCTTGTTCTGCCACTTTGCTGATCTCACTGTGTAACCTTGAACAAGTCATTTCTATCACTGGGCTACAATAGATGGTTATGAGCCAAGAGTCTGCCAGGAAAGGGGAACCCATGACCTCCAGGATACATGTGGCCTTCTAGGTCCTTAAGTGCAGCCCTTTGACTAAATCCAAACTTCACAGAACAAATCTTCTTAATGAAAGGATTTGTTCTATAAAACTTGGACTCACTCAAAAGACTGTACCTAAGGACCTAGAAAACCTTGAGGCTGCAGGTTCCCCACCCCTGATGGAGGAAAGAGGCAGAGACCACCAATCAATCAATCAATCAATCAATGAATATTAATTAAGCACCTACTACTTGCCAGGCAGTGTGCTAAAATGAAAGTTGGGACGTTTGAGAGTTAACCTGGAAATGGAGGCCAGGAATGGAACAAAGTAGGGAACTACATATTGGTGGTGCTGTGATGAGAGACAGGACCATGAAAGCAGTAAGGAAGCTATGAGAGAGGATGGGAGTTTTGCAGGCCCACTAGGGAGGAAGAGCATAGGAGGAAGGCAGCAATCCTGAATCCTTACTGAGATTCATCCATCTTTGCATTCCTGCTTCTGGAACCTTTCTGAATTTTGTGCAAGATGTTTTCAGGGACACTTCCTGAAACTCCAGGGAGAAGAGAAGAGAACAAACCTTTATTAAGTACCTATCATGTGTCAGATAACTATGCTAAGAGTTTTACAAATACTATCTCATCTTATCCTCAGAACAATCTTGTGAGGTAGGTGCTATTATAATCTTCATTTTATAGTTGAGGAAACTGAAGAAGGCAAAGATTAAAAGACTTGCTCAGAGTCACACAGCTGTTAAGCATCTGAGTCCAAATTTGAACTCAGTTCTTCCTGATTCTAGGCCTAGGACTCTGTCCCCTGTACCAAGGGTGGGGAACCTGAAGTCTCTAGGCTCCGTGTGACCCTTTAGGTCCTCAAGTGAGGATGGCCATTTGTGACCTTGATGCTGCAGATTCTCCACCCCTAAGCCCTATACCTAGACCTAAGCTGTCTAAATTAGGGAAAAGGAAACTGAGCTCACTGAACCTGGGGCTGTACCTAATACCTTGCTAAAAGAACTTATATAAGATTCCCTTTTCTGTTTTATTTTTCTTTCTTAAACTGAGCTGGTGATTTTATCAGTATAGGCAGCTCCCTGTGAAGAAATTCTCTCTACCACTTGAGACAATGAAAAGCCTAAAAGACAGAGTTTCTGAGTAATTAATAATCAATGTTTTAATTAGGCTAGCAGATAATCAATACATTTATGGTCAGTGGTTTCTCTCGGTAATTAAATACAAAACCATGGAGATTCCTGAATGCTTTTTTGTGGAACTAGCACTTGATTTAGACTTTGAAAAAGAGACTCATTTTGACAAGGAGGGACAAAGAGGAAGTACATTCTAAGCATAGAGATGCCTAGTTTGTATATGGATGTTTCTGTTAAATGTGCCTGATAGACTATACATTCTAACATGGCAAAGGCTATTGCTTCTCTAAGCATACTGTTTCCCCATTACTGAGCATATAGTTTGTACATAGTAGGTGATTGTTAGTTGCATGGATGGATTATTCCATAATTAGCACTTAAAGGTTGGATTATTATGTTGGATTTGTTAAATTGGATTATTAAGCACCTTTGGTATACAAGGTACACATAGAGCTGGTCCAGTTTTATATGTTCCAGGTGAATGTGCCTATTTTCTAGCTGTCTTGTAGGGGCACAGTCACCTGTTATAACCATAAGAGGAGATGATAAATCACTGGTAATGAGAGATCCCCTTCATAGACATGGAACCATAAGAAGGGGAGGAGTCCTAGAGCAAATTCAAACTCAATTACTTTGCTCAAAGAGTATTTCAAATGGAAATAAATGAAAAGATGCAATGAAAAAGGCAAGAAGCATTAATCAGTACAGCCTGGATGCTTTTTGTCCTGTGCTACTGTTTAGGCTTCTATGGATAAAAAGAGGAAGTGGCACAGATCCTTGGTCAAATTACTATATGGTTGAGGTTTAGCCTCAGTGATTCTGCTGCCCCTTTCTCTGTCCCCTTCTTTCAGCTCCTATCTGCACCTCCTCTTTCAGGTATCCAATGTCTTCATGCTTCCCCAATTGCTTCTATGAGGGTTAGATGAGGGTAGGAAAGAATTAGTATCTTGGATTAGATCATTTCCAGCTGTACAGCCATAGGAAAATCATATAACCTCTCTGTGCCTTGGTTTTCTCATTTGTAAACTTGAATAAATCCCCATTGTAGCTCCTTGGGAACAGCATCTGTTTTTTTGACTCTTTTGGTACCCCCAGCTTTTAGAACAGTACTTGGCACATAGTAGGCATTTAAAATATTTATTTATTGACTAACTAACCAGACTCTTTTGAATCAAATATTTTGTTATTCTTAAAGTGCTTTAGGAAAACTGGTTACTATCATAATGAATTTAGTTAGTATTAAAGCAGTCATGCTACAATGGAAGGAGATGACCTGAGTTTGACTGACAAAAGATAACTTTCTCTTGCAACTTTGAGAGTATATAAAATGGGCTTTCTAGTCTAATCCATATCTGAACTTTCCTGAAGACAGCAAAGTGAAGGGGATCTCACCACCTTACAGTGTAATCTATTCCACTACTGAGTCCATGGTTCTAATTGTTATAGATTATTTTAATCTTTGACCCTAATACTGCCTTTGTAACTTTTACTCTTCTAGGCAAAGTCCCTCATAGTTCTAACATTCTTTTCTATATGTTCAAAGTTCTTCAATCTAATATCCGTTTCAACTTCCATCAATCAATAGCTAAGTTTTTACTATATGCCAGTCACTGTGCTGATGAACTCAAAAACACAGTATTTTCCTTCAAGTACCTCACCTTCTAATGGGGGAGACAGCATATAAGAGCTAGGCACATACAAGAAATAATAGAATAGATTAAAGCAATCTCAGAGAGCAGGTGTTAGTGGCTAAGGGAACCATAAAGGATCCTTGCAGGCAATGGCCTTTGAACTGAGTTTGAAAGAAACCAGATTTGTTTCTAACTCTTAAGAGGCAGAGGAGAGAAGAGAGAGTTCTCCAAGCATAGGACAGCCAATGCTAAGGTACAGGAGGTCTGGGAGATAGTGTTGTGTGTGGGAAGAATACAAGGTAAGTTATTGTAGCTGGATCTTATAATGAGTGGAGGGGAGTGAAGTGTAATAAACACTTTAATATCGTATGATCAAAGGATCTTCCTAACTTTAGCAATCTCTGATTCTCTGTTGTTCCTTACATATACAGTCAATCCCTACACATTATGTTTTCAAGAGAAACAAGTATTACTCATTCTTGTCCTTAAATATCTCTCATGTCAGGGAGAAAGAGCACAGCAGACATTGAACATGGAAAGCAACTAACAATTTTTTCAGTTGCGAAAGCTACTCTTTTTTATGTTCTTTCCCACCCCCTGCCCCAAAATAATATGGTTAATTCAGTGCCATAGCAACTTAAGTCCAGACAGAATTCAAGAATTTTTTTTCAGTATTCAACCTCTAGAAAACCAATTCTTCAATCACATCTCCCTTCTATATTCAATGGAATTGGCACAAAGAGGAAAACCAGAAAGTAATTGCCTTCAGAAAATATTCCAGAAAAAAAATATTTGCATAAGAGCATTCCTGTTATTATTAGGGAGGGGACAGGGGATGAGGAAGTAATGGGGACTGTTATAAACAACTAGTTTGTTTGATTTTCTATGGGGGAATAAAATGGTGCCAGTGCCATAATAAAACAAAATGGATTTGAGTTATTTGAGGCCAAATTTAATTTCGCAGGAAATGTGAATAAGATGTGGGCTGAATTTCAAAAGCATCTTCCCACAGGGCTGCAGAATTATGGAAATGCAAGGAGGGTTGATTGCTTTGGTTATTTTAATGAGACACTTCCTCCAACCCTTCCCCAAATCTCAAGCAATCCATGAGTCCTGTGAATCTGGGGTCTTTTAACATTTGAGGTCAAGGCACCTTGTTAAGTTAAGTACAGTAACACATTAATGCATGTACATTTCTCCTAGTAAAGGAGACTTTATCAAGCTCACAGAATTAAAGCATACATGGATTACTTTGGGGAAATTTGAGCCCAAATATGAATATGTTCATTTGCAAAATAACTTCTTTGTGTAAAGAAATTATAGTTGTAATAAAATTCTGGCACAACACTTACAGAAAGACAGCATACATAAACACTCAAAAAATGAAAGAATCATAGATCTTAAAGTTGTAAAGGGTCAAAGAGACCCTCTATTCTGACCAACACCTAATAGTCACACACTCTATAACATACTGACAATTGGTCATCCATCCATTGCTGAGGAAGCCCCTTACGCTTTTGTATACTTCCAGTTGTTAGGAAAATATATCTTAAATAGAAACAATTTGTCTTATTTCACCTTCTGCTTTCAATGGAGATATTTCCAGATTTCTAGGGGAATTTGGGATAAATTTTTCAGAGCTGTAGAAGGCAGAAATGTGAGAAAACCTATGAATGTCATGACAGTTCCAAAGGACACATAATGGAAAATTGCTATGCACCTCAAGAGAGAGAATTGATGAACTCTTGTGCAGATTAAAGCATTTTTTCACTTGATTTTTCTTGCTCTTTTGCAATATGGCTAGTGTAGAAATGTTTTGCATGATTTCACATGCATAAATCGGTATTGTATTGCTTACCTTCTCATTGGATGGGGGAGGGGTTAGAGGGACAGAGAGTTTGGAACTCATATTCTTTTTTTTAAACGAGTATTAAATTAAACAAGAAGAAGAAGAAAAGCCATGAAGGTCCCAACCACAAGAAAAAGAAAACCAAATCACAGCTCTCCAGTTGTATGTGTCTTCAGTACTTCCTAAAGGACACACACATCGCTCTAGTCACAGAATGACAATATCACAGATTTGGAAAAAAAGGAATTTAGAAGGGCTCTTAGCTGTCATCTGCCATCTAGTCAAACCCGTACATTAAAGGAATCTCTAATATAATAAGCCCAACAAGTAGTCATTTATCTTCTGCTTAAAAGCCTCCAGGGAAGGGCAACCTTCCACCTCTCAGGGCAGTTCATTCTACTTTTGACCAGCTTTAAATTGTAGGAAGCTTATCTTGACCCAAGCTTATCTTTCCTCATTGTACCTTCTACTCATTGCCTGCACTTCAGCCCCTATGGGGCCAAACAGAACAAGTCTGATTCCCTTTTCCATATGACAAACAATCAAATATTTAAAAAACAAAACAAAACAAAATAAAACAGCTGTTATATTCCCTACTGTGTCTTTTCTTCTTTAAGTCTAAGCATGGTAAGTTTCTTAAATCAATCCTCATATGACATGAATTCAAAGATCTTTACCATCCTGATTGTTTTCCTCTGGGCACTGTGTAGTTTATCAATATTCTTCTTAAACTTAAGTGCCCAGAACTGAACACAGTAATCCCACTGAAAACTTGATATATCACAGTAAGAGAGATAGAAGGAAGAAGCGTCACCTAAGCAGCTACAGGAATTCTATCCTTTTAATTTTTGGTTTTTTTATTGTGCACTTTAAAACATGAATATTTCAGAATCACTCTTTCTCTGAAGTACAGATTATGTTTCTCTTAGTTGCCTCTCCCTTCTTATTGTGTGTGTGTGTGTGTGTGTGTGTGTGTGTGTGTGTGTGTGTGTTCGTGTAGGTCTGGGTCTCCTTATTTCTGTAATGCACAATGTAAAGATGACCTTGGGTTCTTGATGGCCATATAAATGGAGATGGAAGTTCTGGCAAGTCCCCCAGAAAGGCTTTGAATATGTGTTTTATTCATTTCAATTCAAGGAACCTTTATTAGATATCTAACATGTGCTGGGAACAGAGTTAACCTTGGGATATAAAGAAAAAAGAGAGATAGATAGATAGATAGAAAGATAGACAGATAGATAGATAGAAGATAGATGATAGACAGATAGATGATAGATAGATGATAAATAGATAGATAGATAGACAGATAGATAGACAGATAGATAGCACATGACCTCAAGGATCTTAGATCCTCCTGGTAAGTTAATATCACACACAAGTAAAACATATGCACAGAAGAAATATAAAATAATTTCAAGGGGTAGGGAAATCATTAACAATTGATGGCACAAGACTAGTATGTTTGCTTATCACAAGGAACACTTGAGCAATGCTTTGAATCAGCTGGATATTTACAGAAATAAAGAACATTTCCAGTATGGGACTGACTATACAGAGGTACAGAGACTGTCTGATCTTGTAGAAATAATTATAACTCTGGGTCTGCCCCCTAACTGTGAGGATATCCCAGGGCTATGTGCTGGCTTCTCATCTTCTCTTCTTTCTCTCTCATAAAAGTCATTGAATCCAACACCTTCATTTTACAGAGAAGGAAGCTGAGGCCCAAAGAGGTTAAGATTTTCCTAGTTCACCTAGCTGGTAAGTCTATGAGGCAGAGTGGTTCCACAAATGTCTTCCTGATTTAAATTCCAGGATCCTTTCTATTATACTATCTTGCCTTCCAAAGTTGACAACTACTATTATTGTTGTTTTGCTGTAAGTACTAATGAAGACTGTATAATACATTTCAGGATAGTTATTATCAGTGCAGGTAAAGGAAGAATGGGAGAATACCATGGATTCTTGAAGGAATGTAATGAAATGAGTATAATGTCGCCTGATTAATCTTAGTGCTTAGGTTGGTGGGTGGGGATGCAATGAGTGTTATTGGAGGGGAGAGGAGGTGTTGAGTACATACAACTTTCACTTTCTTATATTTTATCCTTGGTTTAACCATGAGGTCCATGGTCATCTAGGTATGGGGAAGTGTCTTTCAATGTAAGATAATCAGTAGAGCCTCAGATAGAGCCTGCACCCTTTTTGTGTGACCACTTCTTGAATTATATTACATTGTTACTGAAACTTCAACTATCCTGTCATTCAAAACACAGGTCTATACCCTGTAGTTATCTCACTAAGCAACTGAGAGGAAAGAAGACATTAATTAGTTTACATCATGATCACAGAAGATATTTGGCATGTAGGATGCCACCAGTTCTTTAAAAAAAACAAATATTATAAAGTATCAGTTGTCTTGTAAACATCAGAAGTGTCATAGATTTATATTTGGAATTGACCTTGTATGTCTTCTATTCAACTCTCTCATTACACGGAAGAGAGAAGTGAAGCTGAAAGATGGTAAATGAATGTCAGTACAAGGATTTCATACTAGGTCCTCTAACTTAAATTTGTATCCTTATGCCTGGGAATGAACCAACCAGAATAAAATGATAAGTTAGTTTCTGACTTTGGGCTTGGGGTAAAATTGCACTGACCTAAATATTTCAGTTGTTATGAAAGACTAAAGAGATCTTGACATCTACCAGCTAGTTGGTCCATTTTAAATTAAAAACACAACAAAACGAAAAAACAGCAGTCAATCCAAAAAGCAGTTGGATTTTTTCAAAACAGGGGATCAGGATAGTGAGGGGCCAAGGAGCCACAGTATTTGAAAAATACTTCAAGGGCCTGAAATATTTTAGCCTAAGGAAAAGAAGATGTGAAGGTTTGGGGAGACTTGATCTATTTTCAAGTATCTGAAGGATTGTCACAAGAAAGGAAGTGGGACTTATTCTACTTGGTACATAATGCAGATCTGGGACCCAAGAGTCCAAGTGACAAAGAAAGAATTTTGCTTAATTAAAAAAAAAACTTCCTAGCAATTATAGATTTCTGAAAATATAGGTTGGTTGCTTCTTGACACTAGAAGGGTTCCAACATAGGTGACATAACCATTTAGTAGAAATGTAAAAGGAGTCTTCTTGCTCTGAGTAGGGTGTTAAACTTGATTATTTCATTGATCTTTTGCAACCCTAGGACTCTGAGATTCTATCATGCTAGATACTCGGTAGAATAAAAAAGTTGAAATATTTTCAATTGTAAGGACTTCTTAATGATTTAGCCAAATTAGTAAAATATTCAGTTATGTAAATAAGTATGTAAATTAATGAAACAATATATATTTTTTAAACTAAAGGGCATTGCAATTAAAAATTCCCATAAATTGTCAATTGTCTTTGAGTGCTAAAGTCTGGAGTAAAACCAAAAAGTTATAGTTTTATATATATACATATACATATATATTTAATGTGTACATACAGTTTAATATGTATATTTCTCAAATACTATTATCAAGTCAGACTCACATACCATCATAAACTCCCAGAGATGGAAGGGGCCATATAAAGGTTACCCCCTTACTTGAAATAAGTATGCTGTTTAGAACATTTCTGACATTTGGGTTCTGAAGATGAAAAGATGAACAAATACAAGATTGAGAGGTATGGTTGGGCAGTAGCATGTCTTAAAAAGATCTGGAGAGGCCAATGTGGGAAATGAAAAGGTGGTAAAGCAGAAAAGCACTCAGCCAAGCTTTCCCAACATTCCCCTTCAAAGAACTTTAAAATAATTCTTCAAATCAAACTCTGAAGTATCAGAACCAACTAAAGGTTAGAATGAGACATCCTTCTAGCACAGGACAACAGAGGAGGTAAGAAAGAGAGATCTGTGATATGGTGGAGGAGGCTGACCTAGAACTCACCATGGATGAAACAACAGTGGTGGGACTAGCTGATGGGGACAGAAACAGGAGCAGCTTCTCAGGCTATACATAGTAAGGGTTTGAAAGAGATTATAGGGGACTCCTGTGCTAGCACTGGATACAAGACCAAATGCTGTCTAGAAATTCTATTACACACTTCTGGGTTCAAGGACAAAAAGGAGCCCTTTTGGTGAAGAGGGAGTAAGAGCCTTGAGAGGCAAGTTTGGCAACTTTATTGCCTGTACCTACTTCTGGGTCATAGTTCAAGGACAGAAAGGAGCACTTATAGTCAAGAGAGAATGGAAACCTTGAGGGGAAGTAACAGGCTCGAAGGGATTAGACACCTTCAGGAACAGTATTGTTTGCAATCATGAGGGAGGAAGGACCATGATGAACAGTACTGATTTCAGTCCCAAATGATCAGGGACCTGTCTTGGATAAGGACCAGAATACAGACCAAAAAAGCAGTGACCACACTTTTCCCTAGATCACAAAACCTTGGAAGCACCAAAAACTTCTAAAACCCCAAAACAATCTCTGAAAACAGCACTGTGAAAAAAAATATGAAGCTTGAAACAGATCTCCCCTCCTCCCTGCCATGCTGGGAATAGAGACCCGCATTAACATAAAGTTCCAAATCAAGAAATAAGGTGGGGAAATGAGCAAATAATAATAAAAAAAAAGAATTTGACCATAAAAGCTACTATAGTGACAAGGAAGAACAATACACAAACTCAGAATAAGACGAATGAAGTCAAAACAATGACAATTAAAGTTTTCAAGGAAAAAAAGTCAGTTGGAAATAAATCCAAAAGGAATCCCTAGAAGAGCTAAAAAATGATTTTCAATATGAAATAAGAGTTAGAGGCAAAATTAAGTAAAAAATGAAAACAAAGGAAGAAAATTATGAAAAAAAACCAACAGCTTGGTAAAAGAAGGACAAGAAAATTGTGAAGAAAATAATACCTTAAAAGTAAAACAGATTTGGCTTAATGGAAAAAAAGATACAAAAATTCACTGATAAAAATAACTCCTAAAGAAGCAGAATTAATCAAGTGGGAAAAAGAGGTACAGAAGTTCACTGAAGGAAATAATTCCTTAAAAACTAGAGTTAGTCAAGTGGAAGCTATGACTCCATGAAATATATAAAAAAAAATACAACAAAGTCAAAAGAATGAAAAAAATAGAAGAAAACATGAAATTTCTCATTGGAAAAACAACTGATGTAGAAAACAGATTGAGGAGAGATAATTTAAGACTTATTTGATTGCCTGAAAGCAATGATCAAAGAGCCTAGACAAGATGTTTTAAGAAATTATTAAGAAATTTCCCTGATATCCTAGAGCTAAGGGGCAGCTAGAAGGCATAATGGATAGTGCACTGGGCTTGGAATCATGAAGACTCAATCTTCCTGTGTTCAAATCCAGCCTTAGACACTTAATAGCTATATGACTTTTGTGAAAGTTACATAACCTTGTTTACCTCAGTTCCTCATCAGTAAAATAAGCTGGAAAAGGAACGGCAAGCCATTCTTGTTCCTTTGCCAAGAAAACCCCAAAATGGGGTCACAGAGTTGAATAATTGAAATGACTGAACAAAAATCCTAGAAGCTGAGGGGAAAAAGAAATTGAAAGATCCACCAATCACCACCTGAAAAAGATTCCAAAATGTAAACTTTGAGGAATGTTATAGGCAAATTCCAGAGCTTCCAGTTCTGGGAAAAAAATACAGCAAGCAGCATAAAATAAATAAAATATCATGGAGCTACAGCCAAGATAACCCAAGATTTAGCAGCTGCCACATTAAAGGAGCAGAGGGCTTAGAATATGACTTTCCTGAAGGAAAAGGAGCCAGCATTACAATAACCTACCCAGTAAAACTGAGTATAATCCTTTAGGGGAAAAATAGACATTTAATGAAATAGAGCACTTTCAAAAATTCCTATGAAAAGACCAGAGCTAAGTTGAAAACTTGACATTTAAACATTCAAGAGAAGCACAAAAAGCTAAACATGAAAGAGTAATCATAAGAAACTCAATAAAGTTAAATTGTTGATACAAATAACGCCTAACAACTTTATCATATGGGGGGCAGTTAGGAGTCTACACAGAGAGAAAGCATGAGTGTGTCAGTTATGTTGGATAATCTAAAAAAAGATAATGAAGGGGTGAGAAAGAGGGTTCCATTGGGAGAAGTAGAAAGGAAGAGGTAGAATGGGAACACTTTTCTCACATTAAAAAAATGCATGCACAGAAGAGCTTTTATAGTGGAGGGGAAAATGGGAGGGTTAGTGGGCAGTGTTTTAAAACTCATGCTAATTGGAATTGGTTCAAAAAGAGAAGATTACACACACATACACATTTAGTTGGGTATAGAAATCTATCTTATCCAATAGGGAAATAAGAGGGATAGGGGAAAAGAGATAGGAGGGAAGAAAAATAAAAGAGAGGGCAAATTAAGGGAGGAAATAGTCAGAAGCAAAATAGACTTTTGAGGAGGGACAGGATAGAAAGAGAGAAAAAGATGAACAGAAGAAAATAGGATGGAAGGACTCTTACAGTAATCATAACTGTGAATGTGCATAGGAAGAACTCACTCATGAAATGCATTAGAAACCAGAATCTAACAGTATGTTGTTTACAAGAGAAACACTGAAACAGAAAGACACACAGAGTTAAAGAAGATGTGGAGCAGAAGCTACTAGGCTTCAGCTAAAGTTGAAAAAAGAACAGGGGGAGCAATCTCACACAAAACAAAAGCAAAAATAGACCTAATTAAAAAGAAATAATCAGGGAAACCACATTTTACTAAAAAAAAGTATCATAGACAATGAAGTACTATCAAAATTTTTATAGTGAATTTCTCTGATCAAGGCCTAATTTCTCAAAATATAGGGAGCTGCATAAAATTTCTTTAAAAAGGAGCAATTTTCCAATTGATAAATGGTCAAAGTACATGAATAACAATTTTCAGAAGAAATGAAAGCTATTTACAGTCATATGAAAAAATGTTCTAAATCTATGTTGATTAGAGAAAGTCAAATTAAAATAACTCCGAGGTAGTACTTCACACCTATCTGAAATGATGAATGCTATAGGGAAGCGGTTCTCAACCTGTGGGTTACGACCCGTTTGGGGGCCAAATGGGCTCACCTAAGACCATTGGAAAACACATATTTATGATGGTCTTAGGAACCTAGACACCGCTCCTCTATCTGTCTCCAGGCGGGGCCGCCCACATGCAGATACGCCGGCCCACGTACTAGTATTAAAGGGTTGTGGCATTAGGAAGATTGAGAACCACTGATACAGGGGATGAGGGAAAATAGAAATACTAATAATTTATTGGTGGGCTGACCCATCCATTCTAGAAAACAATCTGGAACTATGTCCAAAGTGCTATAAAAGTGAGTATACCCTTTAACCCAACAATACTACTATTGGTCTGTACCCTATGGAGATCAAAGAAAAATTAAAAAGACCTCTATATACAAAAATATTTATAGTAGCTATTTTTTAAGTGACAAAAAAATTGGGAATTGATGGGATACTCAATAACTGGGGAATGACTGAACAAGCTGTCACTTAAAATTATAATGCAATGCTATTGCACAGTAAGACACAGCAAGATGAATGGTTTCAGGAAGAAAAAAAAACATATTAGGACTTATATGAACAGATATAACAGTAAGTCTATTATATGGTGTGACTTAGGTTGAGAGATGCTAAGTAAATTTCCTGTGCTTACATAGATAGTAACTATTTGAGGCAAGATTCAAACTCAGGTCTTAAAGATTTCAAATCCAACACACTATCCATTGTGCCACCTGGAAGAATGAAGTGAAGACTTTTGTTTTGTTTTGTTTTGATTTGTCAATACTTGGAGATATTTATAAGTAGATGAAAAGATGCCAAATGAAGGACTGAAGGTAAGAGACAATATAAATCATTGATTTTGGAGGAAGTGGGAGAGAATGGGATAATGGGACTGGAAGGGAGATTAATCTTAGTGCTGCTTAAGAATGTGAGCTTCAGCAAGAATAAAAGAAAGGACAATGGGTGATAGCACTAAGAAATTTTGAGGGAAATAGAAAGGACATTGAGGGAGCTCCCACAAGAGAGCCTCAGTATTCCCTTAAGACACATTTTCACCAAAAGTGTTGGAGTTGGAATGTAAGAAGAGAGGAAAGGGTTTGGAACAGTAACTATGGAGGATGGAGATTGGGAGTCAATAAGAGAAGAGCAGATATATTACCAAGCATCAGCAATGTTCTAGCTGAGGTGATACACCATAAATTTGTAGTGGATGAAATCAGCTCAATTTCATGAATAGAGAATGATGATGACAAGGACAGACTATGTCTAGGTTTTCTCCATTTTATATGCACCCTGGCAAGCACAGTGATGAACAGCAGCATGTAGGAGAAGGTAATCAGCTATCATTTGATGATCACTGAGAAAACATGTCTCAGGAAAAGTAGTACTGAATGTGCATTTATTTTTTAAAGTTCTTTTCCATGTCATGAAAACCAAGTGCCTGGATCCTGGAGCTGAGATTTGGTCTTAGGCAAGACTTGTGAATCTTGCTATGAGAGACATAGGTGGATAACATTTGAATTTTTATCAATCTTATGATTGTCACAAGGAATGTTGCAGGTTAAATTCAATCTTGTCTCCCATGCAGAGATCCAGTCACTGACAGATAGTAATCTGGTCTTCAATTGAAGATCTTTACTGATGTGGATTCAGGACCTCCCTACTTATTGAAGTGCTGACCCCTAGTTCACAATGGGACAGTTTTAATTATAATGCAATCATTTATGGACTTACTTGAACAGAAATCTTGTCTTCTTTAACTTCACCCATTGATCCTCATTTTCTCTTCTAGGGAATGTGAGGTACCCTACTACCACTACCACCACCACCACCACCACTCTTACTACTACTACTAATGCTGCTACTGCTACTGTTACGACTACCAATACTATTACTATACTACCACTATCACCGCTACCACCACTACTACCACCACCACTATCACTATTACTACTACTACTGCTACTGAATGCTACTATTACTACATTACCACTATCACCACCACCACCATTACTACTAATAGTAGTACTAATATTGTCACTGCTACTACTACAACTACTATTACTGCTACTATTATTACTACTACTACTATTTCTATGTATGATGTGATTTTTATTCCCTCCTACAACCTAATTACTCTGTTTAACACAATCTCTGAGTGTATGACTCTGGTGAAGACCCTCGAACACTCTGAGGCTCAGTTTCCCCACATACAAGATGATAATGATAGTGCTTTCATACCCTATCCCTGTATCTCTGGGGTTGTTGTGATGACAGTGCTTTGTACACCTTAAAGTGCTTTATAAATATGAAATATCCTCAATTTATAATTTCTGTTATAAGGATCTTGATAAGAAAGTGTTATTTGGAAATCTGGGTAATTGGGACAAATCTCTTCCTCAGTTCTGTTGTAAGGATAAAAAATTGCCTTGATCTTTGTATTCCCTAATATTTTCCCTGTTAGTACAATGATGATGATATGGATAGTAATGGTGGTAAAGATACATTACTAACTTGAAGAGTACTTAATATTTTGCCTGGAACTTTTACATCTTTTATTAAGAGACAGTGTGGCATAGTCGATAAGGCATTACAGTTGGAATTAGGAAGACTTGGGTTCACATGCCACCTCAGACACTTGCTGTGTGACCTTGGACAAGCCACTTAAATTTTCTCTGCCTCAGTTTCTTCATCTGTAAAATGAAAGGACTAAACCTGATGACTAGTAATATCCCTTTTAGCTCAAAAATCAATGATCCTATGATCTTAGCTCTTCATTTGATAGACCATGTGAAGGTGTAGGGCATGTACTATGACTATCATTTTATAGATGGGGAAAATGAAGGCATAGGAAGGATACCAGGACTCCAGTTCTGCCCTTAAACATGCTGTCTCCATCTTCCAGGCAATTCCTTCAGCCATCAAAGAAATATTAAGAGTATTTAGCTGGTCAGCGTTCCCTGCAGAGGTGAATTACTACTTGGTTAGTCCCCGCCTAGGAAGGAGCAAGAATTTTACCTGGAAGGTAATTCTAATCTGATCACGTTAATGCAAATATCTTGACAGGCTGTCTAAAACATTAGTTTGTTTTCACCTAGAGTTAGATCGGCAGTAAACATTTATTAGGTGCCTACTGTGCTCCAGGCACCATGCTAAGTGTTAGGGCTACAAAACAAAACCAAACAGAAATGGCAGTCCCAGCTCTCTGGGTGCTCACAGTGTAATGGGAAAGGCAACATGAGTATAATTATGTACCCCCAAAAAAGCTGCATAAAAGATATATTGAAAATAATTAATAGAGAGAAGGATGGTGTAATAGCTTTAGATGAATGAACAATTTTAAACACCCATTAGATTGTGGGCTTCTTGAGAGCAGAGGTTTTTTTCATTTCCCTGTATTCCCAGTTCTTAGTGCAGTACTTGAATATAGTAGGTGTTAATAAACTCTTGTTAACTTGACATGCCCAAACTATGGGGAGGGGCTAAGGGGAGGGGGGGAGAGGGGAAGGCATGTGAGTTGGTTATCAGATGGCCCTGTAGATAATTGTGTCACTTATTCATTTTGTCTCTTGTGACATTCCATAAACAGATTTAATCTGTTGCACAGAATTGAATTATGCAAGAAAATGGGTATAATTCAAGATGACTAACTAACATCTCATGGATAAAGAGCCTGTTCATTCTGATTAGATACCACTGAATCACATAGATTCTGTCTCTGGTGATTGGCCAGTCACTAAGACTTTTCTTCTTTATAAAGCCTAATCCACTGGTGAAAATAATAAAGCCCCCTAAAGAGAGATCCTGTTCGGGACATGTTTTCCTCTCTCGCTCTCTCTCTTTCTCTCTCTCTTTCTTTCTCTCTCTCAGTCTCTGTCTCTCTCCCTCTTCCTCCTACCCCTCCCTCCTTCCCTGCACCTCCCTCCCTTCCTTCTTCCTTCCCTCCATCCACACTTTTAGAAAAAATAATGAGGCTTCCAATTTGGAGACTAAATAACTGAAGTGCTTTCAATACCACACAGTATGAAAAACCTCATTGTCTGAAGCACTTCTCATTGGTGAACAATAAGACCACCACTAGTCATCCCTAATGAACATCTTCCATTGAACAGAAGTGAAATGAACAAATTCGAGAGCTAGGCAGACCAGACCTTTTCTTTCAAAGGACCTAACTAATCAGAACTAAAATACAGGTCTGGGCCACAACCCTACTGTAAAGAATGTGACTGTCAGTTGAAAAGTATGTAGTTTCCAATAAATATTACTATCTTTTACAGCTGATTCAGTGAACATTCTCTGGTCATTGACTTGGGTCTGTGGCATTAAGATTTTGGTCATTAAAAGTCTTCTCTGGAGGAGAGAATGCTTGCTGGATTTACAGTTAAAAGAAAAAGCCACCTAAGAAATACTAAATAACTTGGTCAGTGGGACAAGGCACAGTTATGCATATGCTCTCCTGCTTTTCCTCCTGATTGTTCTATTTAGTAGCAGATAAGGGTCATAGAGAGGGGAGGTTTGAAGCTAAAGTTTCATACATAAGCCTGGAGATTGGCTAATATCATACCTATTAACCCCATTTGCTCCATAGTCTTGTACATAGACTCCCTACCAGAATCATTTTGGGTCCTAACAGCTTTACCTAGACATATACTGCCAAGGAGATAACTTTCACAAAACATATGTAGGAAATGTGCTGAAAACCCTCAAGATACTTGGAGATTTACAGGTTAGATTTCTTTCTTAAGGACCATGCCTTAAACCCAAATAACTCTAGCTCTCATTGGCTGGCCAACAAACAGTAGGTCCCAGGCCAAGCTCCACCTGGCCATTGTTTGGGCTCTAAAGGCTCGGAGTGAATGTAAATACCTACTGTTTCTATTTGGGACCAGAAACCCTGAGGTTCTTTCCCTCCCAGATGGATTTTTTTTTGTCTAGGTAGAAGAAGTCATTCTTTGTCTCATTTCTTACCTTGCCTTAATCACTGAATGTGTGTTCCCTCAGGGAAACTAAGACCTGGGAAAGACCTTAGCTTAAAAAGGTCAAGATATTCCACTGCATCCTGGGCCATCTGCAGTCGTCTTGGTTTATATCTTGCCACTGGGCCTAGATTGCTCTGGAGGAGAAAGTGAGGCTGCTGACTTTGCATAGCCCTCCCTCACTTAAATCCAATGTACTTGTAAATTATGACATCACTCTCATGATCCTCTTCCAGAAGGAAGGACAAATAACAACAACAACCTGTAGGAGACAGGGGTGTGTGTGCGTATGTGTGTGTGTGTGTGTGAACACTTATCTACAATTATTCTGAAAATCTGTCTAAGCAATCTGGGGAAATGGTTAACACAGAAAGCCATCAAAGTTGATCAGATCATAGATTTAGAGTTGGAACTAATGTTAGATAGCATTTAGATCAACTTTCTCATTTTACAGATGAGGAAACTGAGGCTCAGGGAACTAAGTGATTTGCCCAAGTTCACAACTCTTTGATTAGTAACAAAGCTAGGATTTAAACTGAGGTCATGGTTGTGCCTTTAAAATAATTTTAAATACATTTTTTTCTTCTACCATTAAAATTTCTTGTAGCATTCCTTCCTCTGTCTCCCAGAGAGTTATCACAAAGAACAAATAACATTTGTCAAGAAAAGAAAAAGAGAAAAAAAATTAGCATAACTGAACAATATGGAAATCTGTTCAATGTACTACCCCTGTAGATCATTCATGTTTGCAAAGGATTGGGGTGGGAGTGTCATCGTACATCTCCTTTATGAAGCCACATTTGTTCTTTTTAATTCTGTACTATTCACCTTTAATTGTTCTGTGGTTTTTCTTTCCATTTACATTGTTGTAGTTATTGTACGTATTGTTTCCTGCCCACTGCTTTCTCCATTCTGAATCCTGTCAAGTAAATCTTTCCATACTTCTCTATATGCATCATGCTTGTCATTTCGTATAACAGAGCAATATCCTAGTATATCTGTGTGCCACAATTTGTTTAGTCATTGCCAACCTACTTCATTTCCAGTTCTTTGCTATCATAAAAGGTTCTACTGTAAATACTTTAGTGTACATAGGAACTTTCTTCTAATCAATTTCTTGCTTAGGGGATAATCCTAATAGAGTAATCTCTGAGTCAACAAGTATGAATATTTTAGTCATTTTATTTGCATAATTTACTGAGTCACAGCTCTGCCAACAATGCACCAGTGTGCCTATCATTCCATCAGATCTTAGGCTTATATTGTACAATGGATCTTTACAGCCAGATGAGGAAAGATGAGATCACATTTGGGGCTAATTACGTGAACTATCTGGTAGGAGGCAGGGAATTTTTAAAGATATATATGCTTTCAATTTTGGTGAAAAGTAATTTTCTTGCCGCTCAAGTTTGATCGCAGATAGTACATAGTAACAGTCAGCAGTTAGACTTCATTGTAATTCTGGGAAGATTTTATTTTCCATCAAATATAAAATCCATGTAATATAAAATACACTATGTATATATGTATATATAACTGTGATGCTTATACACATAGATACATGTATATTTACACATGTACTATATGTGCACATACATATATGTATGTGTATATACATGCACATATTATGGTATATGTACATACACGCATATGCCAGGATTCAGACATCCAAACCCTTCATGCATTGTTGGTGCTCATGAATTGGTAAAGTGGAGTTTTAAGACAGGACCTCTTTATGCCCTATTTGGAGAGATGGGAGCCACCTTGCAATTCTGGAGTACTTACTGATTCTTCCTGTAACATGGGGGGAAGGAAGAGTAGGGACACCAACTCAAAAATGGAAAAATCCCAAATCTGAGCATGAATTTGGAGTCAGTGTGGTAGAGCAGTTGGCATAGAGCACTGGTTCTAGAATCAGAGAAGCTGTGTTTGAGTCCCACCACTGATGTTTACTGTATGATCTGAGATAAGTCACTTAACTCCTGTGCATTCTCATTTGTAAAATACAGGAATTGTACTCTATGACTCCTGAGGTGCCTTCGAGTTCTAAGTCTGGGGAGTAGGTTTATTCCATATGAAGCTATTGATACAAGGAAAAGTAACATGATTCAACAATTGACCCTGTTCTTGTGAATGTATAAACCTTACTCTGCCCCTTGGGCAGAAGTCAGAAGATCTGGATTCACATCCTGCCTCTGACATTCAACACTACCTTTGTGACCATGGGCAAGTCACTTAACTTTCCTGATCCTTAATTTCTTTCCTCCTCTGTGAAACTAGGGTGTTGAAACTAAATGATCAGTGAGGCCCCAGACATCTCTTGACAGAGCTAGAATCTTTATGACAGAGATGGAAGAAGGGCATTTTGGATAAAGGTTCAATGACCGCCACTTTTGCATTTTAATGGATCCTTATTCTCATTCATTTGGGTATTAATCTGTTCTAGAGCAGCTCATTACCCATCTATGCTTCTCATTCCTCTTGACTCTTGTCTATACTCTCTCTATGTTGGCACTGGATGCTGTCCAATAATCCTTTTGACATTCAGAAATACCAGATCAGGTTTATCTAATAGACTACTCTTGTTATATGACTTATTTTTCTAGTCATCCCTTGTCCTTAACTTTGCCTTTGATGACACTTCTCAAGTTAGAGTCATTGTTGATACTGTAGGGTGCCCCAAAAATCTTAGTATAGCTTAAAACTAAACTTCAATAGTTTAAAACAACACTAAGACTTTTTGGAAACTTTGTATGCTGTGTCCTGTCTTACTTGGACTAGCTAGGCATCTTTCCACTGTCCTTTTAATCACCTTAATTGCAACAGTGATTAAGATTGCTGAGAGATTATGTATGTTGGTTCATGATCCATATTTATACAGTAACACTGGGAGAATATTGTTGTGAAGTGAGACTAACAATCCTGCAGTCTTCAAAATGTCATCTAGCCCATTCCCCCTCTCCTGTTCAGTTCTAGGCACAGTCCATCATTCATGCACAGGGACTCTTCAATATAGACTGCTTTTGCTCCCCAAAGTTGCTTTTCTTAAAACTTCATTTCAGAAATCCTCCATGATGGATTAATTATTACAAGTGGTGCAATTTTAATGATGAATATCAAACTAAATTAATTTCCATGAAGCTCAAGTTACAGCAGATTTTTACTAGCATCAATCACAGTTACAACATCCATATGGGTGAACAGATTGTATTGTTCATAGGTTGTCTTGTGTGGGGGTTACAACCAGAGATGAATATCACTATTCCTCTGTCCTTGATTTAAAAGAATCTGCCAGCAATCAACAGCACTCAGCATGGCTGTGAGGAGAACTCTGGGCTGGGAATAAACAGAATGACTTGGTATATGAGTCTGGGCAAATTGCTTCTCTATGGGCCTCAGTTTCTTCATCTGTATGATGAAGTGATTGGACTAGATGGTTATTAAATTCCCTTCTAGGTCTGAATCAAATCACTATATTACCTTTAAAGATCTTTTAGCTCTATAAATGTGATCCTATACTTGAAATAGTTCAAAGATTAATTGTAATAACAGTGAAAATAAACTAAAATTCATAGCCTTAAGATTTGCAAAGTACTTTCCATATATTCACTCCAATGGTTTTCCAATAAGTCCTATGAGGTAGGTGTTTTCTTTATCCTTTTTTTATAGACAAAGAAATGGAGGCTGAGTGGATAAATGTCAGATGGCAGGATTTGAACTCAGGTCTTTATGACTTCAAGCTCTTATAGTTAGCTATATTTGGATCTGGGTGAAATAAGCATTTATTAAGTCCCTATTGTGTGCCCATTTCTATTCTAACATTACAAATATTATCAAACTTGACAAGAATAGAAAGAATTAAGTAGTCATTCATGATTTTATATTAGCTTGGAATGAGGCCTTCAGTCAGGTTTTTCTGACTGTTTGCTATTTTGAATTTTTCCCCTCAGTGATGCAGTTAGAGGCAATGATGGTATGCCCATAGAATTTGCTGGTGCCACAAAGCTAGAAGTATTCAATACACTGGATAACAATCAAGATCCAAACAGATATTGACAGGCTAGAACACTGAACCTTCCCTAATAACATGAAATTCAGTAGGGATAAAAGTAAAGTTCCTGTTTGTTGTTTGTTTTTTTTTAAATAACTTCCCAAGTACAAGCTGGGAAAAGCATGATATATGAAATAGTCCCTTGTCTAAAAAAGATATAGAGAGTATCAGTGGACTCCAAGAACAGTATGAATTAGCAGGATGATGTAGCCAAAAAAAACTACTGAAATCTTCAGCTGCATTGAGAGGCAGAAATTCCACAAAAAAAGAGTTAAATATTGTATTACTACTGTATCTGGTCTGATCATATCACATCTGGATTGTAGTATTCAATTCCAGGAACTCCAGTTTAGGAAGGGCATCAGTAAATAGGAGAGTGTCCAGAGGAGGTCAACTAGAATAGTGAAAAGCCTTGAATTCATGCTATGCAATGACAATTTATGGGAATTTGAGATGTTAAGTTGGGAGAAGAGAATACCGGGGGAAAGGTAAGGGGTGAGAGGATAATTATAGCTTTCATCAAATATTTGAAGGACTGCCATTTGGAAGAGGGATAAGACTTACTATTTATCCAGGACCAGTTGGTAGAATTTGGAAAGAGGCAAATTTATATTTCATGTCAAGGGGGAAAATACCTTTCTATTAAATCTGTACAAACGTGGAATGGGTTAACTTAGCAAGGCTTGGATTCCTCAAGCAGAGAATGGATGACTGGTGGCAGAATAAATGGAGCAATAGTCCTGTACCCAGGAAGTCCTAAGTTAAAATCTGACCTCGTTTATTATCTGTGTCTCTGGACAAGTCATTCAGTCTTTGTTTGCCTCTGTCTTCGCACCTGTAAAAGGGGGATGGTAACACCTACCTCCCGTGGTTTTGGGGAGGACAAAAGCTGGTAATATTTTGTAGAGTACTTTACAAGTTATAAAGCATTATATAAGTAGTACTATGTTGTTATTTTTCTTGTGATTTCTCTTAGTTATATATTGAGGTCCCAGACAATTCTCAAAATCTGTAGTCCTAGAGTCTCCCAAATCCCTTCCAGCTAAATCTAGGAATGTAAACTCTACAACCTGAAGCAGAAAGACTAATTCTCAGGGCTGTTTTAGACAGGATTCAGGTAAAGTTTGGACTAGACGACATCTGACATCAAATTCTATGTTTCTGTAACCCTGTGTTTTCTTAGCCCTTCCCAGACACTGGAGTGACTCCTGCCCACTTAATAACTAACTCAATGCCACCATCAGAAGAAACAGGATTTAGGCTCTAATGAGCTCCAGGATGATTTCAGAGGTCTGGAGATCAATCCTATTCACCCCTGCCACTGTGGAGAAGTGAGTAATAGTTGATTTAGAATGTCTTGTTGTGAGGCCACTGTTAAAATTATGGAGTTGTCAAAGCAAGTGATCTGGGTTACGTCTGAAAGTTGGTCATTGTTTATGATGCTAACCTTGAATGTTCTTCAGAGATACTCTGTCTACAGCATTCATCATCTGATATCATCCCAGGCTATGAGACGGGCTGCTCCAACACTGTGCCCCTTCCCCTCAGAATGAGGGATATACCACTACTCCTCTTCCTGAGCAAATTTTATTCCCTCCTTTGTTAGAAGGGAGAATAATAGTGTTTGATAGTTATTGCACATACAAAGATTTTCCCTGTATGTGGTGATGGAGGGCAGGAATGAAACTTCTAGTTGTAATATTTAATAGAATTCATTAGAGTCAAAGATTTAATGAGTAGCCAACAGGTACAAGGTGCTAAGTACTTTTCAAGTGTGGGAGAGTACTAAGGGGGAGATACAGGCATAGAAGTGATTTATAAAATCATTTGGCCTTTACTAGATACTTAGATTCTAATCCCAATTCTGCGCTACTTTGCAGGATGATCTGGAGATAGATAGATAGATAGATAGATAGATAGATAGATAGATATTTTCATGTATACCTATCTATATTTACCTATCATCCCCTCTATTGGAATGAGAGGTCCTTGACGATAAGAACAGTATTTTTGTCTCGTTTTGTTTTCTCAGTCTTTAGTACAGTGCCTTGAATTTCAAGTATTTATTAAATACTTATGTAAGCATTTATAATTTTTTTAAATGCTTTTATTTTAGAGGCAAATAGGGGTTAAGTGACTTGCTCAGGGTCAGATAGCCAGTAAGTGTCTGAGGTTGAATTGGAACTCAGGCTCTCCCAAATCCAGGACACATGCTCTATCCATTGCACCACCTACCTTCCCCTTCATAAATGCTTATTGGCATGATATTAATGACTGCCATTTCTGAGTCTTGGTTTATTCACCATTAAAATGAAGGGATTAGAGGAGCAGCTAGGTGACTCAATGGATAGAGCATTCGTCTTAGAGTCAGAAGGATCCAAGTTCAGATCTGACCTCAGATGCTTACTAGCTATGTGACCCTGAGCAAGTCACTCAACCCCATTGCATCCACAATGTCAAAAAAATGAAGAGTTGAGGCTCTGTTATGTTTATGGTCCCTTTTCAGTCCAATTGTTGATAATCTCTAGAATGACATTACCCTTGAAGAATTTGCATCTTGTTAGAGAGGTGAAGGAGGGTATGGATTAAATAGTAGCTGGAATCACTCTGATATTATAGGCTGTGGCAGGTACTATAAGAGTGGAACTGTAGAGTTTAATGAAAAGTTGCTTTTGGCTGGAGGAATAATGGACAGAGGCATTGGGCCTGGGTGCTGAGGAATGGTTAGGATTTAGATGGTTAAAAAGGACATGCCAGGTGGTGGTAACTATTAAGAGAAAAACATGGAGGTGAGAATACTTGGGACTTGTTCAGTGAGTAGTAAATAGTCTAGTTTGGATCGATCATAGGGAACATAAAAGACATTAACTGAGGATAACTTTGCCAAGGTAGGTCAGAGTTAGATAGTCAGGGCCTTGAATGTCAGTTAAATAATGACAATAATAGTTCACTTCTGTAGAATACTTTTAATTTTGCAAAGTCTTTCTTTTATAAGAACCTTGTGAGGTAAGGAACATTAGTTCATATTGTGCTCTTTTCACAGATGAGGAAAGTGGAAGTGAAGTACTTTGTGCATGGCTATCAGGCTAGAAATGAAGCCATTTCAAGCTGTTAAGTTTTCAGAGACCCATAGAATGTCAAGTTTTGCACCTAACTCTTGTGCAAAATAGAACATATATTCAATTTCATGAGGCAGTGTGGTAGCTAAAAATACTGGGTTTGGAGTTTAAATCCTGGGTCTGCTATTAGCTACTGGTGTGATGGAAACAAGTCCTCTCTGAGTCCCAATTTCAACATTTGTAAAATGAAGGTGGTTTCACTAGGTGACCTCTAAGGTCTCTTCTAGGTCAACCTAAGTGACATCAGGTGAGTCTCTTAGCCTATTTGGGCCTCAGTTTCCTCATCTGTAAAATGAGGAGTTGGATTAGATGGTCTCTGTGGTACCATAATAGATGTATAGCTATTATCCTATAATCCTAAATCTATGAACCTCAGATTATTCAGGTGAATTTCTGATTGTCTTCAATTGATTAATCAATATGCTTGTTTCTAGGGAGATTTTATTCATAGTCAATGAAGCAGGTGCAACTTTACTTTTTTTTAAGTCCAAGAGATCAACTATTTGATTTCTACTGGAAATTCCATAGTACCTATAAATTGTCTAAGTTCAAAAGAAACTGAAACAAATTGATGGATACCTCCTTTTGGTGTCAGTAATGCCATCCTAACAAGACAGTGATGGATAAGATTAAATAGCCTTGGGATCTGTTTATAGTCATCTATAACCAGATCATTTAGGATGCAGGAAACAGAATACAGATAGGATACACAGGAGCTAGGGGCATGTGAAATGCACTATAGGAAAATGATTTACACTTGTCAGAGGATTCTTGGCCGGTAACTGACATTCTGTGCCAGGTGGAGATGAAATCTCTGCCCTAGTCTTTATTTTCACTTCACTGGTGTTATGACCATGTGCTCCAGACATATAGGGTCTTCTGCATTGACTTTGCCCTAGACCCCTGTGATTGGATGGAGCAAAACCTATTATAATGGTTTCTAAAAGATTAACAAAGTTCTTTCATCAGAAAGTAACCTTACAACAGAACTAGGGATAGTCCCAGTGGTCCCAAGACACCAGGAGTTGTTTTCAGTTCTTGGTATCATATTTTAGGAAGGGCATTGAGGAGGGTCACCAGGTTGTTGAGAAACTCAAAACCAGACCAATGGAAGATCACTTAGAGACACTCTGAATATTTATTCTTTATAGGAGAAGGTAGAGATGGACATGATAATCGTCTCCAGGTATTTAATAGGTATTAATTATTTAATAATTAGCACACATTATACAAAAGGAAAATAAAGACAATTGTGAAGGTTTTTAGTTTGTGTTTGATTTTTTTTTTCTGTAATAGGACAGCTAACATTAGCTGTTTTTTCTAACTATCTATTGGAGTATTTATGTTTCCTGGTAGGATTTGCCTGTTGGCTACTGAGTTATTAAAAAATTCATTGCTTCAAATCTTCAGGGTGCTGCATGGAAGAAGGATGATTTTTCTTCAGCTTGGCACTAGAGAGCAGAACTAGGAATGATAGATGAAAGTTGTAAAGAAGCTGATTTAGAGTTGATGTAAGGAAACACTTCCTAGCTAATTGAGCTATTTAAAAATGGAATGCACTGTCTCTAGTAGTAGAATTCCCCTTATTAGAGGTCTTCAGTCACAGACTAGTTGGCCACTTTTTTATCACATTATAAAGGGGATTCTTCTTCACTGTGGTTTGGTGTCCTCTGAGTTCTCTACCACCCCTGAGATTGTATGTGAACAACACTGTTAGGTATATGGTATATGGAATGCAAGCATCATTGTCCTCATAGCACAGATAAGCAAAATGAGGTTCAGAGAGACGAGATGAGGTACATAATAAAGCCCTTATGTGAATGTATGCCTCTTGTTGTTGAGTCATGTCTGACTCTTCATGACCTCATTTTAGCAGAGATACTGGAGTGGTTTGCCATTTCCTTCTCCTGCTCATTTTACAGATGAGGAAACTGAGGCAAATGGGGTTAAGTGACTTGCCCAGGGTCACACAGTTAGGAAATATCTGAGGTCAGATTTGAACTCAAGTCTTTCTGACTCCAGTTCTGTGGCTTTATACTCTGTTCCATCTGTCTCTTTTTTGTGCTTTTTCCACTTTATAAATATATATACATACACATATATATGTATATGTATGTGTGCATGCATATGTATATATGTATATACATATATTTATGTATATATATGCATACTATGTGTGTATGTGTGTATACATATATCTCTCTCTATATATATACATACACACATATATATGTATTATATACTGCCTATTCCTAGACCATTGTTTCTGATTCTATCTGTTGAGCAGTTCATAATAACAGAGAATCTTGGAACCACATTGAACAAGAGAACAAGAAGGGAGTACAGATTTCATATTAACTCTAGTAACTCTCCTAATTTTTAAACCACTGTCTCATGGTAAATAGGGTGCAGGACCTTGAATTAGCAAGACCTGGGTTCAAATCTTATGCATTGGTTATGTGACTTCGCGCAAATTGCACTAAGCCTTAGTTTTTTCTTCTGTGAAATAGAGATGACAATACCCATAGTAACTCCTTTACAGGGTTATTATGACAATTGAATTAAATAATGTATGTAAAAAGTTTTGAAAATCTTAAAACTCCCAATATATCAATTATTATTCCCAATGTGTCAAATTATCTTCAACCTCTTACACAAAGTCAGTTTGAGGCTCTCATGTATACATACACACACACATATGTGTATATAAAAGTTTATGTAAAATTAACATGTATTGATTAATTAGTCAAAATAAGCATTGCCCATTATTCAGAAAACTACTTCATTATAATCTAAAAATTATCCCTTGAAAATATTCTCTTCTGTGAAGTCTTCCTTGATTAATGCCCCAAGCCCCAGTAATTCTACAATTTACAAGTCTTCTTCACTTAAAAATTCTTCTTCTATTATTATTCATGTGATCTTGGCCAAGTTACTTAATTGTTCTAGGTCTGTTTCATCAGCGGTAAAATCCTAAAACATCCTATGATGCTTTGATGCAATGAACAGAAGTCCAACAAAGGTCTCTATTGGAGGGCTCCTGGCCTTTATGCATAGCCCTGAACTTTTCAGCATTTTCATTAATGAAGACAAATACAGTCTGCTTAAGAAATGTGTAGACCAGAGGTGTTAAACACATTGTCATTGGGAAAGGTTTAACAAAATACAATAAAACAAAGATAACACTACATTTTAAAACTAAGTCAATATGTGGCCCATAGGGCTACTTATGTATAGATCAGTAGCACCTCTTTCTACTTGAGACTGACATCATTGGTGTAGATGATATAATGATTTCATCAATATGTTATTATAATTAAACATTAAATATTCTATACTGGACAATACACTGTAGTGTCATTTGCACTGACAAACTATTTTCATTCTTTTAGTAGGTTGAGTTCCTCAATGGAATTCATTTTTTCCGATGCCTCATGATGTTGTAGAGGTGACTAGTTTCTTGATGGCCATCCTTAGCAGAGTATTAACTCTGGCATCTTCTCCCAATTTTGATAGGCTTCAATGCTAGGGAGAGTGATGCATCATGGTTCTGTTTTACGAGGACCTGCTTAGCTATCTTCAGACAGATTCTTCAACAGCTTGAGTGTAAGGTGGTCAGGGGTGACATCTGTAGCCATAGTTCCTCTTGAGGAGTGCCTATTATAATGGTACAGCAGTTGGGACCAGTATCTTTGGAAGAAGTACTCATTTGGAGGGAGTTCTGAAGTAGGGAAGTAGGGTTGAATTCAGTTAAAACAGATGTTTTTCTTCTGTCTAGATGATAGCTAACTGTGTGTGGCCTTAAGGGTGTTCTGATCTTTGTCCTTGATTTTTCTGGTGCTCTGTAAACTTACCTAGATGTAACCTATGGAAGGAGGACACCATCTAGCCAACAATAATTTGAATGTCCTAGACAACACATCAGTATGTCCAACATGTATTTTCCACCAATGAGCCCCAGAAAAGATTTGCATTTATTTATCATTCTCAGCTGTATTTTAATCTCATCACTTTAATTAAGCCAACACATTCTCAAACCTTGATTACTGGTCTGTGTCAGCATCCACAGTGATGCTGCAGAAATACTCTGGAGAGTTCTGAGAATATCTGTGCAACAAATGTGATGGTGAAAGCACTAACTTTACTTTTACTGTTTCTATTGAATGGTAAACTCCTTGAGAAGAGTAACCAAGTCTTATTTAAATTAGATATTACTTAAGAGAACATAAAATAGGCTCTTAAGATCTTTGCCAATCAATTGATTGATTATTCATTTATTGAATTGATTTAGAGGCTTTTCATGAATGAATGAATGAATGAATGAGTGAGTAAATAAAAAAAGCATTTTTAGTTTACTTTATTCCAGACACTGTTCTAAGCCTGAGGATTTGTTGTTCAGTCATTTTTTCAATCATGTCCAACTCTTCATTACCCAATTTTGGGTTTCCTTGGCAAAGTTACTGGAGGGGTTTGCCATTTCCTTCTCCAGTTCATTCTATAGGTAAGGAAACTGAGGCAAATGGATTTAAGTAACTTGAAGGAAAACAATCTCTGCCCTTAAGAAACATATTCTAAAAAGGGAAGAGAGAGCATATTGGGGAGTGCTGACCTCGGAGGGATGTTTTGGTAGAGGATACTATCATAGGACTATCAATTGGCATGTCCTTTCTAGGAATAAAAGTGTTGATTTGGTGACTGTTCCCAGAGCAAGAAGTAAAAAGGTGAGAATTATGTATATAGAAGGTGAGAGAAGAAGAAGGAAAGTCTATGATGACATGGGAAGATGATGGTCAGAGGGATGTGTAGTCTGACTTCTTATAGTGAGTGCTGATCAATCAGGAATCCATTGTGAAGGAGTCTGTCACATCCGATCTCAAGGCAAGGCTCTGACTGAGGGAAGGGAGATAAGGTATCCCTCAAATTAGAGGATCTAGGTTCAAATGATCCCTCTGACACTTACTACCTGGGTGAACTTGGTCAGGTCACTTAACTTCCCAAGGTCTCAATTTTGAAGGTATTGGACTAGACTGTATCTGAGATCTCTTTTAGCTCAACATCTATGTGGGATAGAGAGCAGTGTGCCCTGGCCCTGGAAAGAGAGAACACAATCCAACTAAAACGAAGAGGCTCATAAAAAGAGGAGACTGTTTGTGATTGGTCAGTTCTAACCGTACATGGGTGGAAGCCAGTCCTGGTATCTTAGGTCCTCCTGTATGCCTGGCTGTTCTCTCCTTCCTCAATCCTGTCTGACAATGCTGCTGTAAGAACCTCAGCTCACCATGGCATTTGATTCTGGCCATATCCAGTACCTATTTTGTTTCCAGTTTTGTTTTTTTTTTTCATTTCCCTACCTTTTCCTACCTGTCCAGTATTCTCACATCTTGATCTCCATACACCCTGCAATCACCAGGCAACCAAGCCCACAAGAGGAAAGACGCCACTTCTTTACAAACATAAAGGGATGTTTTCTCAGCATTGCCTCAGGCTATTTCTGTACCAGGCAGGCAGCTAGCGTTTATTGAACACTTCTATATGCCCGGCTTGTGCTAAAACCCTGGGGATACAAAGAAAAGCAAAAGACAGCCCTGCTCTCAAGGAGCTCACAATTCAACCTGCAGACAGATACAAACAGGCCATATAGATGGTGAGACAGATAAACAAGATAGTGGAAATCGGGATAGTCTTGGAGGGAAGGCAGTGAGATTAAAGAAGCCTGGGAAAGGATTCTTGCAGAAGACATAACTTTCGCTAAGACCTGAGAAAAGACAGAAAAGTTACAAGCCAGAGAAGCGAGGGAGACAGCCAGGTAAAAGGCTTGGGGGCAGGCAATGGATTGTCTTCTGCAAGGCTACCTTCTCTGGTTTTCTTCAAGTCTTAGCTAAAGTTCTATCTTCTGCAAGAAACCTCTCCCAGGCCTCTTCAATCTCATTGCCTTCCTGCTGAGCCATTATCTCAGCTAAAAAGCAAAAGGACAAAAGCAGAGCAAAGGACTTCCTTTGGCTGACAAGTGATTTACTTTATCATTTATCTGTCTTACCATGCATATAGCTTATTTGCACGTTTGCATGTCTTCCTCATTAGACTGTGAGCTCCTTGAGAGTGGGGCTTGTGTTTTGCTTTTCTTTGTATCCACAGGGCTCAGCAAAGTGCCTGACATATAGTAGGTGCTTTATAACTATCACCTGCCTGCCTGGAACAGAAATAGGCTGAGGCAATGCTGAGAAGTGAGCAAACCATAGGCCCTCATCAGAATTTGCCCTTATCTCTTTATGTGTTCGTAAAGAAGTGGCTTCTTTCCTTTTGTTGGCTTTGTTGCTCATACTCTTCCTTCCCACACTCCAAGAGTGTGTCACTTGATGTGAGCAAGGATATTTAATGTATTCATGTTGCCTTAGAAAGAAGTAAGGCTGAAAATGGATTTTTTCCTGGCCTAAGGATGGCCCATCATTATCATCTTGTCCTAAATGTCCCAAGAAAGCTACAAGTGAAAGTGAGTATGACATGTACTCAGTGTTGTTTCTCCTCAATTCCACTCACCAGTTTGAAGGAGATGTAAGGGATATTAAGAAGAAGAATGGGGGGGGCGGAGCCAAGATGGCGGCGTAGCAGCAGCAACATATCGCAGCTCTCACATAGCCACCCGAAAATACCCATAAAACAGGACTCTAAACCAATCCTAGAACTCCAAAACGCATACAAAGATACTTCCCACTAAAGTCAGCTCGGCTACGAGGAACCATATCAGCACTGCGAACCAAAACCAGCCTGGCCTGAAGACATGGCTGTGCCCCGGGGGCAGCTGGACGGGAGGAGTGGAGGAGCCTTTCAGGTGAGTGGATTAGCAGCAGCTGCGAGTGGAGATTGTGAAAGGGGGAGATAAGCAGTCCAGCAAAAGGCCTCCAGAGCGGAAAAGCGAAAGGCAGAGGTTTTGCACCCGCCTCTGCATTGTAGCTTCCCACCCGCTGCCTGCAGACAGCAAGGGGACTTAGCAATTTTTCTCAGTCCAGTGCTCTTGCGTTGAGCGGCCTGGATCCGGATCGCTGTCTTGGGCCTCTGTCTTGGAGTCCTCATTATTCGGTCAGCCAGAAGTAAGTAGGAAGACTCCCAGCATCTTCCTGAGAGCTACAGCAGCTGGGAGGACCCCAGCGATTTGGGACAGAGCTTTCCCTTCTGGAAGCAGAACCCCACAGAGATTTAAAAAAAAATCATGGTCTGAAGAACCATGAGTAAGAATAAGCATAAGAAGCAAAGTAAGAACAGCTCCCAAATCCTTGATTCCTTCTTTGGGGAAAAGAAAGATCATGGGAGAGAGAGGGAGGAGGAGAGCACAGCCAGAGCACCCCCACCAGGGCCTCCAATAAACATGAAGAAT
>CM053580.1:511356332-511385701 GCA_028627135.1 Pseudochirops cupreus
AAAAAAAAGAAGAATGGTTTGTCTTAGTAGACTCAACATTCCAATTTTTTGTATTTCATTTTCTATTCCTATATTTCTATTCCTGAGAATATTCCCGTTCCTGTATTCTTGTATATATTCCATGGAGTCCTCTCCTAGTGTCCTCCATTGATGTCTAATCATGGCCTGAGAGGCTGGTGATCCTGAGATCACCAAGGTTATTTCATTCTAAATACAGAGCACTAAAATCTGAAGATGATGTGGTCTGTCCCCATGTAAGGAGTACTCCACACATGAACGCAGAGCTATCTTAAAGATTAGTTGACATATAGGTGGTTGTTTCTCCTTTCTTCCCATCATTCTTGGATAAAACGTGAATTTAGTTTATAATTCTTGGTATCTTTTAATGCAAAGCTATATTCACCTTCCTTACGAAGAAGTCCCATTTGGAGAACATGGCTAATATAAGGAGGAATCCTATATTGCCATATTCCAACCACAATGTTGTTTTCCTTCTTATTTATTTTATAATGTTTTAGTATAGCTAGTGTGTACCATCAGGGGATGAAAGGAAGAGCTATTTTTGTTCCTTAAGAGACCCAGGAGATTTGAGGGTATCCAAAGGCTCCAAAGACCTGGGAGAGAGTAAAGGTAGTGAAGAAAGAGAATCTTTAGCTCTAGCAGGCACAGGGATTCGTCTATCAAAGCAAAAGGAACCCTCAACGAGAAGGGAGAGAGAAGAGGGGCTCAAACTGGGAATGTTGTTCTCATTCTTGCCCAGAGATTTTCTTTATAGTTTTTATCTGGCAAATATTTGTTAAGCACATATGTTAAATGAAGCTAGATCTTGTGGGGAATATGTGTATGAGGCTCTAGATTTACTATTGTAAAGCAAGGCCAGTCCAATCACCTCCTCAGGGCTCTAAGGGAGCCCTAAGGTTTAAGGGTATCTTTTCTCTATTGCTACCAGTTCAAATCCATGTTTCAGTGTTTTTCTCTACTTTTTACTGTTAGTGATTAGTGTCCTCATTCCATTTAACCAAGTGACATTAATTCGATATTGCAAAAAGGTATATACTTTGAAGATATAGCAAGCATGAAAGTTTCAAATATTACCCCATGGGGGAGACTGTCCCTTAAACTACCTTGGTTCCTGGGGAGAGTGGAATTAAACTTAAGACATTTTCAATATAGCATTTGCCCCGTAAGTACACTTCCAAATGTATCACAGACAATGGATAAATACTTATCTCAGATAACACCAGGCTGTTCCCTCAATTTATTCCTTAGGTGCTTAAGGCTGGGTTGACTGACCGGCTGGTTGTGAAATCCCAAACACTGGTGTTCACTATTCACAATTTTTCAAAAATCTCAAGGTCACAGGCATCTCCCATATTCCTTCACCTGAAAACAGAGGTCAGTATTTGTGGGCTGTATGTTGTCTTTAGATGAGGAGAGCCCAATGCCATTGTCTCAGCTAAATAACAAAAGGACAAAATCAAAGCAAAGGACTTTCTTTGGCTAACAAGTGCCTTTTGAATTTACTCTAGTTTCAGATAAACAGGCAATCAACAATCCTTATCTTCAATGAATTAGCAGACCAGAATCAATTACAGAATAATAGTGCATGCTACAACTTGAATATAAAGGTCTGTTGAGTGACTGACTCACTAAATTCCATTATAAGACATCATGCCTTTCTGGAAATAGACTCCCCAGCCTCTTCCATCAGGGTGGAGCTTGCATCACCAGAGCATTCTGTGCTTGCTAACAATTCTGTCCCTCCCCCCATGGGCTTACATCCTAGTAGGTGAAATTAGAGGTGGAATCAGACAAATGTAATCTAAGATAGTGTAATTGTCACATGAGCAATACAGGGTAATTTTTTTTAAATTTCTAGCTTCTGGGCATTTCCAAAGGGGAATGTATTATTTTCTGGTCATTTCCTACTGAGTACTATCAAACTGTTACCATCAGAGAGTTCTGTATTGGGTAGAGAAGTTAAATGACACAAAGAAAAGTCTAGTGAGAAGGACCAAACCAAGCATGGTGGTACACTCCTGTAATGCCTGCTCCAAGGGTAGGAGGCACTTAGACTGATAGATCCCTTGAGCTTGGAAGTATAGAGCTGCAATATAGTTAAAGGAGATAGATTGTCTGCACTGATTTCAGCACCAATAAGGTAAACCCCCCTGAAGGGGACTGCATCATCAGACTTCTTAAAGAGGGGGCAAATCAGTCAGGTAAGAAATACAGCAGGTCAAATCTTGCATTGCTCTTCAGTCATATATTTGTGTCTGACTCTTTGTGACCCTGGGGACCATACTGTCTGTGGAATTTTCTTGGCAAAAATGCTGGAGTGATTTGCCACTTCCTTCTTCAGTGGATTAAGCCAAGCGGAAGTTAAGGGACTTGTACAGGCATTTGAACACAGGTCTTTTTAACTCCAGGCCCAGTACTCTATCCACTGAACCATCTAGCTGCCTCAAGGCTTGCATACTGATTAATAGTGGTATTGGGCTGTGAATGGAATCTACAATTCCAGCTTGGATGGGATAGGGAGACTTAGTTTTCAAAAGGAAGAAGAGAAAAAAAGGAAGAAAGGAAGGAAGGAAGGAACGGACGAACGAACAAATGAAAGAAGGAAGAAAAGGAGGAAGGAAAGAAGAAAGAAACAAAAAAGAAGGAAGAAAAGAGGAGAAAATAGAATAAGAGAGGGAGGAAGTTAAAAAAAAGAATGGAGGAAGGAGGGGGTGGAAGGACCATCTCTTAACTCAGTAGAATAGATTGTCAGTGTCTAATCTGAAGAAGAGAAGACTAAATGGGTATATTATAGGAGTCTTCAAATATTTGAAAGACTGTAATATGGAAAAGATATTAGACTTGTTTAACTTGAACAGGACAGAACTCTGAGTAACAGGAGGTGCCAATATTTCAGAGGCAGATTTAGGATGAACGTAAGGGAAAGCTCCCTGACTATTGCAACTGTTTCAGAGTTGGCTACCTCAAGAGGAAGTGTGTTTTATTTTATTGGAGGTGCTTAAGCAAAATCTGGATGGCCAACTGTCAGGTATGTTGTAGAAAAGATCCTTTGATATATATAATTTATATGAAAGGTTTGCAAAGCTCTTTACAGATATTATCTCATTTTTATGATCTGTCAAACTTTGCATCACCTAACTTTTCTGCCTAACATAGAACACTCTATTTGCTAGCCATAGTCCATCCCTGTTCAAATGGAAAGGACCAGACAAAATAACACACTTCCCTCTGGAAACGCCCAAAACCTGGAGGACAAAGTAGTACTTGGGATATAGATGCCATTACAATTATGCCCATTTTACTGATGAAGAAACTGGCATAAAGATGTTAAGTGACTTGACCAGTATCAGCCTATATAACACTAAGGTCTCTTTGTACTGAAATTCTGCAATTTGATGATAACATTTGTTCTTCTTTACCCCATATTCTGCCTGAGCCACTACAGGCAGTCTTTCCAGACTTTAGAACATTGCTATAGATACCTAACTTGTCTCCTGCCCAGAAGTTTGATTTATGTACCAAGTGAACTGTGACTTGACCTAGCATGCTCAGGTTGGTATCTCTTGCATCCAGACTTGAAACACATCCTCTTTCTGTGAGAGCAGGGGCTGTGCCTTGTGTAAATTTTCTATTTTCTCTAGAACCTCCTAGCACAGAGATCTTCTTATAGTAGATATTAAATAAATATTTGTTGAATGGGACTGAATTGGATTTCCTCAGGAAGATAACTTCCTTTGGTTCCTGTTAATTGCCCCATGTTGTCAACCCAAGTTGACCTCATTTAGGGAATTTTGAATTGGATTCATCTCCCCTTCTGTCCCTAGCTCCTGTGCCTTACCTCTTTGTCCCTACCACTGACCACAGCTCTAGCAGGACTGCATGCATCCCTCATCTGCCTGTATACATCTGAAAGGGGTAAACATTTAGGAGGGAGACATTATTTTGCAAATCATCATCCTCATTACTCCAGATATTTAAGCAGCCCAAAGCTGAGAAAGTCTAGCAAAGGGAACAATCTTAGCCCAGTTGGAGGATAGCATGGATAATCTAATAGGCCCCCTTTTTACCCTTTATCTTAAATTTCCATGATAGAACTGAATGTAATTTTGATGTGGTTGTGAGGTAGAAAATGGAAGTGGGGATTATTTTGGCACATTATATTTTTGTGCTCTTCTTCCAACTTCACTCTGCAATTGCTGTTCCTCACTCTCATGTAGTTACTCAGGCTATTTGTGAAAAAAAAAACATAATTATACCTTAAGGTAATGTTCCCTCATGCATTATTAAGCCTTGACAGTTTTTAAAGTAGACTCTGGGAGTGAGTTGGGCGTTTAGGGGGAGAGGAGTGAACCATTCTGCCATGCACTTCTCTAATACAACAGAGGTCAGAATTACAACTATCATGTCTTGGTGTAAAATTTACCATCGGATTTTTTTTCTTTTGGGGGAGGTAGGGAAGCGAGTACCTGCAAGGTTACCTGGGACACCAAAAGGCCAATGATGGGGTAGGGAAGTAGTGGAGTGGAACTTCACTTGAGATAGACTTACTGGGGTTTCCAGGTAGAAGGAAACCCATTTGGTAGCTACTTATTCTTACTAATTAGGTTCAGTTGTTTCGATGCTATTGAAGGAAGGCAAATGATGTTACCTCTTTTAAATTTCAGTTACCTACATCAGAACCCAAGTTACCTCCTTCTTAGTAATGCTCGTGAAGGGAGTGATAGGTCAGAAACAACCCAAGTCATGGAAAAAAATGTAGAGCTTCACACTATTGACAAGGTGTAAGAAAGGTGTCAAGGAGAATTAATAATTCAATAGGAGACAGGGACAGAAATCCTAGGCCTGGCTGTAGTGCAGACAGTATTTTGTTGGACATGTCTTGCTATGTATTAAATTTTGCATCAGGTTCTGGGTACCATCTCCCAGCAAGAATATTAGTAACCTATAACCCATCAAGAGGAGGACAACTGAGATACTGAAGGGGTTAGGGAAAGGGAAGGGATAAGCTCTTATTAAGTGGCTATTATGTGGCAGGCATTTATGCCAAGCACTTTACAAATATTATCTCATTCTATTGGTTCTGAGGGGACCAGAAACCATGCCATGAAAGAATAGGTGGCAAGATTTGGGAAAAGAAATTAACCTTATTCTCTTTAGCTTCAGAGTTTAGAATTAGAACTAGTGGTCAAAATAATCATCAGTACCATCCATCAACATCATCGAAACAATAATGCCAATAACGTTTTCAATGCACCTACTACTGAAGATAAGCTTATATCCTAATATTTTTATTCCAGCCTCAGACAGCTGCTAGCTGTATGACCCTGAGCGAGTCACTAAATCTGTTTCCCTTTCTTCATCAGTAAAATAGGTATAGTAATAAAACTTACTTCCCTGTGTTGTTGTGGGGATAAAATGAGTTGTTTGTAGAGTGTTTTGCAAAGCTTAAAGTGCAGTATAAATGTTACCTATATAATAAAGGCAGAAATTGCATTGAATGACCTCTGAAATCTCTTCTAGTTCTTGTCTTCCATAGTCCTATGATATAATTGCACATAAGAGGCCCATTTGGTGCTTCTTAAATTTAGCACACATAGTCTACATATGCATGGCCTTAGACCTACTGGAACAGCACCATAAATACCTTTTTAGCGAAAGTACAAGTAACAAAGGTGGTGGCTGGAACCCAATTTGCCATCCCTGGGTGTTCGCACTAGTTTATTCTTGGTGAAGGGAGGCTTTTTCAGGGCTTGTAAACAGGCTTTGGAAATAGCTCTGACAGAGAAAAATGCAAGTGATTTGTTGGGCCAGATGCTCCCAGGGCTCAAACTGCTCCCTGGCTGCATGTTGGACACCTTTGAGAGCTTGGATGCTGTTTACCTGAAACACAGGGAAACGTTTTATCTTCAGATGGTCTAGGGCATAGTTTGTGCATCCTTCTTGGGGGGGGGGGAGGGACATTCTTATCATTTATACAATACCTTTATAGCTGCTAATTCCCCCCAACTTTTCTTCTATGTTGCTACATTCCTACTCATTGAAGAACGGCTGTACATTTCTCTAAAAATATATATATAGATGTAAATGTGCTTTCATATGCACTAACACTTTAGCTTCCCTACCACTCTCCCGAGATGTACAACTCAGGACTCAGGCATATGATGCAAAGGACTATTGTCTTCATTTGGAGGCAAAGAAGTGTGGTAAATAAGCTTTCCAGTTACTCTTCCTAAAGTCCAGCTATGTTTATCCCACTGCTCCTTCTCATTTCAGTTGTCTCAGATCTTCAGAGACTCCCAAATGCTCTCCTGACAGCCCTGCACAAGTAAGAACTATAAGGATAATTCATTATCTCTTTTTTATGTAAAGAAACTGAGTCTCAAGATAGGCTTGTAGTTTGCCTCAGGTCACACAGTAAGTGAGATTCAAATCTAGGTCCCTTCTGATTCCGACTATGGCAGCACATCACAGCCATAGGGGGAAAAACTACTGCAAAAATTCAGTTCACTCAAGTTCAATTCAATTCAATTTGATAATTTACTGAGTGCCTATAGATTTTAGGGTACTGTTCACTGAGCTCAGGGAGGTCCTAGTTTTAGAGATGATAGAGTCTCTGCCCACTAGAAATTAACATAGGGTATCGATTATAATACACAATATAGTATATTGATTATAATATACAGAATAGTATATTAACTATAATACATAGCATAGTATATAATCACAATACACAGTAATGTATGTTAATTATAGTACACAATATTGCATGCCAAGTACATTTAAAAATTATAGAACAAGAAATAAAATCCAAGTCATTATTGGATAAGTTTGCATGGCGGAGGTGGGGCATATCATCAGGGAAAGTTTCGTGTGAGAGGAGCAATTGATTGAAACTAAAGGATGACTAGTAGATTCAGTGGTCAAGTGGGATAGAGAAGGCATTCTAGGAATAAGAAATAGCAAATTTCCCATTGCATACAGAATAAAGCCCAGATTCTTTGAGCTGGTACCCATGGTCCTCTACAGATGAGTTCTGCCTTACCTTTCTAGCTTTGTCTCCTACTATTCCCCTCCATGTCCTCCACTCCAGCAACACTTCACTATTTACATTCCTTCTTCCATGTATTTTTGCTCCTGTACCTTTTCCCATGTCTTTCATTATACCCAACATTTTTATTTTCCCATCTTTGTCTTATAAATACTACCTCTTCCATGAACCCTCCTTTCCCCAAGCCAGACATAATATCTTCTTCTCAAGATCCTCCAGAGCCCTTTGTTTATAGCCTTCAATAAATTTAAGTCACCTAGACCAAATGAATTACATGAATAACCATTGAAAGAATAGGCAAATATAATTGCTAAATTATATCAATGGTTGTGTCAAATAGAAGAAGAAATGTAAGACCAAATATATGTAAACAGTATTGCGATTTTCCCTTAAGGGAACACAATGTGATTCACAAGGACTAAAGGTAAGTGATTTTGGCTGTGAATTCTGGGAAAGCTTTAGAATGCATTATTAAAGATATATTTAGCAATCATCTAGAAAAAAGGAAGTAATAATCACAAAGAATAAGTATGGCTTCTCTGAGGACAGATCATGCCAGACTAACCTTATATACTTGATTATAGGTTTACTAAACTGATAAATTAGGGGAATGCTATTGATAAAGTTTGTCAAGATTTTAACAAAGTATTTGAAAAATTTAAGGGTATTCTTGTGGAAAAGATGGGAGAGGTGTGAGCTAGTTGATAGGACAATTAAGTAGATTTAAAAGTGGTTGAATGGCTGTAATTAAACATCCATCATAAATGGTCTGATGTCAACTTGGAAGTAAAATATTCCCGTGATTAATGCTTAGACATGTTCAGTTTAACATTTTTATTAATTACTTGAATAAAGGTATAAATGATATGCTTATCAAAGTTAAAGAAAACAGAAAGCTAAGAGGGTTAGAAACACACAGGGCAATGGGGTCGGAATCCAAAAAGATTTTGACAGAATAGAGCATAAGACTGAATCTAATCAGATGAAACTGAATAGAGACAAATATGTCCCATGTCTTCTACTAGAGTTCAAGACAGAGATGAGTGGTGAAAATGATGCAAGTGGCCACCATATCTTTAAGTACCTGAGGAAGAGTAGTGATAGATTTCATTTAGGTGATTCTACAGTGCTCTATAGTTGATAGAATACCCACCAATAGGAACATCTGTAGGACCTCAATTTACAGGAAATCCCTCTTCCTTTTGAATTTAAACCTCATGTCTCCATTGGTACTGGCTGGCATCTTTGGTGAGCACACATCTCCCAATTCATGCATCACTTATTAGTAATGGTCATATATTCATTGAACAAATTCCATTTTGCTGCTATTTCATTCAAGAAATTTAACATTATTTTTAACATCCTTAGGAGGTACTTTGATGAGAAGGAGTTCTTTAAATAGTCTTTTGTACTACCAAATCAAAGGCTTTCTTACAGTTAGCAAATATTAAGCAGAGTGGAGTATACAATCTTTGTATCTTTGAGGTCCTGGAGTGACTAAGGAAATGTATTATTCTTATGGCACCAATTTGTTATTCTTTGGCACCATTCATTCCCCACCTCTAATTGCAGAGAGTGGAGGATGGATTGTAAAGAGTTCTTCCCAGATCCTCCATTTAAAAAGGGCATCATGGCCAGCCCTATCTCACTTTTCCTACAGGCTGCACTCCTCTGACTTCATCATGCCCCACTTCCATTCAGTCTGAATAACCTTATCTTCATGCCTCCATTTTCAGCTTCCTTTTATGTATTTTCTTCCCCTAATAGATTGTGAGCTCCTTGATCGTAGAGTCTGTCTTGCAATTGTCTTTGTGTCCTCATCACTTAGCAAAGACCTGGCACGAAATGAGTGTCTAATAAGTGACTGGTTGACATCTCAGAGAGAGAACAGGGTGCTTGAAGGCAAAACCTACAACACAGGTTAGAGCTGGAAGGACCATTTAGAAGTGATATCGTAATACCCCCGGGTCAATAGAGGGTGACTGAATTGTCTTAAGGCTATACAAGTTGCAGAGACTGGCTTCAAACTGGTGAATATAGCACTCTTTCCACTCTACCGTGCTGGTAAAAGGGCATTATTGCATTTGTCCATCAGCTCCTACTCAATGTTTTTATTCTTCTCTTTTCTTGTGTTTTGCCTACATAAAGGGAGATTGTTACAAGAAGGTATTAGGGAGGAATGGTGGGCATATTTTCAGTCTAATTTTCTAATACAAATTGTGTTTGATTCTTCCATAAAGAAGCAAAGGGTCCCTTCCCCCCACTCAGAGACAGCCAATGCTCTGGCCTCCTGCCTTAAGTTTTAGTCCATAAATCATCTCTCATAGAACCAGGAATGGTCTCCTTTGGGAACTTGGGATCCTGGATCGATTTTCTCTCTTTCAGTCTTTGGGTCTGGGCCAGTATTTATATTCCCCTTGAGTATGGAGAGCCTATACTCCCTATCTCACATTCATTTTCTCACATTCATTTCACCTAATTAATCCTCAGTGTCTCTGACACAGGCCAAGCCATTATCTCCATTATACAAATAGATAAACTAAGCCAGGGGCAGGCAGTAATTAGTCTGAGTCCTAACTGGGAGGTTGTGGGAAATGGTATAGCTAGGAATAAATGCAAGGTCATCTTGACTTCTAGTTCTATGATCTGGCTATCAGGCTCCTTTGGCTGCCTAAGATGCCCTTGTATTGACTACAATTCTTAGGCAACATCTAAGCACCACAATACAAATTTGAGGTGGGGCATTGACAATAATGGTTCCAATAGGTCAAAATGAAAATTGGGTAGGCAGGATGGGGGATGGCGGGTAGAAGTTCAAACTATTTTATATGAAGGGTGGTTGAAGACACTGAGGACATTTAGGTTTAAAGAGAAGACTTGAGTTTTGTGGGAAGAGTATTTGAAAGACAGCAATGTGAAATGGTTAGAATTAATTTCTGTTGTAATTTAAGGTTAATGATTTTTTTTCTTCTCAACTCTGTAAGGTAGGCAGTAAAAATATTAGTATCCTAATTTGACAGATTAAGTAATTGAGGGTCAAAAGCATTAATTTAACCATGGTCACACAACCAAGTTTCTGATATGGGATTTGATCTCAAGTCTCCTGAATTCAAATCTAGCTTTCAATATGACCATCTGTAGAAGGGATTAAATGTATTGTTTGGTCTCAGAGCACAAAACAAGGATCTCTGGGGTTGATTTACAGAAGACACAGTTTGGACATTTAGAGAGATAGATTTTATCCATTATAAGTACAAATTTCTCAAAAAAAAAAATAGAGCAATCTGACAAAAGATAATTAGATGCAGAAGTAGGGGAACTGGTCTAGAATCACATCTCTGCTATTTCCTATCCATGTGATATTGAGCAAGTCACTTGAAACTCCTATTTGGACCCCATTATACCTATCTGTATAAGGAAGGAATTAGACTACACCATTCCTAAAGGCCTCTTTAGGAATACTTCTAAATCCCAAGATAGAATGGACTAGCTCAGGAAGTAATGAGTTCTCTGTCACTAGAAATGCTTAAATAGATGCAGGATAGCTACTTGCCATGTCATTCATTTTGTAGGTTTTTCATGCATGGGGTAATAAATTGGATGAGATGCCAACTAAGGACACTTCTAATCTTATTCTTCAGAAGTGAATTCTGTGACTGAATTATTACTCAATGAACAAACTATCAAAGTATCACAGAATGTCAGTTGTGGAAGGACTCAACAGAGAGCATTGGGTACAATGCATGCTTGTATGACAATCTCCTTTATAATATCTGACCCATGTTTATCTGGTATTTGACTAAAGATCTCCAATGAGAGGGGAATCATTACCTTCCTTGACATCTCATACCACTTTTGAATAGCTCTTATTTAGTAGGCATTTTTTTACATGAATCCTAAACCTAACTGTTTATGAGTTTTACTCATTGTTCCTAACTCTGCTCCCTGTCCTTCAATTTCCATACCTTCAAATACATGAATATGGGTCTTATGTGATCACAAAATCTTCCCTTCTCCCACCAAAACATCCCCAGTTCCTGCAGAGAATTCTCATATGGCATTATCAAAAGGCTGTTTCCCACTTTGATTACTCAGAAAGTAAAGACTGGACTTTGTATATTTGAGTTTGCATCCACAGAATTCTTGAAATGATTCTAGATACTATAATCAATCTTATAAGATCAGAATCATTGGCTTGGATTTGAAAAGGAAGTCAAAGATCATCTCTTGTTTGTCAGTAGTGCAGTAAACAGAATGCTGGCCTTGAAGTTAGGAAGACCTGACTTTGAAAACTCTCTCAGACACTTGCCATCTGTCTGTCCATGGGCAAGTCACTTAATCTTTCAGCCTCAGTTTCCTAGACAAGTATAATAGTAGCACCTCCCTCACAGGTTTGTTGTGAGTCTAAAATAAGATATCATATGTGAAGTGCTTTGCAATCTTTAAAGTGCTATATAAATGCCAGTTATTATTACATCTACTAGTCAACTAAACCATTTATCTCCTCTTCATGAACCAAGAGAATAATCTCTCATTCTCCATTTGAAATGATCCTGGTGACAGGGAGTTAACTACTTCCCAAGAAATCCTATTCTTTTATTTCGTGAAAATGTAATTAAACTCAACAAACATTTGAGAAGTACCTACCACGTTATATATTACCACGTTATATATATATGGGCAAATATTGTGGGCACTTAGATGGTGTCATGAACAAAGCGCAGGTATTAGAATTAGGAAGACTTGAATTGAAATCAAGCCTCAGCTACTTACTATGTGATCCTGATTCTGTCTTTTGAGAAACCCTGAGGGGCTTGCCTCTCCCAGATTGATACATACACACACACATACATGCATACATATATATATACATACACATATGCATATATTTGTATATATGTATGTATGTGTGTATGTGTACACACACATATGTGTGATTTTTTTCATCTAAGTAAAAGAGGCCATTTTTTGTCTCATTTCTTACCTAGTCTTAATCACTGAATGGGCACTGCATGAGACAAACTGGGACCTGGGAAAGATCTTAGCTTAAAAAGGCCAGTGTCTTCTGCTGTATTCAGTCATCCTGATCTATATCTTGCCACTGGACCCAGATGACTCTGGAGGAGAGACTGAAGTTGGTGACTTTGCAGAACCCTGCCTCACTTAAATCCAATGCACTTGCAAGTCAATACTTCACTTTCCTGATATCATTGATCCTCTTTAATAATGAAGGACAAGCAAAAATGTAATGCTGGAGAAGTCACTTTACATCTGTTTGCCTCTGTTTCCTCATATGTCAAACAGGGAAAATAATAGCCAGTACCTGCATCCCGGGGCTATTGTGAAGATAAAAATGAGGATAGACAGATAGAGGGATAAAAATAGGGATGCTATGGATATAGATAAATAAGCATGACTATTTTGTTGTTGTGGTTGAATTGTTTGTGGTCTTTGTGATCCTGTTTGGAATTTTTCTGGCAAAGATACTGGAATGGTTTGCCATTCCTTCTCCAGCTTATTTTATGAATGAGGAAACTGAGGAAAACAGACTTAAGTGACATGCCTGGGGTCACACAGCTATTAAGTATCTAAGGCCAAATTTGAACCCAGAAAGATGAGTCTTCCTGACTCCCGGCCCAGCACTCTATTCACTGTGCCCCTTAGGCATAGCTATATCACTATAGAAATAGGGATAGATAGATAGTGCTTTGAAAACCTTTAACCACTATATATGTATTAACTATAATTATTACTCAGACAAAATTGATCCAATTCCTGCTCTTTGGGAAGATAGATTCTATCTAAGGGAAGGAAATACAGTGTGGACAGTTAGGTATTTCACAAGTTTGGGGATGAAGAGAATAAAGGAAAGATCAAATTGCTCTTGGGATATTTGAAGGGTGAGGTAGTATTAATAGAAGGTGGGAAGACAGAAGGACTTTTTAGGAGCTGAAACTTAAAGGAATCCAAAAGGCCAAAAAAAGGAGGAAATGAATGAATAGAAGGCACAGAGTGCTTTTCTGAATACTTGGAGACAGGAGAGAGTCTCTCACTTTGCACAATCAGCTGGTAGTGTATTTTAGCTGAAACATTGTCTCTATGAGGGAATCGGAAACAAGACTAGAAAAATAGATCAATGAGACTGGCTAGGTGCTTAAATTCAGGCCAATGAAATGACATTTTATCCTAGATCAATCAGGATCCACTGAAGTCTTTTGAATAGGAAAATAGTACAATCAGAGTTCTTTGCCTTACAGATGATGATTTCAGTAAGTTTGTGGAGGATAGAATTGAGATGGAGAGACTGGAGAGAATAAAAGAATTCTAACCATTAGGGAGGGACTGATTTAAGACATGATTAATTCTCCTTCCTTGGAGGTCTTCATGCAGAAGCTGTAATACTATTTGTCAGATAAGCTATAGTGGGCAGTCGTTCTCCATCTAAATCGGACTGTACGGCCACTGAGGTTGCCTTTGGCTCTCAGTTGTAGTGATTCTGGAATCAAGAGACCCAATTAGGATAATCTCTCAGGAGTACACATGAGAGATGATGAGGTCCTGAGCAAAGATGATGGTGGCAGTGTAATGGGAGCAAGGGAATCAATGTCAGAAGTGATCAATGTGTAGAACTAAGAACATAACATGTTAGAGCTACAAGGGACCTTGGAGACCAACTCCTTTGTTTTGTAGAAGGTGAAAATGAGGCCCAGAGAGGAGAAATGAATTATTTATGACCACAAAACTTGGCAATTACAGAGCCAGGACTAGAACCCAGGCCTCTTATTTCCAGCTCTATTTCCTACACAACAGCATCGCCTTTGAGCAGTTCTTAAGCTGGAGAATGAATGGAGAAGGGGATATTTTTCAAAAATGTATCATGGCAATGATTTATATATTGGTCTTTCCTGTCTGCCTCATACTGTTCACTCTGCTTTTTAGGTTTCCTTTCACAGGAGATCAGTTTTTTTTTTTCATAGGGGAATTGGGTGAATGCTAGTAGAAGATGAGAAGGAAAAGAGAGGAGAAAAAACCTAGATGTGACAAACTTCAAGGTTGTAATAAGGAAACATCAAATTGAAAATCTCATGGGACTAGATGTCAGAGGACTATATTAAATTAGATACAAATCACATCAATATATGAGGTGGACTTTAAAGCAATGAGGATGACTTTTTAAGGAAACTTACCTGAATTTATTCATCCAAATCAGCATTGTCCTTGAGCACTCAGTCACCTTGGGAATCCATGCAGAAATTCAAATGATATTACTATTGCTCAAAATTATTTTGTGACTTCTCTCTACAAGTGTCTCTGTATCTTTGTACATAATTTTCACTCTATCAGGACTAGCCTCCTTCTATCTCTCCTCACTCAAGTGTCTTATCTGAAGATCTACTGCATTCTTAGATGTCCTCCCTAACTAGCACTTCTACCCATTTCTCCTAGTTTTGTCTGCCAGGGACCATGAGCCTAACCCCTCTGGCAGCCCTATGAATAGTAATTGGGATCACAGATTTAGAGCTAGGAGGGATTTTGGATAAAATAGTGGGTCTGGAGTTGAGGATTGTTCAGTCCTTTGAGCCCAACTTTCCATGACCCTATTTTTTAAAGTTATGATTTATTTATTTATGTTTAGTTTACAACATTCAGTTCTACAATCCCTTGAGTTCCAAATTTTCTCCCCCTCCTTCTCATCTCCTCTCCTCTCCTCCCCCCCATGGCTGCATGCAATCAGATGTAGGTCCTACAAACACCTTCACATTAAACATTAGTCAAGTTGTAAAGAAGGATTATAACTGATGGAGTAAACCATGAGAAAGAAGGAATGAAACAAAACACAAAAGAGAGAGAACAAGTAGTTTGCTTCAATCTGCATTCAGATTCTAGTTCTTTCTCTGGATGTGGACATCCCTTTTCGTCATGAGTCTTTTGGAGTTGTCTTATAACTTTGTATTTCTGAGGGGAGCCCAGTCTATCAAAGTTAGTCATCACACATACGATGTGTCTAATTGTGTACAATATTCTTCTGGTTCTGCTCTTCTCACTCAGCATCAGTTTATATATATATACATAAGTCTCTCTAGGTCATTATGAAGTCCATCTGCTCCTCATTTCTTATGGTACAATAGTATTCCATTGCATTCATATACCACAACCTGTTTAGTCATTCCCCAATTGATGTCCATGCTCTTGATTTCCAATTCTTTGCCGCCACACAAAGAACTGCTATAAATATTTTTGTACATATAGGTACTCCTCCCATTTGTATGATCTCTTTGGGGTACATACAGTGGGTTGTATTGCTGGGTCAAAGGATATACACTTTTTAATAGCCTTTTGGGCATAGTTCCAAATTGTTCTCTAGAATGGTTGGATCAATTCACAACTCCAACAATGCATTAGTGTTCCAATTTTTTTCACATCCTCTCCAGCATTTATCATTTTCCTGTTTTGCCATCTTAGCTAATCTGACTTGTTAGATGTACCTCAGAGTTGTTTTGGTTCGCATTTCTCTAATCAGTAGTGATTTAGAGCATTTTTTTCATATGCTTATAGATATCTTTAATTTCTTCCACTGGAAACTTCCTGTTCATATCCTTTGACCATTTTTCAATTGGGGAATGATTTGTATGCTTATAAATTTGACTCAGTCACGACCCCATTTCTTGGCGAAGATACTGGAGTGGTTTGCCATTTCCTTCCAGGGGTTAAATGACTGAGGGGATTCGAACTCAGGAAGAGGAGGCTTCTTGACTCCAGGCCTAACACTCTATCCACTGTGCCACCTAACTGCTAGTTGAGAATGCCTAAGTTTAAATATCAACTCAGACACCGACTAGTTGAATGAATCAGGGCTAGTTGCTTAACCTTTGCCTGTCTCACTTTCCTCAACTATAAATAAGATTAATAATAGCACCTACTTCTCAGGGCTATTATAAGGATCAAATAAAGTAATATTTTAAAAGTGCTTAGCATATAGGCACTTAATAAATGCTTCTTTCCTTCTTTTCCTTCCTCCCTCCTTTCCTTCCTTTCTTCTTTCCCTCCTTCCTTGCTTTCTCCCTCCCTCTTCCCTTCTTTCCCCTCTTTCTTCTCTCTGTCCATTCCTCCCTTTCTTCCTTCCTTCCCTTTCTTCTTTTTTCATTTAAGAAATAGATGCTGAAAGAGATTAAATTAACTTCTCTGGGTCACACAGTTTGCAAATGTTAGAATTAGGATTCAAACTAAGGGCTTCCTGACCCCAGTCCCACCTAGTTGCCACCTAGTTAAAAACAGTGAGTATGTTCACTGACTCCTTCTTCCTTCCTCCCCCCCCGCCTCCCCGGCCAAATCTTATAACAACAACAACAGAAACAAGCAAAACTAACAACTTCTCTAGGCTAAACATTTCCTATTTAATCTAAAGATATCCAACTTCCTTTAGGAGGTACATTGGTAAAATCTAAGGTAGATGTCAGATCTTCTTGAAGTACACAGAGTGTACCTGCCTTGTGCTATTAATACTGTTTGGCTACTTCCCATCTATACCATTGATCATGCATTCTTCACATCACCATGTTCCAAACTTCATCCCTCTATGAATTTTGAATATTTCCTTTATCCTCTGTTACCTACCCAAGGACACAGGGGAAAGATCTTGGAGTTTTAGTGAACTCGAAGCTCAATATAAATTAATAAGGTAATATGTATCTAAAATGTCAATACATCATTAGTCTGTATTAAGAAACGTTCCATTCAGGGCACTGATCAGACAATCATAATGCATTCTCTTCTGGTCGCTCTACATCTGAATTGTTGTTGGGGCCAAACTTCTCAAAGACCGTGGCTAGGTGAGGAATGTTGAGAGGAGATGTGTGTATTTGTGTGTGTGTGTGTGTGTGTGTGTGTGCATGCGCACGCATGTTGGGAGGGCAGAAGAAATGGAGACTATATCATAAAAAGAGCTTTTGAAGGAATTTTGAAGTTTTAGCCTTGAAGGTGAGGGATTGAAGATGGTAAAAGTCTTCAGGTATTTGAAAAGCTATTATATGGAAATGGACTAGAATTATATAGAAAATGAACTAGCTAAGAAGACAGAATCATTAGCAGTTGTAATGCCAATGCAATATTCACAGTGCCCACAGTAACTATAAATATACCTGCATGATACTCAGTCACAAAATATAACAGATTCTCCATATAGAACCCAGAAGCAAAACATTTATTCAGACACCAGAAAACCAAATCCCAAAACCAGCAAGCTGATTCCATCATAGTAGCAAAGCCAATAAGCCACAATGGCACAGAGAATCACACCATCCTTTAGCCTTGCCACAAACCAACCAACTTTTACTCATAAGCCTATCTGACTCCCTCAGATGCATGCTCTCCTCCCAACCATCTAGCTGGCTCTGACTCTCAGCTTCCTGTGGGCTCTTCTCCACCCTCCACAAACTCCTCCCACCACAGGCTTCATATGATTACATTCAGCCTATTGGGGGCAGAGTTTATTTTCAAAGCAAGGAAGGTCTTCAAATTCCCATTAACATTACAGCAGTAAGTGAAAGCTGGAGGCATGATTTAATAATAATAAAAAAGCAAACTAGCCTAGATGGACCATTTCAACAGGTAGAAGGTTTTCTCAGAATTGGAGGCCTTCAAGAGGATTCTGAATGTTCACTTTTAGGAGATGTCTTAGAATATTTTCATATGCAAGTTGGGTTTGGAGTGGAAGACATCATTGTTCTGTTTTAAATCTGAAGTTCTCTGGTTAGGTTCTATTCTGGGTTAGAACAAATTATCTTTGTGGTTCCTTTCAACAATTCTAATGTAGGATCAGTACTCATTTTCTCCAAAGGTCATTCTCTGACTAACTTGTGGGGTTTTTCATTTGTTTGTTTATTTTTTGTTGTTTCTGAAGCCCTATTTTCAAGGATGTGAGGCTATCAGACTCCATAGACTACTCTTCCAGTGTCTTATAACAATGTGGGATGACATGGGATTTTGGGGGGCTGCACAAGTTCTGCAGGGTGCTACCATAGTGTAAAGACTTTGATAACAGTTCCTACAATAGACTGAGTTAATTTATTGAGGACCAACCTATTTAAGTATTGAGATGTAGGCTGGACACTTGGTGATGAATCATTTTGCCATAGCAATACAACCCTGATATCCACTTCTATAAAATGGGGATAATAATTCTTTTATTATTTATATCAAAGGGTTATTATGAGAAAATTGACTTTAAAATGATGAAGTTCTTTAGAGAGGTGAGTTATTATAATCTGTTAAACTTTTAGATGGAAGACAAGGCAAGACAGTTTCACTGAATGAATTCTCTTTCAAGGTATCTTTTTTTTTTCCTGAGAAAATAGGGCATCATTTCTGCATTTCCATTAACTCCATTAGTTCCATGAGACCATCTTTAATTATTGTGGTTTTCCCTTTTTTGCAGCAGGATTGGATATTTCCCCCTCTTTTGAATGTTTTTCCTCTAGTTATACTGGTCAGAAGGACGACCACTGCCTGGGCATGGTGCCCAGTTTGGTTTCATTTTGTTTCCAATTCTCGCAGCAACTTAGCTTTAGCTTTGTGATGACATTTCACAAATTGGGTTTGGGGGTTTTGTTTATTTATGGTGGAACAAATGTAGAAGGATTGCAGTGCAGCCTTTTTGGATAATAATACCAAAAGCAGTAGAAATAAAACTAATACTGAATGATAATATACCACAGTGTATGTTTATATAGAAGACTAGGGAAATGTTTACATGTCATTGAATTAAGGATAGTATATTATAAAATGGAATCTCTGCCAAGTTTTCTCTCTTTGTCCTTTTATTTCGAGGTGTAGAATGGGGAAAGGAGTGATGGATTAATAGTAGAAAACAGTTGCCTTAAATCTTCCTGTGCAAAAAGTAAGTGCATCTAAGTTTGTAAATTCAGCATGGGTATTACTCAGTGATTGACAACCATGATTAATAGAATGCTAAGCAAATTTAAAAAGTAAAAAAGAAAAGAAAAGAAAAGAAGCTAAGGGAAATTATGACACCCAAGAAACAGGTAAAGTTTCATTGAGAAAAAAACGATCTACATTAGATAACTGGCTGAGCAAGTGACCCATTGAAATTTATGTGTCTTCCTAGTTCATTTTAAAGCAATTCATCTTCCCAAAAAGTGTTCTTAGGTTGACATTGGGCCCAAAATAATGAACTAGAGCCTTATAGGAGACACCATGGTACAGTGGAAAGAATGATGGATCCAGAATGATCTTAACACTAATAAATAGGCGTCAAATTTAAAAATATATGAGAATAAATAGGGATAAATATAAAGTCTTTTATATTGGCTCAAAAAATGGTTCAGATGGAATAAAGAATAACTAAAAATGCTGATTCATTCTTGTGGAAAAAAATAAAAGATCCAGGGGTTTTAGTTGAGTAGAAGTTCAATGAACCAACTGCATCAAAGCAGCCAAAAAAGTTAATATGGTCTTAAGGATGCATTGGTTTACTATGTAGTAGGCCCCATTCAGAGAGCTAGGGATACAAAGAATGGGGTAAAAAAACAAAACAAAACAAAACAGAACCTACCTTTAAGAAGCTCACATTCTAAGGGGGAAAATAACTAAAAAATGTCAAAGTACATGCAAGATAGACACAGAGTAGGTGAAGGGCATTCTCCAAAGGGTAGGTACTAGTAGGCACTAGCAAACAGAAGGAAAGGCCTTCTGCAAAAAAAGAACTAATTTAGGTGAGTTATGAAGAAAGCCAAGGAAATTAAGAGGTGAAGGTGAGGAGGAAGAACCTTCTAGACATGGAGGACATGCAATGGAAGGTCATAAACATAGAACATTTAATGTCACATGCAAGGAACAACAAATAGGCCAGTGTAGATGGGTCCTAAAGTTCATGAAAGTGAGTAAGTTATCAGAACACTGGAAAGGTAAGAAGGGACCAGGCTGTAAAGAGCTTTAAATATCAAACTAGATTTTGTATTTGATTCTGTGGGGAATGGGAAGAGATTGGAGTATATTGAGTTATGCCAATACATTAGGAACATTCACTTTGGCATCTGAGTAGAGGATGGATTAAGTGGAGAGACCCTGAGGCAGATTGACCAATTAGAATACCTTTGAGGTAAGAGATAATGAGGGTCTGGAGTGGGGTAAGAGGAGGAAGCAGTGAGGGTTTGCTGTGGGCACAACAAGAATGGGACATTCACCCTCAGAAAAACAGAGGACAAATATATATAGTATGGTTTATATTATAGGTATATGAATGTATATATCTCTATAGCAACATGATTTTAGATATTTAAGAATATGTATGTATAAGTAAGCATATGTATGTGAGAGTATGGTAGGTATATATATTTTTGTGTGTATATATAAAAAGTGAACAACAGAGAGCAAAAGAAAACTTACAAGGAAGCAAAGAAAAGATGGACAGTTCTCAACACAGTGCATAGTATTTATTATATAGGCTTTCTTGAAATGGAAATTTATCGCTGTATATTTTGAATCCCCTCTTACATTGTGTTGTGTGCATGGCAATTTTTTTCCTTTCTTATTTTTTTGATTTAAGTTTCAATATTTAAGTTTATAATATGTTTCTCTTTCTTTTCTTATTGTGTACTTAAGTTTTAGCACTTAAGTCTAAAATTAAATTTTAAAAAAGAATGGGACATATATGAGAGATGTTATGAAGGTCAAATGACAAAATTAGATATGTGGAGTTAGCATGAGGGAAGAAACAAAGAATGAGTTGAGGTTGTGAGCCTGGATAACTGGGAAAATGGTTTTGACAGTAATAAAGAAGTTAGGAAGAAGGGAGAGTTTCATGGGAAAGATAAATTCTCATTTGGGCAGATTGAGATGCCTAAGGGATATGTGATTTTCAAGAGACAGTTGTTGTGGGAATGGAACTAAGAAGAGAAACTAGAGACAGACATGTAGATTTAGGAATCATCTTAACAGAGATGATAACTGAACCCATGGAACTGCAAGGTCCGTTAGTGACCTAGAGAGAAGAATACAGGTCTCGGGGAGAGCTTTGAGGGACATCTGTAGATGAGGTGTGTGTGATAAAATAGATGAAGATCCGCCCAAGGAGACTAAGTAATAGACAAGTAGGAGGAAATCAGGAGAGCAGTTCCATGAAACCCAAAGAAATAGTGATCATTGTCCAGAAGATGGTGGACAACAGTGTAAAATGCCACAGAGAGTTCAAGCAGGATGGAGCTTGAAAAAAGCCATTAGATTTGGCAAGTAAAGATTATAGGTGATTTTGGAGAGAATATTTTCATGTTGAATGACAAGGTGAGATTACAGAATTACAGAAGAGAGTGAAAAGAGAGTATGTGGAAGCAACCAGCTGAGAACAGGAAGAGAGATATCAGAGTAAAATTATAGAAGAGAATAATATGATTAAAAAACAAAACAAAGGTTAACAAAATAGTCTGGGCAAGTTAAAATTTTTCTTTAATTGAAAAAGGGAAAAGATAAAAAAGGAACAAGAAACTATACAGCTATCAAAACAGATAACAGATTCTCTGAAGATAGATCACACATTCAGGGTCAGAGGAAAAAGATAAGTGTAATAATAGTTGGTGACTATGGGGGTGAGAGAGAAGAGGTACTGGGGCACCTATTTGTTTACCTGACTGATAATAAAAAAAAGTCTGCTGTCTTTCTAAAGCAAGCATTCAGGAGTTAACAAACAACCTCTCAAGACTTAACAAACCTGATGACTACAATTCCTTTCTGGAGATTCATGTCAGCACAAATGACACTTTCAAAAGGAATATAAGAAAGCATTGATAAGAATCGTAAAGACTTGGAGAAGGAACTGAAAACCCTAGGCACAGGTGGCATTTATAATCCCTGCTGTCCATTGAAGACAAGGCCAAACAACTAGGCTATGAGTATCAACTTACAAATACGGTGTCAGAAAACCCATTTTGAATTTCTGTACTATAGCTTGAAATAAGGGAATAATGGATTCTTGGTAGAGATGGTGTACAACTCTAGAAGACTGGCTAATATGTATTTTCCTGGACTCTTCCAAATTTAAGCATAATTGAAAATGAAGAGAGTGGAAAAATATGCTTATGTCTGTCTATCACATTAGATACCACAGAGAATAGCTTCAATTTAGGAAGAATAGAAGTACAAATGATAAGTAATTTCCAGTAATATCTGTTTGTAAATGTAGAAATGTAACTAACAAGTGAGGTGGATTAGAACAGTGGTATAAAATTCCAATAGAAACAAGTGTCGTTAATCTGTGTATAAGGATCCCTGTAGCCCTTATATTGACTAAGGTTTAATATGTAATTTTTCAGATATGTGTGTGTGTGTATTTATGTGTCTATGTTTAATGAACAAAAATTTGCTTTCTCCCCTCCTTCCACTCATTGAACAAATTCCATAATGGTTATATAAATATGACTGAGATTTGACAGGGTCAGCCTCATGATTCTGGAAGAGAGTATCTTTTTCAAAAGACACAGTAGAGAAGAAAAGGAGTTCATGGTAGCATTTAGGTACTCACATGAGGAAATCTTGGTACAAGGTAAGAAGAGTACTGTGGGAAAGAAAGCTTGAGCATTTGGTAAAGATTAATGGAGTCAGAAAAAGAAATAATACAGACCATCTGCACAAATCAAAGGGTGGTAGATTTGGAGTCAGAGGGTCTGGGCATAAATCCCAAGTCAGCTACTTATTACTTCTGTGGCACTGGGCAAGCCACTTAACCTACCTAGACCTCAGTTCCTCATCTGTAAAATGAGTGGATTTGGAGTAGGTAAAAAGTTTTTGATCTGGAGTCCATGAACTTGTTTTGAAAAATATTTTGATTATTTCTTTTTATGAAAAAAAAATTTGTTGGCATCCTTCTTTTTTACTGCCAAAATGTATGGCAATATACCTCCCTCTCCTATTTCCAGAGAGCTACTCCATATAGCAAATTGTATTTCTTAAAGAAAAAAAAAAAGAAAAACTAATCAGTAAGCTGATCAATACATAGAAAAAGTCTAAAAATATGTGTATACCCATAGACCTCTCACCTCTGCAAAGAAGTGGTGTGGATTTATTTTCTCATACTGCTTCTTTGGAAACTTGTTTTTGTTTCGTACTTTTGCAATATCCACTTTTTGCTTTTCATTTTTTCTGATTTTATTCTAGATACAATACATCCTTTTGTAAGAGAAGCCTGGTATAGATAAGCAATTAGTAAACTGGCAGTAAATGTTTTGGTTGTAACTGTATTGTAGGTAACTAGCAGATGCAATATTCTATTACTCATAAGCCCCATTAAGATGCTTCACTCAGCAATGAAACATAACTCTACCATAATATTGCTTCTATTTCCTAAATGTTTTCCTTTCCTTTCTAAAATATATATGAATGTGTGTGTGTTTGTATGTCTATGTTTAATGAACAAAAATCTGTTTTCTCCCCTCCTTCTACTCATTGAACAAATTCCATAATGGTTATATAAAAAAATTTAAAAGTCTATTCTTCATGCCAAGTTCTTTTTCTCTCCATCAGGCAGTGAGCACCATGTTTCCTAATGAGACCTCTGGGATTGTGGTTCATCATGAAATTGATCAGAGTCCTTAAATCTTTGTTTGTCTTTATATCATATAAATTGTTCTCCTGGTTCTGCTCATTTCATCCTGAATCAATTAAATACAAGTTTTGACAGATTTCTCTAAAATTGTCTCTTTCATCATTTCTTATGGCAAAATAGGATCTCATCACATTTATATACTGTGACTTGTTCAGCCTTTACATTGATAGATACTCCCTCAATTTTCAGAAAAAAACAGAAAAAAAGGATGAATATTTTAAATCTTTTGAGTTTGTTTTGCTTGGGAGAAATCCTTCCTCAATCTACCCTCCCTATTATTTTTTCTTCCCCTTCTCCCCTTTTCCCCATGTTTCCTTGTTGAGTGAAATGTATTACTTTACCCAGCTATATATGTTTTTCCCTCCTTTGACCAATTCAAATGAGAGTGAATTCAAGTGTCACCCCATCCCCCCACTCTTTCTTCTCTTTTTTGTGTAGACATATACTTTCATACTCCAATTATGTCAGATAATTTTGCCTAACATTTCTCTCCCTTTCCTCCCCTAACGTATTCCCTTCCCCTTACATTTATGTTAGTCTTTTAAGACCAGCCACACATAACAAAACCCACTCCAAGACCCTTTGTCTAATTAGGCTCCCTTTATGACCTCTGATGTTGACAAGGTTAAAAGAGGACACATGTATCATATCCCCACATTAGAATGAAAATAATTTATCCTTGTTTAATCCCATATGACTATTTTCTTAGATTTACTTTTTATGTTTCTCTTGACTCTTATGTTTTCACTTCAAAGTTTCTATGCAAGCTGGTCTTTTCATCGGGAGTGCTTGGAAGTCCTCTGTTTCATTAATGAACCTCCTTCCTTCCCATAGTACTACACTCAGTTAACTGGGTTAAGTTATGCTTAATTATAATGTCTCTATCTTTTACCTCCTAGAATATTCTATTCCAAAGTATCCCCTTTCTTTGTTGTGGCTGCTAAATTGTGTACAATACTGATTTTGACTCCCCAGTATTTGAATCTTTTCTTTCTGACTGCACTATATGTTCTTTGATTCTGGATTTGAGCATACTCAGACCCAAAACCAGGTCAGGATCTTGAAGAGCTCAAACTCAGTGGGCAGCAAAAAATCCTTGCCTTGAATCAGACTACTTTGGGAAAGTACCGAAGCTTGCAGGTCCCTCGCCTGTGTAATTCCTGAGATCCTGGAATACCCTGTACCCCAAGACAATTACCATAGGTCCAGGCCTAACCTTTCCTATGAAACATACGCAACAACACTGTTTCTTAAATCATATTAAGCAACCTACCATATACTGCAAAGCTAGGCAATCTTTAGTCATTTGGTCTTAGTTTGAAGCAGCGATCTTTGTTCTCTGTTCATATTCACTTAGTTTTGTCAGTTTCCATGTTCTGGTGGCTGGCTTCTGCTGTCTAATGTCTTGGTTTAAAATCTGGCATCTTTTATTCCGTCTCCTCCTGTGGCTTCTCATCAGGACTTCCTTAAGTGTAAGGAACTTTAACTCTCTCATAGGTTGACAAACTCAAATTCCATATTTCTGTGAGATTTGACACAAATAACCAATATAAAAGTCCTTCATAACCTACAAAATGTTCTTTGATTTAGAATTTCAGAGCAGTAAACTTCAAAGTTATTTTTTAATTGTATGTAAATTAGCTACTTGGACAGAATGCACTGTAGATATATGTTACCATGAGTTACCATTCTTCCTTTGAGAGACTGGCTGCTGTGTTTCAAGTCTTCTCAGACTTGTTTGCATTTCTCAAATTGATATCCTTTTTCTGCCACTTTTGCCATATAAGAAAGGAACAGCATCTTACATACAAAATGAATTAAAAGCAGACTTTTAAAAAGGAATTTACTAGCAATTGGGGTGATCAGGGAAAGCTTGATGTAGAAAATATCCCTTATAAAGAGTTTTGAAGGAAACAAGACATTCTAAGGGGTGGAAGTGAGGTGGAGTACATTCCAGGTATAGGGGACAGTGCAAATGCATAGAGAGGGGAGATGTTGTGCATTGTGTGATGAACAGTAAAAAAAAAAAGGCAGCTTGGCTGCCCTTCATTTATATAGTTTTTGATAAAGTTTAGGAAGGATATTAATATATAACAAGTTTACTATATAATAAGGCCTGAGGCCAGGGTGTAAAGGACTTTAAAAGGTAAACAGAGAAATTAATATTTAATAATAATACCTATTGATCACCAAAGCAATGAGAATAGTGGGTTTATTGGGTAGAGGTATAACATTGTCAAACCATAGGAAAATCACTTTACCAGCTAGATCTAGAATGGACTGGAAAAAGGAGATCATTGAGACAGGGATACAATTAGTAGACTTTACAATGGTCCAGATTAGAGGCGATGAGGACCTGATATACCATGGGGGCCATATGAGTAGAAAGAAGGAAGCAGATGCAGGAGATGTGAGAGATGTCGTGGAAATAGAAATTTGGCAACTTATTGGCTATATATATACATATATATGTATATATATATGCATGTATATATGTTGATATATATGTATAATTATACACATATACATATGTGCGTATATATACATATATACATATAAACACATATATTTATATGTATACAGAGAGAGAGCATGCGAAAGTTAAGAATCTGAGTGAGGGAAGTTTGGAAGAGGGGTATGTTTTAGTGTAAAAAAATATGAGTACTGTTTTAGATAGGTAAAATGTGAGATGTCTGTTGGACATGCTTTTTGATGTGTTTAAAAGACAGTTGGTGATGTGGGACAGAATCTCAGGAGAGAGACAAGGGTTAAATATATAAATCTGGGATAGAGATATAAATGAAAATCCTATCAGATCTATTAAGGCTATCAAGTGAATCTAAAAAAGTGAAGACTTTAAGAAAGCTCAGGGTAGGTACAGCTATATTTAAGTGGCATGATATGAATGAGCCAGCAAAACAGACTGAGAAGTCAGTCAGCAAGCATTTATTAAGTTATATATTACTGTATTCTAGGCACTATTCTAAGCACTGGGGATATAAAAAGGAAGGAAAATGCATAGTCCCTGCCCTAAAGGAGCTCGCAATAAAACAGAGGAGATAACATGCAAACCAGACCTGTGTACATACAAAATATACATAGTATAAAAAGGTGGTAGTCTCAGAGGGAATAGACTAGCAACAGGGGAGACTAGGGAAGACCTCTTGATGGAGATTGGATTTGAGCTGTCTTGAATAAAGTTGGTAAAACCAGGAGATTGAAATATGAAGAAAAAACATTACAGGCTTAGGGGAGAGCTGGTGAAAAGGCACATACTCTGGAGATGGCATGGCGTCTGTAAGGAACAAAGATATTGTCACTGGATTACAGAATACATGGAGGGAAATAAGTATAAGGAAACTTACACTTACAGAAAGGTGGCGAGGAGTCAGGTTGTGAAAGGCTTACAGAGTCAAGCAGAACACTTGATATTTGACCTTGGAGATAATAAAGAACCACTTATTAGACACAGAGAAGAACCAAGAGAAGGCAGTAACATTGTGACCCAGAGAAAATAATGTATGGGAGAATGTTGTGAACACTGTCAAATAACATGAAAGGCAAAAACAAGAGAGTCTCTAACCACTGAACTGCTCTGGTCTTGGGTTCCCCATCAGTGACCTCCCAGTGTCCTAAGACCCCTCCTTGACCCCAGAATTTTGTTTGCCGTGGCATGAAAACTGCTAAGTAGGACTCTGCCATTGAAGTCCTTTCCAACTTTCCAAGTCCTTTCCTCTCTGTGGTTATGATTCTGAACTCTCAAAACACTTTGCATTTCTCCTGTGTATTTATCTATCTCCATTTGATATATTACTTATTTATGTGCTGAAATAAGCTGTCCTATTTGTATATAAACAGTTTGAAGGCAGGAGCTATGCCTTAACCACCTTAATATGACTCCCAGAGTCTACTACAGTACTCCATCCATAGCAGATGCTATAATGTCAAAAATACTGGATTTAGAGTGAGAGGATCTAGTTTTGAATATCAGATTTTTACTCTGCTGGATAGATGACTTTGATTTCCCTGAATTTCAGTTTAATATTTGTTTGCTGAACTGATCTTTCCAAAGGCTTTTTCAGTTCTAAAATTTTAGTGATTTTTCTAGAAGGCCAAATGGTAGGACTTGCATTTTATCTGAGTTATGTATCTTCCTTTGGCGCCTAACACATAGTAGGTTCTTCATGAATATTGGCTGCATCAAAATCCTGACTGATTTTTCTCTTGAATTCAGGAGGGATGCTTGCATCAACCTTTTCCAGTCATTGTGGGGCTTCTTTCCAGTAGTTAATTTTCTCTCTCTGAACTCTCGCACTAGTGAAGAATCAGCGACTTCTTCCTCTCTTTGAACAATCCCAGGCAGTCATGTACTGTAGGTCAGGTGACAGGTGATTCAATTAGTATCAGCCAATGCATAGCTGTCAACAGTCTGGAGCTAGGCAAAGCTGTGGAGCATCTGTTATTCCTTCAAGAAAGCTGCAGGGCAGGAAACCATGGGGAGCATTCTATTTCTACCAAGTGTATTTCCACTAATGAAATTGTCTGCATGTGGGAAAAACCCATTGATCTTTATTTGGAAAGTCTTGAGACTTTTCTATGCTTGAAAGCATGTAGTAGGGTTTCACTATTTAATACTTAGTGGAGTTGTCCCTTTTTAAAGGAACCGACCAAAGAGTACATTCCCATTTCTGCGTGGGAGGTTGTGTGAACTTTACAGAAGACACATCTACAGCAATCTGCCTCTATCCATTTTCTCCTTGTACATTATCCCACCAGGTTTCTCCCTCTTCTACAGTAGCATAAGGCAACTACAGAGCTGGATGAGAGCATAATACTAATAGCTCACATTTATATCATGTTATGATTCATAAGGATTCATAATTCATCTGTCTTCCCAAAAGCCCTGAGATCTAGGTCATGTGAACATTGTTACCTGAAAGACTGTGGTGTAAAGGACGGAGGGCTGCATATGAAGTCAGGGAGACCTGGGTTTGAATTCCACCTCAGACACGAAGAGAGAAAGTCCCTTATCTCCCTCTTCCTACACCTTTCAGCCTTCTTTTGTGTTTTGTCTTCCCCTATTAGATTATAAGCTACTTGAGCACAGGGACTATCTGTCTTTTTTGTATTTGTGTCCCCTATGCATAGCACAATATCTAGCATATAGAAGGTACTTACTACATGTCCATTGACTGACTGATTGACCTCGATCCCTGCTTCCAAATTAGTAAATGAGGGCTTTGGACTTAATAACTTCTAACTTCACTTTTAGCTCCAAATCTATGCTCCTAGAACATGTATTTTGCAGATAAGGAAACTAAGACAGAGAGGTAAATTGCTGAACAGTGAGCATGTTCTATCATTTCTATTCCTGTATGAATTTGCCCCAGGTATCTGACTTCAAAATTATCACTCTGCTTATCAAGAAGCAGATGGGGAACTAATTTGGAGGGTGATGGTGGTGCTTGAAATCACAGTATAAGTCTAACAAATATTATTTTTTTCCATTCAGCCTTCCATTCAAGCTCTTAGTTGGGTTGTATGTGTATACATATATATATATATGTGTGTGTGTGTGTGTGTGTGTGTGTGTGTGTGTGTGTGTGTGTACATATATATGTATATACATATATGTATATGTTTATATATATACATATAGAGAGAGAGAGAGACAGAGAGAGAGAGAGA
>CM053580.1:511386201-511396975 GCA_028627135.1 Pseudochirops cupreus
TTTCTTGGAAGCTTTTGGTGCGGGAGTTCTGTCTTCCTCCCATTCCCTGCTTTGATCCTTCTTTTCCCCAAAGAAGGAATCTAGGGTTTGGTTGCTGTTCTTACTTTGCTTCCTATGCTTATTAATGGCTAGCCAATCAGAGATTTTTTTTTAGCTCTGTGCAACTCCGCTTCCAGAGGGGAAAGCTCTGTCCCAAATTGCTGGAGTTTTCCCAGATGCCGGAGCTTTTAGGAGGCTGCTGGTGCCGTCCACAGCTCTGGCTTACTGAAAAGAGATGCCAGGACCACTACCCAAGACTGCAATCTGGATCCAGGCTGCTCAACTCGAGAGCACTTGGCCTCTGAATGATTGCTTGGCCCCCCTGCAGTCTGCAGGCTGGGAGCTCCCAAGTGGCAATGTGGAGGCGGGTACAGGACCTTGGCTTCTGCTGCTTCCTTGCCCTGGAAGCATTTTGGCCAGATCTGCTTTTCTTCCCTGATTTTGAGTTCCACTAACCTTTTAGTCCTTTTTTTTTTTTAATCTTTATGGCTTGATAATTCTGGAAACTACCACAGCTGCCACATATTCACTCTTCTGTTGCTCCAGCTGCAGCTCAGCTCATCTGGCTGCTCCCAGGGCCAAGTAGCTGTTTCAGGCTGGGCTGATTTCGGGTTTCAGCCCTGAGATGGTGCCTCCTAGCTGAGCTGCCTTTAATGGAAAGTACATTTGTGAGTGTTTTAGAGTTCTAGAATTTGTTTAGAGTCATATTTTATGGGTAATTTGAACTGGCTATGTGGGAGCTGGGATACTTTGCTGCTCCTATGCCACCATTTTGTCTCCACCCCCCCCCCCCAGATGATCTGTTGAAGGAATGTATGGTGTTTAACTAGAAGAGAAAGCTGCTAAGTGGATGGGAAGCTTGGATTAAGCTTATTATGCTTGACTCTTTTTAATTGTTGGAAGTTTCAGAGTTAAATTCCAGTTGGATAGTTGGAAAAGTATAATGGAGATTTTGGGAAGTAGCAGATTGTCCTTCAATGGAGCCCTTCAAATGGAGGCCAGATAACCACTTATTGAGAATGTAAACAAGATTCATGTTCAAGTGTAGGTTGAAACAGATTATCCTGTGACCTCTCTTTTAACTCTTCTAACCTCTCTAACTTTTCTAACTTTGAGAGTCTCTAATTCTGTACATATGTATGTATGTGGTAACCTAATTTCTTTCAAACCTGAAGTGATAGGAGGAAGCTATTAATTCTTAAAACATCCTTTGGGAGAGTTCTGATTATTAGATTTCTCTCTTCCCCCTCCACCCCTTATATCTTCAGTATGCATTTACCCTGTCCTTTCCACCCATTGTTACTAGTTCTACACTTTGGGACCAAGCTGAAGAAAGATATTCTCACTTTCAAATTATTGTTCTTCAAATACATGAAGAAAGAAATCCTGAATCCCCACCCTGTCCCCCTAAGTCTTCTCTTCTCTAAATTAAAAATCCACATTTCCTTTAAAACTAATGGGAAGACATAATTGTTTCTTTCCTTTAGGGTCATAATCTAGTTGAGGATATACATGTGGATACATCTACTCATACTCATGAAATGATGGTCAGGTCTGTGTTAATGTTGTTGTTTTTCTTTTTATCAGCTCATACTTCTGCCAAGAAATTTCCTCCTGCTATATATTTTTCCCTTCACTATAATTTGTTATGCCAAGGCAAATCAATGCTTTCTGTAAATGCTTGAACCCCACATACAGAAAAGCAAACACATAGATACTAATGTTGAAATATATTAACACAGACTTGAGAAAGAAAACAAAGAAATCCATCCCCCAGCATATTGTGATCCAAAGAAAAAGCAATTACTAGAAACGAATGTTGGTTCAGGACCACTTCCTTCATTGCAAAGTAAAATGGGCCATGGCCGGCTCCCCCAGTGCATGATGAGCACACCCAAGTAGTGAATGACATTAGAATGCTGGCCTTACACACATATAAGAGGTTTCAAATGCAAGACAGATCAAATATCCATCAATCTCTTGATTGATGAGTGATGACATTTGAATGGAAAGGCCATGGCTGATAGAGCACATTAAATGCTCACCTGACTAAGCAGAACTTCCTATTAAAAATGTGGGGCTGTTTGTGTTGGATGTAACAAACCAGAGATGAGGAGTATATTGCTCTGTCTTGGCTAGGTGCCAACATGTGAAATTAACACTCCAGGGTCTATGCAGATTTTTTTTTAAATCTCTTACCTGTTGATGTAATGTGTTAGGTCAGTCACAGTTTGCTTAGTATCCATTAAATACGAATTCCCCATCTTCATGAAACTGGTAAAATGGAATCACTTGAGAAGAAAATTATGAAGTTTTCTTTCAGGAGAGTTAAATAATTTGTAAGGATACCAACCGATATGGTGCCACTCTCACCATTCAACTGGGAAAATTCATGTTATGTGTGTTCTCTGTCTTGCTACTACCAGATTAAGTTCCTTGAGATCAGGGGACATATTATATTGAATTTTTGTTCTGTTCTAGTGCCTAATAGGCATAGGTGGTATGGTAGATAGAGCACTGGATCTGGAGCAAGGAATACTGAGCAAAAATCTATCCTCAGATCCTTAAAAGCCATGTCACCGTGGGTAATTCATTTAACGTTGGTTTCTTCAACTGTAAAATGAAGGATAATAATAGCACCTAGTTCACAGGATGTTGTAAAGAACAGATGAGATAACATTTGTAAAGCACTTAGCGCAGTGCCTAGAACAAAGTAGACATTTAATAAATGCTTATTCCCTCCCTTCCCTTTATAAGTTATTACATGTCAGAGATCATTAATAAATGTGGGGTAAATAAATGAAATAATTAATGAAAAGATGGATTGATAGATGGGTGAATGGCATTTACTCATTGAGAGGAGGCACAATCACTGTTTTTATATATGAAGACATTAGAACTATCCAATGTAGGGTCAGATGGCAGAACTAGAAACAATGGGTGATCTCACACAACTCACATTCTAATAGGGGAAGACAACATATTGTAATGGTAATGGGATTTGAAGATCTTCCCTCCCCCTTAATAAGCCCAAGGGAATTTGAAGATCTGCCCTGCTTTTAATATTTTCCCTGCCCCCTGATAAGCTGAATGTAATCACACAGGGCCTGTGGTAGGAGGGGTTTGCTGAAGGGTGGAGCAGAGCCCACAGGAAACTGGGAGTCAGAGCAGCCTCATGGTGGGAGAGAGAGGATGCACTTAAGGAGACAGTTAGGCTTGTGAGTGTTTGCCCCCTACTGTGACACCTAGGATTGTGAGTGTTGTTTTGTGGGAAGGCTAAAGGATGATGTGGCTTTCTGCTGTGTTATGGTGTATTAACTTCTTTGTTACTGTGATGAATTTGACTTTCTGGTGTTGGGATTTGGTTTTCTGGTGTCTAAATAAATGTTTTGCTTTTGTCTTCTATATAGAGAGCCTGTTATATTTTGCCATTGAGACCTATGCTGGCATATTCACAAACTCTGTTAGTGCTGTGAATATTGTATTGGCCTTACACACAAATAAGAGGTTTCAAATGCAAGACAGATCAAATATCCAGAGGACTTTTAGGTATAGAGGCAAAGCAGATAGCAATTCATCTCCTTTAATATCATTTCCACTGAAAAACAACATTGATTTCTAATATTGAATTATTTAACAATACCAAGGACTTGGGTGATGAGAACTTTCTTTTGTGGACTTTCAGTAGCTGTGGCTCCCAAGGAAGCAGGGCCCTGCAGAACCTTCAATTAGTCACTAGATAACTTCTCCATAATAGCTGCTTCCCTTAATTAATGACTGTGGAGGTTGAGCTGGGAGCAAATCTGATGGTCTGGAAGACATAGAGACAAAGATATGACTCACCTGGCACATGTCACATTCTGTCTCTTTTTTAGAATGTTTCATTGTTTCAGCTAAGCTAGCTTACCATCCCTGTTGATGATAGCTTGCTGGCAGTTGGTACTTGTGGCAGCAAGGATGGAATGGAACTCTTCTCCACAGTGTTTGTTCCCCTGGGTGGGAGGGTGGGTGGGGGGTTGGAGAGAAAGAAAAATTGGACTAAATTATTTCTGAGATCCCTTTGAAATGAGACTCTGTTTCCACAAATAATATGGACTAAATTTTTAAAATATTAATATTATTGATATCTTCTTCCCCCTCTCTTTCCTGGAGAGCTATTCCTTTTAAGTGAATTTAATAACTAACATTTATTTAGCACTTCAAAGTTTACAGACTCTTTGCAATTATTATCTTGTTTGATCTTCATTTGAATACATTTTTCACTGATCACTGACAGGCCAGACCAGTTCAAGGATTTTAACCCAGCAAGATTAACCTGCCAGTATTGTTTGGATGGTGTGGAGTGGGAAAACTACCAGAAGTGGGAATAAAGATTGGGTGTTATTGCTACTAGTTAGACAATGAGAACTATTGGCCGTGGAAATAAGGAGGAAGGCACCATACTCTCCATATAGCAGTTACTTAAGCAATATTTCTGAATGAATAGGTGTTGACTCAAAAAGTTGTGAGAATCAAAAAAAAAAAAGAACATAGTATATTACTGTGCCTGCTTTTATAACAGTAAGGATTCAGTGAGTGGGACGCTGGGTCTGGAATCATTTTTTTATCTTTATTAAAGCTAGATCTTTCTTTGGAGAACTGTCAGGGAAAGAGAGCAACCTGTCCGTTGACAAAGGTTCCAAAAGATCAGGTCCCTGTTAACCAAGAAGTTGCAATCTGTCTTGTTTTTATTTCATTAAGAAAAATTTGCTGACCTTTCCATGAGAAATCTAATTCTTCCTGAAGGCCAAGGGTCAGATATTTTAGAAAAAAGGAAAAGAAAAAAGAAAGAAAATCTGGCATTTGCAATCACCATCTGTTAGGTTCAATAAGATCAAAGATCACCTGGAAAGGCCCCCCATATTGCAGCCAACAGATTTTGACATGATTTAGCAAGAGTATTCTGGGTAATATTTTTCTCTTTTCATTAATCCACAGTTAATGAAAGAATGAGGCTCAAGATTTCTGAATAAAGAAAAGCTCATTCTTTCTGTGTTTCTTCCAAAGTAGCAGGAGAGCTGATTACTACCTACTGACATCCTACCTGGCTCTCAAGGTCTGTTTCAAACACCACCACATCAAAGGCTTCTCCAATTCATGCAATCAGTAAGTAATCTTTTTCTTGTCTGATCTTCTTGCTTGCCCTAATTTCCATTGACACTGTATTTATTTGAACACATGAATGAACTTCAGCACTGGATTGTGGAATAGTTAAAAGAGTACTGGATTTTGAGTGAAAGATCTTGAGTTCAAATCCAGGCTGGGCTATTTACCCTTTATTGAGTTTAGGCAAGTCATAATCTCTCTGGGCCTCAGTTTCTTTCTTTCTTTTTTTTTTCCTAAGGGAGACATGCTTTATTTGCATGTTTCATACATGGTTCATAGGATTCATCCCTCATATTGATCCTCATGGAGTTCTTCTTTCTGCAGTGATGCCCTGTTTCTCTCCAGAACCTGGCAGAGCATTGAAGCTGAGAAAGGTCTCAGACCCTAACTACTTTCAGACATCATGGGGACTGCTGGAATTTAATATGTGCACTTGGGTAAGTGGGTGGGATCAGGTAGTAGGGTGTGTGTGTGTGTGTGTGTGTGTGTGTGTGTGTGTTTGTGTGTGTGCATGTGTGCATGTGTGTGTGAAGTGCCCAGGCCAGAATTCCTTTCCTATATTCTGCAAGGGATTAGGATCCAGGATCTTTGTCTGGTCTGGCAGTGGAGCATGTCAGGTGAGCAATTATAAAATAACAGTCTTGATTAAAGTTGCTGTTACCCTGAGCCAGGAACAGAGGTCCAAGAGGCTGGGCCCAAATATGCCAATAGTTACTTCAGGTTCTCACTGTAGTGGGGGAATGAGGAACAAAGAGTTCAGGTATTAGTTACTTTGAAACTGACTCATGGGTATGTCAGAAGAGGCTCAGGGTCTACGTGAGTAGCAGCCATTGTCCTTTATGGTCATATGCCAACTCCGTTGATTTGAACTTCTTTGGGAACCCTATGACTGGGCCTCCCTTCTAGCCTAGGGGTGGTGGCCTCTTCCATTGGCCTATCTCTTTACAGAGTTGGGGTACATTCTACAAATGATATACATATTTTTCTCTAAAGGTCCAAAACTATGTCCAATGCATCTTGCCTGCTTCCTTGCCTTGCAGGATTATAAGAATAAGATGGGGATATGGAGCTTGTAGGGCCTCAGTTTCCTTTTACACCAAATTGGACTAGTCAACCACTAAGGGCTTTTCCTCATTCATCTTTTGTCAAAACAGACCCTAGAAAGTACTTTATATATAGTTATTGAATGAATGTAGCAAAAAAAGGAAAAACTATCCAATGGTCTTAGTATCTGTCAATCAGCGTGTTGCTTTCTTTATTCCTCTTTCCTGGGGCAAATATTAAAGGTAAAAGTCATACAACCTACGGAGTTAAATGTATAGACAGCAGCGGCTTAGAACTGCATGTCTCAGAATTATGTCACATGACGATTGGTTGGAGAAAGTGAGGATGTTATAGCTGGAAGAAGATAAGACTTAGGTGGGGCATAACAATTCACTTTGAGTATTTGGAAGGTTGTCAGGTAGAAATACTGTTAAACTTGTTTGCTTGGTCCCAGAGGGCAGGGTCAGGATTGTCGGTAGTTGAAAAGAAACATATTTTTACTTGATAAGAGGAAAAAGTTCCTAAAAATTAGAGTTACCCTAATAAGTGACCTAGTAGGTACCCGTTAATAGAATTCTTCAAGCAAAGCATGATGGCCATTGGTCAGAAATGCTATAGAGGAGATATAGCACTAAGGGCTGATGTTACTTCAAATGGCTATTGGACTTACAGTTTGGAGATCCAATGATTCTGAGTCCTTGTTGGTATTGTCCAAAGTGTATGGCTTGAGAAAGAAAGATGATGATTCTTTGCTCCATCCTTGTAGAAAGGTCACTAAAAGAGGTGGCGTGTGAGAAGAAAATGAAAGCTGGGTATTAAATGATTGGCTCCACTACTCCTGGTCTATTAGGGTTTCCTCATCTTCTTTTGAAGCTTTACAGTGAGGTCATGGCTATAAGCTAAACATCTGCCCACATGGCCCACTGATTTCCTTTTGTTCAGCAATTCTTCTCCCAGCAGAATAGCATAAAGATGATGTTAGGTAGCAATAACTCATCACACAGTGCAGACTCACTGAAGAATAAAAGGATTCACAAGAAATGGAGAACTGTCACTACTTTAGAATGGAGTCCATTGGATCTAGTAGTCAGGAGAATCCAGATATTATAGGGAAAAAATGCATTGTTATGTGAAAAGGAAAGGCATCCTAGCATGGCATAGTAGAACTCGAGGATTAGAATCTGGAGACCTGGTTTTGACACTTTGCCTCACTTCTTTTTTTTTCTTTTTCTGCAAACTGGAGAGGCCCCGTGCTTCATCAGCATATCTACTAGACCAGAAATAAGAAGACCTGATGTCTCATCTGTAAAATGGGGATGTCTTCACTAACTATCTCACAGAGATGTGTGAGGCCAGCACTATGGAATTAAAGACCCAATTTAAATGTGAGCTGTTGTTAATATGAACCAACCAATCACAAGCTTTCCCATTTCTTTCTTCAATATCCCTTGAATTTTGTTTCATTTTCATTTTTACTTTGATTACTATAGCCATCTGGAACAAATTTAGAGAGGCAGATTATGGCTCTAGTAGGGGAAATCAAATACATTTCCTAGGAGTTATCTGAAAAATGGAATGAGCTGCCTTGGGAAGCATTCATCCATCCATCCATCCATCCATCCATCCATCTATCCATCCATCCATCCATTCTTACTATCTGCCAGCTACTATGGTAGGTACTAGGCATAAAGATAAAAACAAAGCAGTTTGGAGGCTAGGGTCAGGAGGAAAGAGCAGGTGAAGGAGTAGAACACAACAAAATGTACAAAGAAAAAAAATACAATATTTGCACCAGGTAGTATGAAGGAGCACTAGCAAATGGATGGATCAAGATAGGGCTCTTATAAGAAAGAGCAGTTGATATGAATCTTAAAAGAAGGCAGAGCATCTACAAGACACAAGGGTGAGGGTGTAAATTCCAGTGATGAGCACCAATCTCTTTAATGGAAGGGAAACAGAAGATGAATGGAGGCATATGAGGAACAGCAAGCAGACTACTCTGGATGGTATGCAGAGTACTTGAAAGCTAGTGATACACAACAGGCCTGCAAAGGTCTATTTGAGCCAGATTGTGGAGGACTTTTAAACCCAGACAGAGATTTTCCTCTTAGGTAGAAGATTTTGGAAGGTGTGTGGAAGATGAGTCAGAGAAGGGAGAGTCTGACAGCAGGAGGGTAACAGGGATGCCATTGAAAAAGTCCAGGCCCACATGACATCCTGAACTAGAGTAAAGGCCATGGGATTTGAGAGAAAGAAAGGATGTGAATAACAAAACAGAACCAGAATCCACAACACTTTGCAAATGACTGGGTAGCTAACATTCACAGAGTGGTTTAAAATACTTTACATATATTATCTGACATAACAGTAACAATCACAACAACAGCTACTACTACTACTACCACTACTACTACTACTACTACTCCTACCACTACTAATGCTTCTACTACTACTACTACTACTACTACTGCTGCTGCTGCTGCTGCTACTACTACCGCTACTGCTACTACTACTACTGCTACTACTGCTACTACTACTGCTACTACTGCTACTACTACTGCTACTACTACTGCTGCTGCTGCTGCTGCTACTACTACTACTTCTACTGCTACTACCATTTATATAGTACTTTCTATGTGCCAGATACTGTGCTAAATCCTTTTATTATTATCTGATTGTTATCTCATCCTCACAACTACACTAAAAGTTCCAAAAGCAAATTCTGCTTAAGTTTAGACTGAGTCTATGCCAGCAGAGTATCCATAACTAGGTGCTAATATAAAACATGTCAGCATAGTGGCTAAAGTCCATATGTTAACAAAAATAGGTTAGTATCAAATTTTCACCAGCATCATTCTTATAAATTTTGCCACAGTCCTTAGTGAGAGAACTGATTGGTTCCTTGAGTATTTATCATATTCCCTATAAAGATGTAAACATTAATAAATGTCTTCAAGGTGTTTAACAATTTTGGCTTTTGACTTCCTAAAACATAAAAGATCTTCCAGTCCAATGTCAACCATTTTTTCTACCAATGATTTAATTTCATCTGTGTAACAAATTTTATCATCTCCTGTGAGTTGCATATATACCTGCTTCCAAGATAGTGGCAGATTTTTCCACCCTTAATGTAAAAGCTTCATTATTTCCCCTGATGAAAACCCTTTTGCTACCTTAATGTGTTCAGAAATAAAAAAATATTATAACCTGAGCGAGGTTTTTTGGGCTTTACAAAGAGGATTAAATCTCTTTTTTTTCTTTGTTATTTCTAGCCTTTTTTCCTACACACCTCTTCTGTCAAACTTTTTTTTTCCCAGCCCTTTAGTATTGCGCTAAGAGGCCTCTACTTTGTATGCTTTAAAATATGCTTTGTAGGTTGAGCCAAGATGGCAGAGTAAAAGCAGCTTTCTAGAGATCTCCCCTAAACTCCTCTAAATACCTGTGAAAAATGACTCTAAACAAACTCTAGAGCACTAGAACCCACAAAAAGACAGAGTGAAACAAATTTCCAATCCAAGACAACCTGGATGGTTGATGGGAAAGGTCTGTTGCACCATACAGAGAGGAGAACAGTCCAACACAGGCTGCGCCAGCTTACAGAAGGCCCCTGAAAACCCAAAGCAGGCCTCAGGGGATTGAATTACTGCCATCTGGGACTGTTTCCAGACTTCTCAACCCACAAACACCAAAGACAGTTTAGAAGGTCAGTAGGAAGGGTCCCTCAGACCTAGGTGAGAAAGGAACATAGGCCATGTCCAACCTGAGCACAGCCCCAGCCCTAGAAAAACAAGAGCAGGTCTTGGGAGTAACTGAATCAGCAGTGGTGGTGGTGGTGGTGACAATGGCAGTGGTAGCAACAGCTTCTGGAGCTGTCAACCCACAGATAGTAAGGACATCAAATAACTGGTCAGAAGGACATTATAGGGCTGTCTTTGCTGGCACTGAGGCAGGATTTTTTTTTGCTTTGTCCATACTTGGATCTGAATCACAGTCCTGGGTGGCAGTCCTGGGAAAAGGAGGTGCACTGGCATAGCAGAGCTTGTTGCAGCAGTGGAGGCACAGTGCCAAAGCAGCAAAGAGTGCTTGAAGTCACTTACAGACTAGAGCATAGGCCAGGAGAGGAGTAAACATCTCTCCTTAGATCATACCACCTTGGAAGAACTGGAAACTTATAGTTCCCTACAAATATCTTTGAAAAAACCACACAAAACCCTTAAAACTTGGGACAGTATGCCCACCACACTGAAAGCAGAGTCCTACTTTAACAAAAAGTTTAAAAAAATCAAGTCATAGACTGAGAAAATGAGGAAACAATGTGGAAAAAAGTCAGACTAGAGAAATTTACTTTGGTGACAAGGAAAATCAAAACACACTCTCAAACGAAGATAACAAAGTCAAAGTTCCTACATCTAAAGCCACTAAGAAAAATATGATTTTTTCTCAGGCCATGGAAGAGCTTAAAAAGGATTTTGAAAATCAAGTAAGAGAAATAGAGGAAAAATTGAGAAAACAAATGAGAGTAATACAAGAAAATCATGAAAAATTA
>CM053580.1:511404839-511420196 GCA_028627135.1 Pseudochirops cupreus
CTGAAAAGAAGGTATATTCCTTTTTATCCCCATTTATTTTTCTCCAGAGATCTATCATGTCTAGCCTCTCTAAAATTCTATTTGCCTCCTTAATTTCTTTCTTGTTTATCATAAGGTCTTTCTTGATCCCCATAGATGTCAATGCCTCTCCTCCCCACCATATAAAACCTCGTATTTATTTTGTGTTGATTCATATTACAAAGAGAATGTAAGCTCACTCACATCAGGATGTTATGATTATCCATGTTCATTTCGTTTTGTCTTGGTATTTCTACTGTCTAACCATATAGTACGTTGTGCTGTTGTTCAGTCATTTCAATCACATCCAGGTCTTCATGATGCCAGTTGGGGTTTTCTTGGCAAAGATATTGTCATGGTTTGCCATTTCCTTCTACAGCTCATTTTACAGATGAGGAAACTGAGGGAAACAGGGTTAAATGACCAGGGTCACAAAGCTAGTAAGTGTCTGAGTCCAGATTTGAATTCAGGAAGAGGAGTCTTCCTGACTCCGGTGCTTTATCTACGCCACACTGTTTTTGTTGTTGTTCATTCTCGTTTGACTCTTCATCAGTATGTGTACCACAGTATGCCAATATCATCCATCAGATTTTCTTGGCAAAAATACTGGAATGGTTTGTCGTTTCCTTCTCTGGTAGATTAAGGCAAACAGAGGTTAAATAGCTTGCCCAGGATCACACAGATTTACACTCATGTCTTCCTGACTTTAGGAGGAGCATTCCATCCAATGAGCCACCTGGCTGTCACAGTACTGGGCTCAAATTCTGTCTCTGTTCTTTACTAGATGTGAAACATTAGATTAGTCATTTTACCTTATTTGCCTCAATTTTCCTCCACTATAAAAAAGATTACCTGAAGATCCCCTTATCTCCAAATCTATGATACTAGTATATCTCTTAGAAACCCAAGTGTCCTTCAAAGCTCGCCTCAAATGCTATCTCTTGATGTCTCCTGTAGCCTTTCATGTTTATTCCAACTGTTATTATGACCTCCCCCCCTAAAAAAATTACTGGCATTTTTGTGCATGTCTTGTTAATATTTATACATGTTCATGTTGTCTGCCCCAATAGGAAGTAAGGTCCTTGAGGGAAGGGGCTATTCCAATTTTGTCTTTGTACTGCCTGGTATATAGTAACCATAATAGAGTAAGTGCTTAATGAAAGTTTATTGAAAAATCGATTAAGTTCTTTCTTTTTTTTCTTTGTTTTTGCTATTTGGAGGGCAGTTGGGGCTAAATGACTTGCCTAAGGTCACACTACTAGTTTTTGTGTTAAATGTCTGAGGCTGGATTTGAACTCAGGTCCTCTTGACTCCAGGGCCTGTGCTGTGTTCATTGCACCACCTGGCTGCCCCATGGATTAAGTTCTTAAGGGGAGAAAGAGTGTTGTCTGGAAGATAGTATATCTGGTCCTGCCTCTGAGCTCTGCCACTTATCAGCCTTGTGTCTCTGTGCACATCCTAGGACCTCAGGCTCCTAGGAAGGGGCCTTGATGACCATCTCCCGCAACAACCCAACCCCACAATGACAGGGTTGTGAGGAGGACAATGTTGTGTTAAGCCTTCAAAATGCTCTATTATTGTAAGTATTATCTCAGATTCAAAAGAGAACAGAGAAGTCAGCTGGCCCCAACTCCTGCCTGAAGCATGAATCCCCTTTTCAGTGTTCCTAACAAGTGATGGAAATGTTGGAGTAACTTTTTACATGCCTGATGAATTTGAATGCTGCCTCCAGGGAACTCTGGGACTTGTCACTTTTTGATGTGAACCATCAAAGCTGTTGCCTGAAAGGTAAGGGCCTTGATAAAGAAGCAGTCATGGATTCCCTTTCAGGATATGTGCATGCTTCTGACCTTCAGATGTGTACCTCTGTTCTTATCCACCCAGCCAGGCAAAGCTGGGGCTTAGCTCTCTCTTTTCTGGTCTCCCCCTACAGCAGCCCTGTCTCTTGCACTCTTTGCAACAACACAGGAGCCTTTCTGGGTGACTGGTAGTTGGTGTTAGTGGCAGCAAGGAATGTGGGGCACTTCTCTACTGAGATTACTTCCCTCAGTGGTGGCAATGAGTCCTGGCTGGAGCCAGAACCAGTGGTCTGAAGCCTCTGCCATTCCCAATGCTTTCGAGGGTCAGAATTCTGGGGTGTCTCCATCAAGGTCTGGGAGGAAGTTGCAGTTGAGGTTAAGATAGCATTTTGGCACATTTGGCCTGTGCCACCTTGTGTCTCTCCTTTGGAGTACCTTGCTGCTTTGCTAGGATAGCCTGTCCACCCCACAAATGCCAGTCAGTCAGTACCTGGTGAGGACTGCTGACTCCATTTTCCCAGTAGTTTCTTCTCTGATGATCTATATTATTTTATGCTCATGATAACACATTTATATTAAGTCTTAGTTTATGAAGTGCTTTGTAAATGTGTTTGATCCTCATAGTAACCCTGAGCAGGAGGTGCTATTACCTTCAGAATTTTACAGATGAGGAAACAGGAACTCAGAGATGTCAAGTGATTTGTCCAACATCACACAGAGAGTAAATCAATCAATTAACTTTTATTAAGTGCCTACTATGGCCCAAAAGTTTCACATTGTGCCCAACACATAGTAAGCATTTAATGCTTATTGACTATTACCTGACTTGTAAAACAGGTCTTCTTGAATTCAACTTCAGTGCTCTATCTACTGCATTGCTGCTTTGGCCAAGAGTCCTGAAGAAGAGAAATAAATTGCCCAAAGTTATATATTGAGCTAACAACAGAGTCAGAATTTGAACCCATCTTTCAAGCACTTTTTTCCTTGACTATATGAAATGATGTTCCTGACCACACTACTGACCTAAGCTGAATATAAGAAAAATGGACAATAGAAAATATTGCATGGTAAGGTAGAAGGGAGTGACAAGGAACAGAGAGGGCAAAGCATTGCATGGAGGCACTGAAATGTGGCTTAGAAAAATGATCCACGTGGAGAGAGTTGTACCTTAGGGCATTAGAACCAGACAGGCTTACTAGATATGATCTTCCACACACAGACACGAGCAAATATGAATAGTTTCTCTTTTTAAGCCAAGTCTTTGAATAATTGCTATTTTTTTTTAAGCAGAGACAGTAGTTGTGGAGTAGATGCCATTATGTCAGGGATCTTAAATCCTTTCTTTTATTCCTGGGCATGTAAGTTGGGTAAGTTATTTAATCTCACTGGACTTCCCGGGGTTCACTTATAAAATGGAGATATTAATACCAACCTGAAAGAAGAAACTAGGTGAAATGCTTTCTGGAGTCTCCTTCAATCTCCCAGATCTACAGTTAGGAAGAGTGACCAACTAATTCTAAGTGAAAAATCTTGGGGCTACTACAATCAGTGACTCCAAAGTTCATTTCAACCTTTGCTTTCTGTGACTCTTAAAGGTCACATTAGTTTTCCCTTTTGCTGAATTTTTACAGAACATACTGCATCACAAATATTGAAAAACAGTTTGTTGTAATGGAAACAAAACAAAATGCAGTCTCTTGCACTAGGGTCAGGAAGGTCCAGATTTGGTCCCTTCTTGATTACCAACTAATTGTGTTACCTTAGAATAGTCACTTGATATTATTGAGCCTTATATTTACTATCTGTAAAATGAGAACAAATATAAGGGCCTGCATCTGTCTTCCATGATTGTTAAAAGGAACAAATAAGGCAGTCTGTTCATTTTTACTTTATAAATCATTCCCATTGGGAATGAGGGGAAAATTGATGAGGTAGAAATGATAATAAATGAAAAGATGGATGGATGTAAAATCCTAAATTACCATGCAGATAACTTATATTAATGCATTCATAAGCCAACCAAATATAGGACTAGCTATTCAGTAAATATTGAAAGAATGAACAGTCAACCAATACTTATTAAGTACCTACTATGTGCCAGATATATATTAAGCACTGGGATACAATATTTTAAAAGGAAAAAAAAATCAAGGAGCTCACAGTTTAATAAAGGAATCAGTGTGTAAACAGGTCTGAACAAGATATATACAGGATAAACTTGGGAATAGACATAGGGGGAAGGCACCAAGACTAAGAAGGACTAAGGAGGAAGGCTTCTTCAGGAGATGCTACTTTAACTGAGATTTGGAAGAAGTCAGGGAAGCTAGAGATGAAGAGGAAGAATGTTGCACCCATGGGAGACAGCCAGAATCAGGAGAAGCTCAAGTATAAGGAAGAGTAAGGAAGCCAATGTGACTTCACAGAATATATAGAAAGGAATAAGACATAAGAAAATTACTTTCCCAGCACCCCATCACTAACATACCCAGGATGGCTGCTAGCACAGGTTCTTAGATCTGCTTTTCTAAAGGAAAGCAACTCAAAAAGAGTTAACAATATTACTTTAATGAAACATATATCATTTACTTAGTTCAGACTGAAAAGTCAACTCCCTGAACTTCAGAGAATACAAACAAGAGTTACAAGCAGACAAAGAAATAGATCAGTAGACAGGCTTCCAGTCGTCTGACCATGACATACATATCTAGTTAGTTACCAGAGAGGGAAGCACCAACATCTGGGTTTTCAAAGCCCGGGGGGCTCAACGGCTGACCAGAGTCTCGTCTGGCCAAATCACACAACTCTTTCCAAAGTGAGCCCCAAAGCAAAACCTCACATCAGCAGTATATGTAGCCTTCTCCTGGATCAGAGAATGTCACAGCCCTCTTGACGCACTGCCCAATCACAAAGTAATAAGGTGCGGGCATTCCTGAAGAACAAGCCTCTGCCACAAGCTCCATGTGACCACATTCAGCCTATTAGGGGGCAGAGTCTACTTTCAAATCAGGGAAGGTTCTCAGAGCCACTTAGGCCTATGAAAGGGCCTGGGACAGGGAAGATCTTCAGATTCCCAGAACACTTAGTGATTCGATCCTCAGCCATAACCATATCTCTCATGGAGAGGTTAGGACTGGACAAATAATCTGATATTTACTAGTTATTGAATGAATGATTAAAATAATGTTGAATGAATGGATGTTCATATTTGTTTGAGATCTAAACGTATCATAAGCTTCCTCAAAACAAACAACAACAACAAACACCACAGCTTTTCTCTGACTAGCTATTGCCTTGAAGGGGAAAAAGAACACATACACACATCAGCAAATCCTCAGCCTAGAATTGAAGGCCCTCCACAATGTGACTCCTACTTCACCTTTCTCCCTCGACTGTGTACTTATAATTCTGTCTGTTGATCAATAAGCATTTGTTAAAGACTGAGTCAGGCAAAGTTTTGGTTATACAAAAGGTTGGAAAGGGCAGAGATATAGACAACAATATGTAAGGGAGACAATGAACTTGCTCCATCTCAAGGACTGCCTTTCTTTCTTTGTTTTCTGTCACTAATCTGCATAAAACCCCAAGTCTCTAGGAAATATGACTTTCTAGTCATAATGAATAAGGTTGGAGTCTTTCACTAAAGCATCCATATTCTGAACTAGGAAGAATTACTGAAAAAGAGAGAGTAGACCTGTTCCAGTTCCTTGCTAGAGGTAACAAACCTTAGGGTCAAAGCCCTGAGTATTAAAATCAAAGGCTTTAGTTTAAAGATTTAAAGACTGCTGTTCTTAATGAAAGACCAAGGCTCTATAAATGAAAAGAGTATTGTATCACCCCAGTCAAAAAAAAAACCCACAGTAAGGGCACACATAAGCAGTGGCTGGAGATTGTGGAGACTGCAGCTACCCATCAAAAAACAATCACACAGAATCCACCAGAGCTACTCATCCAAAAGAGATGCTACCCTTGGGAAGAGCCCAGCAGAGCCTAGTCTAGGTTCCCCCAACAACAGGGTGAACTGCAGAGTCTGATCCTGCAGTTACTCCAGGCTGAGTAATCTGCATGACCAAGGCCCACTGCAGTAGACTCATAGTCTAGTGACCTTTCTGGCTCAGACCAGTAGCAGCTGAATCCAATGCAGAGCCATCTCTGCAGCTGAATTAACTCTTAGTCTAGCCCAGCAGTAGATAGACTCATGGAGCCCCAAATATCATACATCGTGAGGAGCAAGACCCACTGATTCAGCTTTCTAATAGAAATATCACATACTATGAAGACCAACTCAACCTGTTGGTCAGGTGAATCTCTAAAACTCAAAGCTGCCTTACATAGAATGTAAAGCACTTGAAGGCCCTGATGTTCCAGAAGAGTGAGTTGCCTTAGCCACATTTGTTCCCTACATGTGTGCCTCTCTATCATTATAATTTCATTAAGTTCATTAAGTAAAGTTAAGTTAATTTTCATTCTTTGTCCATGGACTCTGTGTGTCTTTGTGGGAGGATGCTTTGTAACTTCTGCATTAATGTGCCATTTGATTAAATGCCTTCTCTAAGAGCTTTAAAGGGAAAAAAAATTAAAAATGAATGTTAAATTTGTTTTAATATGTAATTGGAAAAAGATCAAATATAAAAATTTTCATTAAAAAAAGAACTTGAAGGCAATGGGGAATTCTAAGGGGTAGAGGTAAGGAGGAAAACTTTTGTAGCAATGGAGGACAGTGTGTGGGTATGGACATTAAAGATGGAACACTCTGTATGAGGAATCAGAAGTGGGCTAGATTATAGAGGGAGGGGAGAGAACTTATGCATAAGAAAATTGGAAAGAAAGGAAGAGGTCAGGTTTGAAGGAGTTTTAAAAACCAAGGAGAGGAATTTGATCCTAGAGGTAATATGGAACCACTGGAGTGGAATAGTGTGTGTGTGCGTGTGTGTGTGTGTGTGTGTGTGTATGTGTGTGTAGGTGCCCCATGTTTCAGGAAAGAAAATAGCTTTGGCCGTACTATGAAAGACGGATCACAGGGATAGAAGGCAGACTTAAGGCAAGGAGAATGATTAAGAGGCTACTATAATAATATGGGTAGAGGTGATGAGGTTCTGACATAGAATGGTGTTGTGTGAATAGAGAGAAGGGAATACATCAGAGAGATGTTCTGCTGAAAGAAACAAGATTTGGCAACTGGTTACTCATGTTCCCTTATTCTCTCTTCTATTCAAATTTACCTGCTGGTTATTACCCATACAGGAATGTCTTAACTTTGCACCCATCCAAGAGAGATGCCATGGCACCCCTATCTAGAACACACTCCTTTCTCATCTCTGACTCCTGAAATCCTTACTATCCCTTAAAACACAGCTAAGGCTGAATGAATCTTTTATTTGTTGTTTTTCAGCTGTTTCAGTCATGTCTGACAGTCTTGACCCCATTTGGGCTTTTCTTGTCAAAGATACTAGAGTGGTTTTCCATTTCCTTCTTCTACTCATTTTGCAGATGACGAAACTGAGGCAAACTGGGTTAAGTGACTTGCCCAAGGTCACAAAGCTACTACATGTCTGAGGCCAGATATGAATTCAGGAAGATGAGTCTTCCCGATTCTAGGCCCAGCACTCTATTCACTGGGTCACCTAGCTGCCATGAAGCCTTTAAGACTCTCCCCACTTTTTAAGTTTGTCAAGTTTTCACCCTCTTGAAATTACTTTACATTATTGTGCATATATTCTCTTGTATTTACTTCCATGAATGTTGTACTGCTCTCCCCGTTCTAAAGTGCTTAAGGGAATGATTTTTTTTTCCCCTTTTATTCTTGCCTTACACATAATGAATACTTCATTAATGTTGGTTGAATTAAACTGAATTGAATAGAGGCCTGTTAAATGAAGACTAAGCATAAAGCCTGTAGCAAATATAAGGTATCATTATTGTCACCTTAGTCCTTAATCACAAAAAGCTTTGCATAGTTTTCCCCTAGTCTTATCCCAGCAAGATCTGAAGGCAGAAACTGTTTTCTATAGTGTTCAGTTTTTAGCCCAGTTAGGCTCAGATGAGCATGGTGGTTGGCAGCCAGGGACAGGGTGGAAATGAGGACCGGGCTAGGATAGGTGTTAGCAATTTGGCAAGACAATTCCAGATTCAACTGATTACAGGTTGCTTTCTTACAGATGTTACTGGGTCTCTCATTTGGTTCCTACAAAAGAGGTTACAAAGTACCTTTATGTGCATCATTTCATTTGAAGCTCACAGCAACTGTGTGGGGAAGCCAGGGTAGTGATCCTATGAATGAGAGATCATTTTGTCCAACTTTTCATCTTTTACTCCTTTATTCTTCTCCCAGTTTCCCTCCTGACTCTCCAGATTTTCTGAACCATGCCACAGACACCTCATACTTCTGGACTTCTCTTACTGGAAGTACTCCTCCCAACCCGTAATTTCTTCCAATTGTTTTCCTCCCTGAGCCTCTACTTTAAGGTAAAATGCCTAGGCCAGACCTGTCTTCCTTTGTCTCCAAGCTGCTCTCCACTCTCCCTGGACTTTCTCTATCATGCCTCCATGAGAGTTCTTCCCCTTCCTTTTAAAACATATATTCTTACTAATGCTTTCTTGGTTGCATTGTGAACTGATCCAACCATTCTGGAGAGCAATTTGAACTATGCTCAAAGGGCAATCAAACTGCACATACTCTTTGATCAATACCACTAGTAGGTCTGTATCCCAAAGAGATCATAAAAAAGGGGAATGGACCTACATGTACAAAAATATTTATAGCAGCTCTTTTTGTGGTTGCAAAGAATTAGAAATTGAGGGGATGTCCATCAGTTGGGAAATGGCTGAATAAGTTGTGATATGTGAATGTGATGGGATGCTCTTGTGCTCTAAGAAATAATGAGCAGGCAGATTTCAGAAAAATCTGGAAAGACTTACATGAACTGATATCGAATGAAGTAGGCAGAACCAACAGAACACTGTACACAGTAACAGCAACATTGTATGATGATCCACTATATTTGACTTAGATCTTCTCAGCAATATAGTGATCCAAGGCAATTCCAAAAGACCCATTGTGGAGAATGTTATCCACATTCAGAGAAAGAACTGATAGAGTTTGAAAGCAGATTGAAGCATACTATTTTCACTTTCTTTGTTTTTTCTTTTATTCTCATGGTTTTTCTTTTTTTGTTCTGTTTCCTCTTGTGTGAGATGAAAGAGTTCGGAGTCTGAATCTGAGGTCAAAAAAGGTCTTTATTCTTTCTCGTGAGAAAGGACTCTGCCCCTATCACTCAAATGGCGTCTACCAGGGAGAGAGCAACAGATAGAAGCAAGCCCATGGTTATATAACCTTTTAATGCAGAAACCCAACTCCCCCACACACAAGTGGTCTTTACTCTTATTGGTAGGGAGGCTGGTCCACAACCTAAGTGTGGGAATCTATCTCTGAGACAAAGGACCCAGAAACATGTGGGTGTCCAATGAAAGGCCAGGAAAGCAATCTTTTCCTTATTTGGCATATCTTGTGCTGAGGTGGCACTGGGGAGGGTCTCCATTGCTCTAAGTCCCAGATTCCTGGGTGGTGTCAGGTGACCTCTATACATAGGCCTAGTGAAGACTGAAGCTATTCTAGATTTGATTTTTCAGAATGAGGAAACTTCACTATAAATTATCCTTCACACTCTTTCACTACATAACTAATGTAGAAACATGTTTCACATGATTGTACATGTATAACAGATCTGTCTTAGGGTTGGGGGAACGGAGGAAAATTTGAACTCAAATCTTACTAAAAACTTAATGTTGAAATTTGTCTTTACATGTAATTGGAAAGAATAAAATTCTATTTACATCAAAAAAAAGAAAATATAGTTTTCTTCCATTAGAATATAAATTCCTTGAAGGCAGGGGCTATCTTTTTTTTTTTTGACTTGATTTGTATTCCTAAAGATTATAAATGGTTTGTTGACTTGATTTGATAGATATGGAAACTGTGACCCAGAGTTTGAACTTTAAGTTTTTTACAGGCAAGGGCTTTGCTTCATCTAAACATCATAGTCTTTCATGTTGTCTGGGGAGTAAAAACTTGAAAATTTCTCAGAATGTGTCTTATAAATTGGTGTCAGTTCTGACCGTTGGCTTCCCCTTTCCCCCACCCCTTCACTTCTGCTGTCAATCAGCAGCAAGCCTTTTCAAGGAGTCTTTTGGCCTCCACCCTTGTTGGCCACACCCTTATCAGCATTAGGCCTTTAAGTTTTTCTATCTCCAACATTGCTGTCCACTTTAGTCCCTCCTTTCTTCACTTTGGTGTTTGCCAAATAAGGATAGATCCATTTGAATTGGCCATTCCCTGTTTTCCTGTTCTTTGTCAGCCTGACTCCCAGCCACTGAGGGATAGTGTCAGGCTTCCTTGTTATTTGCCATTGGGGAAGATTTTCATGCCAACACTTGAGCCCACCTCTCAGCCAATGGGAGAAGAGATAGCCAGAGGGAGGGGGTTTGACTGCATTAGGGTATAAATTCTTGATCTGCCTTTTCTAACTTACCTCCTTCTCATGGTCAATCATGGGGAGGACCACCCTCTTCTCCCAGGGGAAGAGAATAAAATTCCTGTTCTTATCCTAAGAAATCTCCAATTTCTTGATTAAATTTTGAATGGGGTTTTTCATCCCACACAATGTGAATTCCTCAGGACTCCGTATGCAACAAAGGTTTAATAAATAGTCCTTGTTGCTGCTGCTGCTGTGTTCTTATGTGACTTCCCCCATGGTTACACTTTTTGACTAACAAGAAGACTTAGATCCCTTGTCTTCTGACTCTTAGCACATTTTATATTTTGCCTCTCCTATAGTGGTAATTCAGTGATGTCTCTAAAACCTATCAGTATCCTGATATTTATCTGAAATTTGCATTGCTTCAATTTAATCCCATCTTTATGAGTTTAAATCACTTGCATATTCAGTTCCTGTCTTTGGGTTTCCAAACTTGTTTTATAAATAAGCAAGTGCTCTCTGGGCTATTGGGGAAGGCCAGTTCTAGTGATTTCTTCTTCCATCCATTCTTAGGGCCTTCCAACCATTCTTAGGGCCACTTCCTCAATTTTACTGATGCTTCTCTGCCAAATACAATGGCAACTAGTTAGTACGGTGAATAGAGCACTGGGCTTAGAACCAGGAAGACTCATCTTCTTGAATTCAAATCTGGCCTCAGACCCTTACTAGCTGTATGAGTAAGTCACTTAGCCTTGTTTGCCTCAGTTTCCTTGTTTGTAAAATGGGCTGGAGAAGGAAATAGCAAACTACTCCAGTATCTTTGCCAAAAAACAACCCAAATGGGGTCCTGAAGAGTTGGACATGACTGAATAAAAATAAGGAACAGTGCTGCCAAAAACATAAATTTGAAAACTAAGCAGGTATTGCTTTGCAAGGTCTTTATTTTTTTTTTATTTATTTGTTTTAATTTGTGTAATAAAACAAACATTTTCATATAATAGTATAATAAAAAAAAGATTGTTGCATATGAAACTGCAAATCTACTATGTATAAATTGCTATTCCTTTTAAATATACAACAAAGTTATCATGTAAATTTCTTTTTTTCTTTTTTTTGCCTTCACTGCCTGCCTCCCTCCCTGCCTCCATCAGCCCTAGAGATGGCTGGTACTAGGCATAAATATGTATATGTGTGTGTATGTAAAATCATTCTATACACTCTTAATTTAAAAAAGGGCCCTACCACATCTTATTGAAATGAAGCCTCCTTAAGTACACTTTCCTCTGTGTGTGTGTGTGTGTGTGTGCGTGCGTGCGTGCGTGCGTGCGTGTGTGTGTGTGTGTGTGTGTGTGTGTGTATGGTATCTTAGCTGATCTTCTCCATGGTAGCTTTGTGATCTTACCCCTTTGTCCTCTTCCTACCTCAGAATATCCTCAGAACAAGTATTCATGGAGGCAGTGTGATACTAGAGAGGGCTCTGAAGTTAGAGTTAAAGGATCACAGCCCTAGCCTGTGCTCTGACACTTGCTAAGTCATCTAAATTCTCTGATTTTTAAGGTTCCTCTGTTGTTTGTGAAACATATGCAGGTGTGAGTCTAATAAAGCTTCAGCCGGCCCATGTGTGACATGGATAGATATCTAATCTGAGATTTGGCGTGTCCTGTATCCAAGGGAAATTACAATTACTAACTTTGGGGAGAATGGGAGGAGGGCCATGCTGGCAGTTGAGCAAGGGAGGACCAAGTCCAAGCCAGGACCAATGTGACTGATTGTTTTCTTCTTCATTCTTGTATGTCCAAGAAGGTTGTCATTGCTAGAATTATGTCGATCTACCACAGATCAAACAGCTCTAGTTTAGGGTACATAGGGATTCAGAATAAAAGCCATATTTCTTGATTGTTCTCAAGGGGAGAACTTTATCTGACTTAATTCCTATAAAATACTCCTTGCACAAAAGACCAGTTACAAATAGCATGTAAGCCTCTTTAGGGATCCAAACAGTAAACATAAATTGGGGAAATGATACGGATTAGGATAGACAACATAACGCACAAGAGTGCACGTGCTTTTGAACTGGATGCCAAGGAGGGAGAATGATTAAGGGTTGGGGGGGAGGGGGAGGGGGAGTGTTCTACTCTTAGCAATGTGTAGGGTAGCAGCTGCTGAGAATCAAAGGATATCTTGGAAGGTGGTTTTCTCACATGTCAGTTACTCCCAGGAGATTTCCAATCCACCATTCAAAAATTGGAGCTTGCCTCTATTTCCATCCATCTCTGTCAAATTCCACCCTTCTCAGCCAATGAGGAACAGCATCTCCCTCCATATAGGCAGCACACTGTGTCCCTAGGCTGTCCTTCAGGAAAACCACTGCAGGTTTGGACAGATCTGAGGTCATAAGCAAATTGGAAGAAATAATATCAGTTTCTAAAATGGAGGTATTTCTGCCAGGGAAGAAGGATACAGTAAACCTGAAAGAAACAATGGAAATCTGAGTCATTATCACTGTTTAATTATACCTGATTACATATTTAGACTGCTTGGCTACCAACTCCACTTAAAATAACGAGTTCAAAATGATCACCAGGCACCAACATCACAAAATCTGTAAGGCTTTGCATCACATGCTAGAATAGTTCCGACTAGTTTTTGGCTCAAAAGACTTGGCTTAAAATTTTGACTCTATCATTTGCTAGGCAAATGAGCTTAGAAAAATCATTTAACCTCTCAGAGTCCCAAATCTTTCATCTCTGGAAAGAGAATAAGATGACTTTACATATTTACTGTATAAGGTTCTTGTGAATAAAACACTGAGGAAATGCAAAAGTAACATAGAGATGCCAGCTTCTATCATATCAATAGTAATTTAAATATGGCTCCAGAACAAGGAAGTGAGAGTGGGGAGAGGACACTGGAGGAAGAGCTGTATGTCACAAAAAGACAACTAGTAAGAAGATGGTCAGGGAGTTAAGTGAAACAGGGATGGAGTCTAAGTAGATACAGCTGACCACAGGTGGGGAACCTGCCATGGATCGCAGAAGGCAGTCAGCAATTGGGAAAATAGAGCCTTAGGGCAGAAGTTCCAGAGGTTTAAAGGTTAGGTTCTCTAGGGCATGATTCCTGTGGAAAAGCAGCTGAAAGACAAAAGGATGAAATGGGGACTTGGAATTTCATTGGCATGGGTAATTCCCAATGAGGTCATACCTTTTACCTATTCTGCTTGGCTTTTCCTCTGCTTGGCATCTTGAAGAATAACCTGGGCACTAGAGCCAAGCAATCAATATATTGAAAAGGTAGGACTTGAACTCAGTTCTTTCTAAGGCAAGATCTTAACCCACCAAGTGACAAAGCCTCTTCAGTTAGAGAAATGTAAAATTAACAGTATTGCTTGATCAACATGCTCAGGGCCTTGTTATGGATTGAGTGGAAAGTCATTCATTCTTTTACTAATCATATAGATATTTACTTTCTACTATGTGCAATTCATGAGTGACAACACATGGATAGTCCAAAGATTACCTTGGTATTACAAAGAAAAAGCCCCCACAATTATTTGATTCAATTCAGCTTTGTTCTTGTTGTTCAGGTATAATGAACTCCCCATGATCCCATTTTGGGGTTTTCTTGGCAAAGATAGTGAAGTAGTTTGTTACTTCCTTCTTCAGCTCAGCTCTCTTTCAGCTCATCTTACAGATGAGGAAATAGAGGCAAACAGGATTATGTGACATGTCAAGGGTCACACAGCTGGTAAGCGTCTGAGGCCAGATTTAAATTCAGGAAGATGAATCTTCATGACTCCAGGCCCAATACCAGCTGTCCATTCAATTCAGTTAAATAAACTAAAATATTGCTAGGTTCTAGGGATATGAAAAACAATAGGAACAACCAAAAAGAAGTAAAGAGGTGAGGGAAAAAAAAGGAGGGGAAGAAAGGGAAGAACAAAGAGGAGAGGGAGGGGAGAAAGGAGAAGGAGGGAGGAAAGGAGGAGAGAGGAGGGAGGAAAGGGGAAGAGAGGGGAGGGGGAATGATGGGTGTTGAGAAGGAGGGAAGGGGAGAGAGGAAAAAGGAGGAGAAAAGTGATGGGAGGGGGAGAAAGGAATTGTATATCTATATGTTATATCAATATATGCTATATCTTCAAAGTACATGTCTTTTTGCAAAATTTTAAAAAAGAAAATAAAGTTTGCAGTGGTGGAAATGATGAAGGAGAGGTATTCTAAGGCATGTAGGATGACTTGTAGAAAGATAGGCAAGAAATGGAATGTAGAAATTGGCAAACAGAGAATAATTTATCTTGTCTGGAACATGCACAGTGTCAAGCAGAGAAATGTAAAGGAAGGCTAGAAAGGAAGGCGGAAGCCTGACTGAGAAAGATCTTGAATGTTTAGTAGAGTTTGTTTCCTTTCTAGAGGCAAAAGGGAATCACTAATGATTCTGGAGGAGAGAAGGGACAAGTTTTAGACTTGTGCCTTAGGATGATTATTTTAAATGTTGAAGGTAAATTAGAAATGGGAGAAACTTGAAACAGGGAGAGCAACGAAGAGGCTTTTAGAGTTGCCCAGGCAAAAAGCTGATGATGGATCGCACTGGTGTTGTAGCCATGTGAAAGGAGAGAAAGGAGACAGATGATGGAAATATTGTGGAGCTAGGATCAGTAGCATTTGGCACCTGACTGCATGGGAAGGGTTAGAGAAAAGGAAGAACCAAAAACCATTCCATCTGGATGATTGGGAGAATGATGGCGCCTTGAAAAGAATGAGGACATTTGGAGGGGAGGACAGAGGATTTAGAGAGAAGATGAGTTCGATTTTGTTTATGTTGAGTTTGAAATGTCAAAAAAATATCCAAGTATGAAATGATCAGAAGGCAGATGGAGATGTGAGCCTAGATTTTACCAAACAGATTGAGATTAGATAGATAGATGTAGGTTTCCAAAGAGTTAAGTGATATTGTGGATTGAGTGCTAGATCCAGAATCAGGAAGATAAAAGATCAGATTTGGGCATTTATTATTATTATTATTGCCAGAGTCCCCTAGATGTAAAATGAGGATAATAATGCCCCCTACCTCTT
>CM053580.1:511420696-511445778 GCA_028627135.1 Pseudochirops cupreus
TATATATATATACTACCACATATGTATATAATATTATAAATAACAAATAAGATAATAATTATAAAGTGCTTTGCAAACCTTAATGCATATTATTATCATTGTTGTTCTTGTTGTTGTTATCATTAAGTGACAACTGAACCACTAGGGAAGGTAAAAAAAAAAGGTATTAACAAGAGACATGTCTCAGTATAAAGACTGGGGGTTACTGATGCTTTCATGTTAAGGAGATGGATATTGATGGTCTAGTAGAAATAGATTAACAAGTGGTCAGGTATTTGGGAAGAAAACTAGAACAGGACAGTATCACAGAGAAAGAGTATTCAGGAGAGGAGAGTGGCCAGTAGTGACAAAAGAAGAGAGCTCAAGAATGGTGTTAGAAAAGAGACCGTACAATGTGCATCAGTCTAGAAATTGTTGGTGACCTTCGGAAAAAATCTTTAATCAAGCGATGGGGTCAGAAGCACATGGTGAAAGGTCAAGTAGTAAATAGGTAGTGAAGAATTGGAAGCTGTGGGCAATGAATACTCTTTCTAGGAATTAGGTGAGGAAAGATGTAGAATAATATCTTTAAAGACTGTCGGGGTCATGTCAAAGTTAAGGAGGGGTAGTGTTGGCATGTTTAAAGCAACAAGGAATGATAGATGGAAGATGAAATAAAGACAGAGATAGAGATAGACAGGGACAGAGAGGCAAAAACAGATGCACAGACATCCATGCAGAGGAGAGAGGGACTGCACAAAATCAGGCAGACAGAAAGGGTTGGAGAGAGAGAGAGAGACTAGGGAATTCGAGAGACAAAAGAGGAGAGAAGAGGGGAGGAGAAGAAAACAAAGGAGATGGAGAATTATAAATGGAGCAGGTGCCAAAAGAAATAGAAGCGGATTGATTAGATCAAAGATAACATAGAGGAGTAGGCCTTGGCAAGAAAGTGGCCTATCTAATCCTCAGAGACTGGAATGAATGGGAAGAATATGAAAATAAGTCTTCCATAGCTTGAATAGATTTTTTTTGAGGTCCTACAGGAAATTGTAGATAAAAATTATATACGGTGAAGAGATATGGGGAGGGATAGTGATTTGATCAGTGAAGCAAGTACCAACACTCCCTCCAGGGAACTAATTGATCTACCCAGAGAGTCACGTATATACAAATACTTGGAGAAGAAAGTTAATTCCTTGCCCTCAAGTTTATAATTCAGAAGGGGTGATAGGATTATGTTCTCATATAAATATAGTAGCAATTAGAATCTGAAAATTCCATAAAAGAAATGCAGTTTTACAAGTTCATATGTGGGAGATATCACTTTGAATCTAAACTATCAGGGAAGGATTTATGGAGGACAAGGTCTTTGTTCCAGACCTTAAAGGATAATAAAAGGCAGTGTGTGTGTGTGTGTGTGTGTGTGTGTGTGTGTGTGTGTGTGGAGAGAGAGAGAAGGGCAAACAAAGAAGCTACGAATAGTGTTAACAGGGATGAAGAAGATAGAGGGGTTGATGTTTCTTGGAATTTAGAACATGGAGTAATTAGAAATAAAGCTAAAAGACTAGGTTGAAGATACCTTGAACCAGGTTTTGAATGCAGGGTACAGGAATGAAGCCAAAATAGAATTAAAGGATATGTTAGCTTTGTCTTACAGTGGTGTAATGGCAAGTCCAAGTTAGGCTTGTATTTGGGACAACCCTGGTTTCAATCTCTTCTGAGATAATCAATAATGCTGTGACCACAGGTGAGTCACCTACTTCTCTGATTCTCAGCGTCTTCCCTTGTAAATTGCCGATTATAATTGTTGGGCTTGTCTAAATATCAAAGAGATAATGTGCATAAGGGGTTTTGCATACCTTTAAGTTTATATACGTATGTACTATTATTATTAATATGAATGTTATTTAGAACATCAGATGTAAAGAAGATCAGTGAGGACAGGAGTAATAACACAGACAGCTATGAAATAATGTGAGATCTTATAGTTTCAAAGTTCTTTGCATCTATAACATTGGCTAAATCTCATAACAGCTCAGTGAGACAGATGGCTCAGCTGCTGTTATCCTTATTTCATAGGTGAGGAAACTGAGGACCAGAGGGCTTAAATAATTGGTCCAACATCACACTACTTCCAGAGACGGAATAGAGACAGTCTTTTCAGTATCATGCCCGTGTTTCTTCTTCTATGTCCAACAGATCTCTCCCATTTAGGATAAGACATACTTTCTTTTCTGTCTTTGGATATTTTTATTTTTAACCTGTATTTATATTCCCCAAGTGGATCACAAGCTCCTTGAGTAAGGAACTTAGATTTTTATTCTGACTTTGTCACCCCATCACCTTGCATGGTGTTTCACACATAGTTGGAACTTCGTAAATGCTTGTTATAGGAATGAATCACAGGATCGCTTGACAGGCACAGGACATGGAAATCAGTCGCTGGAGACAAAAGAAACAATGACCATTCCATATCAAAAATTCCAGCCTTTAAAAACACAACCGACCATTTTATTAGAAGTTAAGGACAAGTGTGATGGACAAGAGAATTATTTCTCCCCTCCACTGCCCAAGCAATATAGCAGCATTTATTAAAGAGCTGTGGCAGAAAGAAATATTCTAGACTGACTGTGTCCTACATTTCGGTGTCAGGGAGAAGGCAAATGAGGCTTAGAGTGTGATTCATTCCCAGGTCCAGCTGCTCTCGCCCACTCCTTCCAATGCCCTATGCCTTTTTTCTTCCTTATAAAGACTGTAAAAAAGCACGATGGATTATTTCTTAGACCATCATGTTTATGGCTTCAGACTATGCCAATTCTTCTTAGCACTACAGAGAGGAGAGAAAACCATGCCTCACACCTGGCTTAGATTTTATATGGGCTAATCCCCAAAGCAGAGGTTTGGGCTTAGTGGGGGCTAGGGAGTTTTAAGTACTAACCCTCTTTTCCTCCCTTAACATTATGTGATCTGTCAAATGCCATGTCCATTAAAACACACACGAATACAAACACACACACAGACACACAAATGAATATTTAAATAGCTTTTTAAGGTTTATAAAATGCTTTCCTTACAACGATCTTGTAAGGTCTGTAGCGCTCATATTATATTCTCATTGAACTGGCTTCCCCGGCTTTCTTCAAGTCCCAATTAAAAGTGCATCTTCTCAAGGAAACCTTTCAAAGTCCTTCTTTATTCTATGCCTACATTTTAATTATTTCCCGTTTTCCTGTTATGTAGCTTGTCTGTACGTATTTTGTCCCCCCATTAGATTGTGAACTCCTTGAGGACAACGTCTCTCTTTTTCCTGTTTGTATATCCCAAGCCCTTAGCATAGTGCCCAGCACACAACAGCTCCTTAATAAAGGTTTATGATTGATTGATTGATTGATACACATTTACCATGTTTGAAAACGTGCGTCTCGTTTTCTATTTCTAGTCCTTCAGATTTCTGATATGAGGAGTGAAATATGGTGATCAAGCAACTTCACATAGGCACAGTGCAGAGTGTGGGGCTAGAAGTCAGAAAGACCTCAGCTGTTCCCAGTCTGCCTTAGGGGGGCACTTGCTGTGTAGCCCGAGGTAAGTCATTTGACTCAATTTCCTCATCTATAAAACAGGGATAATAATAACACCTCTTTTACAAGGTGGTTGTGAGAATCAAATGAGATAACATTTGTAAAGGGCTTCATAAACCTAAAAGGACAATTTAAATGCTAGCCACTGTTACTGTCCTGATCATCATAACACAAAATACAGGTCTTCTGACTCCAGTTACAAACATCTTTCTATGCCAGCGTGCTACCCTCACAAGGAAGTCACAAATCTGTGTGTGTTGCAAAAATTCATTATGTATGTGTATGCACACATATATCACATGCATACATGCATACACATGTGTGCAGGGTACATGTGTGTACCTGTCTATAAATATACAAGCATACATAGTCATATACATACACATATGTGTATATCTATGTACATAACTACACTTAAATAATTTACAAAGAAGCAAAATCCTGACTCAAATAGTTTTGTGTGTGTGTGTGTTTTACAAATTCATATGCAGTTTTACAAGTTTATGTGTGAGAGAGATCACTTTCAGCCCAAAATATCTGGGATTTATGAAAATCAAGAGGTGTTTGTTCTACACATTAAAGGATAATAAAAGGCAGAGAGGGTGTGTGTATATGTGTGTGTGTGTGTGTGTGTGTGTGTGTGTGTGTGTGTGTGTGTGTGTGTGTATGAGTGAGACAGACAGACAGACAAAGAGAGGAGGGGGAAATAAATATTTTCTATGTAATGTCAGGCACTGGCATCTCAGGATACAAATGCAAATGGGCACAAGAAAGCTCTTGTCCTCAAGAAATTTACATTCTAATGATAAAAACAACACATAAAAGGAAAATGGAATGACATGGGGGAATGGGCAAAATATGGTTTGGAAATGGTGGCCCAAGAGGGACTTTGCGGTTTTGATTCTAGGTGAGATAAGACAAAAGCTCATCTACCAGAGCCCAAGATGATTCTAAGGGCAGAGTTCAATGTTTCAGTGTGAGGAGAGGAGGGTAGCAGGAGGGTGATGAGATACAGTATACTTTATTTTTCCCCAGTGATGAAAAAAGCAGCCAAGTTCCACCTCACCACAGATCTTGGTAGACACATTACGGTCTTATTTCTTCACTGTTTGCTATTCCAGTGTCAGATATAGGAAGGGTCCCAGAACCAACTATCAAACTCGAGTGTAAGGACTAAGATCATGATACTGTTCATCAAAATAAAACAAGTCATGACTTCTCTATATCTCCCCTTTCCACAAGAGCAAGCAACAGTCCAGAAGGGCTCTTTGCATACCTGGAAACATGAAAATGATACATCTAAATCTGTCTCTATATTGTGTCTGTATCTATGAATCTACATCTCTATATAGCTATAGTTACCTATTATATTTATATATTTCTGTTATCTACAGAAAAAAAAAGGAGTCTAGAAGACTGGCAAGATAGGATTATATTGCAACAGGAAAAAAAAATTCCATTATGCCCTGGGTAGAAAGGAATGATCTTGTTCCAAATGCACATTTAAGTATTCCAATGTAAGAATGACTTGGGAGGTCACGTGAAAGGAAGAGGCAGATTTTCCTATTTTATATAGAATTTGCCATTATTTATAAAGCAAATTCATAGATACAATTAAGGAACCACATGCTGCTTAACAGCCTTAACTATTCAGTGGGAAGCAATGGTAATTGCAGTTTTTGACTTGGCTCTCTACTTCTCTATTTACATCCATCACTAGATCCATGAACCCAACAGTGTTCCCACTGGTATGGAGCCTAATACTTCCATATTGATCTGTGTAGTTCTTATCCATATCTTTCCATAAATATTCTACTAAGGAGGTAGCTAATATTGCTGGAAGCTTGTCTTTAATTCTTTTTATATCAATAATGAGAGGTCTGTTCCACCACAAATGAGAACCTTGGTACATTCTCCCAGATTCAAGAAATGGCGCAGGGGTGGGGGGGTATGGAGGGGGCAGTAGCCACTCAGAACGATAACTCACATCCACCCACTTCTATGCTTCTTTTTGCAAGATAACAAGAGGACCAGGGAGTTCAAAGCAAATAGCATTTAGTTTAAAAATACAAGGTCATTGATGAAAAGAAGCCCGTGAGTGGAAGGTTGACAATCTTACACAAGTTCTCAGGCCACCTGTATGTGTGGCCAGGGTGTGAGAAGAGGTAGTATGTGTCAGGAGAATGAAATGACCACCACCACCTCAATCACCACTTTTCCTTAACAATAGCTATACTCCTCCTCCAGACATCCAGTCTGGTCCCCATACCTATCATAAGGAAGAGTCATCACTGTAGAAAATGCACCTGCCACAATCTGCACAACAAAGGCTAACTTCCAACAGTCAACAGGCATGTAAATCCAAAAACCACAGAAACAGCGGCATCCTCAGACCATAGCCAACACCCAAGGCAAGCAGCCTCTGGGAAGCAAGGACAACATTCCCATCAACAGGCAACCAAGTGTCACCCTCAGGTTAAGCAAAGCAGACTAGCTGAACTAGCAAGACACAATAAGGAAGAGATAGAAGGCAACATGTGCCAGTGAGACAAACATCGATTTCCCCTCTGACCCAGATAGACATAGCCTAGGGCCCTGAACCCAAGTCTTTGGATTAAAATCATACCCAAGAGCACCAGTTCTATTTCCAGCCTAGCCCCTGCCACCATAATCTGGGGAATTAACCTTTATGGAGATGCAACCTAGAAACTACTTCTGAAGGTTCTGGCTGTGGCCCCATCTTCCTTAGCAGCCATGTGTACTAAGGAGCAAGAAAATAAAGTTTTTAGAATCAACATCTTTAGCATTTTCAGTGGTTCAGAAATGGACTTCTATCAGTAGGAATAATATTATAGATGTTAAATTACCATCTGCTTAGCTATTGTGTCCTAAGAATCATGGGGCCTCTCTATATAATTTAAAGTTGAACCTTATATGTATTTTCTCCCTCTATTGAATGTGAGCTCCTTGAGAGCAAAAATGATCTTATGTTCTCAATTGTATCCTGATCACTAAACCACAGAATTTTGTATGTAGTAGATGTTCAATAAATACTTTTTTTCATTCTTTCAGTAATAATAATAACGGATAAAAACTAGCATTTTTATAGTACTTACTATGCATCAGGAATTACACTCAGTGCTTTACGATTATTATGTCATTCGATCCTTACAACACTGAGAGTACAAAACTGAAGTAAACAGAGGTTAAGTGATTTGCCCGGTCACATAGCTAGTTAGTTATCTGTGGCTGGATTTGCTTCAGGTCTTTCTGACTCTAGTCTTGGTACCCTATTCACTGTAGCACCCAGAGACCAATGATGTAGAAAACATGCATCTCCAAGGAACAAGCATGAAGATACCCATGGAGACAATGCATGTGTTCAGAGCAGTTCATACTTCCATGCATGGCCAGGGAATTCCTGTCTCTGCCTTTGCAGAGCCATCCGTGGTCTCTTGTGGTATCACTTGGGTGACTTGCTTTTTCCACTGAGGTGGAAATGTTTGCTGCAGAGAATCCCCACTTTGACTAGTACTGTTCTGTACCATTTCTTTTGGTCTTACAGTGCTAAGCTAGAGGCCATTTCACTTGTTAGCTCCAGGGGAGCTCTTTAGTTCTGTTGTGCTGCAAACCCTGACAAGCTGAAATTCTTAAGCATGTCAAAGCCTAATTAAAACAAAACAAAACAAAACAAAAACCCCAAAAACTTCTCTTCTTATGAAACTGATTATTATGGTCCCTCATTTTTAACTGTTATTTGAGTTATGAACTGAGAGGTCTTTTAATTCCTGTCGTATCTGTGACTTACTAATCTTAGTTTGCTTCTCAGCATTCCAGGGATTTCACTTGCAAAACTGCCAGGCATTTGCTGCAGCTGCAGTTAGGGGATTTCTTTCAGTCTTATCATGTCTCTGGTGACACAGCAAAAGAACTTGGGAGAAAGACTGAAAAAAACCCAGGTGGGCGGGTGATCTTTACCTTCCTTCCCATTGGTAAACCCCAAATCACTACATTACTGCTGTTGCCACTGAAAGCTTGTCATTGTTGTTCAGTTGTGATGCCATTTGGGGATTTTGGAGGGCAAGGATACTGGAAGGGTTTGCCATTTCCTTCTCCAACTCATTTCACAGATGAGGAAACTGAGGCAAACAGGGTTAAGTGACTTGCCCAGGGTCATGCAGCTAGTCTGAGGCAAGATGTGGACTCAAGTCTTCCTGGATCCAGTCTACTATCTCTATCTACTGTTCCACTTAGTTTCCCATAAACTAAGAGGCTTTACTTCCCACCTGGCCCTCTCTTAACTGCACTGCTGCCTGGATCAGACACTGCTCTCTGGAGGACTTAACCTTTTAAGATCTGGAAGTCCTGTCCAGGAGTCTCACTGTTCTGATTGATGAGTTCCTCCTGTAGTCCACTACATCCCCATGGACTCCAATCATGCTTCACTTTTTGACCTACCCATACTCTCATGAACTGCCACTAAAGAGGGTGAGAAAAGTAGGTGTTTCAGGGACCCCAATGCATCCCTGGAGGGTTAGTCTTGAAAGAATTCTTAGGACTCAAGCAATCTTTTAAGTCAGGATTGTAAAAATTTATTGTTATGCTTTACAGCAGGCGGGAGGTCTTAGGGAACCTGCAAACTTAAAGGAGTCAGGGGTATCGATCATAAAGCCATAAAATCATAAATCAGATAACAATTATGTGAGTAAGGGTGGGATTAGGGAGGAGTTAAGAAGTGGTCAGTGCTTAAAGGGACATGTACTTTTCATATCTACTGCACAGGCGTATTACCCATAATTCACTGGGAAAAAGCCCACGGGGGCCCTGCATGGAGGTGTGGTTTTAGGCTTGAAACGTCACTGGGTCACCTAATGCTCAGAGCTGACTGAAAGGTGTCCAGTCTGTTACCCATCAATGTCTTGTTTGAGAAGATGGATGTTGGGAAGCTAGACTAGTTGGGGATTCGGGATGTGCCTAATTGGAGAGGAGTTAGCTTACTGATAGTGCATTGAAGGATTCATAGGTACAGCTGGCCACTAGAACAAAGGAGCTATACATTTCTCTAAGCTAAAGAGATTGTTTTTAGATGGTTTAGTGAAGGATTCATAGGTATAGCTTGTTATTGTACCAAGCAGGGATAAAGCAGTTCATGAATTGTAGCTAGGCAGAGTGCTGGCCTAGAGAAGAGGCAGAGTTAATGCTCGGTGAAGTGTGAATTTACAACTTGATTTCACAAACTGATATGACAAACATAGGTACCCAAACACAAGTGTGATTTTACAAACTGAAGTTACAACTGGATGTTACACACATAGGCACCTGAGCACCCCATCACCACCACTGAGGCAAACAGGGCTAAGTGACGCAAGGTCACACAGACAGTGAGTGTCTGAGGCCAAGATTTGAACTCAGGAAGATGAATCCAACTCAACTAGCTGCCTACACTATCCTCTCTTCCTTAAGCATAGGTCTGACCCTGTTACCCCATCTCCCTGCCTTTTTCAGCAAACATCATTGACTCTATATCATCTTCAGGATTAAATATGAAATTCTCTGTTTGGCATTCAAAGCCTTTTGTAACCTGACTCCTTCTTACCTTTCCAGTCTTCTTAGACCCTACTCACCATGTGTTCAACAATCCATTGACACTGGCCTCCATGCTATTCCTCCTGACTGCATTTTTATTGGCTGTCTCCCATGCCTGGAGCTCTCTCCCTCCTCATCTCCATCTCCTAGCTTCCCTGGCTTCCTCCCAGTCCTAGCTAAATCTTACCTTCTACAGGAAACCTGTTCTGAGGCCCCTTAATGCTGGTGCATTCCTCTCTTGATTGTTTCCCATTTGTCACATACACGTACATGCATACATAGATATCCATGCACACATGTACATACACATGTATGTATACATATATCTGTCTATCTTGTTTATGTATTAGCTGTTTACCTACTGTCTTCCTCACTAAACTGTGAGCCCTTGAGAGCCAAAATTATCTCATCTTTCTTTTTCATTCCCAGTGTTAACACAGTTCCTGGCACACTGTAGATGCTTCATAAGTGTGCGCTGACTGACTTATTGACAGCCCACGTGCAAAAGGCCATGGCAGCTTTATTATACATCTTTTCCAAACCAAGAAAATGAGACTGAAAGGGGTAATTGCTCAAGGTCATAAGCTAGTCAATGGCAGAGGAACAAATCACACTTTTTATACTGCTTCATAGGTACAAAACACTTAAAAGATTATCTCTTTTGACTCAGAACAATCCTTTTAGATAGGAAAGACATATATCCTTCCCATTTTAATTAGGAGAAAACAGCCTCAACGAGAAAGGATGATGTGGTACATAGAACACTGGCCTTGAAATCTTCTTCACCATACTGCATCACTCTATGTAATGTATTTTCTTAAAGTGAAGGCAGAGTTATTTTTCGCAAACATGGCAGAACCACATCAAATAAATGAGTGTGGCTTGTTTTATAATAAACTCCCTTGGGGACACAATGCACTTATTCCAGTTAGTCCACCATTGCTCAAAACATGTCTGGAACACCTATGGGAACACCTTTCAGAGATAACATATTCTCCTCACTGTAGCAAATCTTTGCCCTTTGTGAGTGAATCTAACTCCTACTGAAGCAAACTCATTTAATGACAAATCAAGTGAACAAGGAAAGAAAAAAAAATAATGGCTTTGGTTAAAAAAAAGTAATGTTAGCATAGAATAATGAAAATTATATTTTTATATATCAACTTTGATATCCAACTTTGACTTTCTGTGATTCTGAGTGGATTCTCAATTTAAAAGCATATCAAAAGATCCTTGAACTAAGTGCATTTTCTCCCAAGATGACGTTATATATGAAGGAAACATAATTCTTTTTGATGTGTTGGTTAAGTTGTCTTGTGCAGAGAAGTCTTGATCACAAGGCTGCAAAGGTAGAGGACATTTTGTACAATACTGATCTTCCAAACTTCTCCCAAATAAGAATTTCTTTCAAATACAAAGCAATTATATCTGTCTCCATAGGTACCAAGAATCCTAATGAGGTAACAACCTGAAGAACTGAAAACAGAGACACAAAATCTCTAATCCTCAGTGTGATCACTTAACATGCTCTCTCTCCCTGGGCTCCAAGTGATGGCAGAGCTGCAGAGTGAGACCCACAAGCTTATGCTTTGAGACCCACTTAGCATTTCCTTTGCTGCTTAGGTCTCTGGCAGCACATCTTGCTCCTGTCATCTCCCCAATATTATCTGTCAACAAGAAATAGAACTTGAACCTGCAAGGGTCCTGGAACAGTGCAGCAGTGTGTGTGTCTGTCTCTGTCCGTGTGTCTGTGTTCCCATGTAGTTCCATCAGACCTGGAGGAAAGGTTATTGGCATCTAGATGAGGCCAGCCCTTTTCCACCTAAAGTCAACTGGGACAAAGATTGAGGCTGATGAATAGTGAATTCATCAAGATGAGAAGAGGCTGAAATAGATTTAAGGCTCAACCAATTCAATCCACTAAAAATTTGTTAAGTGCCTACCATATGGCAGACATTGGGGGATACATACAATTAATGAAAATGAAAGATCATCTCTGGCCTCAAGGAGCTTACAACATAAAGGATGAAATAACACTCAAAAAGAAGCAAGAAAGGAGGAAATAGAGAGAGATGCAGGACACAAGGGGCATCTTCCTTTGTGGAGTGGAAAACAGGCAGAGCAACAGAGGAAAGTGATCTGAAAGACTAGTTTCTTACTGGTAAATAAATAAAGGAAGGCATTGGGAGGAACTTGTTACTCCACCTTCCAGCCCTTCAAAAAGAAAAGAGGAGATTGAGGGAGGTGGTGTCACTCAATCCCTAGTGTACTTGCCATAAAAGGGGAAAAAGTCAGATAGTGATTGATGGTGAAATAGGAGGGGGGAAAAAGACTGAAACTGACAAACATCTCAGGAAGAAGAAAATTCAGTGAAAAAACTTGAGTGCAAATGGATGAACCAATAGGAAATACAGGATCAGAAGGGAAAAGATTGTTGTTGTTTTGTCTGACTCCTTGTGACCCCATTTGGGGTTTTCTCGGCAAAGATACTGGAATGGTTTGCTATCTCCTTCTCAGCTCATTTTAGAGATGGGGAAACTGAAGCAAACAGGATTAAGTTATTTGTTAAGTATCTGAGGACCCATTTGAACTCAGGTTTTCCTGACCCCAGGATTGGTGCTGTATCCACTGTACCACCTAGCTGTAAAATGCACAGAAGTAAAGAGCTATCTGGAAGAAGACAAGTGAAAAGCAAAATTTAAAAAAAGTTATCTCAATTCAAGCAAAACATAATGATCACAAAAACAAGATACATAGAGACAATTTAGGATTAAAGGTCTTCCAGAAGTTCATGACAAATAAAAACACTTGAATATCAAAATGCAAGAAATAAAGCCTCCCAATATCCAGAACTTCTGCACACAGAAAATAAAGTGCCAAAGAATCAGGAGATAGCCTTGAGGGGGGAAAGAAAACAAACAAACAAAAACACACTACAAACTCTAAGACACATTGGAGTAAATTTACAATTCCAATGACAAACAAAAGTTTTGCAAGCAACCTGGTGAAAGAACTTCAAATATAGGGGAAAGGAAATTCAAACAGCAGAAGACTATTTTGTACCTAGCAAAAACTGTAGAAGACACGGGGGAGGTTTTTTTTTCATATAGCAAAGGGGCTCCAACTTGATATACCCTGCAAACTTGAGCCTAATTATTTAAGAAAAAAGACAAATGTCTAATAAAAGGGAAGTATTTGAAACATTAAAAAAAAAAGCTGGAGGGAACAGATTATTTGCTTTGCCAGCGGTGCAGAAAACAGAAACATAAGAAAGGGAAACAATGAGAGTAACCTAGGAAGGCACAATTAACAAAATAAATAAATTACCAAGGGGAAAAAGCAGAGCTGAGAACTAGAGAAAGACAACTATTTCGATTAAAGAACAAAATGAACAACAAAATAACAACAAAGGGACTATTAAGACCTTTCTTTCTAAAAGTATTTAAGGAGACAAGGGTCAAAGTGTAACTGAAATCCAAGCAGCTACAGGTGAATCAGTGTGTGTGTGTGTATGTGTGTGTGTGTGTGTGTGTGTGTGTGTGTTATAATTGGGAGAATTTCACTGCACATAAAAGGGAGAAAGCAGAGGAAGAAACTTGAGGGAAATGTGAAATGTACTCTAATTAAAACACTGCTAAACAATGAAAGGAAAATAACTCCTATAATCTCTCAGGAAGAAGAGACCTTATAGGAAAATAGTTGAAGTGAAAAGGGAGGGATTGAAAAAGGGAAAGAGGGGGCAGCTAGGTGGCCTCAAGGTGGAGTGGTGAATAGAGCACCAGCCCTGGAGTCAGGAGAACCTGAGTTCAAATCCAGCCTCAGACACTTAACACAAAAACTAGCTCTGTGACCTTGTGCAAGTCACTTAACTCCAATTGCCCTGCCTTCCTCCCTCCAAAAAGAAAAAAAAAAGAAAGGAAAGAAAAGCAGAAATCTTGATTCAGTGGCAATAGGTGTTCCCATTGAAGAACGTTCTGCATAAGAGTCAAGAGATACTCCTTAATGGGAGGTAGGGATCTTTTAGTGCACATACTTTGCAGAGATTCAGTGCTTATAGAGACCATTACCTCTGAGAGAGGGTTGGGTCTACATGTATAGTAGCATCCCTACCTTAGGAAAAAGGAGAATAAGAACTTTTAGGGACAATTATACATTTAACATCCAGGAAGGTAAAAGGGCATGAACTCAGTGTAGAACTTTCATGACAGATGAGGGGAAATGAATATGGAGAGCCCAAGTGGGGGGTGAGGGGCAGGGGTAAAGAGAGGCACGATCGGGAACTCAGGAAAATTTCTGCCGTGGGTGATATTTTATCTTTCTTATCTACTGCAGGAATTCATGATTTAAAGTGAGATGCAATTTTAAAAAGAAGTGGGGAAGATACCAGATCTACAAGGCAATAACAAAGAATCTTTTGAAAAGAGTGAACTTAAAATAGGTATCTAAGAAGCTGTAATTCCATGTTAGAATGAATTTAATTGAAGATTAAAGAAGGGCAATATTGTCCTGAGATTTTATTATAGACCATTAGGGATAAAGGGAAAGTAGAGGGAGATCTCAAGGATCATATCACACTACTGGCCTCTCCACTGCTCCTTGCACAAAATATTCTATCTCCTAAATCTGGGCTTTTTCACTAGCTGTCCCCTATGCCTGGAATTCTCTCTCTCCTCATCTCTGCCTCCTGGTTTCCTTGTCTTCAAGTCTGGGCTGAAACACCACTGTACAGGAAGCCCTTCTCAACCCCCCTTAATTCCGCCTTCCTTATGTTGCTTAATTCCAATTTATCCTGTATTAAGCTTATTTGTACAGTGTTGTTTGCATATTGTCTCCCTCATTAGACTGGGAGCTTCTTTTGCAATCCCTTACATTCCCAGCACTTAGCATGTTTTCTGGCACAGACGTGCTTAATAAATTTTTATTGTCTGATTGACACAATATGCATAGTTCAGTGATTTAAGGGCTTCAGTTATACAGATGTATCTTAGAGTACTCTCCCTCTGCTGACAGCAGAGCACCTAATACTTTATTGACTTGTTTTAAGGGTAATTCATACTACAAAACTTGAAAGAAGGGCTACTGTGGACTTGATTCTCAGAAAAATAATAACTAAATACTAAAGCAGAAAAAAATAGAAACCTTGGGGGAAATTGATCACTTTTTCGTGGATCTCTCTCTCTCTCTCTTTTCTCTCTCTCCTTTATTAGGTTAATTAATTAATTAATCTCTTCACTTATTCATTTGTGCATTCATTCATCCAATAATTCATCTATCTGTCTATCAATTGCTGGATCTCCATAAGTTTCGCTGCTTTAAATCTCCCGCTTAGGCAACGTGGTAGTCCTACTGTTCATAGCACTTATCACATTAATCGTGATTAATGAGCAGGTTAGCCAACTGCACCCCCAAATCAGCCTAAATCTCCTTGGTAACTGAAATCGTAAAAGTATATAATCATACCAGGACTACTTCTTGCAAGTGGTAGTAGAGACACAAAGAAAGTCTTGCCTGGTCAGACATGCACCATAGGAGAAAGAACCAATTTCAGGACCTTCATAGAAAGGATATGTGAGATACAGTAGTCTAAGCTTGTATTGGTGAATTCAGTCTTTGAGGTATAACAAGCTCCCAAGATTGAAATTCCAAGGAAGAGAAATAAGTGAAAAGAAAAAGAAGTTGAATAAAGAGACTGATATGTATGCAAGAAACAAAAACAACTTCACTGAGCCCTTAATTTTCTTTAACATGTACATAAGATGGAATAGCAGGGAACACAGTGAATACGTAAGCTGTAAATGTGTCATGTGCTTATAAAAGAATCATCAGGAATACTGAAGTTAAAAATGAGCTAAGACCAACAAGAAATGATGCAAACAAAAAGGGGTATTTTTTTTGCTTGCTGTATTAGCTATATTAAAAAAAAAAAGAAAATGACCAAAGATGGGATAGGGCCATGGATTAAAGAGGTAATGACAGATCTTAAAAACATTATGTTTTTTCAAACAAAAAATGTTTTCTTTAAAAACATTTTAAAATAGATTTTTCTACACTGGTATATTAGTATAAAAGTATGAATGTATTTTTGCCTAGATTTCAGGTAAGCATTTGACAAAATTTCTCATGGTATTCTTTTGATAAAGAGATGTAGGCTAGATATGATCAAGTATGCAAACTTGGAGTCATTTTGGATTCCCTCTTCTCTCAATGCACCACATAAAATCAGTTGCCAAATTTTTCCAACATTATATCTAGCATCTGCACTCATTCCATTTATATGATCACATGGTTATATGTTCATCACTACAATTTATAGTCTCAATATGTGTTTCCTGAACTGATGCAATTAACTCTAAACTGAATTCCCTTCTCCCAACATCTCTCTTCTCCATTCTCTACATTAGAAATGCCAAATTCCTGTATTTTATAATGTTATAATCATTGTATGAATTATTTTCATGTTTCTGCTTAGTTTACTCTTCATCAGTCCTAACACAGTCCTAACTACGCCATGCCCATACTGAAGAATCTCCATTGGCTCCCTATTGCCAATATGACAAAAGCCAAAAACAAACCAAAAAACTCTTTAACTTGCAATGTAGAAATATTGCAACAACAACAATGAATTTTTAAAGGACTTTTGGATTTACATCAGTCATAAAATAATAGGATCATAAATCTAGAGTTGGGAGGAACTTTGGAGATCATCAAATTCTATCCCTTCCTTTTATAGATGAGGAAATTAAAGTCCAAGGAATTTAAGTTACTTGCCTGTGGTTACATCTTTTTCTAAGTCCTTCTCTTTACTCTGTCGCACAAATTAAATCCTTCCTTGGAACAAAGCAGAAAAAAAATCACATTTAAACAAATATATCCCAAGCCAAAACTATGCATAAATAGTTTAAACAATAGTCTTATACCTACTAGATCCCCACCTTTCTTCTCTGCTTAGAGGTGGGAAGGAAGTTTCATTGCCCTAGTACTAGAATTGATCATTGATATACTCCATGTTTAATGTCTTATTATAATCTTCCACTTGTACTGTTACAGTTGATGTATATGTTTTTCTTTTGTTATGCTTCCATTTATTTGCTATCACAGAAAGTGTCACAATGAATATTTTAGTATAAATATTTTAATATATTTGCCCTTCTGTTTTTGGCTTTGACCTCTTTGCATTTAATTGGATAATTTAATTTGACCTTTTTGCATTTAATTGGAATGTATTGGTCTGCCCCACTATTTATTAGAGCCAGAGGTCAAATTGAAACCTTAATTTTATAATGGTATATGAATAAAGGGAATATTATTGTGCCATAAGAAATGATGAAAGAAACAGAGGAAGAAAAATCTGGCAGGACTTATAAGAACTGATGAAGAGGAAAGTAAACAGAAACACAAAAATAATTCTTACAATGATTATAACGTTATAAAAGAAAACAACTGTGAAAGACAAGCACTGTAATCAATGCCATGATTAACCATAGCTCAAGAAGACTGCTGAGGAACTGTACTTCTCACCTCATATGTTACAGGTCAGGGGCTAGAAACACAGAACAATACATATGTTTTAAGACATGGCCAATGTGTGTTAGTTAGTCAGTCAGTCAGTCAGTCAGTCAGTCAGTCACAGTCAGTCAGTAAGCATTCACGAAGCTTGTGGTTTGTGCTAGGTACTGCACTAAGTACTGCAGATAACAAAGAAAGGCGAGAGATAATTCTTGCTCTCAAGGTGATCATAGTCTAATGGGGAGACAATATGTAAATAATTGTTTGCAAACCAAATGCATCCAGAATAAATTAGAAATATTCAAAGGAAGGAAGGCACTAGAATTAATGCAGATTAGGAAAAGTTCTTTGTAGAAGGTGTGATTTTAGCTTCGATTTTAAGGAAACCAGGAACTTTAAGAGACATATTTGAAGGAGAATGTTCTAGGCATAGGGTACAGCCAATAAAAATGACTTCTATGTCTTGTTCAAGGCAAAGCAAGGAGGTCAGTGTTACTAGATCAGAGTGCATAAGGGTGAGTAAGGTTTTAAAAGAATGGAAATGTAGAAAGGAGCCAGGTTATGAAGAGCTTTCAAAATCAAACATAGGATTTTGTATTTGATCTTGAAAGTAACAGGCAGTAACTTTGGTTCATTGAGTGAGAGAGGCAGAAGCGACACTGTCAGATCTTTGCTTCAAGAAGATCAATTTGACAGCTGAGTAGAGCATAGATTGGAGTGGGGAGAGACCTGATGGAGGAAGACCAACTAAAAGTCTCTTGCGATAGTCAACGGGAATGTCAGAGGACAGAAGGGGGCATATATGAGAAATATTGCAAAGGTAAAACTAATATAACATGGCAACAGATTGAATATGGAGGGGAGAGTGTTAGGAGTCAAAGATGACATCTTAGTTGTGACCAAGGTAGGTGCCTGGGAGCATGGATAGGGAAGTTAGGGAGAAAAGAGAAAATTGAGGGAAAGATTTGAGTTTGAATTCAGTTTTGGATATCTTTAAGATTTCTAAAGGATATCCAATTCTGTATTCTAAGTAGGTGGTTGGAGATATGAAATTGGAGGCAAAGAGAGAGTTTGAGTTTGGACAGATTTGAAAATCACCAGTAAAGTGATGACCAGTGAATCTGTGAGAGATGATATTACTGCCAAGTGAAATAGAATAGTGGGAGAACAAAAGAGGACCCAGAACAATGCCCCAAGGGACATTCACAGTTAATGAGTGTGACCCTGATGGCTATTTGGCAAAGGAAACTGAGAAATTTCAGTCTGATAGCAGGAGAATCAGGATAGGGTCGTGGAAATCTACAAAAAAGGACGTGCCAAGGAGAAGAGGGTGATGGACATTGTCAAAGGCTGCAGAAAAATCAAGGAAGATGAAGACTGAAACAAAGGTTTGACAGTTAAGAAATCATTGATAACTTTTGAGAGAACAATTTCAGTTGAATGATGTGGTTAGAAGTCAGAGTATAAAAAAGTTAAATAGAGACTAAGAGAAAAGGAAGAAGAGACATGAATTGTAGACAGCCTTCTCAAGGAGTTTAACTGCAAAAGAGAAAAGAAATATGGAGCAATAGTGAGCCGGGATTGATGGATCAAGAGGAAATCTTTTGAAGTTGGGCATGTTTGTACACAGTAGGGAAGTAGTTAGCAGACAGGGAGATATTGAAGATAAGTGTGAAAATGGGAATGATAGCCAGAGTAATCTGTTGGAGAAAAAAGAATGCAATGTGCACACAAAAGAGTCTGCCTTAGCAAGATCTCCTTCTTCCTCTTCAGTAGGGGTGAAGTAGACAAAGGGAGCAGAGGTCACTTTTATAATATAAACTGATGAGCAAGGCAGAAGAGGGAGCTCTTGGTGAATGAATTCATCATCCTAGGATGTGTTTGATATAACTATACTTATTTGTTACAAAGGTGGAGTTTATTAGGGTGGGGAAATAGAGGGGTTAATGTTATGTTAATGTTAATGTAAGAGGAAGAAAAGAATGAAAACAATGTTATTAAATTTTCATATTTAAAATTTTCAAATGCAAAAGTGACAACAAAATTCAGAAGGGGATACACAAGCAGAGCAATGTTGGAGCTACCCTGTTAAATTTAAAATATACATACATATATGTGTGTGTGTGTATATATATATATACAGAGAGAGAGAGGAATTTATATATATATGTATATATTATATATATATATACACATAAACATAGTGAAGTTTCACAGTTTTATATTTCGGGATATTTTATAATTTTTACATGTAAGTTTATAATAATATAAAGGGGTATTTGAAACAAAAGAATATCATAACAGTCCTTGAACTCAGACCTACGAATCAACATCTTCTTCTGCCCATAGGCACAGAATGAGAGGGAGGATTTTTCAGCTAAATGTTTTATGAGCTCATAACTTTTGTCAAATAATAGGGGAAGGAAAAAGAGTAGATTAGTGCTTGGAATGGAGGGTCAATAATGAACAAAAAGCATCAGGGTCATTACTTTGCTGTAAAAGTGAAAGCATACATGCGCGTGGGTGTGTATGTGTGTGTGTGTGTGTGTGTGTGTGTGTGTGTGTGTGTGTGTGTATTCTAAAATATTTCCAGCTAAAAGCATATCCATAATAAGCAAGTGGACAAATATGACATGTACAAGAATTTAACTGGTATAATTCTTAGCAAAGTATCTGTTTATTTTTTAACTCCTAGCAAAACATACATAGAGTATCACACAGAATTTTATAGTTGGAAAGGACCTTAATAACTTAATCTAGCCCATGGTAGAAAAAGCAATCCATATTTCATATATGTATATATATATATATATATATATATATGTATGTATGTATGTGTGTGTATGTGTATACACACATATAAATACTGCTATCTAGATTTTTATTAAGAAAAGTGACCTTAGATTTTTAACTGACAATGCCAGTTCTTTCTTGTTTTATCATGAGGCAAGATGGAAACACTGATTATTATGTAATCAATTATTTTAGAGATCAGGAAGGTTTTTGTCCATTAGTTTGTTAGATGATTGTCTTAAGCAACTGGAACTTGAATAACAAACAGAAAAAGGCATGTGTTTTTCATTGCTGCTATTTTGAAAGGTCAAGTGGGTCTGGAATGAAAGAGGATGGAGGTATTTATAGAGATCTAATAATTTGCAGCTGGATGAAAAAATAGATTAACTTGAGAAATTTTTCTTTATGCATTATCTCAAGGTCTATCTTTGTGACCTGGAATGCAGGTTTCAACCACTCTCCATGTTTGACATTTTAAAGTCACAAAGAACATATTACATAAGTTGGATTTTAATGCTATATATTTGGGAGTATCTCACATCTAGAAGATGGATCAACAGATAACTTTAAAAGGCTAGTAAAAGGCCATTCAACACAGAATTATACTCCCAGTAATGGGTCAAAAGGCATGAATTGTTTAGTCACTTTTATTTCAGTCTAGCATTTTTTTTAATTTTTATTTTTTTTTTTTGCTTTTTGGAGAGGACAGGGAAGGGCAGTCGGGGTTAAGTGACTTACCCAAGGTCACATGGCTAGTAAGTGTTAAATGTCTGAGGTCCGATTTGAACTCAGGTCCTCCTGACTCCAGGGCCAGTGCTCTATTCACTGCGCCACCTAGCCACCCTGCATCTTTCTTTTTTTTAATTAAAATTTTTGATTTCTCATTATCTTCATTTCTAAAAATAGCCCTGCTCCTTCTTTCCTAATGGGAGTTTTCTTGCAACAACAACAAAACATTTCTTAAAAAGAAAGTAAAAAAAAAATTCATTTCAGCAAAAACAACCGGTTCTTCAGCTGCATTGGCCATAACATGTAATATTCTGTATCTATTTTCTCTTTACTTTTCTCATTTCCCTCTTGAATTCACTCATTTACACTTTTTTTGATACCTCCATCATGTCCCCATCACATGAACCTCTTCTCCCCACATTTAAGCTTTTGGTGTGCTGCTTGCCCAAATTAGATTGTAAACTCCTTTACGGCAAGGAGTTTACTTCTTTTGTATTTGTATTTCCAGGACATATGTGTGTTTGTGTGTGTATGTGTATATGTGTGTGCATGTATGTGTATAAATATATATATATATATATATACACACACACACACATATATATATATATATACACACACACACACATACATACACATCTATTATGTATATATGTACATATATATATGGCTAGATAGATAAATGAATGGATGGATAGTTAGATGGATACCAAAATGAGGACTGGAGACCATGCCATTTGAAGGAATTGGGAATGTTTAGCATAGAGAAAAAGACTTGTAAGTAAATATATCTATATATTTATATCTATATCTATATATATGCATACATTCACATATGTGTATGCATGTATATGTATGCAGGCATATATGTGTGTGTGCATATATATATATATATATATATAGTATCTTTTTCATATGATATTATAAGCTCCTTGAAGAATGGAACTATATTTTGCTCCTCATTGTATTTCCTACAGCACATAGATGAGGTCTTTGCACATAAAAGATAGTACATTATGATTTTAAATCAAATTTGTGAATTTGAATTCTTGGAAAATGTCACTGTATTTTAGAAATACAAAAAACTTAGAACAGAGAGGGATCTTAAAGGAACTCAGGTAATGTGAAGATCTCTAAAGATGTCAGTGATGGTGAACTCATTATTATATTTCATGAGACAAGTTATTCTAATTGTGTATATTTCCAATTTTTCTTTATATTGTGCTAAGACCTTTATATTCTCCTAGTGTCCTACACTTGCTCCCACTTTGGATCATGATAGCTAAGCACAGGTTCCATCTTTTTCCTACATTAAAGGCCTTCAAATACTTGAAGATAATAAATATAATTAATATAATATAATGTAATATAATATAATATAATTTAATATAACATAATATAATATAATATAATATAATATAATAATAAATACAATAAATACCAACAGGTCATTTCTTTTCCCCTCTATGCTTAACATTCCCAATTCCATTAAATAACATGGTCCCCAGTCCTCTAACCATTTTGGTATCCTTATTCCGATGTCTCAGTTTTTCCCCATCATTTCTAAAATATGGTGCCAAAAACTGATCATAATAATGTAAACATGATTAACAGTAAAAAGTATAGGAAGGATATCACCATCCTCAATCTGATACTACCTCTCTTAATTAAGTCTAAGATCTCTTTGCTTTTAGGATTCCCATGCCACAAAAAAGATAGGGATACAACCTATAATATCATAAATATTAGTAACTTTTGAACAAGGAAACCTATCTTGCCAATACAGTAACTTCTCTGAAACCTTGAATCTTAGGGAATTGTTGAGGACACCAAGGATTTAAATGATTTGTCCAGGGTCACATTGGCAGTATGTGTCAAAGAAGGAAAAAATTGAACCCAAATCTTTATGAATCCAATGATGACTCTTGAATAAATATAAGATCATAGATTCAGAGCTAGAAGTTATTTTTGAGAACATCTATTCCTACCTTGTAGTATTACAGATAAGGAAATTGAGGCCCAGAAAGATTAAGAGACTTGTCCAAGGACATAGGCAGCTAGGTGGTACAATAGAAAGAACACCAGACCCGGAATAAGCAAGACCTGAGTTCAAATCGGGCTATGTGACTTTTGGCTGGTCACTTTACTACTGTCTGCCCCAGTTTTGCCATCTGTAAATTGAGGATAATAATAACACCTACTTCTCCTAGGGCTATTGCAAGGATAAAATGAGACATTTAAAAAAATTTTTCATGGACTTGTTTATTTACTTTTAATTTACAAGATTCAGTTCCACAATCCCTTGAGTTTCAATTTTTCTTCCCTTCCTTCCCCCCCCCCCCATGGTGGCGCACAATCAGGTATAGGATCTGTAAGTACTTTCACATTGTAAATAGTCTGGTTGTATAAAAGGGTTGTAACCAATGGAGTGAATAATGGGAAAAAAGAAAGAGAACCAAACATGAAAAAGAATGATAGCATGTAGATTGATTCAGTCTCCATTTAAACTCTAGTCTTTCTAGATCCTTCTCTGAATGTAGATATCTCCTTCCATTCTGAGACTTGCAGAGTTGTCTCATAACTGTGCATTGCTGAGAAGAGCCCAGTTTATCAAGGTTGGTCATCACGCATACGATGTGCCTGTGATTGTGTACAAGTTTCTCCTGGTTCTGCTCTTCTCACTTAACCTCAGTTTGTATAAGGCTCTCCAGGTGAATATGAAGACCATCTCCTCCCCATCTCTTATAGCACAATAGTATTCCATTACATTCGTGTACCACAACTTGTTTAGCCATTCCCCAATTGTTGGACATCTCCTAAATTGCCACCACAAAGAGAGCTGCAATAAATATTTTTGTACATATGGGTCATTTTCCTACTTCTATGATCTCACACTTTAAAACACAATAAAACACTTTAAAAATGTTTATATATAAATATGTGTGTACATATAAAGTACTATGTAAGGATAGTACTACGTAAGAATAAAATGAAGCAATTAACACTTTGAAAAGTACTATGTAAATACTAGTTATTATTATATTATGTTATATTACATTGCATTACATTACATTATATTATATTATATTACATCATAGTATCAGAACTAGGATTTGAACTCAGGTTGTGTGACTTGAGGTACTCAACTTAATCCAGTTTTATCACATTGCTTTTCTATAGTATTATATCCTGCGACAGCATAATTTTAATTATAATAAGTTATAGATATGGGATTTTAAAGTTTACAAAGTAGTTTTTGTAATTTATTTCACTTGAAAATAGTAATAATAATAGCTAGCATTTATATAGTGATTGAGACTTTGCAAAACACTTTGATCCTACAACCCTGTGAGGTTAATGTTACCATTATTACCATTTCATAGAATGAGGTTCATAGAAAGATGTCCAAGCTATTACAATTAGTCACATTGACCTTGAAATCTACAAGAACCAAAGATGGTGATGTAGAAGCAACAAGGTTCCACAGCCTTCATATAGCCACCTCAAATACCCAAAAAATATGACTCCAAACAAATCTTAAAGCTTCAAAACTCACAAAAATAGAGAAAAACACATCTCCCACTGAAGGCAGCTGCAGAAGGGCTCATCACAGAATGCTGGGAGCCGAAACCAGCCCAGCCTAAAACTGAGGCTTTGCCCTGGGTGGCCAGGATGAGCCACAGCTGGAGCCTTCAGGAGAATGGATCAATGGCAGCTGTGGCAGTTTCCAGAATTATCAAGCCATAAGAAACAAGGACAAAGTGAAAGGTCAGTGGAACTCAGCTAAATTTGGGGGAAAAAAAGCAGTCTGACCAAACTGCCTCCAGGGCAAGGAAGTGGCATAAGTGGTGGCCCTGCAGCTGCCTCCACGTGGCTGCTTCAGAGCTCCCAGCCTACAGACTGCAGGGGGGGCCAAGCAATCTTTCAGAGGCTAAGAGCTCTTGCCTTGAGCAGCTTGGATCTAGATCATGGTCTTGGGTGGTGGTCCTAGGGTGCGTTTTCAGTGAGCCAAAGCTGGTGGGAGCTGCAAAAAAATGTCAGCCTCCTAATAGCTCCAGCACCTGTGAAAACCCCATTGATTTGGGACAGAGCTTTCCTCTCTGGAAGCAGAGCTCTACGGAGCTAAAAAGTCAAGTAATTGACTGGCAACATGAGCAGGCAAAGGAAGCAAAGTAAGAACAGCAACCAAACTTTATATTCCTTCTTTGGGGCAAAAAGGATCAACGTATGGAATGGGAGGAAGACAACACAATCAGAACTCCCACAGCAAAAGGTTCCAAGAAACATGAAGACTGCCTACAGGCCAAAGAGCAGCTTAAGAAGGATTTTGAAAACCAAATAAGAGAAGTGGAGGAAAAATTGGGAAGAGAAATGAAAATGATGTAAGAAAATCATAAAAAGAGAGTCAACAACCTAACTGAAGAAAATAACACCTTAAAAAATAGATGAACTCAAATGGCAAAAGAGGCCCAAAAAGCCAATGAGAAGAATGTCTTCAAAAGTTGAATTTGCCAGATGGAAAAAGAATCTCAAAAGCTTTCTGAAGAGAATAATTCCTTCAGAATTAGAATGGACCAAATGGAAACTAAACACTTTATGAGAAATCAAGATACTATTAAACATATTCAAACAAATGAAAAAATAGAAGGCAATGTGAAATATCTCCTTGACAAAACCACTGACCTGGAAAATAGATCCAGGAGAGAAAATTTAAAAATTATTGGACTACCTGAAAGCCGTGATCAAGAAATTCTCAAGGAAAATTGCCCTGATATTTTAGAACCAGAGGGCAAAATAGAACTTGAAAGAATTCACCAATCACCTATTGAAAAAGATCCCCAAAAGAAAACTCCTAGGAATGTTATAGCCAGGTTCCAGAGTCCCCAGAAGAAAATATTACAAGCTGCCAAG
>CM053580.1:511445878-511494063 GCA_028627135.1 Pseudochirops cupreus
CCAAGAAGAAACAATTTGAATACTGTGGAAACACAATTAATATAAACCAGGATCTAGTAGCTTCTACATTAAGGGATCAAAGAGCCTGGAATATGATATTCCAGAGATAAGGGAGCTAGGATAAAAACCAAGAATCACCTACCCAGCAAAATTGAGTGTAATGTTTCAGGGGAAAATATGATTATTCAGTGAGGTGGAGGACTTTCAAACATTCTTGAGGAAAAAACTAGAACTGAAAAAAAAATTTGACACTCAAATACAAGAAGCATGAGAAGGTAAACATGGAAAAGAAATCATAAGGAACTTACCAAATTTGAACTATTTACATGCCAACATGGAAAAAAAACAATAATTGTAACTTATGAAACTTTTCTCAGTATGAGGATAGGTGAAGGGAATGCAAATGTATATATACGTATACAAGCACATATGTCTATATAGGAGGGTTTATATATGTGTACCAATACATATCTGAGTATGTGTATATATGAGTACATAAAGGGCATAGGATCGTTTGAATAGGAAGCAATGATACTCTAAAAGATCAAATTCTGAGTTGGGAGAGGATTAGAATGAGAGGAGACAGGGACAGACAGAATGGGGTTAATCATCTCATATAGAAGAGGCAAGGGATATTTGTTACAATGGAGGGGAAGAACAGGAAGGCAAAAGGGAAAGGGTCAACCTTACTCTCATTGAATTTGGCTTAGGGAAAGAATGACATAAACTCTAAACTGGGTGTCTTGCCACACAGGAGAGTAGGGGGGATGGGGATGAGAGATGGGATGCTGGAGGGGAGGAGAGCATTGGGGAGAGGGTTGCTGGAAGTATACAGTTTTGTAAAGAGACAGGGACAGGGAAAGGGTAGAGAATAGAACAAGGCGGGGCGGGATAGGAAGGAGAGACATATAATCAGTCTCTCCCAATATTCCCACTGTGGAGATGTTCTGTGTAGTTACACATGTACAGCTTGTATTTAATTGCTTGTCTGTCCAGTGGGGGTGGGTGAAGAGGGAGGAAGGGAAAGAATCTAGAATTTAAAATTCTATAATCAAATGTTAAATATATATATATATATATATATATATATATATATGTACGTATAAAATTGTTATTATTATTAAAAACATCCAACTGGAAATTAAGGTATGCAGGCACTGTGGTAGGGAAATCCATCCTGCCGTAGTGGAAAATGAGGGGTATGAGGGGGAGGCCATAGGAGAGAGCAGATTGAGAGAGGGGTTTTACAGTGGGATGGCTGTTTTGAGGTACTGGGTAGAGGAAAGATGGGGAGAAAATTTGTAACTCAAAATCTCATGGAAATGAATGATATAAACAAGAAAATAAATTAATTAATTTATTAAAAAAAAGAAATCTACAAGAACCTCCACTGTGCAGTGGATAGAAATAATTCAAATAACAAATGAAAAAGAGTAAAAGATTCCAGTTGCTGATGACTTTTAGCTTATTTTTTCAATTAACAATTTTCAATTTTTTTTTTTCAGCAAAGGAGCAAGTAGCCTTGGTCAGGCAAACAGAGAATGTTTTCCTCTATTGTTATAAGAAAATAATTGGTTCCTTCTTAATGACTGGATATTTGTATTACAATTAACTTCATAAGGTATTTGATATTCTTCTCAGCCTGTTTGACACCAATATAGAAGGATATCCTGGCAACTCTCTGGAGGAAGGAACATATATCAAACACTCCTGTGTAAGTTACCCTTCTGTGCCTCTATGAACTCTGCATATTCACAGACACAGTTTGTCTAAGTTGTGGCAACTGCCTTCAGAAAGTAATGTGTGTAATTATGACTGCAGAAAATGATTTCTTTATGGAGACTTCTGGAAGGATGGCCTTAGTTTTTGCTTAAAAGAGAAAGTCAAGAATGTTTAATCCCATAATGGATTAATCTCATTTATATACATGCTAAAATCTCTTAAATTGTGTAATCTCTAATCATAGACTTTTAAGAACATTGTGAGGGCAGGGGCAAAGCATACATGGAAAAGACTGTCAGGAATTTGATTTTTGTTTTCTGTTCAGTTGTATCTGACTCTTTGTGATGCCATTTGGCATTTTCTTGTCAAAGATACTGGAGTGGTTTGTCATTTCCTTCTCCAGCTGATTTTACAGGTGAGGAAACTGAGGCAATCAGGGTTAAGTGACCTGGCCAGGGTCACACAGCTAGTGAGGGTCTGAAGCCAGATTTCAACTCAGAACTATGTGTTTTCCTGACTTCATACCCAGCACTCTATGTGCTGTACCACTTAGCTGCCCTCAGGGATTTGATATTCTAGCACAAAAATAACCTATCTGGAGAGGCCAAGTTTTTGCCCTCCCTTAACTCTCATTCCTATAGAATGTTAGACCTAAAAAAGAATTTAGAGTTCATCTAATCTAATCCTCTCATTTTAAAGAGGAGGAAATTAAAACCTCAAGAGAGAAAATAACTTGTTTTATCCTACAACAAGTTTGTGGCAGAGCTTGAGCTCTTCTGAATCCCAATCCAGAATTCTTTTAAAAAGTTGTTACATCTAGGTTTACCTCGATAACTTTTAGATGAGAAAACTGAGACTCAGAGGTGAAATAATTGGCCAATCTCTTTCTTTGACATTTCAGTAGATATGTGGTTCCATTAATGCATAATGAGGAGGAGGAGGAGGAAAAAGAAGAGGAGGAAAAGGAGGAGGAGGAGGTAGAAGAAGAAGAAGAAGAAGAAGAAGAAGAAGAAGAAGAAGAAGAAGAAGAAGAAGAAGAAGAAGAAGAAGAAGAAGAAGAAGAAGTTCTATAGTACTTTAAGGTTTGCAAAATACCTAAAAAAAAAAAAAATCTCATTTTATTGTCACCACAACCCTGCCTGGGAGAGCTAGGTGCTTTTATGTTATTAATACCAATAACTTTAACAGCAATAACATCAATAACTTTAACAATAATATCAATAATATTAACATTATTATTATGCTCAATTTTACAAATGAGGAAACTGAGGCAACTAGTGGTGAAGTGATTTGGTCAGGGTTACACAGCTAGTAAGTATTGAAGGCCAGATTTGAACTCAGATGTTCATGACTCCAGGTCCAGTGCTGTATCACCTGAGTGACTTAGGTGCTCTCAGATGTACTCACTCCAAGGTCAGAGAGGACAATTCATCTGCATCTTGCTGTCCTATGTGATCCCCATAAATCTCTAACAGTGGTCCTCCCAATATGCTGGAGGACTTCCTTTATACCACGAAGCACTGCATGGATTCCAGTGGAAATTTCAGGCATCTGTTGATTTTTCCCTGCTTTCATCATATCCACTTCTCTTTCCAGTGATTCTTCTCTTTGATGACAACTTTCATTCTTCTGCTTCTGCATAATTCCTTATTGGCAACATACTACAGATTACTCATGACTATCCTATGCACAGTCAGGAGTGACATTGAATCTGGACACTAGTAGAAGACTTTTCTTCCTGGGACTAGAACGTTGTCACCAAGGAGGGGGAAAGGAGGGAGTGTCTTAGCAATTAAAGGGTTATTCCAAGAGAGAGTGATCTTTTCAGATGAGGGATGGACTAAATGGTCTGTGAGGTCCAATCCAACTCTGGTAGTTTGTGATTCTGCTTGGTGACTGCCCCAGCGGGAGAGGCTCCAGAACCTCAAGACTACTCTAAGCTCATGGTATGATCACTATCTTCAAATATGTTTTAAGCACCAGTTTGATTAGACTATCACTAAGGTCCCTTCCAATTCTGAGATTCTATGAGAGTATTTTAATGAGTAATTTTAATGGTGAGTCCTGCAAATTCTCCATTCATCATATCTTTCCAAATCTGTGTCCTTTTCTCTAGTTCCCCTACTGTTATCTTAGTTAATGTCCCCCCTCCCTCCACCTTTTTTACCTATGTGGGCAAATGCTACAGTCTCCTAAAATTTTCCACCTTCACACTGTGCCAGCCTATCCTCCATACCACTGTCAGTCATAACCTTTATGATATCATTCCCTTGTCCAAAAGCTTTCAGTGGTTTCCTGTTGCCCTAAGTTTAAATCCCTTTTCCTGTCAAAAGTCCATCTGCGAACTGATAGAATCTTATCTTTCCCACATATATCATATTGCTCTGTTCCATGCAATCTGTACTCTAGCTAGATTGCAGCAGTTGCTTGCCTTTATGCAGCGGTTCTCAACCTGTGGGCTGTGACCCCTTTGGGGATCGAACGAGCCTTTCACAGGGGTCACAGGGGTTGCCTAAGACCATCAGAAAACACATATTTCCGATGGTCTTAGGAAGCTCCTCTATCTATCTCCAGGCGGGTCTACCCACATGAAGATCCACCCACATATGAGTATTAAAGGGTCACGGCATTAGGAAGGTTGAGAACCACTGCTTCATAGATTTGTGCTCACTATTTCCAGAGCCTACAACCTTCCCAAGGCTTCTTCACTACCCGTTGACCTCTTCTCCATCCTTCAACATCCAACTGAAATGCCACCTCTTCCTTGATGATCTTCCAGGTCCCTTTTGCCCCACCCAAAGGGGCAGTGAGCCTTTTCTTCCTCATACCTCCCCCAGCATTTTGTTTCTCTAGAATGTCCTTGTGCTTTATTTTATCTGTGTATGTGCCTTCCTTTTACTTGATGATAAACTTGATGAGAGAGCTCTGTGTTTCCTTTAGACTCCTAGCATAGTGTTGTTTGCAATTACATGTCTAATAAATACATGCTAAATTGAATTGAATCCCATCAAACCTGATCTGCCTCTTTCCAAATAGTACTAAGAATGTATGATTCATTTTCGTACAATAGACAAATGATGAAGGGTTGCTGAGGTATGACATGTATAGTAGAAGAGTCCAAGGTAAAGGAAATCAGGTGACTGGGGAATGACAATCATTATTGTGTGCGCGCATTAGTGTGTGTTTGTATGTGTGTGTGTGTGTGTGTGTGTGTGCATGTGTACTAAGAGAGCACTTTCTAGTTCATAAAACACATTTCTTAAAGTAACCTAATAAAGTCAGTAGGACAAATGTAATTACCTCTGTTTTATAAATGGGAAACCTGGATTTCAGAGCACTCAAGTCACTTCTTTCAAGGTCATACATTTAGCAACAGGCCGCCTTAAAATCAAACCCAGATCTCTCTCCAAGTCACATTTCTTCTATTGTGTCATGAAACAACAATAAGTAACCTTTTTTTTTCTAATGCTTTAAGATTATTTTCACATCCAATATTTCTTCTGAAACTCACAATAATCTCATGGAATAATAAGGGCAAAGATGATTACCCCCATTTTCCAGATGAAGAGACTGAGGTCCAGAAAGGGGATGTATATAACCCAAAATCTTCCAGCTTGTAACTAGGACTGGAAACCAGGTCTCTTCACTTTTTTTCACAAAAGGGCAAGGTGATAAAGTAGAAAGGGGAGCCAGCAGAACAAAGGCAATGATTCCACAACTGAGCATCAGGTGTTGTGGAGCTGAATCCCATCTCAGAGTGTTGTCAGCTGTTCGATTTTGAATAAGCATATTTCCCTCTCTACCTCTCCAGTTTCTCTACCTGTAATATAAAGACACTTTTTTCCCCCTAAACTCCTTTCCATTCTGATATTCTATGGTTCTGTGAAATGGCAGCTTCAGACTACTCTCATTTGTACGTTCTTGGTCACAGAACTAGAAGGCCAGGTGGAATTGGAGAGAGGAAGATTTTAGCAGACTACGAGGTCAATTAGAGCTCTTCAACAGCCTACCCTACCTTGGGAGGTAATGGGAAGTCTTCAAGCAGGCCCTTGATGGTCACTTGTTAGGGATGTCATAGAGGGGGATTTCAGTACAGGGAAAGGTTGAACTTGGTCTGTTACAACCTGTAAGCTAAAGTGTAACGCTATAGACAAAAACCTGTTTTTTTCCTGTGGAACAGACATCATCTCCTTTTCAGCTCTATAACTCTGTAGGGAGGCCAAAAGGGCCATGATCTTTCCATTTTCACCTGCAATCAGTAGCCACAGGAATTACAGACCAGTGAATGGACTCCAGACAAGTCTCATGCTGAGCCTGGCAGAAAAGAAAATTGTGTCAAACACAACAAGGGGGGCTCCTCCGTCATCTCAGTGAACACATGAATTGGTTTTGTTTCATTCTCGACAAATCTGGTAAAATTTCATGCTAGAATAAATTACAAAATTAGATGCAGATTTCCTCCAGGTGTAAATTTCCTGCTTTCACAGCAATAACAGTTTAGGGGAAAATAGAGAGAAATATTTTGATTTGTTCCCCCGACCTGGAAATGTAATTTTATTTCTAGATGTAGGCAATGAAACAGATGCATTTCTTCCCTTTCAGATGTTTTGTCCATATCTGTTTGTCCTGGGCCACTGGGGGGGAAAAAGAACTAAGATTTACTATAATGCCTCCTATCTGCCCAACACTTTGTAAAATACAAGAGATTTTAGAAAACCTGAGGCTTAAGTGACTGAAAGATTATTAAGAACTAATTGGCGTGACAACTAAAAAAAGTCAACACCCAGTTTTCGGGTTGTTAATGGAGGGGATAATGTCCAGAGCAATTGAAATGGTAGTTCCATTAAAATGAGAAATGGTCAGACCACATATGAAGTATTTGTCCAATTTGAGTGCCTAATTTATCAGGGGGCATTGAAAATATGAAGCATAGTAGGACAGGACAGGCAAAGCACTGGAGATATTGAGCCTAGAGAAGAGAAGACAGGAGGTAAGGAGGTTATGAAGGGGAAAGGAAATAAACATTTATATAGAACGTACTATGTGCCAGGAACTGTGCTAAGCTCTTTACAAATATTATTTTATTTGATGCTCAGAACAGCTCTGAGAAGTAGGTGCTACTATCATTGCCATTTGCAGTTGAGGAAAATAAGATGAATAGAGGTTAAGTGAGTTGTCCAGAGTCACATATCTAATAAATATCTGAGGCTGGATTTGAACTCAGACCTTCCTGAGTCTAGGTCTAGTGTTCTACCTAATGTACCACCTAGCTGCTTGCTATATTATCTGTCATCAAATATTTGAAGGATTCATAAATTCATAGGATTTTAAAGCAAGGGCCTTTTAGGTCATCCAACTGTATCCCCTTAATTTTACAAAGGAGGAAATTAAGGCCTAGAGAGTTTAATTGGTTTGTCCAAGGCCACATATTAGGCAAGGAGCAAAGTCAGGACTTAAGCTAAAGTTGTCCTTCTCTAAATCCATTGTTCTTTCTACCATACTCTGGGCATCCTTATCTTTCGCATAGAAGCAAAGTTAGATGTATTCTGCTCAGTGTCCAAGGACCTAACTGAGATGAGGGGATGGAAGTCTTAGAGAAGTGGGTTTCCATTTATTGTTAGGCAGGACTCCAATATATATGGAGCCAAACTAAAGTAGAACAGGCTGCCTCGGGAAGTAATAAACTTTTCATCACTGGAGGTCTTCAATTAGAAGCTGCAAGATGAACAATTCTCATGAGTTTAGTAGCAGGGAATATTCCAGGTATGAGACAAGCAGTATGCTCCCTGAGGTCCCTTCTGATTCTGAGGCACCATGATTCTACTTATGAATCCCTATTAAAGAGGAATTTACAATCCAGGGGAGACAGATCTAACACACAGGGAAGATGAAACATAAAACTGTAGGTAGGGAGATAGCAAGAGCAATAAGAAATTGGCCAAGGGCAAGCATTTTGTATTCGAGCATAATTGAAAGTATACATTAGAAGACAGTGTTGTTATCGGAAGTCAGTAGACCTGGGTTCTGGCTCCATTTCTGCAAATCGCTAGCTGTGTGACAGCGTCCCTCTCAGTGCCTCATTTGCCTCAGCTATAAAGAACTAAAAAGAGTATCTGAGTTCCTTTCCAGTTCAAACATTCAATTTTCCATTAAAGGACTTTGGAATGGAATCCCACTGAGGAGCAGAATGGAACATTAAGGATTAACTGGTAGAGTCCTGTCATTTTCTAGATGAAGACACTTAAGGCCAGAGATGTGAGGTAACTTGCTTAACATTACACAGCTAGATAAGGAAGAACTAATACCCCAATGCCATGGCAGCCAAAAAAGAGAATATATGACCTGAGGTTGTATGAAAGACAGCATAGTGGTTTGGAAAATACACTGGACCAAGCAGATCCAGGAGCCTGAGAACTGAATCCTGTTTCTGAAACTGAAGCAGTGGTAGTCTGTCACTTAGTCAAAAGCATTTATTATGAGCCACACCCTATGTTAAGCCCTTAGAATACAAAGAAAGAAAAAAGAGCTACCAAAAAAAAATTGAGAGGTAGTTATCATCATCCAGTTTCTATTTGAAGATTTCCAGTGACTGAAAGCTTACTTACCTTCTCCTGAGGTAGCTTGTTGTATTTTAGGATAGCTTTGAATACTATGGAAGACTGCCTTACAATATGGAAAAACATGTTTTCCTGTAACTTTCACTTACTCATCTTTGTCAGTTAGCTGGGTGGTGCAACAGATAGAGCACTGGGCCTGGAGTCAGGAAGACCTGAGTTCACATCTGTCTGATTAGGGAGGTTCAGGATTCCCTTGAATGGAACACTCGGCACTTTAAAAGATCCAATACAGTTTATTTAGAATATAGACAAGTGGGAAGGAAGCCAGAGATAACAGAGTAAAGGCTTAGGAATAGTAAAATAAGAGCAACTATGATATAGATATATATCTATATATATCTATATATCTATATCATAGTTGCTGTATAATTATACATGTGTATATATACATATATATACATATATATGTATATATACAGACATATATACATACATAACCACTATCATCACCAATGCGGGGAAGCACCAACACCTGTCCACCCATTAGGGTCCCACTTGGGATAGGTAAGGCTCCAACTGCTTAGTGGAATATTCCTATACATATTCACAATCATCACTGATACAGGGAAGCACCAATACCTGACCACACAAACTGGGGAATCCTGGGTACAGCCATCAGGGTCCTGCTTGGGAGGGTCCTAAGCAAGATGTCTCCTCCATGGGTGAGATTCCAATTTGGGGCCTGAATCTTACAGTTTAAGTAGTGCTGAGAAAAAAGAAGGCATACTGCCAGGCTTTTTTTAGCAAGTGTCATATCTTGTGTGAGGCCAGGGAGGGAGGCCAATCCCTCCAAGGCCCCTCCAAGAACAATGTTTCCTTGGAATGGCTAGTTCCAGGAGTTGGGCAGTTAACCATATCTCTTCTCAAGGTCTTGGCCAGGGTCCCAAGAGAAGCTCAGCCCTCATGTTCCCAGAATTTTCTATTCCAAAACAACTCAGGGTAATAGAAAGGTTCTATTGAGTTGAGGACTTGGTTTGTATAATCTTATTCCTTACAGAGGGGCTTACCTTGCCCCTTCAACATCCAGCTTCAGATACTTTCTAGCTGTGTGACTTTGGGCAAAACACCATCTCTGTCTCAGTTTTTTTTATCTATAAAATGGGGATAACAATAGCACCCATCTCTCCCAATTGTTGTTGAGGATCAAATGAAACAATATTTTTAAGACCCACATAGTAGGTAGCTAATAAATGCCCTTTGCTCTCAGATACTAGCAATACAATTAGTCCACTCCTCTTCTAACAAGAAGATCACATCTGAGCTGAAGAAATAATATTCAACTAAGGAAGGCAAAATCATAGGGAAGGGAGTGAAGAAAGCGGGTGTGGGGAGGAGAGAAAGTTCTCTTGCATCAACTGGAATCTGTTCTGAATCTTGAAGGAAGCCAAGGGAATTTAAAGATGGAGGTGAGGCTGCAAATGGATGTGAGCAGACCCTTCCAGGGATGGAGGCTATCCAGTACAAAAGCATGGGAAAGAAAGATGGGCAAGAGAAAGTCAAATTTGAGGTCATAATTGTATCATAGAGTACATAGAGGGCATTGTAAGTTTTAAGAAGACTGGAACTATAAGGAAAATCCTGGTGTAAAGGTCTTTAGATACCAAAAAGAGATTTTATATTTGATCTTAATTGGTAGAGGTATCTGAGTATGGAACAGGAGGCCATTAATGGTAGGGTTCTCCAAAGCAGAAGTCTTCCACTGAATGCTAGACGACCATTTATAGGGCATATTGTCCCGAGTATCCTCAGTTAAGTAAGAGTTTGGCTAGATAGTGACTGAGATGCTTCTTAACTCAGAGATTATGTGGTTCTGTAATTTGTGTCCATTAGCATGAGTCCTCTATCTACTATCAAATATCATGGTTGATATAAGACTTGGGCTGTTTTCTAACAAACATATGCCTTTACATAGGTGAAGAAGGTGAAATAAATTCTAGATAGAGGGAATAGGATGAGCTTAGAGATTAAAATCGAATGTGAAGAGTTCAGGAACTCATAAAACATCTTGCTTGGAGTGAAGGATATGTATTGAGGAATAGAGAAACTCAAGATTGAGAAGTTGGAAAGGACTCCAATGGTCATCTTATCCACTGTATCCAAGAATATCCTTTACAATAGAACTGACCAGTGTCTACCTGTCCTTTCCTAAAGATCTCCAGAAAGAGGAACCCAATAACTCCCTTAGGCAACTTAATCCACTTTTAGAAAGATCCATTGGTTAGGACCTCTTTATATTGCATCTAAACTCATGTCTTCATGACTTCTTTTCATTGTTTCTAGTTACAAATTCCATTTGTTGATCCTTATTCTGCCTTCTGGACCAAGCAGAAGTTGTCCAGCCACCTTTCTATATGACAGTCCTTCCTGTGTTTGATGAGAATTATCATATCCCACTCAAGTCTTTTCCAAGCTAAATATGCCCAGTTCCTTCAACTAATCTTCACTTGACATGCACTTGAGGCCCTTCACTAACTCCATTGCCTCATCTCTGGGTATTGTACAGTTTATAGCATGAGTTGACTGTCTACTACTAAGTTTCATGGTTGATGTGAGACATGGACTGTTGCCCTACCTGAAATGTGGCAAGTGAACTAAACACAATATTCTAGATAGAAGCATAGTCTACTGGAACTACAACTGAGATCACTACACATAAAATTATACAGCAGGTCACAGCCAGAGAGGATCTTGGAGATGATCTGTTTTAGCCTTCTCTTGTATTACTTCCTCTATTTTATTTTGTTTTTGGTTTTTTCATCCTTCCTCTGTTTTACAGATAAACTAAGTCACAGAGAGATTGTGGTTTACCAACATCCTGCAGCAAGTGAACGTACAGGTAGGATTAGAATAGAGGCATCTTATAATCAGCCCAGTTAAGTCTCTATCATACCAGTCATAACCGTGAAGAAAATCTTAGATACCACCATAAAATTTATAATTCTCTTAATCATATGAGAAAAAGAAAACAACAAAAACAAAACCAATTTTTTGGTAGGTTCTATAATATTTTGCCGTCTTGACCTTTCTACATAGCCATTGCTGAGCCAACCAGCTATCTCAGAAATGATGACAAAATGATTTAGACTTTTAGGAGCAGGTAATAAACTTTAATGCATGTGAAATCAATTTTTGTTGAGGTAGTTTTAGAGAACTATTCATCTATTGTAATTAACAACAGTCATGATGTTTGAAACACCAAAGGTTCTCACTCTAGGGATAGTGTTAAATTTTAATGACTATCTTTTTTTTTTTTTATTATTTTAAACCAGAATAGCTGAAAGAATTCCCAAAGCTGATGTCTGTTCACTGCAAAGGCCTGTTGATGGACACTATGGCATAGTGGGAAGTACTCTACATTTGGAGACAGGAAACCTTGTTGCTAACTCTGCCTCTGCTCCTTGCCACTCAACCCCAATTTCCTCATAAATCAAATAGGGATAATGCTCCCTGCCTTTACTCCCTCTCGCCCTCACAGCGTTTTTGTAAACATCTCATTCAATAAGAGATGTAGATACAGTAGGAAGAGTTCAGAATGTTAAACAATTATAAAGGATTTGGGCTCTGTTTTTGAACTAGAAACAACACTTTGTATATGTCTCTGGCCACATCTAAGAAGTCAAATGCAGAGTGAACAACAGACCAGAGAACAGGGGGGTAGTGCCTGCACACTTCTATTGTTATTGGGAATTCTTAGTTAACTGATAATGTCTATATTATTTTCAGATCAGATGATTCTTACCTCTTTCCTCTTCCTCTTTTCCCCCTTCTTCTCTTTCCACCTAGAAATAGCTGGGGGGTACAGTAAGTAGAGAGTGCGCTGTGCTTGAAGACCAACATAGACTTGAGTTCAAATCTAGCCTCAGACGTTTTCTAGCTGAACGACTCTGGGCAAGTCACTTAACCTCCATTCCTTCAAGTCCCTCAACTGTAAAATACGGACTATAGCAGGCACCTTTCTTTCAGTGTTGTTTGTGAGGGTCAAGGGAGATTTTTAAAGTGCTTAGCAAAATGTCTGGCACATAGCAGATGCTTATTAAATACTTATTCCCTTTTTCCTGCTTCCAACTCCCCACATTTCCTCTCCTTTCTCCCTATTGCTTCCATCCCTTCTTGCTCCTTCCCCCTCTTCCTATTCCATCCTCCCTAACTTCTACTTGTCTGACTTTTCCTCCAATTTTCTCCATTCTCCTACTATGACTTCTCTTCCCTCTCCTCCTTTTTCTTCCTTCCTTTTCCCCTTCTCTCTTTGTATTCTTCCTCTCCTCCCATTTTCTTTTCATCCTTTCCTCTTTCATCCTTTTTTCTTCCTCCAGTCTTCTCCATTTGGATTCTTCAATCATCTGTTTCCCCCTTTCTCTACCCTATTCCCCCCTCCGTGCTTCCTTTCATTCCCCATCCTCATCCAATTCATTCTTTCCTCCTCCTTCCATTTTTATTTTGTTTACTTAAATTTCTACTCTTCTCTAATTAAGCACTCTCTATGTGCCAAGTACTGTGCCAAGCATCAAGGATATGAAAGAGAACAAAAAACAGTCCCTCTCTTCAAGGGATTAATTCACAATGTAATGGGAGAGATGATCTCTTTACCCTGGTCTACTACTTCATTTCTCTTTTTCCTCCATGCCGCCTCCCTCCCCATACCCTAAATTTTGCTATTACCAATTGACAAATATACAGTGATGAACTCTAGACTAATGGTCACTCAGCCTATGCTCCACAGCATGAAAATTACTACTTTCCATGGCATCCCATTCCACTGTCTTGAAAATTCTATTAGGAACGTTTTCCTTCTATGAAGTCCAAAACTGTTTCCGCAATCAGGTGGCTTGAATTTCAAATGCGTAATTTTTTTTCCCTCCATAAAAGAATGGGAAAAAAAAAACACGTACTAAAAGTATCCTTTATACATTAGAGCATAATAGGTAAGGTGACCTCTAATTTTAAAATGATACTTTAAAAACTACAAAATGACTGCTTAAGGCTTGTAACATAAAAAATGCCACTGCAATCACCCTCTGTCATATGAAATCACTGGGCTAGATGAAGTCCAACATTAACAAGAATTCTAACACCACATTATCTGGAAAAAAAAATGTGGCCAAAACTTGAGTTGTTCACCTCCTAAAAGAGGAACAGAATAACAGCAGGACTAATAAAAGTAGAAAACATCAGAAATAGTAGAAAAGACGTTTTAATTCCTTTTGGCCAAATTGTTTTAAAAAATGTTGAAAAGTATGCCTTATCTGACCTTGCCCTCCTCTCTCTCCTCATTCCCCATGTGAACAATTTCAACAACACCAATTAAAAATAAAACAAACAAACAAACAAAAAAAACCAAATCCCTGGTGAATGGAAGCTTAGAGGATGTAGTTTAAAAAAAAGGAGAATTATATAATGGAAAGGGCACTTGTGTAGAGAAGAGGGTACATTAATTCAAGACCTGGTTCTGCCTCTTGCTAGTTGTGTGAGCTCAAAAAACTACTTGACCTCTCTGCATTCTTCACCAGTAGACATTTAGATGGATCTGTGATTGCAATTTATGTTGTTTCTTCTGCAGTAAGCATCCTGAGCCTGTGTGGTTTCTGTGTAGATCCTCTGTTCCTTCTACTACCTCTGGAGTACCAGGTAGCACTCAAACTGCTCATCTGTTTGCTCTCATTTTCACTATATGACCAGTACAGCTCCTTTTCTGATCGTTTATCTCCTTAATGTATTTTTATGCTGTGTCTCACTCATATGCATCTCTGAACTCTATTATTTGGTCTTAAAGTCAAAATTGCAAGTTCTTTTCCTTTTTAAATAAAACTTTATTTTTTCCAATTGCATGGCAAAATAATTTTTAACATTAGCTTTTAAATATTTTGAGTTCCAGATTCTCTCCATCCCTTCCTCCCTCCCTGTCTTGTCCCTTCCCTGAGACAGTAAGCAATTTTTAATAGGTTATACATGTACAACCATATAAAACATATTTTCATACTAGTTATACTGTGAAAGAAAACACAGATCAAAAATAAAACACAAAAAAGTGAAAAACACTGTGCTTTGATCTGCATTCAAATGCCATTAGTTCTTTCTCCATAGGTGGATAGCATTTTTCATCATGAGTCCTTTGGAATTATCTTATATCATTATATTGTTGAGAATAGTTGTCCTTCACAGCTGATTATTGCACAATATTGCTTACTGTATACAATGTTCCCCTGGTTCTGCTCACTTCACTTTGCATCAATTCATGTAACCCTTTCCAGGTTTGTTTGTTTTTTTTTCTGAAATCATCTTGCTCATCATTTCTTATAGGATAGTAGTATTCTATTATAATCATCTATCACAGCTTGTTCAGCCATTTTTCAATTGATGGATATCCCCTCAACTTCCAATTCTTTGCCACCACAAAAAGAGCTACTGTAAATACTTTTGTACAAATAGGTCCTTCCCCTCCCCCTTTTTAAAAAATATTTTTGGGAAATAGACCTAGTAGTGGTATTGCTGGATCAGAGGGTATGCAGTGTTATAGCCCTTTGGATATAGTTTCAAATTGCCCTCCAGAATGATTGGATCAGTTCACAGCTCCATCAACAGTGCCTTGGAGTCTGAAGAGAGATCAAGAAGAATGTGATTAGGAAAAGAACTAGACAGTTCTGATGTGCCCAAAGCTCTCTCCTACATGAGACTTCTCTTCTGCTTTTACATTCTTCCTCTTGGTGACCTCATCAGCTTCCATGGCTTCAATGAGTATATCTATGCAAATTACCTCAAGCTTTATATGGTCACTCTACTAAGCAGTCACACATCAACAACTGTCTGTTGGACATTCTCAATTGGATACCATGTGGGCATTTCAAATTTGACAGGTCCAAAACAAAACCCACTACCTGTCGTCTCTTTGCATTTCAACCCATATGTTTTGTGAACTTCTTCTTTCTGTCAAGGGTGCCACCATATTTTCATCCACTAAAGTCTGCAACCTCACAATCATTATTGTAATACATCAATGTATTATGACAGCCTCTCATCCCACATATTCAATCATTGCCATCTCTTTTTGATTCAGCTTCCACAGCATCTTGCACATTCCTATCCCCTTTCCTGTACTAACAAAGCCACCCCACTCATTCAGGCCCTCTTTACATCTCACTGTATAATGCCAGAATATCCCATTTGACTCCTAGCCTCAAGTCTCTCCTCTCTAGTTTATCCTCCACATAGCAACCAGAGGGATATGACTAAAGTGACTGTCTAACCATGTTATTCTCCTGTTCAACTAATACAGTGACTCTCTACCACCTCTAAGATGAAAGACAGAATCTTTTTTGTCTTTCTTCACACATGGTATTGCATTTCTTTTCTCTGTTCTTTTGATGAAGCTGCCCTGATGCCTACAATGTGCTTGCTCATCACTTTCACATTTAGAATTTCTAGTTTCCTTTAGAACTGAGCATAAATGACGCCACCTGAAACAAGAGTTATTCCTGTTTCTTGTACCAGCTTGTGCTTCCTCCTCAAAATTACTTTGCATTTATTTTTTAATATATTTTATATGTACTTCATACACATATGTTGTGTTGCCCAATCAATCAAAAAGTTTTTATTAAATACTTTGTTTTTGTTGTTCAGTCATTTTCCATTGTGTCTAACTCTTTGTGACCTCATTTTCATGGCAAAGATACTAGAGTAGTTTCCTATTTCCTTCTCCACACCATTTTCCATACAAGGAACCGAGGTAAACAGGGCTATTAAGTAACTTGCCCTGAGTCACAATGCTAGTAAGTGTCTGAGACCAGATTTGAACTCAGGAAGATAAATCTTCCTAACTTTAGGCCTGGTGCTCTATCCAATGAGACACCTAGTTGCCTTTATTAAATGAATATCATGTGTCAATACCAGTTCTAACACTAGGTATGGAAAGATGAAAAATGAAATATCCTTCAAAAGAATGTAAGCTTCTGAGGGCAGAGTCTATTTCATTGCTAGTGTTGGTGTTATCAGCACCTACCACAATCCCTGGTACAAAATAAGTATTTAAAAAGTGTCCATTGATTAACTGATTATTATTATAGTGTTCATATGTTGTGGCAAATTTGTGCCTATCAAGGACCTTTTTTCATTGACTCTTGTGTTACTTAAAATTTTAATTCTTCTTAAGTCATGCTGTTCCATGATTTGCCGTTATATAGTATCACAAAGAAAATTTCTTTATTTGTAAAATAAGGATTAAAAAAGAAACTTGTATCAGCCGAATCAGAAGGCTGTTATAAAAATCAAACAAAATTATATGAGCCGGGCATTTACAAAACCTAGTTTTCCATCTATGTAAGATAATCTTATTAATACAAGCTAATGTGAAACAGCACTTAAAAACATTCATTTCATAAATGCATACTGCATTTGAACATTAAAGGAAGAGGTTTTCTTTTCAATTTTTTCCATGGCTTAGTAAACACAGCATAAAATGACAGAGGGGGTGACATTTGGCTGAATTACTGGGACAACAAAATGAAAATGGACAATTAGATCTGATTTTTTTTTTCTTATGGCTTGGAGAAGCCAAGTTTACAGAATCTGGGGCCAAATTGTAATGTTTATTTTTTTTTCCCCAAGACATGTGCTCATAACCTATGTTCCCATAAATCAATTTACAAATTTATTTCCACATTAATCAAGTTAGTGATGTATGGATTGATTCACATATTAATAGATCAAGACAACATATTTAATATTGTGGGGAATACAGACACAGATGAGACACATTTGAATATCATTTGAAGCTTACAATCTAATTGTTACAAGAAAACAAGTAAGTATGATACAAGGCAAAATATGTTAAGACCATAAGCAAACACAAATAATGTGATGTTAGTTTAAAGGGAGAGATTACTTTTAGCTGGACAAAGTGATGCTCGGACTGAGTCTTGACAAAAGGAAGGATTGTGATAAGCAGGGAATGATTAGGCAGGATGAGAAGTCTTGGAATCAGAAGATGTGGCTGAAACTTTAACTTAGCTTCTTAATTTAGGTGTGTGATCGTATGGCAAGCCATTTATCTTCTTATTATCTCAGTTTCCTAATGTGAAAAAAAATGGAAGAGTGAGACTTACTGATCTATGAGATACTTTACAATTCTTATATTTGTGAATTCTATGGCAGAATCCCTAATGCCTAATCTGGGTCAGGGGAAAATTCTGAGAAAAAGCATCAAGATGGAAACACACCAAAAATTTATCACATTTCTACCAACCTGGTGATGATAGACTTCGCACTAGAAGGGACCTTAGAAAAGACTAGAAGGCCCCTGATACTGAAGGAGGTTCCACAGTAAAGTTGCAGCATAGATACTGAAGTGTGGATGTCTACCCAAATCATTTTGCAGATAAGGACACTGTACCACCAAAAATTTAAATACCTGGACCAAAGTCTAGTCTATTTTCCTCAAATTCCAAAATATTAATGGAGAATGAGTGGAAATTTAGTTGGAAACAGGATTACAAAGGGCATTGAACATCAGGATAAGAATTTAAGACTTTGCTTGATAGGAAGTTTTAAAGATTTTGTATAATAAGGGTAACATGATCCAGAAAGCAGAAACATAGAATTGTAGAAGATTTTATAACATTGAGCTTGATGGATGTGAAAGACATAAAAGAGATGGAATATGCTGAAAATAATGAAAGCAATAACAATAATCTATGAATCAAGAGTGGAACCAAGCTAGCCAATCATCCACGTGAAGTCAGCCATCAATGGGTTGCTAAAGAAACATCAAGCAAAGAAAAAATAGTTGAGTTGTAAAGATGTGTTTAAAGAAACAGAGGCATTTATCATGGCAAAGTGGAATCATCAGATCTGTCCTTAAAGAAGACTGATATCTTGATCAACACATAATATACACATATAGCAAAAATTTAGTAACATATCACTACAAATTTTAAATTTTAGCACCCACTAAATTTCTAGCAAGTACTAACTAGTAATTAGAATTAAACAGTATAGGCTGCCAAAGTCTATATAAGCAATAGCAAAATAATTGATGGCAATGATGATGATGATGGTGGCGGTGATGATGATGATCTTAGCCCTTTAGTCTTAATTTCTTTGGTCCTTCAGAAGAAAGGGCCCTCTTTAAAGAGAGGGCAGCTCCAGACATTTAGGCAAAACACAAAGTAAAAAAATGACAAATCCTTGTACTTTTAATACAAATCTCAAAATATCCTGGATAATTCAATAAACATAACTGACAATGGAATTAGAGCATTAACCCAAACAAATTTGTTGCCCACAATATTGCAGACATGTAATCCTTTCACAAAAATTGAAAACAGTGGTTGTAGTAAATGTTGACATGCCAAATACTCATAATCTCCTGTGTAGGTAGAATGAAAAACTTTCAAAATAGAGATCTAGCATTATTCTTATCATCTTATCAATCAAATAACAAGTGATTGCAATACTATTTAAACTTTTCAATAATAAAAAATAAGGCATTCTTTCACTCTCTTTTTATGATACAAATATGATCTTAATATCTAAACCAAAGAGAGACAAAGCAGAGGGAGAAAACTAGAGACCAATATCCTTACTGAATATTGATATCACATTTTAAAATAAAATATTAGCAAATAGGCTACAATGATATATTAGAAAGATTAGGAACAAGGGAAAAAGTCCTATTCGGGTCATTCATTCTAGTAATGTATATATTCCTCCTTAATTTTATCCCTTTTAACAACCAAGCAAATGCAACCCAGGAGATGTGACCCCTTCAGAAGAAAATACAATAGCTGTCAACTAAGAAAAACAACTTCATTAATGACATTAAAGTTCCAGGATATAAGATAAATCCATGTAAGTCATCAGTATTTTTATTAATAACAACAACAAAAGCAAGAAGAGCTGAAAAGATAAATTCTATTCAACAGGAGAAGAGAATTCAGTTTGGAGTTAATTGCATCAGTCCAGGAAATAGGTATTGAGACTATAAATTGTAGTGATGAACATATAACCGTGTAATCATATAAACGGAATGAATTATATGCTAGATATAATGTTGGTAAAATCTGGCAACTGATTTTATGTGGTGCATTGAGAGAAGGAAGAGTCCAAAATGACTCCAAGTTTGCATACCTGATTATATCTAGCCTACATCTCTTTATCAAAAGAATACCATGAGAAATTTTGTCAAACGATTCCCTGAAATCTAGACAAAATACATTCATACTTTCATACTAATATACCAGTCAAGAAAAAAAATCTATTCAACATAACCATTGGAGCTGTAAAATGACTGGAAGCACTTACGTCCAGATAAGTCAAGTCAACAACCATTTGTTAAAGGTTTACTATGCAACAGACACTGAGCTAACCACTAGGAATACAAGGAAAAGAAATAACTGCCTAGATTAATGAATGAATTAATAAATGGATGAGTAAATGAATGAATGAACATTTAAGCAAGCAAATGAATAAATACATTGACAAATGAATACATCAATATGAATAAATTAATAAAAATAGAAGAGATCATGAACCTAAAATGAATTTAAATGCAGAGCTACATTTCTGGGCATGGTTAATATGAAGATTTGTTTTGTTCAACTATATTGATATGTATGAAAGCATTTGTTTTGTTCCCTCTTTCTCTTTTTCTGTGTGTGTGTGTGTGTGTGTGTGTGTGTGTGTGTGTGTGTGTGTGTTTTAATTTGTCCTTAGTTGCTGTCTCAAAATCATCAGAGATAATCTGCTACCATTTCATGGTAAGTTGACTTGGTATAAAGGTAGCAGCATAAATGCCCTGAAAATCTCATTAAAAATGGGCAGGTTTAAACTAGTCTTTGGAATTACCTGGCAAAAATAATGGCACCAGTTTTAAGCTTCATTAAAAAATGGTGTTCAGGGTGAGATTAGCAAAGAAATAAATCAGCCTTGGATAGCTGCTGGTGTTGCCTTCTTTTTACAGACAAGCAGGTAACAGGGATGTAAAGTATATTTAGAAACCATCCAGCAAAAGTTCATTTAGAGCATGAGTCAGTATGGTTGAGTACAACATGTGTTAGTTCTTAGTTGATTAAAATTAACTACTGATTTAATTTTCATGCACTAAAAATGAATAAAAATGCATTTTCTTTATGTACTAGATATAATATAACAAAACTCCATGTTTTTTTTACCCCTTTTTTAACATTCATTTTCATTTCACCTTCTTCAAGAAGCTTTCCGAGTCTTCCTTCGTCTTAATGCCTTCCCTCTTTTTACAGCTAATTTATTCTGTATAGAATTCGTTTGTACTGAATTGTTTGCATATTATGTCCCTTATTAGACTGTGAGCTCCTTGAAGGAGTTTAATTAAACCATGTGCCAGGAAGGTGCTTATTAAATGCCAGCTGACTGACTAACTTCTCCTAACTTCTCTATTTTGGCAGATCTTACTACAAATCTTCTAGTCATTAAGGTTCTCAGCTAAGGAGTCATCTTGCAACCTTCATTCTCACTCACCCTAACTCCTTTAATTAAACAATTGCCAAGTTTTGTTTACCCTTTCTCTTCAAAGTCTCTCACAAACTTTTTAAAAATCTCTATTTACAGCATTTCACTGCATAATCATCACAGATTTTATGCCAAATGATTTGCAAAAAAAGTGGGGTGCAACCATTATGTGAAGCTTAAAAATAATTTACTAAACTGTCATTTGTGCAAGATTAGGATGCAGGGAATACTTGTGAATATATGTTAAAATTGGGAAAATGCAAATCTTATATCACTGCCTTACTCATGGCAGTTTCTGTGCCTATGACTCTTCAATGGGTTGAGTAACAATTCTGTTAGTACAGCCGTGCTCCAAATAAACCACACGAGTGGGCTTTCAGAAATATACTGACAATGCCCGTGCATTCTAGGCTCACAATGCAGGAAAGATAAATGAATATCCATATGCCACTGGTGAATACATTGCTGCTTTGTTTACCTTTTAAGTGGCCTGAGAAACAGAATTATACCATGTGATGATTATGCAACAAAAAGTTGTAAACCAAGTTTTGAATGGAATAAAAAACAAGGTATGACAATAATGCAGTGATGACGAGTAGGTGGTGAAATAGGATTTACCCCAATTTACCTTAATTTGGAAACTCATAATTTCTTGCTTTCAGTGTCAAGATTGAACTTCTGATTTTTATTGCTTTATTTAGTCTCTCCTCTCTCAGATGTGGGCAACCACAAAGTTGCCCAAATAATATTCCTAAAGCACAAGCCTGATAATATTGCCCTATACTTAAGAAGCTTCAGTCTCCCTAGACTATTGAAAAAACGACTTGTTTTTCCTTCTTCGTGACATTTTATTTCTCACCCTCATTACACACAAGTAACTGAAAAGGCTTCATGTTGGTAAAGGAGAGACAAACATATCTTTATCTATGAATGACATAATTGATTCTTAGGAAAACCTAAAAGAACAAACAAAATAATAATTTTAGGTAATAGTGTCTGCAAAGTATCAGAATGAAAAACATAAACAAAAATTAAGTTTCCTATAATTATTAGCAAAAACCCCCAAGAATTATTTTTAAGAGGAAATATTTTTAACTTAAAAAGAAATAGAAATTTGTCTACAAAGGTACACACGGGTCCTATAGCATTACAATGTCAGTGGAAGTTTTACAGAGAAATAAAGGAAGATCTATTTTTCCAAAAGTGAGATGGGTCACCTCAGGAACTCAAGCTTTAAGGTCAATGATAATCTTTTGAGAACTATTCATATCTTTTTAATGAATATCTACTGGGGAATGTCTCTTGGTCTTATATATTTCTATTAATTACCTATGAATCTATCAATCAGTGATTATTTATTAAGTGCCTACTATGCATCAGGCACTGTGCTAGATGCTAGGGATAAAATTAAATTTGTCATAGGGACATAGCCACTGTTAAAACACTGAATTTAGAGTCAGGAAGATCTGAGTTTAAATTTTGCCTCAGACACTTAATAGCTATGTGAATTGGTCCATGATCAAATATGTGTGCACTGGAGGGGATTCTTATTTAAATCTTAGTTGTACTGATTGGTTACAGTGTTACTTTTCGATACTATTTTATGATCTATTCAAAATAATTTGTTGTATATACAATCATCATGACTAAATTAGTGGTAAAGATAACAACAGTATGCAGATTTATGTGTAGATTTAATGAAATCAATCACTCATCATATCATTGAGATATTTTCTAAAATGAGAGTAAATTAAGGGGAAAATAATGCAGAAGGAGAAAAATTTCAAGGGTCTTAAAGGAAATAAAAGGGAAAAAAAAGTATGAAAGATGAATGTCTTTATTAGGTATCCCTACACTCATCAAAACTATCTGGTACTAAATGAAAATGAGAGAAGTAGATAAGTGGACTAGATGAAATTAAGAAAAATATTTTACAGCAGTCTATTCTTTGAAAGGTCCAAGAACAAGAATTCCTGGAGAAGGAACTCATTATTCAATGCAATGATGGGGGAAAGAAGATAGTAAACATGGCATGGTGATGATGATGGTGATGATGATGATGATAATGATGATAGTTAACATTTATATACTTCCTACTATGTGCCAGGACACCATGTTAATTACTTCACAGATATTAAATGCTATTATTGTTCCCATTTTACTGTTGAAAAAACTGAGGTAGTCAGAGGTTAAGTGACTTTCCCAATGTCAGACAGTTTGTGTGATGTAAAAAGTGGTATGGAATACCATTGTGCAACAGACATTAAAAAGAAAAAACAAAATCTAATCACACTATTAGAAAACTAAAACAGATTGATAGGTTATATCTCTGATAATTGGAGAGAGATAGAAAAGATACTTTTTTAAAGTTAATCTGTTTATTTTTAGTTTTCAACATTCATTTCCATAAGTTTTAAATTTTCTCTTCCACCTCCCCTCCCCTCTCCCCAAGAGGGCATGCAATATGAAATAGATTCTACATATACATCTCTATTAAACATATTTTCATATTACTCATGCTGTATAGAAGAATTAGGACAAATGGGAGAAACCATGAGAAAGAAAAACAAATACACAAAAAGAAAATAGTCTGCTGTGCTCTGCACTCAGACTGCATAGTTCTTTCTCTGGATGTGGATGGCACTTTACATCATGGGTCCTTGGGAATTGCTTTAGGTCCTTGCATTGCTGAAAACGGCTAAATCTATCAAAGTCAGTCCTCACACATTGTGGCTGTTACTGTGTATAGTGTTCTCCTGGTTCTGCTGACTTCATTCAGCATCAGTTCATATGTCTTTCCAAGTTTTTCTGAAGTCCACCTGTTCATCATTTTTTATTGCACAATGGTATTTCATTACATTCATATACCACAACTTGTTCAACCATTCCCCAATTGATGGACATCCCCTCAGTTTCCAGGTCTTGTCCACCACAAAAAGAACTGCCATAAATATTTTTGTACATGTGGTTCCTTTTCCCATTTTTATGATCTCTTTGGAATACAGCCTTAGAAGTATTGCTGGGTCAAAGGGTATGCACAATTTTATAGCCCTTTGGTCATAGTTCTAAGTTGCTCTCCAAAATGGTTGGATCAGCTCACAACTTCACCAACAATGAATTAGTGTTCCAACTTTTCCATATCTTCTCCAACATTTATCAGTTTCCTATTTTGTCATGTTAGTCAATCTGTTAGGTGTCATATAGTACCTCAGAGCTGTTTTGATTTGCATCTCTCTAATCAATAGTGATTTAGAGCTTTTTTTATATGACTATAGATGGCTTTAATTTTTTCCTCTGAAAATTGCCTGTTCACATCCTTTGACTATTTATCAATTGGGGAATGACTTGTATTCTTGTAAATTTGGCTCAGTTTTCTATATATTTTAGAAATGAGGCCATTATCAGAGACACTAGTAAAAATTCTTTCCCAGTTTTCTCCTCCCCTCCTAATCTTGGTTGCATTGGCTTTGTTTGTTCAAAAATGTTTCAACTTAATATAATCAAAATTATCCATTTTGCATTTCATGGTGTTCTCTATCCCTTGTTTAGTCATAAATTCTTCCATTCTCCATAAATCTGACAGATAAACTATTCTTTGTTGATGGAAAAGATAGTTAAGCAAATTGTCTTTTAGAAGAAATTGCAAAACAAAAGATATATTGTCCTAACTTAAAATTACATAGACAAAATAAGAATAAAATATGTGACCTGGGGAAATATGAGTATTTCCATCTCTGATAAAAATCTAAAATACAATATCTATAAGTAATTGAAACATGATTATCAAATTAAAAGCCTTTTCTTCAAAAATAAACATATAATTAAAGATCATGAAAATTTTTTCAAAAGAAAATATGAAGACTATCAACCACCTGAAAAAAAAACAATTCAAAATCTCTTATGATATTTTGAGAACTAGTTATATCTTTTGATCAGTTATATAAAAAGTAATTGTTCTTAGTCATATATTTCTGTTAATTCCTTATATATCTATATTCATATCTATTTTGTTGTTGTTCTGTCATTTCAGTCACATTCAACTCTTTTTGAGTCCATCTGGGTTTTCTTGCAAATATACTGGAGTGATTTTCCATTTTATACTCTAGGAAACCGAAGTGATAGCTATAGGAATAGAGAGAAGTCAGATATGAGAAGTTCAAAAAAGCACTATTTGGAAAATGATTAGATATGTAGATTGAGGGAAGGTGAAGAGTTGAAGTTAATGCTGCCTTAGACAAGGAACCTGGGTCACTGGAAGGATTGTGGTGCCTTTGTTAGTAATATGAAAGTTTGGAAGAGAAGATGGTTTTGAAGGGGAAAACATAAAGAACTCATTTTTAGACATGCTGAGTTTAAGAGGTCTCCAGGATATCCAGTTTGAAATATCCAATAGGTAACTGGTAATCTGGAGCTAAAACTCAGAGGAGAAAATGGAAAAGTTATGTAGATTGAGGAGTCATTCATATAGAGATGATAGTTAAATCCATGGGAACTAATGATGTTACTAAGTAACACTTTATAAAGGGAGAAGAAAAGAAAGTCCAGGAGCAATGCTATGGAATGTCCATAGTTAGGGACCATGATGCAGATAAGGAGTCAACAATGAAGACTGAAGAATGTTTGGACAGGTAAAAGATAAGTCAAGAGAGACAAAAATATCCTGAAGGAGAGTTAACAATAGTATAAAATTCTCAGATAAGCTGAAAAGGCTAGGGACTAAGAATATATTATAAGATCTGGAAATTAAAAGATCAGCAGCAATTTTGAGGAAAGGAAATTCAACTTAATTAGGAAGTCAAAAGCCAAATTATAATAGATTGAGGAGTAAATGAGAAAAGTAGAAGAAGCAAGTATCAACATTTTTTTCTCTTTATTTTTGTTAATATCATAAAGAAACACTGACAATTTTTGTAGATTTATTTATATACTGCTTTGTTGATTCTCTGGGGTTTTCTATGTTAATTGTAATGTTACTTTCAAATAGGAATAGTTTTATCTCCCAAGTTGTTTCTTAGCAAGGCTTATCTCAGTTACCATGCTCATCTAGCCAGGTTTACCGTTAGTCACTGGAAAGAATCCTATGTAAATTGTTGGAAAACTTGTAGGCTCTTGTGAAGTAGTGATTCTGTTGTCACTGATATCACTGAACAGAGTTCAATAGTGTTAAATAATAATCACTTGTTTGGAATGAAAATCAGTATCACAGTGGATAGAGTGATTGATCTGGAGTCAGGAAGGGCCATATCCCACTTGTGGCATTTACTAGGTATATTTTACCACCAAGCCTCATCTGCTCAATCACCTTGGAACTTCCCTCATTGCTTGAAAACTCTGCATTCTTGTTACAGTCTGCCCTCTCTTAGCTGAAGTCTGGTGTCAGGATGAAAGGAGGCATTGAACAGTTAACCAAAAGAACTTTACTTTCCCTTAGTACTACAAGAGCACGCTATCACTTAGTTTCTCTGGAATTACTCCTTCCCCACCCTTCTGGCTATATATGAAAATGCATCTGGCCAGTAGGGAAGATTATAGTGACGTATAGGATCTTCAGAAATCCACTTAATTGGAGCTTTTTATGCCCTCAGGCAAGCAAGAAACATCTCCAAAGGAGGCAAGCGTCACTCAAGTCCCAGAGAAAACTTTGTTACCTTTTAGGGATAATTTTCTTGCCTTGCAGGAAAGGTGAAGGGGTGAGCCTAACCTAGGTTTGGGAGTATAAGGGGTTTTGTTGTTTTGATAAGGAAACATTGGTAGGTATTAGTTCTAACACACTATGGTACATTAATTTTCCCATGAAGCTTTCTGGCCCTTGAACATAACTCTACCATGCCAGGCCCTTTCTCATACTGGTGAATGCCTCCCAGGGCCATCATTTTGAGGAAGAGCCCAGGCAGGTTTATGTTCATGCTTCTTCTTTTTACTTCCCATGCTACAACATCATACTCCTGTGGCTACTATTTTCATCAGCTTCCCCTAACAGAAAACACCTTTTCAGCTTCTTGGGGTGTATCATCTATCATTAGAATGTATGCTTCTTGAGGGCAGACTCTTTTTTTCTCATACGTTTGGCCTCAGTACTTAGTATAGTATCTATCACATAGTAATTACTAAATTTTTGTTGCCTTGGTGCCTGAGTGATCTTGGTGACTTAACTTTCTGAGCCTCAATTTATCTATCTGGAACAGGGTAATATAATATCCATTTTCCATCAGTAGCTTGGCTTGGTTTCTGCTCTACCACAATGTGTGTTGTCTTCCTCTTTTAGATTGTAACCTCTCTGAGTGCAGAGACTATCTTCTTCTTATCTGTATCCCTAGAGCTTAGGACAGTGCCTGGTATATAGTAGACTCGTATTAAATGTTTATTGAATTGAATGGATTTAGCATCTGTAAAGGACTTTGAAAACATTATAGTGCTATATAAATGTCAGAGCTTGTTTTTATGTAGACAGGATTTATGATTTTGCAAGAGGTTGAACTGTATGACCTCTGATATTCTTTCCAAGTTCATGATTATATCATATTTCTTTCAGTTTTCGTCTATTCACACTTAAGTGATCAGTTTTATATTAGCCCAACATGCCTACCTGGTCATCTCCATCATTTTAAGTGCACTTTTCTCTTTGTGCACTGTCACTGTCACTTGCTCACCAATGGTAGTACAAATGGGGCACTGATTCCTGGGAATTTGCATCTAGGTTATGAACTCACTCTCCAAATGAGATTTTCTGTCTGGTTTGTTGGATTCAAAAGCTCATTTATTCCTTGTGACAATTGCAGAAGGGAATGATGTAGTATGTCAAGGTACAAAGACAAGAATAAATCTAATCATAATTTGAAACCAAATTCCCAACACTTATGAGAAGTTGCCTATACTTCTGATGAACAAAATGCACATGAAGGATTTAAGGTGAGTAATCCTTCTTTCATCAAATAAGTGACAAATCCTTGCCCATTATAAAGGAAGATAGATAGGAAGGGGTCCCTTCCTATCCATCCCAGGAATTTTTCCCAGGAAAATGTAATCTTACAGGAATTTAGAATTGGATCAGATCTTCAAAGTCAACATTTCCAACCTCTGCTCTAAACATTATTCCACTTCATATCCCCCAACTAGTGATTCTCCAGTCAGGTGGTAGATAGCTCACTAACTCATCAGGTAGCATTTCCCGTGATAATTATTGAGGATATCATCCTTCTACTGAGCCAAAATTCACTTTCCTATAACTTTTATTAATTACTCTCATAGGGAGCTGAGAAAAATCTTCACATGGGAGATCATATTTGTATTTTAAAACAAAATCTAGTCTCAGGAAAAAAAAAAAACTACTTTCAAGCATAGGTTCATAGGTCAGGTTACAGGTACAAGAGATATATTAGAATTTGGGGAAAATAGGAAGAGAGAGAACATGAACCAAAGGGCGGGGGAAGATTAAGTACATTGAAGAGGTGAGAGGACGAGTGCAGAAAATGATGACAATGTAGCTGCTTCATTTATTGATAAACTGGATCCTGACTTTAATGCTTTCCAAGATTTTTTAAGGCTTCATTAGAAATGAGCCAGATGATTGTATAATGAAATAGAAGCTCTGGTCAATTAATTTCACTTCAGTTTATTTTCTGGCAAAATTGTTACAGAATCATGAAGTTCTTGAACGGTATGTATTTCATAAGGTGGCATATCGAGAAACTGTAATAAACCTACGGAAGAGTTTGAGATAAAGTGGTAGAGAAGACATTAACAAGGAGAGCTATCCACAGTTAGAATGCTCTACCTCATGGGATAATTAGTTTTGTAGCACTGGAAGTCTTCACAAGCAGAAACTGGATGACGGCCTGACCTAAAACAAACAAACAAACAAAAAATTGTAAAAAGGGAATTAGTGTTTGAATAGAAATTGTCCTAGATGACCTGTGAATTCCTTTGCAATAATTAGATTCTATGCTCTTGTAGATATTTTAATCCAATGTGTCAATTTTACAGATGAGAAAACTAGAGGCTGAGAGACAAGTAAATTTCCCAAGGTCAATCAGTGACTGAACAAGGACTAAAATGTGTCTCCTGATTCCTAATTTTTAGATACTCTACACTGTGTCCATGTTTTCACAAAGGTCACTGTGAAACTGTGAAGGTGAAGGAACTACGTGTGACTGCTATGAGACCAGCATAGCAGAGTCAATTCTTTGGACTGTTCTTCAACTTTCCAACTAATGGATGTCACAGAATTAATTTAGCATAATAATGGAGACCAACCTCTGACAACACACAAAATTTACTGGTAGATCTTTCCCCATGAGGATAATCTCTAAAAACTGTGGGAAACTCAGGTTTAAATTTTTGTCTGAAAGACTCACAGCCTTTAATGTAAATCAGAAAACAAGAGAATATTCAGCAGGGCAAAACTCAATTTGATTCAACTTCTGGATGAAGAAATCCAAGTTGCTGGAACTTCTGGGAACAACTAATGGATTAAGTTTTATTTTATGAGAGAGGTTCAGTAGATATACAATACTTCACTTCTCCCCATCCTCATTTGAAAAATAAAAGGATCCCTAAACATTCCAAGATCTCAAGACTGGAGTGGAATGCAAAATAATTCACTCAATCAATTATTAGGTTATTAATAATCACAGAAACAGCATGGCATAATGGCTAGAGAGCTATTCTTAAAACCAGGAAGACCTAGCCTCAAGTCCTGTCTCTGATACACATTGGCTTTAGGACCATAGGTTAGTCACTTAATCTCTCCATAGTTTAAGCAACTCTCTAAAAATTTAAATTGCAGTGAAGGATCCAACAAGCATTGATAGAGAGGATTTTCTCACCCAGAATTCCTTCTACCAATCAAATCACAGATCTGCTCCCTATTTGTGGTATGTCTGTAATTGTAAAGTTCTTCACCTTCATATTTCTTAGAAATTTAAAACTTAAAATTTTAAACTTAAATTTAGTTTAAATTTAAATTTAAAATTAAAATAAATTAAAAGAAATTTAAAACTTAAAAATTTAGTGCGAAAAACATCAGCATGTCAAACTGATATCCAAAGAAGAGATTTTAAAACAATCAGTGAAGTATCAGGGCACCAAGGATGGGTCATCTTTAGTCCTGAACTAAAAAGTCAGGAATAGGCTTTTAGGATGACCATAGGAATACTGATAAACTCATGAGTAGCATCAAAATTACTTAAAAACCAAATAAATCCTGCAAATTTTTAATCTCTTTCTCTCAGGTATGTAATATTGTCCCTTAGCAACAGGGGAAACCAATTAATCAGAGGTTGGATCTAAAAGTAAAGACAATTACTTGATTAGATACAAAATTATATCTGAAGAAGGAAATGTTTTATTTTTTTGAGAAAATGACTAGGCTTCATAGACACCCACTGTACAAACATTTTTCATATGGACCCTACTGGCACTTTCAAAGCATGGGAGTTCTTTTTAAATCCCAGGACTATAGAAGTAAGGGCCCTATTTCTGCCTGGATACAAAGGTCAATATCGTAGCAAGGCTGAAGAATTGGACCCTGGTGCCTTGAAGTTTCTTTTACATTTATCAGCAACAGCCAGTGTAATAAAATTGGGGGCATGAGACAATTTTGAGATCATCTAATTTAACTTCCTCCAGCCTCTAGAATCCTTCCCCATAGACTTCATGATAAGTGGCCATGGGCCTTTTGCCTGAACACATAACTTCAGTTGGTAGCTGCCCATTCCACTGTTGGGTGGTACTGATTGTTAGAAAGTGCTTCCCTCTATAGAGCTCAATTTACTTCCAGTTGTGTTCCAACCATTGCTCCTATGTCTACCCTCTGGGGAAATGGACAATTATATTATCCTCTTCCCCATCAATTCAACAAATATTTCTTAAACATTTATTGTGAATATTAATATGGGTGACGACATGAAGGAGTAGAAGACATAGTCCTTCTTCCAATCACATATTGTATTGAATCCTACTATTCCTGAACTTGGCAGGTCAACTTGGCCGGGCAGTGGAGTCAAGTAAACTCATCTTCCTGAGTTCAAAGCCTCAGACACTTACTAGTTATGTGACTCAGAGCAAGTCACTTAAGCCTGGTTGCATCATCAATTCCTCAGGTGTAAAATGAGCTGGAGAAGGAAATGGCAAACCGCTCCAGGATCTTTGTCAAGAAAACCCTAAAATGGAGTCATGGAGAGTCAGACATGATTGGGGAAAAACCAAAACAGGAACAAAACATGAACAACAACAATTTTCAAACTCAAAGCACAAGATGTATGCCAATAGCCTGATTTACTTTCGAGACAAATTCCTCTCCCTCCTCCCTACTGCCCCAAAATACGTCCACGAGAAATTTCCCTAAAGTTATATTTCATACAACCATGGAAGGCTGGGGGATTGAGTGAAAGTATATTCATCTTACTGTTATCTGTCAACTGATGATTATTTTTATTATGATTTCTGATAGTCATGGCAGCATGAGGCTGGTTTATTATGGTTGTTGTGGATTGTAGCTTACTGTGAAGTGACAACTATTTAGTAGATTATGATGGTTGTGGGTGGTGACTGGTTATAATGTCTTTTGTTGGTTGGTTGCAATGATTCTATGTTTGCTTGACTGTGATTGATGTTTGTGATACTTGTATGGTTAAAACGACAAGGTGGTAATAGAACTTGACACTCACATTTTCAAATACTGTGATGCATACAATAATAGTATCTGAGAATTTGAAGGACATCAGGGACCATATAGTCCAATCCATATGTGAAAAACAATCCCTATCACAACCAACACAAGTGGTCATCTAGTCTTTTCTCAGTGATGTCCAGTGATAGGCAGCTCCCTTCTTCTTGAGGAAAACCATCCATTGCTCCCAGTTTTGCGCTCTAGGATCAAGCAGAACAAGTCTAACCTTCCTTGAACTTGACAATCATTCAAATATTTGAAGCCAGTTCTAATGTTTTCCTTGTAAAAGTTATGAAGTTTCTTCCATCAATATTACTTCCGTTGATGCAAATTACAAGGTTACATATGTCCTACAAATCATTTTCTCTTTCTCCCTATAGATTAATCTTCTCATTAGACTGGAGGTCTTTTTCCTTTGCTATTTTGGTGTTAGCAGCATACCATGACAATGCCCTTCTCTTTTCTTTCATTTGTAGATTATAACATCATAGTTTGATAGATTTAGAACTGAAAGAGTCCTTAGAGAGCATCTTGCCTGACCCTTTCATTTCACAGATAAAGAAACTGAGATCTAGAGATTTTAAATGATTTGGTCACATAGGTATTAAATGTGACAGTTCTAATCTGAATTCTGATCTTCCTAGCCTCAAGTCCAGCAAATGGTCCATTAAGAAATCTCATTTCACAAATTCACAATTGCTTAACCTTTTCAGGTCCTCATAATGATGCTATAAACCTTTGCTTGTCACTGGCTGTATGTTTTAGATTGTGTATCTTCAGGGGGCAGGTAGGTGGTACAGTGGATAGAGCAGAGTGCCAAACCTGAAGTCAGGAAGACTCATATTCCCAAGTTCACATCTGGTCTCAGACACTCACTAGCTCCCCGAGCAAGTCACTTAACCCTGTTTGCCTCAATTTCTTCATCTATAAAATGAGCTGGAAAGGGAAATGGCAAACCACTCCAGTTTCTCTGCCAAGAAAACCCCAAAAGGGGTCATGAAGAGTTGGACACGACTGAGAACAACTGAACAATAACAATCTTCAGCATGCGTGTTTCTATGGCCCTGTAGACAATTAGCTATTTGAATGCTTTTGAATTAGTGTCTATTACAATTCACCATTTCACGCACATTCTGGTGATAATTTTAAATTCTGAAATGGAACATATTCTTTGCATTCATTATCAGCACCTAGCGCAGGGTCTGACATATAGTAGGTTTTTAAATAAATTCTTGTTGATTGACTGATCAATCAACAGAGAGCCGAACTGGGAACAACAGGAGGAAGTTGCAGAAGGATAGATTTTGTTGTGTTGTAAAAGATCATTATCTTAATTATTTGAGCCTGTTCCAAAATAGAGTAGTCTGCTGAAGGACATAACAGTGTCCTCTTTGCAGAAGATTTTCAAAGAGAAAATGGAAAGCCGCTTGTCTGGGAGTTTGGAGAAGGGATTGTTGAACATAGATAATGTCTTCTTTTAATAAAATCTTCTGAGATTTCTTTTAACTTGGATATTCACTAATTCTAAGAAAAGAAATCCCAAGAATCTAGGGTAATCAGAAATTCCTGGAATTAAAAAGATGGACATTTATAAAAATGGATATTAAAAAGTGTCCTTTGTTGCATGCTTCTCTGCTCTCCATCTCCTATCCCTCTCCCCCGTACTCCCCCTCCTTGCCATCCCCATGTACACACTCCTAGTTTGGGCAGTTGGCTACATACTTTACCAGCTTCAAGTACCAGCTCTGCCTATTGAAGACCTTAGAGCAGAATTCTTACATAGGAGACTCCACATATTTGCAACTTAGGTGATATATCTTTGGACCTTTGGAAATAAGAAAAAGAAACTGTCATTGAAGGATATAGACCAGTGGTTCCCAACCTTCTTAATGCCACAAACCTTTAATACAGTTCCTCATGTTATGGTGACCCCCAACCATAAAATTATTTTTGTTGCTACTTCATAACTGTAATTTCGCTACTGCTATGAATTGTAATGTAAATATCTGATATGCAGGATGTATTTTTATTGTTACAAATTGAACATAACCCACAGGTTGAGAACCGCTGGTATAGATTGCAGCTGGCAGATTGGCATAGCTACTTTTCAACATTTACAATTGTCAGATTTTAGTATGTGGACCAAAACTAAGACTGGGGAGGATCTCTTAACTCCTGTTCTAACACTAGTGAAAAAGTAAAGTCAACAGTAGTAGGTGAATCAAACACACTCCATGGGGTTTTCCCTTCAGTCTTGGAAGGAAGAATTTCCAAATATTATTATTATTTAGAAACTGTTTGCCTAAGGAGAAGCAGTATAACTTTAGGACTCTAGTGCACTAGTTTTCACTTAACATGAAGGTAAGAAAATCTGAGTTTTTCTCTGTGTTAAAGGATATGGTTCTGGCTCTTCTACTAACCAGCTATCAGATCTTCAACCAATCATATCACTACTCCAAATCTCAGATTCTTTCTTTTTCAAATGATAAACTTGGATATCTGGTTTCTTCTAGCTCCAATGTATTCTATTCTGGGGTCTAACATTCTATTTTTTAAGGCATCTGTGGTTCTCAGGTAGGAACAGATCTTTGGTGGCTGCATATTTAAAACCACAAGTTAACATTATCTACATTGTATTGTATTTTTCTTATGTATGCTGCTAAACATTTCCAATTTACATTTTAATCTGATTCTAGGGATCACATGAGAGTTGTGCCCGTCTTGACCTAGATACATTTGTCTAAGCTACCTCCTTCCCTATGTTCTTATTCTGATATTCTCGGTTTTTTGTTTTTGTTTTTGTTTCATTACAAGGTGATATCTATGATCTATTTCAGTTGGACAGTTCAGTGATCTTAAGCTTCAGTCAAACTACTTTTTATACATTCCTTCCAGGAATTCTAAGTCATAACTCACATCTTAGGGGAGGGGCACAAATCTGTATGTGGATTCTCCATTCTCAAATTCTACTGTTCTGTCCTTAGAGGACACTTTTTTTGGAAAAAAAAAATATTGCAGGGTTTTGGGGGTTTTTTTGTTTGCTTGCTTTTTTTTTTCTTTTCTAGGATGTTGTATGCGTGCGTGTGAGTGTGTGTGTGTGTGTTTGCTTTAAAAAGGAATTTTAAACATCCTTCAACTGCTTGGACACCAGGAGTGGACAGCTCCTTGAAGCAGTCAGATAGCCAGTCTTTCCCTCTAAGGCTGCTCAGGGCTCCTGGAGATGTTGAACAACATAATTCAGCAAAGAACTTTAGGGCATCATCAGTACCATGTCCTGTTGTTCAAGACTCAAAGAACAGAGAGTGGAAGTGGAAGAATCATAGGAGAAACATTAGAGCACATAAAAAAAAAATAAAGAGAAAAACAGCCCGGGGCTGCCTTTTACTCACTCTTTCTGTGCCCCAGCCCATCGCTCAGATTGTGTTAATTAAGATGTGTGAAGACCTGATCACAAAGGACAAGCAAAGACAGACACAGCTTAGACCTCCAGGGTCCCTGAGCATTCTAATGTTTGTTCCTTTGCCTTTCTCCCTCTTTCCAGGTTTCCTTTTTTCTCTTTAATGAATGTTTCCCACAGCTTGTGTCCTCGGAAGAAAATGACCTCCTCCCTACTTCTCCTTCTCCATAGCAGATTTGATTGGAACCAGAGAAGTAATCCATGCCCTGGGTAGTTAAAATGACACCAAAACTCTGGTTCCTGCATGCAAGCCTTGGTGACAAGAGTTTGCCTCAACAAAACCTTCTGAGTAGGAATAATAGCTCACTCGGCTATACATTATTCAGTATTATAGGGCTTCCAGAGAATTAAAAAAAAATACAACAACTCTGTGAGGTACATGAGTAAAACAGAGATGATTATTTCCATTTAATAAATGTGGAAAGTGTTTTTACAAATGAGGAAACAGAGACTCAGGGAGATGAAAGATGACAAAAGGGATAATAATAACAAAGCAGTCATAATATAACACGCGAAACTGATGAATTGCTTTCCACCAAGGAATTCTAGAAGGCAATTTGATTACTATTGTTTCTATTATATATAGTACAGGAAACTGAGGTTTAAGGGGTTTGGTGATGTATTCTGATCACTTAACTACTGATGGACTGACTCAAAATCCACTTCTACCACTGAGAAAGTGTTGTTTTTTTTCCCCCCTAAGGTCACATGGAAATTAAAGATGTGGTCAGTCAATATAAAATTTCTTACTGGCCTAGGCTCTTTGACAGTTTTTAGGATTTCTATTAAATCTACTATTGGTGCTTTCAATGTCCCTTCTTCATTTAAGCACCAGCAGTTATAGTCCAGGCATAAAAGAGAAAGAAAAAGAAATAATAACCCGTAGGTCTCTGCTGTTTTACTGGACGGAAGCAATTTCATAGAATTAAGGGATGTAAAAAAGTAATTTCATAGAACATATAGCATTACTCCCTTGGTTGCTGTCCTTTGTGCTCCAAGAGGACCAAAAATGACATTACTGTTAGCAAGAGAAACCAAGGAGGAGGAAGGACTTCCCCATTGTTATGCAAAGCAAGACAAGCCAACAAAGCTTTATTAAAAACTTACTATATGTGAGACACTGTACTAAGCGCTAGTCATAGGTCATGGGTAGGAAAAGCAAAGTGGGGATTCCATCACTGATCCACTGCTCGAAGGCTTCCATACATTCCATTATACCTCACAGCACTTGCCTCTCTCGTTAGGTAGTGCTGTGTATGGAATTCTGGGCCTCAAGTTGGGAAGGCCTAGACTCACATCTGGCCTCAGACACTTACTAGCTGTGTGACCCTGGGCAAGTCTCTTAACCTCAGTTTCCTCATTTGTAAAATGGGTGTAATAATGGCACCTACCTTCCAGAGTAGTTGTGAGGATCAGATGAGATATTTTAAAAAGCATTTTGTAAATCTCTTTTTTCTTTTGCTTTTTGGAGGGGGGGAAGGTTGGGCAATTGGTTAAGTGACTTGACCAAGATCACATGGCTAGTAAGTGTTAAGTATCTGAGGCTGGATTTGAACTCAAGTCCTCCTGACTCCAGGGCTGGTGCTCTATTCACTGGGCCACCCAGCCACCCCCAGCATTTTGTAATTCTTAAAGTGTGGCATAAATGCTAGTTGTTATTATTACTGTTGTTGTTGTTGTTGTTGCAACCCCATGAGATAGTCAGGGTAGACCTAATCTTATTCCCCATGTTATAAATGTTGTTCAGCTGTTTTTAGTCATATCCTATTCTTGGTAACCCCATTTTGGGGTTTTCTTGGCAAAGATGCTGGAGTGTCTACAGATGAGGCAAATGAGATTAAGTGACTTGCCCAGGGTCACACAGCTAGTAAGTGTCTGAGGCCAGATTTAAACTCAGGAAGATCAGTCTTCCTGACTCTAGGCCAGGTACCCTTTCCACTGAGCCACTTAGGTGCCCCCACATCATAGGGAGGAAAACTGAAAGCTCAGAATATTGATATAAGTAGCTTTGTGCCGCTACAATGTGCCAGAGATGGTTGAACCCAATACCTTGGCTCTCCATCCCGTGGCCTTTCTCCTCCGGGGCTTCTGCTTGTCCCAGTTAGCAATGCTATGCTTTGTTGAGAAAACAGAGGTGACAAGTCCTTTGATGAGTGTTGGCCTGTTCCCACCAGGGAAGCCCTGGGCACTCCAATGTGTGCCAGTCACAGGCCAGGTTACAGATTGAACTCTGCTGGGAGCCCTGCATTTCCTTGACATCCATAACTTTGGCGGATGCTTCACATTGATTTATGGCTGCTTCCTGCAGCATCTCCTTTTGGATTCTGCTTTTAAGTAGGAACATGAACGATCAGGAACATTTCTATTGATGTAAAGAATCTGGCACAAGCATAGCAGCTTGTAATAGCCCCAGGGTCAGTGGAGTCCCATGGACTGTGGCTATTGACACTCCAAAGGCTCTAGTACACTTAGTCACTGCTGAGAGAACATCTCCTTCCAGGGGCGACAATGTCGACTTTGGATGAGGGACCATGGAGATTACAGCCTAGCCAGGGGCATCTGTTAGATTAATGACTTATGGACTGATAAACTCAGTGAGAAGGGACCACAGAGATCATCTGGTCTAATGCCAGAAGAATGAACAAGTGGGTGCAGTGGAAGGTGAGTTCCTGTAAGACGGGGAACTGTACATTCAGAGTATCGGAATCCTCAAAAAATATAAGAGGAGAAAAGACCTTACAAGAAATCGAAATGAATGCCACAATTTGATGGAGCCAAGAGAGAGTAAATTACTTGTTTAAGGTCACAGAATTAATGGCAGAGTTAGAAATAAAAAGTAGGCCTTGTAACTGTCTAGCCAGCATTATTTCTTATAATAAATCATCTCATAATAAGTAAATAAAACAAATAATAACAAAATTTAGATAAGGTTGGGTGGTTTGTTCAGTTTTGTTTTTTTTTTTTTTAACATATTTTATATCATTTAACAATCCTATGAAATAAGTACCTTGTTTTGGCATAGAAGGAAAAGGTCCAGACACAAGATTTCTTCAGTGTAGAGAACCTCCAGGGCAGGAACTCTGTCCACTTGTGAAGATTAACAAAATGCAACATTTCTAAAAATTTTATTTATTTATTTTTAGTTTACATCATTCAGTTCCACAGGCTTTGAGTTCCAAATTTTCTCCCACTCCCTCCCCTCTCTCCTCCCCAAGATGGCAATAATCTGATAGAGCCTTTCTCTCTCTATGTATTCCTATTAAACATATTTTCACATTAGTCATGTTGCAAAGAAGAATTATAACCAATGGAATGAACCACAAGAAGCAACATATTTTCATATAGTCATTTAGGTCATAATTCTAGAGAAAGTTAAGTGACTTATACATGGTCAGAGTCAGGACCTGAAACCAAGTTTCATTGTTTCCAAGGGTTGACTTTTAACCACAGGGTCATATTGCTTTTCTATTCCCACAGGTACTATTATCCCCTTTTTACAGCTGAGGAAACTGAGGTATAGAGAGGTTCTTTGACCTGCCCAAAGCCATACAACAAGTTTTTGTAGGAAGTACTCTTTTCCTGTCCCGATTCTCAGCAAGGCAGCAAAGTGCATGGAGAGCTGAATCAGAAATCAGGAGGAACTGAGTTCAAACGTGACCTCAGACACTTACCAGCTGTGTAACTCTAGGCCAGTCATTTGACCTCTGTCTGCCTCAATTTCCTCAACTATGAAATGGAGATAGTAATATCACCTAATTCCCAGGGTCATTGTGAGGATCAGATGAGATTTTGCAAAGTGCTTAGGACAGTGCTCGGTACATAGTTAATATTTAAATAATGCTTGTTTTCTTCCTTCCTTCCTTCCTTCCTTCCTTCCTTCCTTCCTTCCTTCTTTTCTTTTTCTTTCTTTCTTTCTTTCTTTCTTTTTTCCTTTCTTTCTTTCTTTCTTTCTTTCTTTCTTTCTTTCTTTCTTTCTTTCCTTCTTTCCTTTCTTTCCTTCTTCCCTTCCTTCTTCCCTTCTTTTCCTTCCTCTCTCTTTTCCTGTCTTCCTTCCTGTCTTTCTTCCTCTTTTTCCTTCCTCTTTTCCTTTTTTCCCTCCTTTTCTCTCCACTGCCTGGTGCTACCTTTCCCCATTACATTTCATTGAAGATCAAGGTCTTCTTTGTGACTGTCACAGTGTAGGCTCACCTTGAGTCTTTGATACACACAGAAAAAAGAGTCTTTTCCATGAGTTGTTGATAAGCCATGTCACTCTTATCCTGCATTTATATAGCTGATTTTTTTAACACAAAGTGAAGGACTTTGCTGTAGCTGTGATGTTTGTATCCTGCCAATTATAGTTTGCCTGGTCTATTTGCAATTTAATGGCTCGGTCCTGTCCCTGCCCCCAAGATATGCTTATTCTGGTCTTAAAAGAAATGAGGCTTATATTGAAAATGATAATAAAATCATTTATTCAATTCATAGTGTCTTCACACTTAAGTTAATGGTTCTCAACCTTCCTAATGCTGTGACCCTTTAATACAGTTCCTCGTGTTGTGGTGACCCCCAACCATAAAATTATTTTTGTTGCTACTTCATAACTGTAATTCTGCTACTGTTGTGAATCATAATGTATTTAAATTGAACATAACCCACTGGTTGAGAACATCTGACTTAAGTCAATTAAAGTCAATCAGGTTAAAAATTTTATATACATTTATGTTCATCTGTTTCTTCATTTCCTCATATTCATAACTCCTATGCATCTGTATATCAGACTGGACAACAGATTGGCTACTCAGATTCCAACTGCATAGCTATTTTTACCTGGCTGGTTATATAGATATAAGCAATGGTACCTCTAAGTATTTTTCCTTTCATATAGGTCTTCAAGGTATGCAAATCATTCTTATATGTTACTCTGTTTTATTCTTTCTAAAACCTTGTTAGGTAGAAGTTATAATTGTTCACATTTTAAATAAGAACTCTGAGGCTAAGATTAAGTGACTTGTCTAGGGTTAATTTGAGGAAGGATTTGAACTCAGGACTCCCTAACTCAAAATCCAGTCCTCTATCTGCTGTGCCATTTAGATACCAAGATACTTTGTGCAACTTTCTACCACTTGGTAGAAGAATAATCTATAGGCAGCAACAGTGACTCCAGGTAGAGACTTATATGGGCACACTGAAAGTTACTTGTAGAGTGGTATTTTGAATGACTGAACTGAGAGCAAAGAACAGAGTCCAAGCCACATTTATATCTAGAAATCATCAGAAGAATGCCAGGATGGGAAGCTCAGACACAACATGGAAGTTAAAAATTTCAAAGCTCTAGAGAGAGACAGAGTAGAAGTCAGGAGTGGGATTGAGAGGAGGCAATGCTGGCAGATCTATAGCTAGGAATTCTCATGCCCAGGACAAGGATCACATAAACATTCTTGGGCAAATGCAAATTAGTTTGAGAGTTAGGCAAGGAGAGATTGCATGAAAAGATCTTTTACTGAAAATCTTGGGACAAAAACATCCCATAAGTGGAGGGATGATGCTGGGCATTGCTCTGTGGGGTAGGGGAGATGTACTGCACGTTCAAGCCACTGCAAGAGAGATTGTAATGGGGGAGGGAATAGTATTATAAGCTAAAGAGGAGCTCATCTGTTGCATGGCCATCAAAACCTTTTAGTCTGTTCCACTATATATTATATAATTCATATTCATATATACAATATGATATATACATACATACATTATATATACATTTATATTCATTTTATTATTCAACTATATAGTAGCCCTGTGGTTTTCTGTTTGTTTGTTTTTACTACCTGATAAAAGAATAAATATATTGTCAACACACTCAAAATTTCAAAGCCCAGTGACAAAGTTGCAATCGCTCTAGGTGCAACTTGGGCCACAGGAATCATTCAGGAAGTAGAATAGGTTGGTAGGTATGTTATGTGCTCTACCTTGTCTTTCTTTTATCGAGACTAACACAGACCAGTGCATGACCTTGACCTCCCAACTCCCCCCCGCCACGCCCCAATCCTTAGTTTCTTAAAGATATATAGCTAGTCAGAAAATAGGAACTAGATATCCTCATCTGCTATTTTGAATTCTACTGAAGTCATCTATTCTCTTCAGTTCTATGCAAAGGGAGGGTATTACAGGGATTTTATCTTTGAATTCTTTTCCTTTTGTGAATTTGATTTAAGCTCTTCAAGGTTATGCATTTTTTATGTTTAATGGAAAATATACATTTGATGATTTGCTTTGAGTGGCCAAACTGTCATATTCAAATCCCTCAGAAGGCCATTCCAACATTTGTCTTTTATGAGCCATGTGTTTTTTGCCATGAATTGAAATATTTATGCTTTGTATTTGATACTGTAAATAATTGATATCGTTATCCTATATACTTTAAGTGATGTGTGCTCTCCACTTAAAGCTGTTCTTTGGATCAAAACAAGTATTTCCCCTCTCTACCCCAGCCCTATTTTAGAAGCTTTGCATCTGAGAGTATTTCAAAGGAGAGAAAAAGAGAAAAATCTTATAAAAGTTATGCTATTACTTGAATATTAATATTTTGTTGCAAAAAGTATGTGAGATTGTTTTGGGTGAGGCTCTAACTTCGACAAAACCTTTATAAGCCTGGTAGAAATCTCTCCAAGATTTAGAATCGTGCTTTCTTGCTATTGTCTTCTGTGGCTTTAACCACAAGATACAGCAGAAATCCTATAGACATGGCTTAGTGTATATGAGAATTTGTGCTAAACCCATTTCATTTTTCTAGGATCAGATTTTTCAAAGAGCAAGCTGACCGCTTTCAGTTGGGTTTTATATATATGAGGCTTTGGTCTCTGATTTATGATGAGGACTGCAATGATATCTTTAAAAAAAATAAATGTTTTATCAATGTGTTTGGACACATGTTAATTTCCAATGACCACTCACTTGCTAAACAATGTGACTTCCCTTAAAACAAGGATATATAAATAGACAAAACAAATCAAAATATTAGCAGTCTTTGAACACATGCTTCATCCTGAACATGGAGCCCACCACCTCTTCAATGAAGCAAAGGTGAAGAGGGAGAGTATTCCAGGCGTTGGGGACAATTAGTGCAAAAGCATGGAAAAGAGAATGGAGGATGATGCACTGTAAGTAATACGTTACTGCTTAGTCATAGAATTCACAGAGGAGGATAATGTGTAAGACTAGGAAAAATTAAAATGACAATTTTATTATTATAGTCTGATATTATTACATATTAGTGAATTATTATTGCTATTTATTATTATTATTATTCCTAGCAACTATATAGCACTTAAAGCAAAGCAATTTACATGCACTATCTTGTTTGATTGAGGTAAAAAGGGGGCAGGTCATGAAAGACTTGCAATGCAATAGTTGATTTTATATTTGATCCTGAAGGCAACACAGAGCCATTAGAGTTTGCTAAGTAGGAAAATGACATGACTATACCTGAAGTTTAGGAAACTCACTTTAACAAATGAATAGATAATAGATTGGTGTGAGGAGAAATTTGAGGAAGTTGGACCAAGTAGAAAGTAGTAGTCTAAGTGAGGTGGGAGTAGGGGAGGGGAATGTACAAGTATTACAGCTATATCAGTAGAGAATAAGGGTGATGAGATATATGAGAGATTTTGAGAAAGCTAAAATGACATATCTTGACAATAGATTGTATCCATGGAGTGAGTGTGAGGACTTGTGTGATATTGAAATTTTGTGCCTAGGTGACCGGGCTGATGGGAAAGTTCTTTTGGACATGTTGAATTTGAGGTATCTGTGTCACATGTAGTTTAAAATGTCTAAAAAGCAGTTAATAATGCATGACTAGGGCTATTTTAGGAAAGAACTAGGGCTAGATGCACCCATATGTGTACATATATAAAAACATATATATAATCTACGATGATATGATAAGTTGAACCCATTGAAAAAGATGAGATCATGAAAGATCACCAAGTTGAATTAGTATAGAAGGAAAAGGAGAGAAAATACAGGAAAGAGACTTGGAAAACACAAGGTTAGTGAGTGTGACACAGATAAAGATTCAGCAAAAAAAAAAAAAATCCTGACAGGTAGAAGAACCAGGATGAAGCATCAGTGAGAGAGAATCTTCATTCTGAGATTGTGTTTAATAATCTTAAAACCTTCAGAGAGGTCAAGAAGAGTGAGGAATCATTTAAAAAAAGAGGTCTTAGTCATGACAAATAAGAGAATAATTACTTTGGAGAGAGTTATTTCATTTGAATGATGAGGGTAGAGGCCAGATTATGGAGGGTTTAATAAAGATTGAGAGGAGAGGAAGTTGAAGAAACCAGTATAGATGGCTTTCTCATGGAATTTGTACCATAAGTGACAAATAGACATAGGTTAATGGCTTTTGGGAATGGCCAAATCAAGTGAAGGTTTTTTTTTGGAGGGGGGGAAAAGGGGTTGGATGGGACAGACATGAATATGTTTGTAGCCTACAAGAAAGGAGACAGTAGACAGGGGGAGAACAAAGATTAGATAATGGCAAGGGTTGTGGAGACAATCTACTTAAAGCAAAGGATAGGATCAAGGGTGGAGGTAAAAAAGTATGGCTTTGGCAAGGATAAGATCCACCTCTTCCTCTGAGACAGGACTGGAAAGAGAGAAGAAATATGTCTCTGTGATACAAGATGAGAAGGAAATGGGATGTCCTCAGTTTACTGACATCCTCAGTTAAGAGAATGGAGGTAGGGAGTACCATGGGAGGGATTGTGGAGGATCATGAAAGTTTAGAATAGCTACTATAGCTAGTATACTAGAATAAGAAATTGATTAGGGAAAATTAAAAGGATTTTCATGCTGAAGTGAGGTTCCACTTGAGCTTAAGTAATGCAAATTTGTATTGAACCTAAAAATGATTTCATGATTGTCCCCATGCTATTCATCAGCATGTGAATAAAAGTGAAGGATATGGCTGTTGGGAGTAAAACATGTTTGGAGTTTGGGAAATTGTGATTGATTATTGGACAATGGGGGCAAGGGCTTCAAGGGTAGAGGGTAGAAATTCACCAAGGAATGAAGACAGGAAAGGGAGAAGAATGGAAAAAAAAAGTACAAGAAGTTTAGCCTGGGAAAGAAATGAGGGGTGGAGGGAGTGGGGGTCATGGTGAGTTAGAACAGAGTTAGAGATCATAAGGTATGAGAAAAGAGGAAAAGGTAAAGTGAAGAAATTTCAGGATTCATGAAAATGGAAATAGCATATTTGAGAGTGATGGCAGGATCAAAAGTATGGTCATTCTTCTGGGCAACTGAGGTAGAATGAAGGAGTAAGTCATGGTTACTAAGTAGATTGAAGTACTAAAAGTTAGGGTATTTGGTGAAGCATCAATATCTATATTAAGGTTCCCTAATAAAAGGAGAGGAATCGAGAGAAAGACTGTGATCCAGGCCCATAATTCATTGAGAAACAAAGGAGACTTCCCTGGTGGTTAATAGATAATGTCCATCAGGATATGCACTGATTGTTTAATTTGGATAGCATGAATCTCAAAGAAGACATTGCTTAGTGATGGTGGTAGAGGAAAAGACTGGTTGAAATGGAAACCAAGAAATATTGTATCTGTCCCACCATAACTAGTGAATCAGTAGTATGAGTTAAGTATAATCAGTGCTGGACAGGGTGGAAAGGGAAGCAGTGTGATGAGGGAGAGAACCAAGTTTCAGTGAGTGACAGAAGATGAAACAAGTGAGAAAGGAAAAGTGGATGGAAGCAAGTTTTTTAAATTATGGAACAGGCATTCCAGTGAGAATAGTGGAAGGGACAGGTAGATCTAGAGTTGGACACTGAAGAGGGGGTAAGGTTGAAGGGAATGGGAGCAAAAGAGAGTTTGGTTAGGGATGAGGAATAGAGATTGTTCTGCAGTATCTGGGGATGCAGAATTGCTGGGATGGGGAGAGTATGGAGGAATGGGCTAACCATTGAACCATAAGTTCATGAAGCATGACTGGAGAGAGTGGTACATTGTGGTAGACAGGTTCTGTTCAACATCCTCTTGTGACATTCAATCCCTTGGCATGTAATGATGTTGTGTCTTCTAGGTCAGCCTCACCATAACTAGGAGTGGATGGACATATGACCTCAGGACATGTGTTCAGGAAAGAAGAAGTGGCAGTGTGAAGTAAGATGCTGAAAAAGTGTGTTTTGGGAAAAGAGTATTTGTTGGATAGCTTCAGAAGTACTGTCGAAGGCCCTAGAAAGAAAACAGAGGCCTGTAGGTGAGCAGGTCCAGATCTCATATAGGACTAGGGTAAGGCCCTTGGGAAAGAAGAATAAAAGGGCAGTGAGAGTTTAATGTTCAGTTAGTTACCTATAAATTCTGATATTCCTGGTATCATTTGAGAAGAAAATGCATGGTGTATGTGTTGAATAAAATATATACATACATACATATATACACATATATACATATATGTTATGTGTGTATGTATTAAGGGAGAGATAAAGAGAAAGAGACAGAGAGACAGAGAGAGAGAGAGAGACAGAGAGAGAATTTAACATTGCTCCATAATTATCCTAACTAATAAGCTCTGCTACTTAACTAGGACTTGTAAAAGCATAGAGGAACTGCCAACTCTACATAATGAGTTCCTCAGAAGGAGCAGAACTGAATGATTTACTGAGAAAAGACCAATAATGAGGCCTTAAATCTTCTCTATCAGGGAAATATTTGTAATTGAAACCTTAAACTAAATGTCAGAATGCCCACTGCTCTACTTACAATGGTCCATCACTGGAAGTCTGGGAAATGAAGATGACTCACCATGACTCATAGTTACTATTACCAAATGGAACAGGGAATCTAGGTTACCATTTGTGCCTTCTTAGAAAAGGAAACCTCTCACACCTCCTCCACTGCCTATGGGCATTGTACTTAGCCCAGAGGTAAGTAAGTCAGAGCTCCATACCACTGAATTTTGAAGAACATTTAGGCTGACTGGAGCATGAGGACTTATTTCCTTCCAGGAAAAGTCATAGCAGAATTCTTGTATTAGAATACAGCACAATCTGGAATAAATGATAGACATGGTTGAGAAGCAATGACCTGGGGACTTTATCTCATCTTTTCTGTTTTCAAACTTAGTACCCTTCCTTCTTTTGGAGACATTAAAGAGGTAAGAGGCAGAAGATAACAGAGGTCTTTGTCCAAGCCTAGGACATAGAGTCTATGTCTAAAATTCCAGGGTTTTATTTACTATCAGATGAGGAATTATAATGATCTACACAGGGTATTTTAAATAATAATAGCAACAATAGTATCTTTTTTTAGTTTTGGGTTCCTAGGTTAAGAGAGTTCATTGGTTTTCAGGAGAATATTTTGCAATATACTGAAATTCATTCTTTCATTTCCTCAGTACACATTTATTGATATATGTGATATTTTGGTCTCTGATTTATCATGAGGATTGCAATGATATTTTTAAAAAAATAAATGTTTTATCAATATTTTTGGACACATGCTACTTTCCAATGACCACCCACTTCCTAAACAATGTGCCTTTCCTTGAAACAAGGAAATATAATTATCCAAAACAAATCAAAATATTAGCAGTCTGTGAACACATGCTTCATCCTGCATATGGAGCCCACCACCTCTTCAATGAAGTGGAGTTTGGGATACGGACTCAGAAGATTTACATTATTGATTCTTGACAATAAAATGACATCTGATTTAATGGAATCATGTGTTCCAGTGTTACTCTCTAGTCAAGTATCTAGCAATAATTTCTCTTGAACAAATAACCTGCCTAAGGATTATATCCTTTCAACTATCCTATAGAAATCTTAAACTCAACTTATCCTGTTGTTGTTCAGTCATTTTCGGTCATGTCTAACTTTTTTTGACCCCATTTGGGATTTTCTTGGCAGAGAACTGGAGTGGTTTGCCATGTCCTTCTCTAGCTCATTTTATAGATGAGGAAAATGTGGCAAACACGGTGAAGTGACTTGCTCAGGGTCACACAACTAGTAAGTATCTGAGGCTGGATTTGAACCCCTAAAGATGAATCTTCCTGACTCTAGGTTCATCTCTCTATCCACTGAGTCACTAATTGTCCCCAACATATACTAGATGGAACTAATTATCTTCTCCCCACCATTCTTTCAGTCACCAAAGTTCTTAACCTCAAAATCATTCTCTGAGGTAGAGGTAGAAGGTAGAAGCCAGGTTGATCTCTTCTAAATGGCCACTGAAATGAGTGGCATCTCAGCCCTGGCTCATTGGAGCAACAGCAGGAAGATAAATTCAACTACTTGTAGGTCAATGAGGCTAACTGCGGGTGTGTATGCCTCAGGACATTCCAAGAGGACTAAAGCCAACTCTTCTCTTAGAACCATAGCAGTGGAGGCAGTGTGGTGCTCAAACAGCACCACGTCCTCCTCCAGGAGTCCTGAGACCAGCATGGCACATATCATTGCACACACACTTGGAGCCCTCTGAAGATAACACTCTTTATGGAATAACAGTACAACACAGTTCCAAGGCAAGTGGTGGGTCGTCCAGATTTCTGAGACCAGAGAAATCTCTCACAACTAATTGGAATTGTCCATGCCCCAGCAGAGGACTGAATGAACTCCCATTTGGAGACTGTGTAAGGAGAAGGCCAAAGCAATGAAATGAGAACACTATCCACCTCAGGCACCTGGAGAGAGTGGTACAAGGCCTGGATTGTGAAAGAGGAGCTCTGGCCCCATTTACTTTATCCAAAATTATAGTGCTAATAGCATCCACACTGCATAAAGAGGAAGAATCTAGCCCTGGCACAAGTTCCAATTCAGGAGTTAAGAATGGAGATATGAACCAGTAGAATGCAGTATTAAATACAATGGAGAAATACTATGGATTAAGGGAGTTCCAAGAGGTAAAACCAGAAGAAAAAAAATGTTCACTATAAGGAAAGCCTTGGGAGAAAATAGTACTTTGGACAAAAGAACTTTAAGTGTGTGTGTGTGTGTGTGTGTGTGTGTGTGTGTGTGTGTGTGTGTTTTAATGAAATTAAAACTTAGGGGGAAAATGATAGAATAAATAGCTTGGAATAGAACAGGGCCACTAGATAGCACAGTGGATAGAGTAGTAGGCCTGGTAAGGAAGACCCGAGTTCAACACCAGCCTCAGACACTTACTAGCTAGTTGACCTTGGGCAAGTCATTTATCTCTGTCTCAGCTCCTCTTCTGTAAAATGAGCTGGAGAAGGAAATGGCAAACCACTC
>CM053580.1:511494563-511526315 GCA_028627135.1 Pseudochirops cupreus
AGTGCTTTTGAGATTCTTTCTCCATCTGGCAAAGGCGACTTTTTAAGGCATTCTTCTCCTCATTGGCTTTTTGGGCCTCTTTTATCATTTGAGCTAATCTATTTTTTTAGGGTGTTGATTTCTTCAGTCAGATTGCTGACTCTCTTTTCATGATTTTCTTGCAACATTCTTATTTCTCTTCCCAATTTTTCTTCCACTTCTCTTATTTGGTTTTCAAAATCCTTCTTCAGCTCATCTCTAGCTTTAAGGCATTCTTCATGTTTATCGGAAGCCCCTGGTGGGGGAGCTCTGGCTGCACTCTCCTCCTCCCTCTCTTTGCCATGATCTTTCTTTTCCCCAAAGAAGGAATCTAGGGTTTGGTTGCTGTTCTTACTTTGTTTCTTATTCTTACTCATGGTTGGTCAGTCTGTGATTTTTTTTTTTAATCTCTGTGGGGCTCTGCTTGCAGAAGGGAAAGCTCTGTTCCAATTCGCTGGGGTCCTCCCAGCTGCTGTAGCTCTCAGGAAGGTGCTGGGTCCCTTTCCTACTTACTTCCGGCTCATGGGATAATGAAGACTCACAGGACTGAAAGCCCAAGACTGCGATCTGGATCCAGGCTGCTCAACGCGAGAGCACTTGGCCTCTGAACGATCACTTAGTCTCCCTGCTGTCTGCAGGCTGAGGGCACGGAAGCTGCAATGTGGTGACGGGTGCAGAACCTCTGCCTTTTGCTTTCCCGCCCTGGAGGCGTTTTGGCAGGATGCTTTTCTCCCAATACCACACAAGCCCCACTGACCTTGTTCTGAACACTGCTTGCAGCTGCCGCTAATCCACTCACTGCTCCTCTCATCTGGCCTCCCCTAGGGCTCAGCCAGTCCTTCAGGCCAGGCTGGTTTCAGTTCGCAGTGCTGATATGGTTCCTTGTAGCTGAGCTGACTTTAGTGGAAAGTATATTTGTGTGTGTTTTGGAGTTCTAGGATTAGTTTAGAGTCATATTTTATGGGTATTTTGGGGTGGCTATGTGAGAGCTGCGGTATGTTGCTGCTCCTATGCTGCCATCTTGGCTCCGCCCACCTACATTACAAATAATTACAGATTACTCCCACTCTGTAAGAGGTCTCTAGTAACAAAGGAAAACAACTGAGCATATTTAACAATACAGAGACCTTAGCTGAAAGTACATGCAGTATTCCACCTTAACATCACCCAAGTTCTCTATTTTTAAATATTTTTAATTAACAAAAACATATTTTCTCTCTCTCCTGCCCCTTACCTATTGAAAAGAGAAAAGAAAAAAGAAAAAAAATACTGTATATCTCATCCTCTTAGCTTTTCCTCAGGAGATGGGCAATATGTTTCATCATCAATCTCTTGGAATTCATGGATGGTCACTCTTGATTGTAGCTCTTATGTTTTCAAAGTCATTTGTCTTCACTGTGCTGTCACTGACTATATTGTTCCCCTACTTCTGCTCATTTCATTCTTCATCAGTTATAAAAGTATCCCTGTTTGACTCCCTAGGTTTGCTCATTGTGTATTATACCACTTTGAGGCATTGCTTAGGTGACATTGTGCTTTCTTTAGCTGAAAATGCTACGTAGCTGGCACTCCTTTTAGCTAGAGAACTAATGTTCAGCAACCTTCAGCCCAGTTTGGGTAAAGGATTCCCTCAGAATCTCACCTCTAGGCAGAGTAGATGGGAGAGGTCTAGTCTGTGTTATTTTATATTCATTCCTAATTCCAGGCCATTTTCCTCAATCAAGGCCCCTGCCTTGGCTTATGGTTGATCAATTCTGATTCAGTCAGTTCCATGTCCCAGAAACCTTTTGGCAGATAAGTGGCTAGTGACAAAGAGTTGAATGTAGTCTGTGCTCTAGATTCAAACTCATTGTTTTGAGTGCCTTTTCAAATGCAACAGAGCTATTCAAGTAGCAGATTCAATCTAAGGTGTGGAATATTTAATTTGTATCAGAAAATCTTCCCCTTTACATTTCAATATCTTTTTGTTTGTGGTCCTTTTAACTTTCCCCTTTGTTGAATTCTAACAAGGGCAAACTATTATATCAGCTACTTTTCTTTCTGTTGAGTGCTGGATTTTGTAGCATAGACAAGTTCCATTGCTCCTTTTTCATGTGATTTATTTTTTTTTAAAGAATAGTTTACTGTCAATGCAATACTCACAGTGCCTATGGTCACTATAAATATACCTGCATGATACTCAATCACAAAATATAACAGACTCTCTATATGGAAGACAGAAGCAAAAGATTTATTCTGACACCAGAAAATCAAATCCCAACACCAGGAAACCAAATCCATCATAGTAACATAGAGCTAATGCATCACAGTATAGCAGAGAGCCACACCATTCTTTAGCCTTCCCACATGCTAAGATCAATATTTACTCACAAACCTATCTATCTCCCTTGGAAGCATGCTCTCCTCCCAACCGTCTAGTCTAGCTCTGACTCCTAGGTTCCTGTGGGTTCTGCTCCACCCTTCAGCAAACTCCTCCCACCATAGGTTCAATGTGATTACATTCAGCCTATTAGGTGGCAAAGTTTATTTCCAAAGCAGGGAAGGTCTTCAAATTTCCTTAGGTTTATTAAGGGGCAGGGAAGGTATTCCAGTTCCAGTTACTATTACAAATAGTTACTTCACCAAAGAGACATGTGAAATTTTAATTCTAAAGGAGTATACTTCAATGACTATTAGTGATATTGCAGTGGCTGTTGATGTACGGAAAAGGCATATTTCAGACAGCATTAAATCCCATGTTGAAACAGGATCAATTGAAGCAAATCACAAAATAAAATGTGGCCTGAAAATAAAACACACAAAAAGAAATGACAAAGTATTGCTGAAAATTAGTCTAATTGTTCCTTGGAAAACAAACAAAAAACTTCACAGGGACCTTTCAGCTTTAGTTTTTATTGATTGCTCTACTATGAGCCATAGGTTTTTTGAAATTGGAAGAATGGTGAGAAGACCAACAATAATAATAATAATAAAGTCTCTGTAATGGTAATGGGATTTGAAGATTTTTCATGGCCCTTGAACTTGCTGACCCGGCAGGAAGGGGTGGAGGAGGAAGGAGCCAGAGCCAAGTAAAAGGGGGGCTGGAGCCAGCGAGGTGACTGGAAGTGGTGGTGGTGTGAACTTCATGTTTTTGAGCCAGCCAGAACTTCTGCTAAGGACTCCTGCTGAGGACTGCAGGGGAAGGGAACTGTGAGGGGGAAGAGGGGAGGCAGAGCTGCTGGGAGTGAGCTGCCAGATGGGTGGAGGCTGAGCAGCTACTGTGAGTGAGGAGAGGAGGATCTTTGCCTGAGGTAGACTGTTTTGTTTTGAAGGCTTGAGAATGTGGGTGTTTACTGCATTAACTATGTATGCCAACTTCGTGACTACTGTGATGGCTTTGACTTCCTGGCTTTGGGACTCAGTTTTCTGGTATTTGAATAAAAATTCTAGCTCTATCCCCCATGTAGAGAGCCTGTTAAATTTTATAATTAATAACTATATCAGCATATTTATAGTTACCGTTAAGCACTGTAAATTCTGCATTGCAGATACAGTCTCCTAACCACTGCTATGAAGGAAAGAAAAACAACACTCATAGGCAATTAATAGTGATATACTAAGATGTATAATTGTTCCATAATTACAAAAAATTCCAAATGGATATGGATTACTACAAGGTGACCTTGTACCATGAGACATATTTAAATGTTGATAATTATATTAAATAAGATGGAAGCAATAATTAACAACTTGGGAACTTGTTTGATTTGAAACTTATTGAAAACTTTATAAAATTAAAAACTTATAAATCAAGGTCAGATTTGATAGAATAAACATTGTCAATTCAATATCCAATGTGATTAAATTATATTTTGATCATGAAGCATTTTAGAATATAAGTTAAAACTCTGGAAACCACAGCTGCCAGTGATTCACTCTCCTGAAGTCTGCTCTGGCTATTCTGGGCCACTGGTCAGGGCCACCCCAGGTCTGGGTCCTTGTGACTCATGCAGGACTGCTCAGCCCCTAGCCAAGTGCTATAGACCGTTGCTGTCAGCCTGCCAGGCTGCCTGCAGTGGGATATTTGCTTCTTTGTCACTTTGTGGATTCTATAGCTCTAAAATTTGGTTATAGTCATATTTTACAGGTATTAGAGGTGGTTGGAGTGGGAGCTCAGAAAATTCCTGCTTTTACTCTACCATCTTGGCTCAGCCCCCTTCTTAAAATTTTAAGGATGAAAAAAATGTGTAAGGTTTATTGGATAATTCAATGTCATTTGTTGTTTAATTGTTTCGGTTGTATCCTACTCTTCATAACCCACTTTTGGGGTTTTCTGGGCAAAGATATTGGTATAGTTTGCCATTTCTTTTTCCAGTTCATTGGACAGATGAAGAAACTGAGACAAATAGGTTTAAGTGAATTGCCCAGGGTCACAGAGCTAAGTACGGTTCTGAGGTCACATTTGAACTCAGGTCTTTCTGACTCCAAGTCTGGCACTCTATCCACTGTGCCACCTCGTTGTTCTAGATAATTCATTACATTTAGTTATTTTATATTGTTTTAGTTAATTTTCATGCCATCAATTATCTAAGTAGTTATTGAAGATGAAGAACATGGGTCATAAAAAAAGATTGCTAGATTTTAAGGCATAGAATCCTAGAATTACAGAATTTGAAAACTAGAAAAGGTCTCAGTAGCTATCTAGTTCAACCCATACTATAACATTCCTGATAAGTTGTCAATCAGTATACATTCTGTTTGAAGACATCTAAGCAGAAAGATCCTATCAACATTCTGGAGAGCTCATTCCCCTTTTGGACAAGCCTGATTTTCAGGAAGTTGTGGTTTTTTTTTTTTGTTTTGGAATGGTGAGTAATTTGGACTCTCTGCAATATCCTTCCATTATTTTCGGTTTTGGCCTCTGGAACCAAATAGAAAAAGTCTAAGCCTTCTCCCAAATAACAATCCTTCAAATGCTTGAACTAACATGATGCCTTCTTTTCTTCACTTATTTCTAATGATATATATGTATGTTATTAACGTTAATAATTTTCTTCATCCTGGTTGCTATCCTCTGAACAATTTTCAGGTTATCATTGTCTTTCTTAAACTGTGGTTTCCAAAACTGAAAAAATTACTCAAGATGAGTTTTATAAAGGCAGAATACAGTGGGATATTCAGCTCCCTATTCCTGGAAGTTATGACCCTCCTAATGCATTGGGGGGAAAAACAGTTGAACAACACAGGTATCCTGAGGTACCCCACTGGAGTCCTTCCCTCACGTTAACACTAAATGACAAAATAATGACTGTTGGAGTCAAGCCATCCACCCAGTTCTGAATTCTGCTTATTGCAATATTATCTAATGCATATCTCTCCATCTTCTGCACAAGATAATCAAGAGATACTTTTAAAAGTGCTTTGCTAAAATCTAGGCAAATTATATGCAATGAATTACATGAACGATATTGGAGTGAGTAGAGTTGAGTTCAACATGTGGGCTGTGTGACCTTAGCTAAGTCATCACCTCTCTGAGTCTTTTTCTTCATCTGTAAAATGGACACAATAATATATGAACTATCTATATCTTAGCATTATTAGAGGAAAGTTCTTTGTCAAGTATGGAGAACATGAAAGTTGTAATTATTTGTTTTCCTTGATGTCTAGAGCACTCCCAGAAGCTAAGCAGGTGGCCAATAAATAATTTTAAATTGAATTTGTTCATTCAAAAAATATCTAAGAACTATGTGAGGTAGAATATTTAAGTATAAATATTTCATAGTCTTCAGAATTAAAAGATTTGGATTTTAGTCACAACTTTTTAACTTGCTACCTATGTGATCCTTGGCAAGTGTCTAATTTACTGGATCTCAGTTTTTGTTTTTTTAATTATTAAATGGGGACAGTAATGCTTGTCCTACATTCCCCATAGAACTGTTTTGAGAAATCTCGATTATTACTTATATCATATAACCCAAATTACTTATTTCATTTAACCCTAATTTGTCTGCCTTAGGTTTTAGTCATACTGCCCTCCTGATTGGTCCTTGAACGTTGCATTCAGTTTCCTAATTAAATTATTGATCACTAATTAATTGCAATTAAAAATTAACATACATTTAATATATTAATATATAATTCCATATCAAATGTAAAGATCAAAATCGTTTATATTAAATTAATTAGTAATTTTCTTTCCATGCCAAAGCTTGCCTGAAATAGACTCTCTTCTAACCTCCCCTCTTAATCTCCTTTTCTTCCAAGTACAGGAAACATAGATGCCCAGTGATTAAGGAATGAATAAAGAACTCATTACCCTAAAATATTAATTCACTATATGAAGAAAAAAAATGTTGATGTCAGAGAATCTTGGTAAGGCACATGAATTAATAAGTAGAAACTGGAAAATAGCCCACAATAGGTACAATTATATAAAATGAAAGAATAGTAAAAAACATGAAAAAATCCTGCACTGTGTAATTTTAATGAGCAAGATTAGTTCTACAGAAAATAGGAAAATACAGTCTCCTTCCTTCTCAGCGGAGGTGCGAGTCACATGTTTGCAATATCGCACATACTTCTGCTATTCATTTTGCTGAACAATTTTTTGGTCTATTTTGTATCTTTCAGTTTGGTTCTTTGTTACAAGGGATAACTCATCAGATAAGAAAAGAAGAAAAGATATAGTCAGCTAAGGGAAGGGGAATAAAGAAAATAGCAAAAAAAAATTTAAAAAATGAACAGTAAAGAAAAAAATAATCTAGGGGCAGCTAGATGAACCAGTGAATAGAGCACTGGCTCTGCAGTCAGGAGGACCTGAGTTCAAATTTGACCTTAGACACCTAACACTTACTAGCTGTGTGACCTTGGGCAAGTCACTTAACCCTGATTGCCCTGCCTTCCCCCCTCCAAAAAGAGTTTTAAAAGAGTAATCTAGATCCTGATCTCCTTAAAGGTATGGACTGTGTTTTGCTTTGTTTTCTCCTTTCTTTATAACCCCAGGACTTACCACAGTGTCAGGGACACAGTAGGTACTAAACAAATGCTTGTTTGATAATTGCAAGACTGGAACTTCAAGGGAAAAAAAAAGTTTTTCTATCTCCAGCATCTAGCATAGAGCCTGGCACACAGTAAGGGTTTATAAATGCTTGTTGACTTTAATTGAAAGTGCTTTGCAAACTATAAAAAGTTGTATATGTATATGAGCTATTGCTATTTCAATGCCCCAGGTTTGATTTGAGTTAAATTGAAGAATTTGTCAGGAATCCAAAGGACTAAACTTTTATTTTTTAAAGTATGTAGTTCAGAGTGACCTAGGTCAAGGACACTGTTTTATCTTGACAATGAAACAAAGAGTTCCCATTAAAAGGCAAATACTTCGATTCACTCAGCTGAATAAGATTGCAGTTAAATAATCTTAACTGATTAAACTCAGAGAATTGGGGAAAAATATACACATACACCAGACACACACACACACACACACACACACACACACACACACACATCACACACCCATATAGAAAAGTGCAGCCTTGTCATAGCCTCTGGGCATTTTCACTTGCTTGGGATCCCTGCCCCTTCCTCCACTAATATTACCAATTCCTCACTGTGTTGTAGAGGTGACCCTGGGTCCCAAGGTACCACCAGGCTGGAAAGGCTTCGGTTATAGGCCTGGCAATGATCTCTGCATTGGTGATGCAAGGGCAAGTCTAGTTTAGTTCAAAGTCTTGGCACAGTGGATGGGTGATAAACTTGGATTTAAGAAGACTTGAGTTCAAATCTTGCCTGAAACAATTGCTAGTTCTATAATCCTGAATAAGTCTCTTGACCTGTATGACTGTTAGTTTCCTCATTTGTAAAACAGGGATAACAATAGGATCTACCTCACAAAGTTGTTGTGAGGATGAAGTGAGATAAATACATGTAAAGCTCTTTGCAAATCCTAATGTAATAATAAACATATCTATTTGTAAAGGCAGCATATATATATATATGTATATATATATATGTGTGTGTGTGTATGTATGTGTGTACATATGTATATGTATGTGCATAAATGCATGTGTACTTTGTTGCTGTTGTTGTTTGGTCTTTTTAGTCATGTTTCACTCTTTGTGTCTCCATTTGGGGTTTTCTTGGCAAAGCCACTGGAGTGGTTTCCCATTTCCTTTTCCATCTTATTTTAAGGATGTGAAAACTGCGGCAAAAGGGATAAGTAGCTTACCCAGGGTCACAGGACAAGTAAGTGTCTGAGGCCAGATTTGAACTCAGAAAAATTGATGTTTCCTGACTCCAGGCCTAGTGCTTAGTCTGCTGTACCATCTAGCTTCCCTACCTGTATGCTGGCTCTTATTCATCATCAGAAGGTTGGCCACCACAGACTGAGGAAACCAACTACAAGTGCAGCTCATTAAAGAGTCTAACAAGGCTTGTAGAGATTGGGACAGGGCATTCACTCTGATAAGATCCAGATCTCTCAGAAATGTGAAGTATAACTTTTCATTTATTTTTACATCTTCAACTTTCAGCATTTTGTTCTGTAACAGGAAAGAAAAAAGTGCTGATAATTTCACAGAATCATAGAATCTGAGCTTCTACAGGCTCAGCCACATTAACACCTCTTCTTAATTGATCTACTGCCCTTGTAAGACTGGTTGTTAAAGTCAAGCTTGTGCTAACACATTTTTAATGATTCTGCATGGACTGTAGCATTTTCCTCTCAATTTTAGCCCCTGTGCATTATTCATTCATTCAACATTCATATGCTGAACTCTTGCTTTCTATATGGTTCTGTATAAATCAGTTTGACCTCCTGAGTTTTATGTTTCTATCAATGTCTTTCTTCTAAATTAGCAGGGCTTCAAACTTTAATATAATCTTTGACTCCTTTCTTTCACTTATCCACACATTAATTAGTCACGAAGTCTTATGAATTTGATATCTTCAATATCTCTTGTAACCCCTTCACAGAATCAAAGTAATTTCAGATTTAGGAAGGAACTCAAAGGACATCTAATACAACTGCTACTTGAACAAAATACCTTCCACACCATACTTTATGAAGGGTCGTCCAGTCCTTTACTGATTATCTGTGTAATGCCACTGTGATTCTGGCTCACCATCCACTTTACTCTCACTTCTCCTGCCAGGGATTCTCTGGAATCTTATAGGAATTGAGGTAGTCTCTGGTCTTCTGTCATTGACTCAATTCCCCACCTCCCCCATTATGTTCTGGCCCCTTTTGAAGGCCCTGCTCTGTTTAACCATTTAACATCAGATTAGTTTTACCAAGGACTATTTACTTCAAAAGTATAATAAAAACAAAAACATTTGTACCAACTTGCTTGTACCATCTAGGTCATTGGGTAGAAGAAAAGGATTAGTCCCATGGCTTATCTCAATTTCTATATAGCATTAGTCCAAAACCACACTGGTCTTGTATCCTTTACCCGTCAGGCCATTGCTGTTGGACTTTGTGTAATACTCAACCTGGATTCCTGGGTTGCTGACTTCCTATGACTTGAAATCTTGGGTTGGGGACTCAAGTCCCTGCATTTAAAACTGAAAAAAGACAAAACAAAACATAAAACAAGACCAGAGGCTTAAGTCTCTTTTGTGGGTCCATGTGCTCTAAAGGTGAAAGAGGTGGTGGCCCTCAGGTCCTCTCCCCTTAACGCATGATATCATTTGCAGTGAATGAAGGAACCCTTTACTCTTAGATGTGAATGCTAGAAAAAAAGTAGATGATGCTCAGTCAGATAGTTTCAAATACACAGATAGTTCAATTATACAGCCAATGAAAAAGGCTGCTCTCCATCCCGGGGCAGACCAGCATAGAATGTCCATGCTTTAACCAATGCTCCTGTCTCACAGAGGCAAGTTCCCAGTTTCTTCCTTATGAGTGACTCCGTTTTAGACGGTCTGAAGATGAGCCAACTCTGTTATATTTAACATGAAAGGTAATCAACCACTACCTATAGAGGCAACATATCCCACCTTTAGATACTCCTGAAAGTTAAGAATCTTTTAATGCTGATTTTAGTTTTTCTATTATTTATACATTGTTACTAATTCTTCCCCCTGGGACCTGATCAGAATAAGTTAAGTTACTCTTCCATATGCAAATCCTTCAAATACTTAAAAACCACTCTCATGTCCACTTTAATTCTTCTCTTCTCTAAAAAAAATGTCCATTGTTTCTTCAATTTATCCTCATGTGAAATACAAAATAATCACCTACCTAGTCAAGAAAAGTGAAGACACTTGACTAAGATTACATAGCAAATAACAGTCAATACTGGTGCTGGAACCCAGATCTTTGCACCCTAAAGATCATCCATTCTTTACATTTTAAAATATTCAACTTCATGTACTAGGAACTTAATAAATATTTATTAAATAAACAAGTTCAATTTCATCAGTATTTATTAGCACCTCTAAGGTCCCTAACACTCTTCTAGACATTGTAGGTGGGAAAATAATAAAAGCTTCTGTTTATAAAGTGCTCCAAAGAAGTTTATTCCCCTAAATTCTCAGAGGTAGGTTGTGGTCTGATTAGGGAAGATTATAGTAGGACTGTCATTTCCATAGTCCTGAACACCATGCCTTTCAAAACACAACTTAAAATGTCATTAGCATTCCTAACATCCATATCACACTACTGACTTATATTTAGCTTGCAGTCCATTAAAACATCCAGATCTTTTTCAGAGGAATGGCTGTAAAGCCATTCCTCCCATTCTTGTACTTGTGAAATTTTTTTTTCTGAAATCAAGTGCAAGACTTCATATTTATCTCAACTAAAGTTGATATTATTGGATTTTGCCCAATGTGTTAGCTTGTTAGTTATTTTGGGATCTTTTTATTTTATTTTATTTTATTTTGTCCTTGTGATTCTGTGATCCTGTTTTCCACTTCCACTTGAATCACTCCGTTCAGAGCTATCTTGTATCTCCTCTGGACTATTGAAGTCATCTCCTAACTAGTCTCCCTATTTCTAACTTCTCACTTTTCTATTCAATACCTCATTAAAAAAAAAATACAGTTCTGTGTTTCACTTCCCTGCCCAAAGGTTTTCAATACCTTCCTCTCCATTGTATAGACTAAGGATAGAGTTGACATTTCTTTGGTGGTTGGTGTTCAGACACCCTAATCTGGGGTTTTATTAATCATATATATTTTCTCCCATCTTCCCTTGGCTTACTCTTTCTTCTAACTAAACTGGAGTAATTGATATATTTGAATTAACACCTATATACCCTTGTTCATGCTATTTTTTATACTTAGAATTCCTTCTGTTCTGTCTACACCTCTCAAAAATCTTAGTCATACTTTATTTCATAGCTCAAATACCACATACTTTATTAAGCCTTCCCTGATTTCTCCCTCCTCCGAGTTTACAAAGAACTTTGCTTTTAGTTTGCCTATCCAGAATAAAAATCTATTCTATTTTGCACTAGAATTCCTCAATTATGTGGTTATCTTTAAATTATAAACTTCTTGAAAGCAAGGATTTCTCTTCTTTGAGTGGTCTTCTTACTGTCATTCATCATGTGCATAGTAGACTCTGAAAAACTGTTTTATTGAATGAATGAATGTTTCATCTTCATAGTCAGTATGGAGATATAACAGAAAAATAGATCCTGTCACATCCATTTTAATGGTAACTTGGAAGATGCTCATAAAATATATTTCAATAGTATTTTAAGACGAATAAGTGGATGTTATAACAATTTTGTTAAGTTGGGAGTATAAATATTATAATCCCTGTTTTTAATAAAATTGAGGCTCAGAAATAAAATTATGTCTCCAAGATAACATAATTAGTACATGCGATGACTAGGACTCAAACATAAGTTTTTTGACACTGAAAACTCCCAATCAAGGATGAAGTTAACAACTAAAAATCGAAGAATAAATTTGTACTTCCTTTTTTGCCATGTTCTCAAGTAAAACCAAGTAAATCAGTAGTTAAAATGGGTCAATACCAGGAATAAAGGATTTTTAGGGGAGGTTAACTCCAGTATTGTACCGTCAAAATTGCCTTATGGACATCTACACTTGGTGGCCCCACAACCATCTGAAAGATAACATTTTCAAACTAGAACTTTACCTTTAAAAGATCTCTTATCTAAACCTCCCTGGTTCTGCTAAGTGTACTGCCATCCTTCCCATTACCAATGTTTCCAATCTCAGTCACCCTCTATTCTTCTCTCTTTCTTCTTGCCCTGAAAGAAATTGCACGTCTTATCAATCCCACCTCCACAATACCTCTGCTACCTATTCTACTCTACTCAAAAATCTACCACTATTCTGACTCTCATAACTTCTCGTTTGCACTACTGAAATAGTTTCCTAATTGTATCACACACTTTTATTATCTTTTTTAAAAATTTGTTCTCCAACCAGCTGTCAAAATTAAATGAATAGGTCTGAACAAATCATTCTCCTCCTCAAGAATTTTCAGTGGCTCCCATTTATATCCAGGATAAAATTTATCTATATCTATATCTATATCTCTGTATTATGTATATACACATACACACATATGTATATGTATATATACATATACACACACATTTACTTCTTAGATATGCATTCAAACCCTTCACAAAATGGCCCCAACTTATCATTCAAAATCAGTTTTACTTGATTGTCCTTTACAAATTTTGTGTTCTAGTCAAACCGGTCCTAAAAGCTGGTATTCCGTTCCTTACTTGTATCTTTGCCTAGCCTGTCCACTGTGCCTAGTGCATTCCCTTTTCTCCCCTGGTTCGAAGCCCCAGCTTCCTTCAAATGACCTCATGTGCCACTTCTGAAAGAAGCATGAGTGCTTAGCTCCATCTCCCTGCTCCAATTATGTTTGTGCAAATTGTGCACAACTGTACAAAGTGTATTTTATTTATCCGTGTTGTGTTTCCAATTATTTTGTAAGATCCTCAGTGACAAGGACTTCTTCCTTTTTGTCTCGATGTTCTTAGCAATTTGAATAGTCCCTTGCACATAAACAGGTACTTGTGGAGTTAGATTCAATGTGTTTGGTTGAACTGAACATGTTAGGGTACTAAATTACCGATGAACACCATACTCTCGTCAGGAACAACTCCAAGCCCACAAAACGGTTGAGGACAGAGTCAAAGTCTCAGGGCTTTTAATTCACTCTGAAAATGAAAAGTTGAGATTTAACCTTGAATTTTTATCGAGTATGCCCAGATACATACCCAGGGCAGGAAAAGACTTTAAAAATACAGACAAAATCTCCCTCACCTGTGTTACCTGAATAATGGAAAATCTTTCATCTCTGTGCTAATGAGTCTCTTTTTAAATGGAAGGAAGCTTGCCAAAGTGAAAACAACGCCTGGTTTGGAGTCAGAAGACTTTGAATGCATTTGGTTCCCGGCTTCTACCACCTCTGACCTATTTGACCTTGGCAATTAAACTGTAAAAAGAAGACACTTGATTCTATAACCTCTAGTATCCCTTCCAGCTCTTGCTCTATTATCTAATTAACCTACAAATCACAGAACTTCAGATTCTGAAGGAAAACTTGACTTCTTTAGCCCAATCCACATCTGATTAAGAATCTGGTCCAAAATATCTTTGGCAATTGGTCATTAAATCTTTGTTTAAAGACTTTCTAAGAGGAGGATCCTATTAACTCCCAACTTAGTTAATTCCCCTTTAAAGAGTTCCAGGAAGGATCCTTGCCTTACAATGAGCTAAAATCTGTGTCTTTGCAAATTCACCCATCTGTCTTGCTCTGCCCTGGGAAGCCACACAGAACCTACACTCTGCTCCCCTGGTTTCTCAGGATACTCATAGCACCAGAAAATGTCAGAGCTGAAAAGAACCTCATATATTCTCTTTTCCAAACCCTTCCTTTGGCAGAAGGGAAAACAGAGGGCCAGAGAGAAGTACGCTGGTCAAGACTGCACAGCTAGTTAACGACAGTCCACAGAAGTTAACTGCCACGCAAACATGAGCCAGGTCTCCTGTTTCTCGGTATAATGCAATGCTCTTTCCAGTAGAGTGGATTTCTCATTTCTGTGGTTTGGAGCAAGGTATTTTTCAGCAATTGCAATTAATATTTAAAACAATTTCCTGATAAGCCTCTTACCAAAAAAGAAAAAAAAAAGAGCAGAGAACTCCTCCATAGAGCACTTAATTTATGTTCTTTAGCCAGGCTCACATTTTAGTTGGTAAATATACAGCAACTTGACTCTGTGCTTGATTAGTGAACGCCCATGAATTCTACATTGTATATTTTCAGCAAGTGGACCACATCTAATTCAAATGGCTTTTAATGGCTCCTGTTTTTCTCTTAACAGCTGTTCTATGGAATGGAAATAATGTCACCAGATCCTCAGTGTTTATGGAGAAACTCAGGAGCAGGATACATTCTCTGGTATAGTTATTTCTCTCTAGGATGCCAGTGTAGAACCTGAGACTTGAATCCTATGAAATTCATTTAAACTAACAAAATTTCTTTTATTTTTTGGCCACTGATGAGAATCTAATTTTTATAGTTAATTGGGGACATTTTGCCACAATTCCCATCACCATTTCCACACCAGGAATGGGCCCAAGTCTGTCAGTAATTGAATAGGACAGTGTGACTAGAGAAAGACTCCTCCTTAGAAAAGAGGGCACAGCACATACTGAAATCTCCGAGACTGACCAGAGATTGTGCTTGATAATGCCCAAGTTCATCAGAATACACAATTCTAAGAGCCAGACAGGAGGAAGTAATGGGATGTCTAAATTTCATGATTTTGAAACCTCTAGCAGAGGAGAGAGCAAGAGAGAAGGAGAAAGAAAAAGAAAGAGAAAGAGAGAGAGAGAGAGAGAGAGAGAGAGAGAGAGAGAGAGAGAGAGAGAAAGAGAGAGAGAAAGAATATGAGAGGGATGAGAAAGTGTTATCAAAGATGTAACTTTCATTGATATTGAAGTATGATATCATAACTGCTTAACTTTGTGATGAATGCTATGCTTGCAGACCCTGGCACATTAAAGGGCAGTTTAATGCATGAAACTTTACTGCTGAACTCATTGTCCAGAGGAATTAAAATACAGACTTTCAGGGAAAGTCACACAGGACTATGAGATACAGAATTGCACTGTGGGGTCTCCTGTCAACACAGAAATGTTCACTTTCTTCAATCCTTAAACAATTAAATATGTAAAGGGAAAGGAAACAGATTGACCTTAGATTTAAGGAGAGACAGATCCTTTAGGGGTGGGTGCAGGGTTTGAAGGGGAAAGAGTATCTGACCTGGGCTCTGTAGTGCCAACACAATATTCACAACACTAATGGCAACTGTAAATATGCCGGCATGGTTCTAAATCACGAAATATAAAAGATTCTCCATATAGAAGAAAGAAGCAAAACAAGTTTTCAGATACCAGAAAACCAGATCATAATATCAGGAGATCAGGAGACATCATAGCAACACAGAAGTTAATACACCATAACATAGCAGACAGCCACACCATCCTTTAGCCTTCCCACAAACTGACAATCACAAACCTAGCTGTCTCCCTAGTGAATGCATCCTCTCCTTCCTCCAGCTAGGTGCTCTGACTCCCAGCTTCCTGTGGGCTCTGCTGCACCCTTCAGCAAGCTTCACCCACAATGTAATGGGAATGGGAATTTAAAGATCTTCCCTGCTTTGAAAACAAATTCTGCCCCCTAATAGACTGAATGTAATCACATGGAGCCTGTGATGGGAGAAGTTTGCTAACAGGTGGAGCAGAGCCCACAGGAAGCTTCTCTGCTTTGAAGATAAACTCTTCTCCCTAATAGACTGAATATAGTCACATGGAGCCTGTGGGGGGAGGAGTTTGCTGAAGGGTAGAGCAGAGCCCACAGTAAGCTGGGAGTCAGGGCTAGAGAGACTGTGGGACAGAGAGGAGCTCAGGCAAAAAGATAGAGAGGTTTGTGAGTAAATATTGATCTTGTATGGGTTTGTGGAAAAGCTAAAGGATAGCATGACTCTCTGCTGCATTGCAGTGCATTAATTTTTATGTAACTTTGATGGATTTGGTTCCTAGTGTTGGGATTTGGTTTTCTGGTGTCTAAATAAATGCTTTGGTTCTGTCCTCTATATGGAGAATCTGTTATATTTTGCAATCAAACGTCATGCAATATTTATAGTCATAGTCTTTATCATGATTATGGGTACTGTAAATATTGCATTAGCACTACACACATATGATTACATTCAGCCTATTAGGGGGCAGGAAACATCTTGGAAGCACGGTAAGTCTTCAAATTCTCTTAGGCTTATTAAGGGCCATGGAAGATCTTCAAATTCCCATTACCATTACAGGCTAAAGGAAGAGAATGTTCTTTCATTCATTTTTATTCAGAGGACTCTGGTTTCTTCTTTTAGAATAATATTTGGAAGATTTTTTAAAAATGGGGAGCTCATATTTAAATTAAAATTATGAATGTTTTCCTTACAACTCTATAATGTAGATTATGAAAGAACTACCATCATTTTACAGATGAGCATGCTGAGGGAGAGAGAAGCAAAGAAACTTGGTTTGGTGAGATAATACCTTTTGCTTGCACATTCACTTCTTTATGTCTCAGCAGTCAACTGAAAAGCTTTTCTTCAACACTTAGGGATAGAAGATAATCACAGAATATCTGAACCTGCGCTACACTGGAGAAGGTCCTCTCCATTACATGTCATCACATACTATCAGCAGCAGGCTCATTGCTACCACTACCAAATCCCTTCCCAGTGTTCCAGCCCCCACCCCACTCCTACCACCACCACTCCCGTCACACGTATTGGATTGGCAGCTGGCAGGGAGGTTCTGTAAAGTCATCCACTAAACTCCCATGACAAAAATATTAACAGTCACCATGTAAGTTGACCAACTTTACAGATAGTCTCTTTCTGTAGGGTCTTACCACAACCCTGTGAGATAAGTGCTATTAGTGCCCTCATTTTATGGAAGAGGAAACTGAGGCAAACAGAGTTTAAGTGACTTGCCCAAGGTCACACAACTAGTGAGTACAAGGTGGAATTCAAATTCAGGTATTGCTTTCTAACCGCTATACCATGTGGCTTATTATATTGAAATTAACTACACAGGAAATGATGAGCAAGTTTAACTGGATATATTGAAGATTTTTTTAAAATGGTGAAGTAAAATAGAAGGGAGAATCTCAATTAAAGCACGTCCCACTGCACCTTCTCAGATTACTGAAACAAATAGACACGTATGGTAGCTAATTTACCAAAATAATAATATAAAGATAATAAACTTTCATATTTGTAGGGGGCAATGTAGAGCACCAGCTCTGAGGATCCACCACCCCCAAAAGGGATGTGGATCCAGGCCAAGGTCTCCCTTGAGCCTGTTCATATCCTCCTGGGCTCACTATCTCAGGATGTGGGCTCACCATCCTCCACTCATCATCCTTCAGAGCAAGGGAGGCTCGGAACATTCTGGCTGTCCCTGAAACCCTGGCCACTTGAGCGATATATAAAGTAGTGACACATGAGATAAGAGAGCAAGGAAGTGTCCCACAGGAATGGCCTCCTAAAAGGTTGCAAGCTAGGCACCTACTGTAACAAACTATGTGAAGTTTCCCATGAGAAAGTACGATGTAAGTGCTTTAGCTATAGTATATAAACCCTTACCCTCAGATGCTTAGTTGGGACTTGCTTAGCATGCATGCAATAAAAGTATGAATGCTTTCAATCTCTGCCTGACCCATGACTCTTCATTCACACTCTCACGTTTGGTTGGTGCTGTGAGGTGCAGGCTTCACATATCTGACCTTAGGGACTCAAATTTCATTAATAAAATGATACCCCATCTGATGAAGGATTTTATCATAAGAATTCTCTGGTCAAAATGAAAATTGGTTACTATAGTTTTACAGTAGCTTATTGAGTCAATGTTAGCCTTTGAGGTCTTATCTGAGATGAGTTTCTCAAGTTAGTTATCACCTTGACACATAGAAATAAGAACCCTGAAGGAATAAGATATTGGACCATTTATTTTTTATGGAAGGAGGGATGATGATATTGGCATAACAGCAATGCCTCACATTTGTTTGTCACTTGACAGTTTATAAAGTGTTTTCCTCATGGTGGCCTTTCAAAAAAGATAGCCCAAGTACTATAATTCCCATTTTACAGATGAGCCAAGTATGACAGAGGAATGAAGTGACTGACTCCCAGTTCCATGGAGAGTTAGCAGCTGAGCTAGCACTCATATAACTAGATCACTCCACTATTGCAATTTGGAGTCGTCAAGAGGGTTAGGGGTTAACTTAAAGAAGAAGACATGGGAGCCCGGAAAAGACAAATGAGGAGGCTGCCAAAGGCAGGTTTCCTCACCTTGCAGTTTTCCCCAAAGCTGAGAGTTTGCTGTGCTATATGTTGTAAGACAAGAAGTTGCCAAGGCTGTGGCACAAAATTGAGCAAAATCCTTGAGCACTCCCAAAATGGATGAAAATATCATTGTGATTCACTAGTGGAGAACATTTTAATGTTTTTATAATAAATCAACAGTGAGTTAATTTCATTCCCATCACAAGGGCAGGAGATAGGAATATTGTCCATTAACGTGAATTACAGTTGTCTGGGAGCCATTACTTCTACTGGCCATATTAATAATCATTTCTGGATCCTTGGGGAGCTTGGCCACTAGATAAAGCTTTGGGGCATTTGTATGACATTTTTCTTCAAGGCAGATTGATGTCATGGATGGTTCACCAGTTCACTCAGGAGACTTGGGTTTAAGATCCTGGCAAGATCAACAATTGAATTAAAATACAAACAAATATGAATTAAGTGCCCACTATTTATGAGTTTGAGGACAGTGAATAAATAGCTGGCTGAATAAATGAGTGGATTCAATTACCGCTTCAAGCACTTGATTCTACCATCCCCACTAAAAGTCATCTGATGTTACTCCTTCCATTTCTAGCTAAACTTCTTAAAAATGCCATATGTAATTGGCTTTTTCCACTTTGATCATTCTTTTATAAAGTCTTCATTCTGGCTTCTAAACTCATTACTCAAATGAAATTACCTTCTCTAAAGTCACCAATGATCTCTGAATTGCCAGTCTAATGACCATTAGCACGACTGGCACGTATTAAATACTTTATAATGTTTTGTTAACCAATTGACTACATTTGGCACTATTGACCGTCTAGATAAGCTCTCCTATCTAAGTTTTTATGGGACCTTCTCTCCTGGTATTCCTTTCTTTTCTGGACCACAAATTTTCACTTGCCTTTGCTGAATCTTCATTTATGTCATACCAACTAATTGTGGGTATCACCTAAAGCTCCAGGCCTTCTCTTTTCCCATGATAGAATCTCACTTGGTGATTTCATCAAATCCCAGTTGCTCAGTTATGATATCCAGTCAGATATTTCCCAGATCTATATATACAGCCCTAGCATCTTTATCCTGAGATCCAGTTCCCCATTTCCAGATGCCTTTTGGACACCTCAAAGTGGTTTTCCATAGACTCCTCAAATTCAACAAGTCTAAAACACAACTCATTACTTTCCCCAAAAACTCTCTTTTCATTTCACTTTCTCAGTTACATCTACTCTGAACCATTGTCGCTTGAAGTTCCTGACATGGTACCTTCTATTTCTCATCTTCTTGTCTTCTTACTGATAGTCCTGCGTGCCTGGAATGTTCTCCCTCAACACCTCCACATTTTGGTTTCTCTGGCTTCCTGCACATCTCAGGATGCTTCTCATCTTCTGCATGAGCTGCTGCTTAGACCCCACCTTCTAATGACTCCCCTTCCGAAATTACCTTCCATCATCTCTATATAGCTTTGCTATATGTGCCATTATTTACATGTTTCCTTTCTCATTTCAATGTGAGCTCTTGGAAGGCAGAGGCTCTTTCTGCTTTTCTTTGTTATATTAGAACTTAGCATTGCACCTTGTACAGAGCAAGTGCTCAATACATGATTTTGGGGGGGTTGATTTGTATAAGAGACCCTCAAATCCATCTAAGCACTAAGCATTTTCATTTTCATTCAGTGTCTGAAAGCTACAAAACAAAAGACTAACAGTTATCTCACTGAATCATAAAGAATAATGAAAAAATAAGCATACCACCTATGTACCATATAATATAAATGAATACAATTTGTGAGATATACATATACATTTACACATATTTATGTGTTCAAATAAAACTATGTTTTCCAAATGTATAGCTAAAGTAATATTATGAGAAATTGAGCAGTACAGAAAAATCTCAGTGTAAACTTCTTTTATTAATGGAGATAGGTATTGGTCTCCAAACTACAGATATATAGAGTTTCCTGGGTTAAAGAGGTTAAATAGCTTCTTCATTTTCACACAGTGAAAGGACGAATTAAGGGTATGGATTGAATTTTTTTCTACCTGTCTATGGTATTTGACACTGCTGATGACCCTCTCCTCCTGAATATTCTTTCTTCTCTGGGATTATATAAGATTATTTAAGATTTTATAATTTAAGATTATAAGGTTATGTAAGACCATTTTCCATTAAGACCTCCCATATTGCCTCTTCATGGCATAGGGATTGCCCTGAGTTCTCAGAAGTTAAACCCAAACTATGCCAACCCTGGTGCCTGTCACCAATCTATAATATTGAACTACCTGTTTTTCATCTAGGAATCAGCATAGCTAAGCTTGGAGAAGCTCAATCAATATATAAAGGATGGGGTGATTAATAAATGCCTATTGATTATTTGATTGTTTAAACCAGCAGTTATCAAACATTTATTATGTTCCGGACACTGTATTAGATGACAGAGATTAAATTAAACATTTCCTGACATCAAGAAACTTACATTTTATCAAGTGAGACAACAGGTACACATACATTTGATAAGACTCCCCCAGGCTTCAATTTTCTCATCTATATGATGAGGGAATAGGACTAGATTTCCTTTGAGGTCCCCACTAGTGTGGTAACTATAATGATGCTCTTACATAATAATTTTGGAAAGCATGATCACCATATGATGAATTTTTAGCAACTACAACTCATAAATATTTTCTCTTTAAGATGAAAAAAGATTATAATCTTTGTTGTTTTCAATAGCACACACATAATAACAATAACTAACATTTATATAGTACTTACTATGTGCCATACTCTATCGTAAACATTTTATAGTTATTAGCTCCTTTGATTCTCACAACAACCCTGGGAGACAGGTAATTTTGTCATCTCCATTTTAAAGAGAAGGAAACTGAGGCCAAGGTTAAATATTTTGCCTAGGGTCACACAGTGAGTGTCCAAGGCAAGATTTGAATACAGGTCTACCTAACTCTAGATCTGTCCCTCTATCCACTGCACCATCTAATAGCCACAAATTAATAACATCATAGATCCCTGACATACTGAAATAAGTGCTGTTTTTGAAAGGATACAATCCTAGAATCTTTTAAACCATGCATGACATCGATCATCATTGAATACTAGTTCAACGCCTCTCTAATGGCTAAATTTGATTCAACAAAAGTCTAAGTGCTTTTTTGTTCAAAGAGACTAAAAATGAAAAAGAATCCTGTTTTCATGAACCTTGAGTTTTACTAGGGGGAATGGGTAAATAGAACACATAGGTGAATAAGGATGACAAAGAAAGATCTAGACAAAAAGTGATAAGAATTGTGAGAGCAAAGATTTCACGGGATAAGTAGCTAGAATTTCTTTGTAGCTGAGTTTGACCTTGAAGAAACAGAAATACTTTAATAGGTTAAGATATGAACATTTCACCTATAGAGGATAGTCAATTCTAATGCTTGGAAGGAAGAAAGGAAAAGAGAGTAATCAGAGAACAACTAGGTGTTCGGTTTCATAGAAACAAAGAATGAATGAACAAATGAATGAGAATGTCCATCTCAGAAAGGATAGATAAGGAAAGATAGTGGGAATCCTTAGGTCCTCGTTTCATGGATCACATTTTCCCAGTTCTTTAAGATTTACCGAGGATTGATCCAACCATTCTGGAGAGCAATTTGGAAATAAGTGCTCAAAGGGCTATAAAAATGTGCATACTCTTTGACACAGAAATACCACTTCTAGGTCTGTATCCCAAAGAGATCATAAAAATGGGAAAAGGACCCACATGTACAAAAATATTTATAGCAGTTCTTTTTGTGATGGCCAAGAACAGGAAACAGAGGGGATGTCCACCAATTGGAGAATGACTAAACAAGTTGTGGTATATGAATGTAAGGGAATACTACTCTGCTATAAGAAATGATGAACAGGTAAACTTCAGAGAAACCTGGAAAGACTTGTAATGGACTGATGCTGAGTAAGAGGAGCAGAACCAGGAGAACATAGTACACAGTAACAGCCATAGTGTGTGAGGATTGATTTTGATATGCTTAGCCCTTCTCAACAATGCAAGGACCTAAAATAATCCCAAAGGACTCGTGATGAAAATGCCATCCACATCCAGAGAAAGAACTATGGAATCAGAATGCAGAACGAAGCAGATTATTTTCTTTTTTGTTTTATTTTATTTTTTTCTTTCTCATGGTTTTTCCCATTTGTTATAATTCTTCTATTCAACATAACTCATCTGAAAATATGTTTAATAGGAATGTACATGTAGTGCCCATATCAGATTGCAAGCTGTCTTGGGAAGAGGGGGCAAGGAAGGGGGAGAAAATTTAAAATTTAAGGAGGTGAATGTTGAAAAATAAAAATAAATAATTTAATTAAAAAAAAAAAGATTTACCAAGGGTTTTCCTCACTATACTCTTATGCAGGTCAACTGTATTTGACAGATTTGACAGATAAGTTAACAGAAACTTTAAGAGGATAAATGGCTTTTCCAAAGCATCACAGGCCAAAAAGTGAACTGAGTTCTTTCCTACTTGTGCAATTCTGCCTCCTAGTCTAAGGAAATATCATTTTATTCAACAGTCAATGGAAAGTCACCATAGTTAACTAAGCTTACTAAGTAAAATTTGATTACTAAATTTCGTAATCATTAATGAAGATTTTAATTATGGTGAGTGCAAAGTGATTCAAGAAGAGGGCATCAATAAAAGACATATTCCAGAAGATGAAGTAACGAGATGGCAGTTTATTGGATGCGCAGTTGAGAAAGAGAGTAGGTTAAAAAATGACATTGATATTTTGAATTTCAGAAATGGAAATGATCATAGATACATTGGCATAAACAGATAACTTTGGGAATAAGCAGATTTCTGAGGGAAGATGAGGAAAACAAATTTGAACTTGAATTGGTTGAAATGTAGTTAGTTCTATCTAGCATGAAGTTTTCTTTGTAGGGGTGGAATTTAAGGGAGAAATTGGGAGATAATTTATACTTATATTCCTTGCTCTTGATTCTCCTGATTTCTAGGCAGCTGAGTGGCACAGTGGAGAGAGCTCTGGGCCTTGAATTTAGAAGACCTGAATTCAAAGCCAACCTTAGACACTTAAAAGCTATGAGACCCTGGCAAGTCACTTAACCTCTGTGTGTATCAATTTCCTCAACTGAAAATGGGGATGATAATAGCACCTACCTCACAGGGTTGTTGTTAGGATCGAACACGATAATATTTGTAAAGAATTTAGCATAGTACCTGACATGTAATATACAAGCTATGTAAATGCTTATTCCTCTTCCCTTCTCTACCATGCCTTTTATGGGTTTCCCTTTATTTATGTGACCTTTCCTCATTGGAATATAAGACCTTGAGGTCAGGGAATGTCTTTCTTTTGCTTCGAATTATATTCCCAGTGCTTCTTAGCATATTGCCTGGCACATAAGTGCTTAATAAATGGCTATTTACTTGATATCTATCTGTCTTTCTATATAACCACACATATCCACATTATATATATATATGTATATATATAAGCATGCATGATATACACTCACACATTCATTTGTATGTGTCCATATATGCCTATATAAACATATTATAGACACACACATACACACATATATACAATATCTATATATTGTAATTATGCCCATAGTGAAGATAATTATGTCCAAAGATGGGCAGTCCCTAGGGAGAGTGTGCAGAAAGAAAGAGACTATCTTTGACAAGTGGCCATCTGTCTGAACCACTCTTGCTACTCACTGTCTCATGATTCAGCCTCTTTTGTTGCTGTAAAGGTTCAATTCTTAGAAAATGATTCCTTAAATTAAGCTGAAATCTGTCTCACTTTAACGTTTACCCATTGGTGCTAGTTCTATTTACTAAAGAGGACTAAGGCAAAGCAATTTTCCTGGCTCAGTAAAGCCAGAAAGAGTAATGAGGTTCAAGTTGAATCAGGTGCAAGGTGTCTTTAAATGTTGGTTTTCTGTGTTAGGAACCCACAATCATATTTTGAATTATTCCAGGAATTTCAAAGATTTTTTTTAAAGTGGAATATTTAAAACAGTCATTACAACCTCAGTGAAGCTCATGGCTAATTCTCCTTGGACAATAATCTCCTCAACGATGTGTATGCATTTTTATAGACTAAATTTTAAAGGGCAAGGAAAATTGGTTTTACCATGGAATTACATTCATTCATGCTCAGAACACCCAGTATCCTAATCTATTGAAATCATTCTCTTCTTCTGAGGACAGCTTTGGTGTTAAATCTTCCATGAAGACTTCCCTTATCTCCTCCAATTTTCCTAGAGCATTTTTCTAGAACTCTCTGTTTTCATTATCATACTTTAAATTGTCTCACTCTCATTTTTTTAAGTGTTCTTAAACACCCTCACCCCTGCCCCATTGCTCCTGTAAATTCCTCAAAGGCAAGAACAGTCATTTTACCATCTTAGTATTTCCACCACTGAGCACAGGGCCTACCACATAATAGTTGCTTAATAAATGTTTGTTGAGCTGAATCCCACTGAATTCAATTTAGCAAATAGTATGCGTTTGTGGACTGTGAATCTGACCCTCAGATTTACCAAGCAAGAAAACACCCTTTCCATAATTATAACCACTTCTGTGCGTTTGACTGCTGGGATGTGTTGAGAACTCTTTAGAGGTCAATTGGTGAGCACTTCTGGGATCAATTACTGAGGCACCTAATTAGATTTGGTTAATCAGCTCCACCCTTTGACTTGCTATTTTTAAATGATCTCTCTTCAGTACTTGTGGCAGCACAGAGGAAGAAGAGTTCTCCTTACCCACAGTGTAGGAACAAAGACTTGACCCATTGGTTATGAATTCATTCCTAGTTAAAAAGTCTCTAGAAACTGAAGGAGACTTAGGCAAACAAGTTGTGCTCAGCAGTGGCTCCTGCTTTGGGGTAAAGATCAAGCCAAAATTATATTTATGAGTCTGGCACAAAAAGTTGGTGGAATAAATGGAAGATATTTGGGCATTTTTCCTCTCCATGAAGGAGTAATTAAATAGTTAACATTTATGTTGTTTATAGAATAATAGCATTTATAGTTAAAAGGTATATTACAGGTGATCAAATATATCTTCATCTTACACATGAATAAGGTAAGGACCAGAAACATACCTTTCCCATGATCACACAGAGAGTAAATATGGTATAGCAGAAAGGACCTTGTCCTTGGAATCAGAAGACTTAGATCTGGTGCCCTGCTATGTACTACTTAGGTGACTTTGGACAAGCCATGTCATTTCTCTGAGGCTTAGTTTCTTCAACTGTAAAATGAGAATTGGATTAGATCATCTTTTGGGTTCTTCTTAGTCCTAGATCTATGATTTTAAGCAGAGAGCTGATCCTTGAACTTGAATCTCAGTTTAATTCCAAGGCTCTTTCCATTAAAAATCTGCCTCATCCTTTAAGTACTTTACAAGTATCCCAGCTAGTACTATTCTGGAAAATGTTTAACAACCAGTTCTGGGCAAGGGGAGCTGTATATGCACAACACTAAAGTTTAATTTGTATTATTAACATTTTCTCTACCACCTGCTTAAGTCTAGACAGTCAACAGAACAATAAATCAAACCCTAATTTGTAGTGATTTCCTATTTCTGAGGTATAAATGCTCACAATGAAAAATTTTACAATCTGGTATCATGAGCCAGTTTGAGCAGCTCCAAGATGCACCCCTGATCTTTCTCAGTAGTTTACTAGTCTGTCAGTCAGCTGGTTTTTATTCAGAAGCAATTATGTCCCAGGCACTGTGCTAAGTCCTGGGGGATACAAAAAAAGGCAAAGAACAGTTCCTGCCCTCAAGGAGATCCCAATCTATTATTTGTGTTGGTTGGGTAAATTATCATTCTGGGCCTCATTTCCTTATCTATAAATGGGGCATAATAATATGTGAAATACCTAAACAAAAGGATTATTTTCAGAATTCACTGATTTTACCAATTATAAAGTAGGAATGGCTAATTCTCCTTGGACAATAACCTCCTTAATGATATATATGCATTTTTATAGATTGTCAATGTCATGCTATCCTCATCCTTATTACCATTTATTTCAATTCATTTCCATTTATTTTAAATTTCAAATTATTTTGTTTGATTTGAGTTCAACAAATATTTTTTTAACAATAAAGGTTTCTGGGAAGCAAAATGTGTCTTGAATTGTTCCCTGCAGCAACCTGAGATATGGTATGCAAATGTTATTACTCCCATTTTAAAGATGAAGAAATGACTCCTCTGAAGTCACAGAGAGAACCCAGACTTCAACTCTGTGATATTCTGTCTTCAAATCCAGTACCCCTTCCACAGGCTTCTGCTGTGAGGGATTACTTTGATTCACTGAAAATCAATAGAAGACTGAGAGAGACAATGTAGTAGGTTAGAGCACTTCTGAGTCAGAGACTGGACAAAAATGAATGAACAAACAAATAATTAAAAATTAACGATCGTAGTAATCTTAGCCCTTCCCCATCATTTCAGGAGTGTCCAAGCAGAGGCTAACAGATTACCTAACTGTGTTACTCTGGGCATGTCATTTAAGTTTTAATTTACCAGCTCAAACTAGAAGATTTTAAAATGTCCATCTAGAACTAAAACTAAAATACTATGAACATGTAATGAATTAACAAGGGAAGATTTCATAGAGGAAGAAAGGAGTGACCTAAGATTTTCCCCACCCAGATACAAATTTTATTTAAATCAGTTTTTTTAAATGACAACTAAAATCTTTATCCTAGATATCTTATTTTAAGTGGGTAGATTAATCAATAGGGCATAAGTGATTTTTTTTGTCGTTTTAACTTTAACATCTTGATTTTGTTACTGGGGATCCTGCTTAACAGAGAGAGAAAACACATCTTTTCTATCAGCTCGTCAAGTACAGTTATCCCTTCCACAAACTGACTTCCTTGCTGTTCTTGCACATGGCACTCACTCCATCTCCGTGACTTTTCACTTGCCATTTCTCATACCTGCCACAATCTCCTTCCCCATCTCTACCTCCTGGCTTCTCTGGCTTTCTTCAACTATCAGCTAAAATCCCATCTTTTATAGGAGCTCTTTCTTCATCCCACCATCTCCCACCTGAGATTTCCTTCCTTTTACCTGATATACATTTTGTACATATATGGTTGTTTCCATGTTGTCTCCCTGATTAGTCTGTGTGCTTAGTGAGGGCAAAAATTATGTTTTTCCTTTCTTCTTATTGCCAGAACTTAGCATAATGCCTGGTACTTAGTGAGTGCCTAATAAATGCTTGCTGGCTTTGCTTAAATAATAATAATAATGAGTTCACTACTTAAGAAAATTCCTTTGATATTTCAGTGATCTGTAATTTCCTTAATGTGAGGTACACCTTCAGCTAACACAAATCACAATCTTTCTAGAATTTGGAGAACAGCATTTGGTGATTTCTGGGGAACTCCCCCAAATTATCATTTTTTCGACTAACCTGGTAATGGACATCCCTATATTTAGGCTGTTGTTGTTATTATTATTGGAAAGAGGCATACAATTTGTCACTGGACCATACTTGAATCTTTTTGGTAGGAACTGAAAAGTTGTCCTCTAGTGGATACCAGTACCAAGAGGAGTCACCAGAATAGGACTTTATTCAAAGATCAAAACAAAACAAAAATCCAACACACACAAAAATTCTATTTGCCAGTCCCTGAACCACTTATTTGTACAAAAATTAATACAGTAAAATCAGAGAATATCATGGATCCACTCACTCTTACAGTAATTAAGTCATACTCTAAGATTCCTTTGCCCTTGTGCCACCTGGTGATTTTTTTCCCTATGAGGAGATTACAGAAGCTCAAAAATACAGATATCTTACTGATACCTCAAACTCAACATAGCCAAATGTGCTCAGCCCTCTGAGCTTTACCTAGCTTTACCTTCAAGAAAAGAAGAAAATGAGAGGGAAGGGGAAGGACAAGAGCAAGGGCAGGGGTAGGGGAAGAGGAAGGGAAGATCTTTTCTAGCTCTCACACGTCATATTCTAAGGATCTCTCCTAACTCTGAATTTCCATGAATCTAAATTTGAGAATCATTGTTGTAACTGTGCCCTTTCTCAGACTTATATTCAGTCCCCTCCCTTTGTATTATATAAAATAATAATACATTACAAAATAATCTTTTCTGTGATACTTGGGTTCATCTGTTTCATCATTCTTCACAGCTTTCTGCATTTGTGCCACATTGTAATGTATAATGATATGATATAACACATGACATCACATGACATGATATGATTTTATGTTATGATTTTTAAATCATGTCTTACATTTCCATGAAGACTTTTAGAGCTTTATGGTTTGTCAGGTGCTTTTCTCACAAACATGCTACACCACGATAGGTGTATCCAGATATAGATATCCAGCCAGGACAGATTATTATTTCTACTTTAGCCAGGAGGAAACTGAGGCTTTTCAAGGGGCAAGGACGTAGAATCAAGAACTCATAACCAAGAATACACTTCAGCAAAGAAGGCTGGAAAAGTCAAATCACCCACAAATTACTTTTACATTTTTGAAGCAAAGTAGCTCTTAATGCTCATTGCTTTGTATTAGTCAGAAACCCAATTAAGCACAATGCTAAATCAGTTCAACCTAATTTCTGTACAGCATAATGAATAACATCTGCATCTTCAAAGGCAAGACTGATTCTTTGCTGCTGAGCACAATGTTGGCCATTGGACTAGCATGCATAAATTTAGCAAAACCTCCTCATTGTTTGCAAAGTCAGTCCTTTGGAAAAATTATGAAATTTTAGACTTGGACATGGCCTTGGAGGTCACCTAGCTGTAAACTAGAAGTCTATTAGAGCCAAATGTGGATTTAGAGAAAACTTAGCCTCAGAATTTTAGAATCTTAGAGTTGAAGGGGACATTAGAGATCATCAGTCTAAACACCTTCACCTCTACCTCGGTACATCCCTTTTCTGTTCTGCTCTAGATGATGACCCCAAGCTACAAGAGAGGACATGTCACTTAGTACCTCAGCTAGGACTTGAAACATTTTCTGACTCCAAGTTCAACCCTTATTCTACTATTCCCAGCCCTAACTCCTCCCACTTCCATTGTCTTCTGAACCTCCCAGACTGGGCTAGACTCGAGATCTCTGACTCCTGGTAATTGGTCTTAACATATCATCAAATCACCTCCTCAAGTTTTTTTTTTCCTTGAACTATTGTCAAAATTTTTCTATGTTCAGTATATATTTTGTTTTTAGGTTTTTTGTTTGTTTTTTTTTTACCTACTTGTCATTATATCAAGAATAATAAGGTCCTGGTAATAAATACCCTTTGCCAAATCTGGTCAGCAGCAGCTTTTTTTTTCTTTTCAATTATTCTCTTTAATGACTCCAGTCTATCTTTCCAGATTTATTTCACATTACTTTCCCTCATGTTGCAGAACTTATCTTCCTAAAGTGCAAGTCTAACCACATCATCCCCAGTCCCCAGTAAATCCCAGAAGCTCCCTATCACCTTCCTATCAAATACTTGTTTGGCTTTCAAAGACCTTTATAACCTGAACCTTCTTACCTTTCCAGCCTTCTTATTTATTATTACCCTCCAGGTATTCTATAAACCAGTGACCCTAACCTCCTGGCTCTTCCTTCCAAATAACAATCCATCCCTAGATTTGTAATGTTAAGGGAATTTGAAGATCTTCCCTGCCCATTAATAGGCACATAGAGCCCTGTCCCAGAGCTAATGAGGCTCTGGTAGTTTCCAATTAAGTGCTATGGCACAAGGATTTTCAGGCTCCTAGGCACTCAGCCAATAAGATGCTGAGTCTTTGTTATATATTTTGGGAGGTTAGTATTTTGCTTTGGGGGTTCACTCATGAGCAGAATCTTTTGATTTCTTGGTTGAGATTCTGAGTAGCCGCATGTTCAGAACCCCCCCCCCCCCCAGATTGCTTAGAGGTCTGTGCATCCTTGATCCAGTGATGTATGTAAAGTGTATAGTGTTAGAAAGAGATTAAATTTGCCCTCTACAGAAAGAAACATTTGTTAGCTATATGATTAGGAGAAGGTGCTGGGAAAGAAACATTCAAGGTCCTACTTTGGGAAAGAAACATTTGAGGTCCTGCTTTAGCAGAAGATGTACAAAATCACAGGGTGAAGATAAGTCACATTGTTTCCTTAACTGTGCTTGCTTAATAAACTTCATGCATATTATCTGACACACCTTGCATAGAATTAGAGTCTCAATATCCAAACATTCATCCCATGGACAGGAGGAGGATCATATTAAGAAGCAATGTGTAATGGGAAAATACAGGCTGCTGTAAAGCAGAAGAGTCAGAACCAATCCTGACCTGTAAGGGAGGGACATTGATAAGTCCACCCTATAAGGGATTGCTCTGCTTCTGTATTGGCACACTTGTGTATTTCCACATAGGACATTTACTTTTCATGAGAACTGTAATAAAAGCTTTCCTTCACCCATTCCATTGTGTAAAATTTTTCTTATTTTGGCCTTGGGGGCTTCTAACAAGAGCAATATTGCTACATTCAAACAGCTGGAGCTCTGTCTGTTGGTCTTTGTGCTCATTTCTCTGCTTGTATCTTCTCCACATTCAGGGTGCTGACCTTTTCCCTGGACTAGCGAATGCAATTAAAAGAAGATTATTGACCCCTTAAAGGTGGCTTTCCTTTAAGAAAAGCAGATCAAAGAACCTGTGCTAGCAGGCCATCCTGGGTGTGCTAGGGTGCTTGCTATTACAACATTTCAGGAATTTTCACTGGCTTGTCCCATGTACCTGGAATTATTTCCTTTCTCATCTCCTTCTGGTTTCCCTGACTTCATTGAAATATTAGGTAAAATTCTACCTTTGGCAAGAAACCTTTAGGTATCTCCCTTAGGTCTAATGCTTTCCCTGTAGTGATACAATTCATTCCATATATCTTGTTTGTTTTGTTTTTTTTTTGTTTTTTCTTTTTTTTTTCTTTTTCTTGTTTTTTTTAGAGACAATACTTTTTAATGGTTCACTTTTCTTTTTTTTTCTTTTTTTTTAAATTTAATTTATTAAATTTTTTTTGTTACATATTTTCTCCCTGCCTTTCCCCCGCCCACCACCCCAAAACAGCCATCCCAGTGTTTCCCCCCTCCCCCAGTCTATTCTCTCCTGTGTCACTTTTTGGTAGGGCAGAATGGATCTCCCAACTGCAGTGCCTGTGTATCTCAAGTTCCAGTTGGATGTAGTCAATAACAATAAAAATAAGTGCATATATATGTACACAAAGATAGATAGATACACACTCATAACATTTGATTATGGAACTCCAGATTCCAGATTCTTTCTCCTCCTCCCTCACCACCCACCCCCACTGGAAGGACAAGCAATCAAATACAGGCTG
>CM053580.1:511526815-511570368 GCA_028627135.1 Pseudochirops cupreus
AGATACTATAATTTCACTTTTAAATTAAAATTTTTATTCTACTACTTCTAATGGAATTTTATTTGCTTAATCTATTTTAAAAAATGCACTGAGTTAACTGTCAGTTTGACCCTTCAAGGTTTTCTTAAATTCTGATCTTTCATTAAGACATAGAGAATTTCAGATCTTTGTTGTTAGAGTGAGTTTTTATACCAGGAGTTACCATGCTGACAGAGTTAAAGATAATTTGTGTATTCATTTATAAATTAAGATTTTTAGCATTCACTTTCCTTAAAATTATATAACGGCAGCCTTTCTAATCCTTTTACTCAGACAGTATCCATTTTAGTTCATACCTTTTTACTCTTGCCTGAACTTGCAATGGCTTCCTAGTACCTCTCCCTCTTCCAGTCTCTCTCTTCTCCAGTCCATTTTCTATGAGATTATGAAACTAACCTTCCCAGTGCCCAGGCCTGACCCTGTCACTCTGTTAAGTCCTGTCAATATTACCTCATTACCTCTTTAATAAAATATGAATTCATTAGCCTGACATTTAAGGTCATTGGTAATCTGACTCCAGCCTACTCTTTCAGTTTTATACATAGGTTATAAGATCATAGATTTTGAGCTGGAACGGACCTGAGAGAACATCTAACCCAACCTGCCTCATTTTTCAGATGAGGGAACTGAGCCACAGAGAGGACAAAGGTCTGGCTTGGTGCCATACCACTAGTAAATGACTGAGGCAAGATTCAAACTGAAACATTCATGATTCAAATCCAGCATTCCATCCATTGTGCCAGCTAGAAATAGTACTCCACTGTGTGCTCTGCATTCCAGAGACACTGGTCATTAAATTCAAAATTCCCATCTCCTATCTCTCCACATTTATTTGAACAAGCTATGGTATATGAGTGGAATATAAGCCCTGCTGTACTCCCTCCCTCCCCAATCCTTGTCTCTTTAACTTTTTTCCAGGTTTTGGTTGACATTTCCTTATTGAAGTTGTTGCCAGTCTCTAACAACTCCCCTGTACTCCCCACCCAATTCCCAGGTTATTTGTGACTTTTCCTTCTTTAGTATTTCTTATTCTGGGTGGAGACAAGATGGCAGAATAAAAATGGGACCTTGCTTAGTTCCACCCCAACCACCTCAGATACCTGTGAAAAAAATTATTCTAAACAAATTTTAGAGCTATAGAACTCACAAAGTGACAGAGAGAAACAAATCTCCACTGAAGGCAGACTGGCAGGTCAACAGGAAGGATCTACCACACAGAACTGGGAGCCGTGCAGTCCTGTGTGTGCTGTGTGGTCCCAGACCTGGGGCAGCCACAACCACATGCCCAGATCAGCCACCCAGACTTCAGGAGAGTGAATCACAGGCAGCTGTGGTGGTTTCCAGACTTCTCATTCCATAAACACCAAAGAGAAAGTAAAAGGTAAGTAGGGAATTCTGCTGGAACTGGGGGAGAGAAGAGCACTCTCTCTTTCCTGCCCCCAGGGCAACAGAGGTGGCACAAGTGTGGTGGCTTCAACTGCTACCTCATGGCTGCCTCTGTAGCGGGATTGTAGTCTTGGGTGGTGGTCCTAGGGTGAGGAATGCCAGTGTGGCAGAGCTTGTGGTGGCTGTAGAGAGGGGGCCCTCCTCATAACTCTGACAACTGTGAAAACCCCAGCAATTTGGGACACAGCTCTCTCCACTCTGGAAGCAGAGTTCTACCATGGCAAAGAGCTCAAAAGTCAAATACTTGATTGGCAAGATGAGCAAGCAGAGGAAGCACAGTCAGACCATAGAATCTCTTTTTGGGGACAAAAAGGATCAAAACATGGAACCAGAAGAAGTCAACAAAGGCAAAACTCCTACTTCAAAAGCCTCCAAGAAAAATATGAACTAGTTACAGGCCATGGAGGAGCTCAAGAAGGATATTTAAAATCAAGTAAGAGAAGTGGAGGAAAAATTGGGAAGAGAAATGAGAATGATGCAAGAAAATAATGGAAAGCAAGTCAACAACCTGACTAAAGAAAATAACACCTTAAAAAATAGATTAACTCAAATGACAAAAGAGGCCCAAAAGACCAACGAAGAGAATGCCATAAAAAGCAAAATTGCCCATATAGAAAAGAAATTTCAAAAACTCACTGAAGAGAATAATTCCTTCAAAATTAGATTGGAGCAAATGGAAGCTAATGGCTTTATGAGAAATCAATATACTATTAAACAGATCCAAACAAATGAAAAAAATGGAAGGCAATGTGAAATATCTCATTGGAAAAAACCACTGACCTGGAAAATAAATCCAGGAGAGCTAATTGAAAAATTATTGGACTACCTGAAAGCCAGATCAAAAAAAGAACCTAGAAATCATCCTTCAAGAAATTCTCAAGGAAAATTGCCCTGGTATTCTAGAACCAGAAGGCAAAATAGAAATTGAAAGAATTCACCAATCACCTCTTGAAAAAGATCCCAAAAAGAAAACTCCTAGGAATATCACAGTCAAATTTCAAAGTTCCCAGGTCAAGGAGAAAATATTACAAGCAGCCAGGAAGAAACAATTTGAGTGTTGTGGGAATACAATCAGGATAGCACAAGATCTAGCAGCTTCTACATTAAGGGATCAAAGGTCTTGGAATATGATATTCTGGAGGTCAAAGGGGCTAGGATTAAAACCAAGAATCACCTACCCAGCAAGACTGAGTATAATGCTTCAGGAGAAAATATGGTTATTCAATGAAATAGAGAACTTTCAAGCATTCTTGATGAAAAAACCAGAGATGAACAGAAAATTTGACTTTCAAATACAAGAAGCAAGAGAAGCCTGAGAAAGTAAACAGGAAAAATAAATCATAAGCTTATTAAAGTTCAACTATTTACATTCCTACATGGAAAAAAATAATAATTGTAACACTTGAGACTTTTCTCAGTATGAGGATAGTGTATCAGCACACACCCTAGCATCCCCAGGATGGCTGCTAGCACAGGTTCTTAGATCTGCTTTTCTAAAGGAAAGCAACTCAAAATGGATTAACAATCTTACTTTAATCAATCAAAGATATATCATTTGCCTAGTTCAGGGGAAAAAGTCAACACCCTGAACTTCAGAGAATACAAACAGAATACAAACAAGTTACAAAAAAAGTCACAGGCAGATAAAGAAACAGATCAGCAGACAGGGCTTCCAACTGTCTGACCATTACATCCATACCTAGTCAGTTACTGGAGAGGGAAGCATCAGCATCTGTGTTTTCAAAGCAGGGGGTGCTCAATGGCTTCCCAGAGCTTCGTCTGGCCAAATCACATAACTCTTTCCAAAGTGAGTCCCAAAGCAAAACCTCACATCAGGGTATATATAACCTTCTCCTGGATCAGAGAATGTCACAGCTCCTTTCACCCACTGCCTAATCACAAAGTAATAAGGTGTGGGCATTTCTGAAAAACATGCCTCCCGCCACAGGCTTCATGTGACTACATTCAGCCTATTAAGGGGCAGAGTATATTTTCATTTCAGGGAAGGTTCTCAGAGCCACTTAAGCCTATCAAAGGGCCTAGGGGCAGGGAAGATCTTCAGATTCCCATAACAGATAGTTGAAGGGAATATATATGTGTGTGTGTATATGTGATTGTATGTATGCATACATATATATATGTATATATATACATATATATGTATATATATATATGTACATATGTATAAGAGGGTGTATGTGTGTATAAATACATATGTGAGTGTGTGTATGTGTGAGTACATGTATGTATACATAGACAGAGGGCACAGGATGAGTTGAATATGAAGGGATGATATCTAAAAAATGAAATTAAGAGGTGAGAGAGGACTATATTGGGAGAAGGAGAAAGGGAGAGATAGAATAGGTTAAATTATCTCATATAAAAGAGTTAAGAGAAAACTGTTACAACAGAGGAGAAGAGCAGGAATTGGTCAAATTTATTCTCATAGAATTTGGCTTAAGGAGGGAATAACATACATACTCAACTGGGTATGTTACCCTACCGGAAAGTAGGGGGGAAGGCAACAAGAGGGAGGATGATATAAGGGAGGGCAGATTGGGGGAGAAGGTCATTAGAAGCATACACTTTTGAAAAGGGACAGGGTCAAAGTAGAAAACAGAATTAATGGGGGGCAGGATAAGATGGAGGGAATATAGTTAGTCTTTCACAATATAAGTACTATGGAAACATTTTATGTGACTACATATGTACAACCTATATTGAATTGCTTATCTTCCCAGTGGGGGTAGGTGAGGAGGGAAGAAGGGAAAGAATCTGGAAACTGAAATTTTAAAAACAAATGTTTAAAATATTGTTTCTTTTACATGCAACTGGGAAATAATATATACAGGCACTTGGGTATAGAAATCCATCTTGCTGTACTAGAAAGTTGGGGTGGGGGAAGGGGAAGATATAAGAGAGAGCAGATTGAGGGAACAGGCATTCAGTAGGCTCCCTACCTTGGGGTGGGGTGTGAGGGAGAGACAGGGAGAAAATTTATAACTAAAAGTCTTGTGGAAATGAATGTTGAAAACTAAAAATAAACAAATAAATTGGAAAAAAATGTTTCTTATCCTGTACTTATTTCTGTATATGTTATATCCTCCTCCACACAGTAAAATGCAAGTCCCTTGAAGGCAGAGAAACTTCTGTTCACATCTTTGTGGGTAGACTGGCAGGCAACAAATATTTGTTAAGCATTTACTATGCGTCATGCATTGTGCCAAGACTGGGGATACAAATATAGGTAGAGGCAGTCCCTGATCTCAAGGAGCTTATATTCTAATGGAAAGAAGAAAACATGTCAAAGGGAGCTTTGTGTCCCTGATATCCAGAACAGTGAAAGCATGTGAGAAGCAGTTAACACTGGTTGAATTTGATTGCTGAGAGGCCTTGGGAAATTTAGAACAACTTAGACATCTTTTGTTGTAAACATCACTCATCACTTAATACATTAGCCCACTAGTGAAGGGAGCCAGGACACACATAGATAAAGGTCTTAGGGATAAGTAATTGTATGAAATAAAATCAGAAAACTCAGAAAACCAATCCATCCTCCTAGTAGAATGAATATAATCACCTTTGGGTTGAGGGCTGTTTTTTGCTCTCCTTTTTTTTTCCTTTTCTTTCTTCTTCTTTTCTCTCCTTTTTAGCCCTATTCTCTTGCATTTAGTAGAGACTTAATAAATATTTATAACTAATAACTTTTTATGAGATATAAAGCTAAAGATTGGTATCCGAATAAAAATTAATTTTGGGGAACCTTGAATATAGTATTTATATAATAATTCAAAAAAGAAGAGGCTGATCTTCCTTAAAGGAACTCCTCTTTTAAAAAAATTACTCTCTCTAAGCTTTAAGCAGCAAAATTACTTTTTCTCATTAGGAAATAACATTTTACTAAGATTTAGTAGGATAGAGTTAAAATTTTAGTTCTGTCATTAAATAGTCATGTGTCTGTGCAAAACAAGACACACACACAGACACACAGACACACACACAGACACACAGACACACACACACTCACACACAACTGGTCTTCAGTGTCCCCATGGATAAAATTGGTGTTATTTTTTTTAAATGTTTTTTTAATAATACTTTTTTTTGGTCTTTTTGGAAGGGGGAAGGCAGGGCATTTGGGGTTAAGTGACTTGCTCAAGGTCACACAGCTAGTAAGTGTTAAGTGTCTGAGGCCTGATTTGAATTCAAGTCCACCTGAATCCAGGGCTTGTGCTCTATTCACTGTGCCACCTAGCTGCCTTGAAATTGATGTTATATTGAGTTCTTGGCTGGGTTCACACTTCAGAAGAGATGAGTTCAAATCTTGCCTTTGACACATACTGATTGATTTAGAATGAATCGCTTAAATTCTAAGTGCAAGTTTCTGAGACTATAATTTGTACAGCAGGATGATTATATACCAGTAGAGGGAGTTTCTTTACTTGGATTATAGGGTCAAGGAGACTGAATCTGTTTCAGAGGTTTCCTTATCCAACATCTTCATTTGTAAAGCTAAGAAATATGAGGCCTGAGGAGTTTAAGTGATTCTGACAAGATCATACAAGGAACATCTGAGAAAGAATTTTAACCCAGATTGTTTGACTCCAGTGCCATTGGTCTTTCCATTGTGACACAGTGTAACAAAATCACAGGTCTTGTGAAAAAAAAAAAAGAAGTATGCATCATGTAGTAGGTGTCTGGGATACAGTGACAAAAATGTAATGGTGTCTATTGTCAAGGGGCATATAACCTCATGAAAGGAAAAAATGTACAGCAAAAACACAAGTAAATAAGTACAAAGTATCTATATCTATATCTATATCTCTACCTCAGTGTCTCGGTGCATATATGAACATGCATATATACACACATATATGCATATGTATCCTTTTATATACATAGATATACAATGTGTATATATATATATATGTGTGTATATATATATATCTAACAAAGCCATTCCTATTAGCTATTTTCCTACATCTCTCTCCCTTTTCTTGGTTAAACTCTTGGAAGTTTCATGTGACCACAGTCAGCCTATTAGGGGGCAGAGTATATTTTCAAATCAGGGAGGGTTCTCAGAGCCACTTAAGCCTATCAAGGGGCCAAGGGGCAGGGAAGATCTTCAGATTCCAAGAACACTTAGTGATTAGATCCATAGCCATAACCATATCCCTTATGCAGAGGTTAGGACTGGACAAATAATCTGATATTAACTAGTTATTGAATGAATGACATTAGAGAATTTTGCGGGGGAGGGGGGTGAGAGGAGGGGGAGACATCTTGGAGCTTCTCTCTCTTTTTCCACTTGAGAAAGACATGCAGGGAATTCATTATTTCCCACTCAGCTGTTGTCTCAGAATTAACAATCTCCAGAAACTCATTGATAAATAAAGTGAAATCAGGTTTGTAACTCACACCTCCTCAAATCATTTCCATACCTAATATGGGACTTCACTATTCTCCCCATGCACAGGCACCTTCCTTACCTTGCTTTTTTTCAACTTCTTTTTATATGTTGTTTCCACCATTAGATTGTTAACTTTTCAAGTGTAGGGACTTTTTTTTTTGTCCCAGTAAAGTTTATTAACTCTGATACCACCCTGGCAACCAGACCTGCTTTTAACACAAGCTCAGTGGCCATCATCAGGAAAAGCAACTTTTATAAGACGGGGTATCCATGGCCACTTTGGAATAGGCTGTCTTTGGAATAGGCAAGCAAGTTTACCTGAATCAACAAAGCATCACCAAGATGAAGACCCAGGAGGCAACACTTGCTAGACAAATCAAACTATAACAACTATTTCTCTTAAGACTTCAGTAGAAATAACCCAGGACTCTGTATAGACCCAAGGGCCTTGGGAACATGAATAGTTCCAGCTTATTCATCACACCCATCATCAGGGGAAGCAATCCCTGTAAAGTTGTAGACTGCAACTGCTTTTGTGAGAGCTGTAGCCACAACTATTAATGACTGTAATGATAAACAAAGAAGTAGTTCACACCTTGTTTTAGCCATTGAAGTAATACCTTGTTTCAGCCATTTAATTAACATAGAAATAGTTAACACTTTGTTTCTTCATGATTGTGTCCAGTATTAAGATCCAAAATTTGTGAATCCCACAACTAGTGAACCCTAGAACTTGTGAACTCCTGCAACAGGAAAGGGAGGAGCTAATGATCATATATGAGAGGCCCAGGCTGGAGAGAGCCAAACTGAGAAGGGAGCTCTTGTGGTGGAAAAGGAGAAAACTTGTGGTAACCTGGCACTCTATGTTTATCTGTTCTGTCTGTGTTGATGTTTGTTTGTGATACTTTCTACAGAAGCCATGGGACCTTACTGGAAACCCTGAAAGAAAATTTTCTGGTTGTCTGTTTACAGAAGTCCTGGAGGAGGGTTTTGGAGGTCCTGGGGCTTGACTGATGATTTGTGTTGACCTATTTGACCTTGTTTGTGGGTCTTTGTTGATTTCTATGTTGATGATTTGTGTTGAATTCTCAAACCTTGTTGATGTATCTGTGTTGATTTCACAGGCAGGTAGTGAATTGATGATGGTGCTGGCAATGTGTGTGAATGTTATTGTGGCATTGTTAAGCTTTGTCTTCCAGGAACAGAAACTGTGAAGGACTTGAGGTGGACTGAACACTGTGAGCTTCAATATGACATGGGAACTGGACAAAGAACTGGACAAGGAGGTGAACAAAGAACTGGGAGCTGCCTGCCTTTGAACACAGGTGACAGTCGTGTATATTTGAGCAGGAGCTGGGACCATGGAAGAAGAATCATGGAAGCTAAGAGGCAGCCTTGAGTCAAGATGAAAAGATCTCTTCTTGGGTACCTGATGCTGACTGAGAAGATTATGATTTACTGTGACTTAAGGGTAGAGAACTTTGAACTTTGCCTCCTTAAGGATGATTGAATTAAGGACTTACTAAATGATTGTGTTACTAAATAAATGTTGTCTTTTGCTTAAAACTATGTGACTACTTTGGTAAAAACTATGTGGCCACTTTAGTGATAAGTTTTTAAATTATAACATTGTGAATGCTGTACTTTGATTTCTGTGAATGTTTTGCCTTAATTTGTTACTAAATAGAGAGTCCACTATACTGTGTAATCAGAACCTTGAAAGCTGTTTACAGAAGCAATCCTCTAGAAAGCTGCTCGTGCTTGGTTTTACAATGACCAAAACCAGAAAGTATTAACTACCAAACTCCTTGGCATTGCCAAATGTTTCAGCATCAGAAACTGAAATGTTATTAAAGAAGGATCTCTACTTGCTTTGTTGCTTCATCCTAAGGACTATTTGACTTTTTTACCTGACTTGGAGATGAAAAGTCCTATAAGGGTTGCATCTCCCATCAGAATGTGAGCTCCTCGAGAGCGGGAGTTGTATGGCTTTTCCATTTCCATCTCTGGAACTTAGCATAACTTTGTATACAGTAAATATTCCATACATGTTCATTCATTCATTTTCCTTCTGAATACTTTCTTCATAAGATTTTGTGCGATATTTTTCCTCCTAGTGTACCACTTATTTTCAGCTTCTTTTCCTTGATGTTCACACATATAATGCTCATTAAATTTAGGATGCCCTAAGGCTCTGTCCTTCCCCTCTTCTCTTTTCTATTTCTTTTTATATTCTTAAATGTTTATGAATTTAATCTGTATGGTCTTATTTACAAAAATAATAATGACCAGTTTTGCACCCATTGAGATATTGATGAGTAATCATTGTCTATCTTAACAGTTGTAGGATTATTAATTTGTTAAATTCTCAAAACAAATCTGAGGTCTGTATTTGTAACAGGAGGCTTTGTATTCTCTAAGTTTGTCAAGAATCATGAATTTTAGAGTATAAATCTGCCTCTGATTAACCAGCTGCTACGTTTTACAATTTTGGTTGTTTCATTGAATAATATGCATTGATCAATTAATTTAAGCCCATTAAGGAAAATTCTTCTATAATTTTGAGTGACAAAGACATGATGCTGGATTGCCATCATAAACGTTTCTGTTTCCAAAAATGAACGCACAAAATATAACCACTTGTTTGCATTTTTGTCATTGCTTTCGACCAACATATTATTGGTTTGAGCTCAATATTGGTTAGAATTGGTGAGTTGAAAGGTGCTTATTAATTTTCACTATGTGCTATGGAGTTGTGTCTATTTATTCCAGAATATTTCTGCAATTTTTAATGTACTTCTCATGTAATCTGAGAACATATATATCAGCATTCTTCCTAATATTTATCTGTACCAATCAACTAACAAAATATTTGTTAAGCTATTACTATATAGCCAGCATGGTACTAAGCACCAGGGATAAAAAAAAAAAATAAACTCTTCTTCACTTCAAGGAGATTATAGTCTAATGGAGGAGACAATATGTATGTATATAAGCATACACAGAATACATACAAAATGAACATAATGAGTTTTGAGAGGAAAGAATGCTGTAGTTTAGAAGATCAAAAAAGGCCTCATGTACAAGGTCTACTTGACCTGAGTCTTGAAAGAAACCAGGAATTCCAAAAGGGAGAACTGAGGAAGGAGAGCATTCAAGGGTACGGGAGCTAATGTAGAGATGTAGAGGTGGGTAATGGAGCATCTGGTATAAGGAATACCAAGTAGGCATGGTGGCTAGACTGTAATGTACATAGAAGGGCATAGGACATGAAAAGATTAGCAAGTAGAAAATGGGAAGTTTGTGAAGAGCTTTAAATGCTTAAATCCTGAGATAGGTAATATAAAAATTATTATCCTCACTTTTTTAAATGCATATCTCTTTATTCAGTTACTTAGATACAATTCCTTAATTTAGTTCTCTAAGAAGTGATACATCCAATGGCTAACAACTTATTGTTATGTCCCCAAATACATCTGAATCACTGTATTCTTTATAGCCAACTGTGATCATTTACATATTCTGTGATCCTTTAAACTTAATTTTACAAGGATTTCAAACTGCCCATAGGTTATGACATGACTTCTATCAGGTACGTAAAGGGAACAAAAATGAATAGATTGCTTGATTTTATGTGTTTATTCAGAAGGTGGCAAGCTTCTGATAAAAATTAGAAATGAATGTCCATAGGCAGTAATTTTTCATGTATATTTATATCTTTTCAAAAGTTCAATTTGCATGGTAACTTTTACAATTGTAAGGTTAATTGTATATGCAGCTTTATTCATTTAAGTATTTTGCATGTCTGATGTGATCATTCAGAAAAGTTTCAGTGAAGTAGTATTTATGATCATATCCCGCTTGCAACAGAAAAACAACTGGAATTTTCTGTTCCACTCAGTCAGCTATAAAGTTGTCAGGAAGTAACGGGCCATCTTTAAGGAACTGGTCATCTTCTCCATGATCAATTAATATGCCCAACTGAGAATCTGGATAAGACTTCACAATATCAGTAGCATCATATGCCTCCCACTTACTTTGATCTGATCCTAAATATCCACTGAAGGCCTTTTTCATCCAAGGACAGAGCATTGGATTGAAGATTGGAGAGAATGCTGACACAAATTTGCATTTTCCAGGATTCTTCAGAGCACAAATCAGAGCTCCATGGCCTCCTAAAGAATGGCCAAAAATAGATATCTTCTCTGTGTCAGCTGGAAAATTGGCATTTATCAGCTTGGGCAGCTCATCTATTGCGTAAGAGTACATCCTATAGTTGATTTTCCAAGATTCTTCAGTGGCATTCACATAAAAACCAGCACCAGTACCAAAGTCCCAGCTGTCATCTTCTCCTTTAATATTACAGGTATCTGGTGCAACAACAATGAGGCCATGTCCTGCTGCAGCATGGTGATAATCAGCTTTTGTGACAAAATTTTGTTCTGTGCAAGTTAAAACAGACAGCCAGTAAAGTACTGGACATTTTCCAGTTTTTGCCTTTGGTGGTAAGTAGATTCCAAATTTCATTTTGCATTTTAGTTCCACATTGTCATGCTCATAAAATTTTTGTAACCCCTCAAAGTACTTGTTGCTGGAAATCTGTTTCAAGGCCATGGTTTCTTTGCTATTCAGTTGCTAATGTTTTCCCATTTACTGACACAAGGTGACTGACAGAAGGTCAGTCATCCTAGGTCAGTGTAGGTGGTGATAGAGACAGCAGGGGGTGGGGAGAGAGCGTTCCCACTTTATATAGGGGAAAGGTGAAGTTTTTAGAGATAATGTGACTAGTACATGATCACATCATAATCAGTTTGCTCATTTTTATTATTCATTCTGTCTTTCATCCCCGTGAGCTGATATCCAATATACTATATATATGTGTGTGTGTATATATATGTGAATGTATATATGTATATATGTATGTATACCCATATGATTGTGTATATACACATATTCTATTTATAGATTAGTTGGAAGTACATATAGATATATGTATATATTTATGTAAGTTATATGTATATGTGCATATGGACATGTATAGACTTATACATGTATATCTACTTCCACCTAACCTCCAAGTGGAACATATGTGTGTATGTGTATATAAGAGCATATATGTGTGCACACACATATATACATATACATATACACACACACCTATATATTCACTTTCGTCTAAGATATTGAAATTACATTTATGGTAACTAGTAGTAAAGCTGTCTAATTACAGTATTAATGTAGAAGGTAAATATTGCATGAAATAAAGCTATTAGGCCCTGACTGACTCTTGAATTTCATTATTTTTCTAATTACCAAATGGTGATTTGTGTTAGGAGATAGAAACTATTGCACATTGTATATTTCAACTATAGTGATTTCTCAGTATCTTGAAAGGATTTATGATCAGTGGTGAAGCATGGGCATGGGAAAAATTTTTTCAGACATAAAGGATCATTGGGTATTCCTGGCCAAGTGGATGTAACTACTGCACATAGTAAAGATGTCTTCTTAGGTTGTGATTATACTGAAACAGGAGATATTAAAGAGGAAAGTCAACATATAAATTCATAGACATTGTTGTATTCAGGAACATACATTTTCTAATAAAAGTAGAGAATTCATTAATTATTCAATCCCTTTCATTAATTTTTAGTACCGTTAAAAGTATAGTGAATGTAGTCGTAAAACCTAAGTTTAAATTCCTCATCTGACACTTATTTGTGTGACCTTGGGTAAGTCACTTAGCATCCCTATATCTCAATTTACTTCTCTGTAAAATGAAGATGGTGGGGTAAGGTCCTAGAGTTTTCTTCTAAATCTAAAGCTATGAATTTATGATCACTATTTTAATCTGCATAACAAGCTTTCAAGTGTATATACAGTCAACTAACATATTCTATCTTCTCTGGATTGAACATGTCTTGCTTCTTCACATGGTATGCTTATGGAATGGTTTCTAGTTCTCGTTATCCTCATTAAAAGGTCACAGATTTAGAGCTTGAACATTAGAGATTGCTCCGTCCACCTGCTTCATTTTGTAGATTAGGAAGCTGAGATGCAGAGAGGTTCAAGGTTACAGTCAGTATGTCTGTAGTGCTTTGTCTATCTATGTTTGAAGTATTTTAATTTGATTGGTTTGTTCCTGAGTTTTAAGGCTGAATTTACACTCTCCAAGGTATAACAAAGTGAGACATTTTTCCTATTTTTCTGGAGTTAGAATTAGGTCTTTAAAGTTTCTTACAATTAGGGCATATTATTTTCTTTTATTTTATATTTGAGAAGAATGAGAAGAAATATCTGGGAATGTAATGAACCTGGTCCTACCATTTCATAGTGAAGGTTTCCAGAAGGTAGAGATTCAGAATCACCCATTTTCTAACTGTTATAAGCCACTGAAGAAGTAACCTTCAGGGAGACATGGGAAAATATGGAAGTTCTGAGCCCTGTAAATAGGAGTAAGTGTTGGTGCCCTAGAAAGGGAACTAGTGCTGGAGTCAAAATGTCCTGGTCTCAAATTCTACCTCTAGTACTCTTTGTAACCTTGTGCAAGTCAGTTAACCTACATGATCTTTAACTCCCACAACTGTAAAATGAGGTTAGATGAAGAGCTCCTGAGCTTCCTTCTAGCTCTAATATATATTATGAAATGGATTATGTTATTTTGAGTGCCCAAAGCTATGGTTGGTATTAGATAGAGGACCTTGTTTGCATTTTTTGGGGGGGGAGTGTAACATATCATCTTTAAAACGAAGAGTTTGGACTCATAATGCTTAAGATTGCTTTCAGCTCTGAAATCTATGAATCTATGTAAACCTTAAAATACTTATATTTCTTTTAAACTGATATGCCTAACCATTTATCAGAGGAAATGATTTGCAAAATGAATTTGTTTTCCTTTATGGTAGGCTCATGTAATAATCTCTGGGAATGTCAAAGAAGAAAGTGGGGGACTTTTCAAGGAATCATGGAGGTTGTTGAGACTTGGGAGCAGGGACATGAAGTTCTAGTGAATACCTTCTCAAAGGAGTTAACTTAATTAAAATGGGCACCCCATCATTTTTTGTGCCTTAATGTGGTGCTTGATATTTTATCCTCATTCTCATAAACATCATCATCATCATCATCATCATCATCATCATCATCATCAATCATCCTCTTCATCACATACACTTATGAGGTACCAGTGTTGGACAAAACAATTTAAGCATTCTCTATTCTTTAGCTTATGGAATAATGTGAACAATTCTTTCCCAGTTGAATAAATACAGAACACAGAATTAGAGAACCATAGAGGGTTAAACCTGGAATTGACCCTAAGGCATAGATAACTAGAATAGAGAATGGAGAATCTTAGAGAAAGGGACCTTAGCAACCATGTAGTCCAATATAAATAATGGCACAGTTTCAGGAAGTATCAAAAGTGAAAATTACTTAGTTACTTTTGTGTCACAGTTTGTTGTTACTTGATTAAATGATAGTAAGACCTTAAAAGTGAAGTTACCTAAGGGAGCTATTAGCAAGAATGACAAAGGACTATGGATTTCATTAACAATAAGAATGGAAGTAGGATTATTTACATAATGATCTTCAAAGTATGGTGGATGTTTGAATTTCTGAAAAAAAAATAAAGTGACTGTTACCTATGCTAACGTTACAGGTTATTCTTTCTCTGAGTAGAAAAATTAAAGGACATGACAGAACACTTTGACCCTTACTACACTTGACACTCCTTTTCAGGGAGCTTTAAGAGATTCTTAAAATAAACAAAAACAAACAGAACAAGAAAAGGATACATGATTCAAAATGGAAAAAAATAATATGGCTTCAAAGAGGCATAAGAGAATATCATGTAGAATGTAGAAGAATGTAATGCAGAAATAAAGAGGAATAAGTATAGTGATAATGTGAGTCTAAGAATGAGATGATGAAATTTTTCCTAATAAGGAAAGAGGAATTAGGCAGATATATGTCCTCCACATAATGAAGGTGTAAGGATATAGATTCTGAAAAGTGAGAAATCCTATAGTAAAGGGCAGAAAAATAACAGAATGGTCATTAATTGTTGACTCTTATGATAGTTACTGAAGAAACTATTTGTTGATGTCAGAAAATCTTTCAAGACTAATCCATTAGACTTTCACATCTGTCATGTGTGAATAAATACTGCAAAACAAAGGAAAATGATTGAACACTTGATGAGAAAGAGGACCATATAGGAAGTGAAGAGAGCACAAAACCACAACACAATGTCCCTGAGTGATCCACAAGAAAAATAAGATTTATGAGAGCAAAATCTATGTCCTGAACAGTAAAAATAATGAGCAGAGTAGAAAAACTTGAATCTGTGATGTCAAGTCTCACCAAAAAAACAAGAAAAGGAGAACAATAGATTGGGAATTCAAATATGGAGAAGTGAAGGAAAATTTAGAAGAGAAGTGAAAAACAACAACATTAAAAGAAAATATGCTCCCTATGCAAGCAAAACACCGATCTAAAAACAGCGAAGACACTGTTTTAGGATCATAGTTCTCCAAGAGGAATATGATATGATAAAAACTTTAATGCTACAATGCAAGAAACAAGAGAGCTGTCCAGAATTTCTAAAAACAGAAGATGAAATTCTAATAGAAAGAATTCATAGATCACCTCCAAACAAACAAAAAACAAAAGCAAGTTTGCAAACTCTAAGGCACATACTAGTTAAATTTAACAATTCAGTTCTGAAACAAGAAGTCCTTTAAGCCATCAAGAGAAATATCTCCAATACAAAGAAAAGGAAATTTGAATAATGCAAAACTATTCTGCAGTCACCAGAAAACATAAGCAAGGATGAAGTAAGGTGTTTCAAAATACAATAAAGTCAGGGTGTAGTCCCAGATAAACTGCCCTGCAAATCTGAGCTTAAGCGTAAATGAAAAAAGATAAATATTCAATAATAAAGAGATGTTTGAAATAATTTTTAAAACTAAACCAAAACTGGAGAGATTATTTATTTCTTGAACACACCAAAAAAAAAATACAGGAGTGAATAAATGCAGCAGCTAAGGACCACAGAAACAAAGCTACAACAGAGAGACCAGTAAGAGACTTCTTTTTAAAAGTTTACTAAGAGATGGGGCAAAAGGCAGAAGTCAAGTGAACAGTGAAAGGGTGAAAAGGCAGGCCTGTGCAATTATAGAAAGAGGCTGGAATCATCCTGCCCACAGATGAATCGATGTTTTGTTTTGTTTTGTTTTGTTTTTTCCTTCTGTTACTATACTAGACTCTGAACTCTTTAAGAGCAGGACTGTTAAATCTTTCATTAATGCTTAAAATAGTTATTGATAGAGTTTGGTGCTTAATAAATGCTTGTTGACTTGACTGTACGTGACTTGTCAAAACGGATAAATAATATCCAATACTGTTAATTCACATGAAAATAAATGATATTGCCTCAAAGGATTTAACCTAGTTAAAAGGTTTAACAAGAAAGCATTGCTAAAGTTTTCCTAGAATTGGGCAAGAAACAGAAGCCCTTAGGCACAGTTGATTTCTCTCATTGGTGCCAATCAAAAGCAAGGGTTAAGGAAAAAAGATCAGAACTGGGCAGTGAATTTAGCTGGCTAAGAAGTTGGTGTCTGGAATTAAAGAATAAATATTTAAATACTTACCAACCCCAATTCCCTTCATTGTGTTATTTATTGTAAGAAAGTTTAATAAAGCATGACGAAAGGGAAACAACATTTTTAATGACAACAAAACAGTAAACTATTTGAGAAATAACTAAAATAGGAGTTAAATAATCTACATAAATAACAATAATATTGAAGAATAATGACCAAAATAAAGGATGGTCAAAACAAATGGGAAAAAAAAATGAATGATCATGGATATATTAGATTTATATTATAAAAACATTGATATCTCCCAGATTAATTGATATTTTAATACAGTATTGATCAAAATATCAATAAACTTTCACTGTACATGAGAAAATTGTAAGGATTATATAATGAAATTTATTTATGAAAAAAAGAGGTTGAGAAGTTTTATTAAGGGGCATGCAAGAGAAAGAAAAAAACAATGGATAAGTCCTTGAAGTCACGAGCCTCAAAATATATTACAAAATGATTATCATCAAAACTATTGGATACTAAGGCAAAGTATAGAGAAATAGATCAACAGAATAAATACACAAGACATCCTGCTAAATGTGTATAAAAACGATTAATGTACAATAATTATTTAGAAAATAACTAGGGGAAGGATATATTATTTAACAAACATAGGAAAATTTGCTGACAATGCTGAGAAAGGCATTTATATCCACATAATATACCATGTTTTCTAGTGAATTCTAAATTAAAAACTCTAGAAAAGATGGAAGAAAATTAATTCTAGTATTTCTTTTCGTTGTGGAATAGGGAAGGGTTTTTGTTTGTTATTCAACAACTGGGGAGAGTTATGGGGAACCAGATAGATTCCCTTGGCTATATTATGTATGTATGCATGCATGTATGTATGTATTATGTAAGTACGTATGTGTGTGTGTACAAGAGAAAAATACAATTTACATATCTGAACATGCATATAGCACATGAATCTGCTTTATGAATGTATTTTTCTTCTTTCCTTCATTTTGTTTGATTATTTGTATTTTACAGATCCAGGTGTCCATTAATTATTTTAAGGTAATTTTTTTTCATTCATCTTCTCAACTGAAGACCTAGTCTCATACTTCATAACTGTTTGTTGATTGATTGATTTACCTATATGTGTTTAACTGGATTATTTGGCTTTTATTGCATTATCATAAATATATTATGGAAAAGCATAATACTATAGAAAACATTAAATGATATATGATTTGGGTTTATTTTGCACATTGCAACTGCTTTACATATCCAAATAGAAGTGCCATTTGTCAGCTGGTAATAGTGATTAGAAATAAAGGTAGAATTTTTTGAGAACTCTGAACAATTAAATTACCAAAATATTTAAAACTTATCATACAACATCAAAGATAATAATTGAGACAATAGTTTTGACAAAGTTTCAGGCTGCAAAATAAATTCTCAAAAATCAACAACTTTTTAATATAATAATAACAAAACCCAAGAAGCAATAACAGAAAGGGAAATCCCATTCCCGAACAAGAGATAGAATTATAAAAGATAAAATAAATGACTTTGATTACTTGAAAATGAATAGCTTCCGAACAGATAACATTAATGTATCTATAAAGAATAGAAGTGATTGAATGGGAAAAACAAAAACAAAAACTCTCCACCAGATTTCTCTGGTGGGAATTTGGTATTCAAGATTTCTAGATAATTAATGAACATACATAAGATCAATATGATAAATGGTCAAAGGATTGTTAATGTTAACAAACAGCTGTTAAAAGAACTGCAAAAAATTCACAACTGCATGAAAAAATGTTCCAAATCACTACTAATAAAAGAAATGCAAATCAAGATAAATCTAAGGTTTTACTTCACATTTTGCACATTGGTAAAAAGGACAAAATATGGCAGCAGTCAGGGATTGGAGGGGCCGTGGAAAGAGACACACAATATCACATCGTTGGTGGAACTGTGAAACTAGTGCAACCATTTCGGAAATCAATTTGGAATTATGTAAATAAAGTGACTAAAATGTCCAATACTGTTTGAACCAGAGATTCCATTACTAGGTTGTAATGCCAAGCACAAGCAACTTCCAGGTTTGGATAAGAGCATAGCAAACTCCATTTATTCAGTGACAGATTAAGACAAAACATTCACAGAAAAACAAAATACAGCATTCACTGTGTTTAATTCAATAATTTAATAAATCCTCAATTCAATCACAAAGTATTAAGGTCCAAGTACTCCACCCCTGGGCAGTACATTCATTTAGTCAATCACAAAGTACAAAAGTCAAAAGTTTTCCACCCCTGGATCACAACTGAATTACAAGACCATCCATCACTACAAAACACTCTCTCAAGAGGCAGTGGAAGGCCATTCACACCTAGGTTACAATATCGTCACAGCATTCAATACCCAAGGAGAGGTCTTTTCTTCTTCTTGACACCTGGAAATTCTCAGCAGTTTCTGTTCCTGGGAAGACACAGCTTAACAAAGACACAATAACAAACATACATATTGCTGTATCCTCATCAATTCACTCTCTGCAGTTGAAATCAACCTAGACCCAACAACAAGGTCTGAGGAGTCAACACAAATCATCAGTACAGTGCCAGGACCCCTGAAAACATCAGCAAGACCCTCCTCCAGGATTTCTGTAAACATACAGTAAGAAAATCCTCTTTCAGTGCTTCTGAACCAAAAGCAATGTCCCAAGACTTCTACAACAAAAGTAATGCCCTCTATCAGCAGAGGAATCTGACGAAGTAACATCAAAACAGACAGAACAAACACTGGTACCACAGTCATGCCCTCAGTTCTCATTTCTCTCTCTCCAGCAGTAGCAGCAGTCTCCAGATATTGGCTCCCAGAAGTTCTTCTGGCCTCTCTCTGCTTGGGCCTTCTCTCTCCTAGAGCCTCTCTCTAAATCCACGGCACCAGCTCCTCCAGTTCAGCCCCTTCTCTTCACTTCAACAAGTCCACTCCTAAATGGAGGTAGGTAATATGCAGGTGTTACACATTGCACATATTTTCAGGTTTTTTTCACTGATATCAAGCAGTTATATTTTTTTCTTTTATTCAATCTCCAAAAAATAATTTTTGCCACATAGGATGAATTGGGGTGGTGGGGGACTAGGACAGGGTAGCAGAGGGAAACATGAAATATTACACTGATATAAGAAATAGAAAACATCAAGAAAAAAGTCATTTTTTTTAAAGCTTACAATGTATAAAATACCATAGTTGGCACTAGTGAGGAAAACCTCCAACAACCACTACAAAACAAAGCATTCTATGCATTGCTCTAAATAGATATAAAATACATAAAGTAAATGAAAGATGATTTGGAGTTTCAGAAAATGGTCATATATGAAGTGACACCTGTGCTGAACATTAACTGAAACTAGGAATTTGAAAATGTGGAGATAAAAGAGAAATGTATTGCAAAAACATACAACAACCTGTACAAAGACACAGAGATGGGAGACAGAAAATCAAGTTTTGAAAACCCTTTTGATTTGCCTAGAACATAGAATATGTGAAGGAAAGTTATATAGCATCACTTTGGCAAATTACAGTTTGCCCTAATTTGGGGTAAGTTTAATGGTTAGGCTAAGGAAGTCATATTTTGTAAGTGAGGCAATAGGTGACTACTGAATACTTTTAATTGTGACATGGTTAGATGTGTCTTAGAAGTATTAATTCAGTATCTATGGAGAGGATGGATTGGAAAACTGGAAGGGGAGGAGAGGGAGAGAGAAGGAAGGAGACAGAAGGAGGGAGGGAGGGAAGGAGAAAGGAAAAGGAAGAAGAAGGAGGAGGAGAAGGAGGAGGAAAGGAAAAGGGGGAGAGAGAAATTCCTGAAATGTTATGCATTTTGTGGTTTAAAATTAGACTTTTGTGTTGTGTTTGTGTCTCTGTGTATTTCTTTTGGCACTTCTTTAGAATATGAACCTGTAGTTTATAATTCTACATGTTCTACTTACTACTGGTGTCATCTTGTAAATATCACTTGTGCTCTCTAGGTCTTATTTTCCTCATTTGTCAAATGAAGGGTTTGGATTGGAAGATGTCTCGGCTAGCTTCCAACTCTACAGCATGTGATCCTGTGAACTTTTGTCACACTGATGTATTGCTATGGAATTCAGTTATTCCAACCCTGTGTAACAGCGACTGAAATAATTTATCTACTTTTCTCCCCTTGCTCCCAATTCTGGAAGGAAGGAAAGAAAGAAGGAAGGAAGGAAAGAAAGAAGGAAGGAAGGAAGGAAGGAAGGAAGGAAGGAAGGAAGGAAGGAAGGAAGGAAAGAAGGACAAAGGTAAGTAGAAAAAGAAAGGAGAACAAAAAGAGAGATTGGGAAAGAGAGAGGAGGGAGACAAAGACAGATAAAGATTAAGAGACCAAAAGAAACAGAGAAAAACACATACAGAGACCCAGACTGACAGAAACAGAGATAGAAAAAGCATAGAGAGAGACAGTCAGACAGAGACATAGAGAGAGTAGTATGACATCTATCTTACTTAAAAAAAAAACATAATTGTATTTTAAATTATGGTTATTTGTCAAAAACTCTCCAACTTGTGCTGTATATCTCTAAGTTTCATGACCTGTCTCCTCTGCAAAGGGCTGATATAATTAGAAAGGTCCTGTTATCAATCATTCAACTAATGGTTTCTCTTTTTTATCATCAATTACCCTGAATATTTTAGACAAAAGATCAGTCCTGCCCTTCCTCCTCTTGGCTACAATGCTGTCATCACTGCTAATGGAATTTTAAATCTTCTGTTAAGGAAAAGGCTCCTGTGGAGACTCAGTAACAACTACCAATTAAAGGGAGGCTAATTCTTGTAATCTCTGTAGAATTAGTAAGAGATTGTAACAAATGTGGTTAAAAGGAATCCATTTGGAACAGAAGAATTGTTCTAACATTAGAGGTGTGCTAGGGTGAATTTTATTCTTTTATTTTCAGTGTGACAAGTAGTCAATAATATATACCAATCTGACCACGGTTTGTTAAAGTGACCTAACAGGTTCCTGTTTTCAGCATACTGCAAGTCAGAAGGTGATTTCTTTAGAATTTGGGAATGTTAGTAGAAGGTTAACAATATATAATATAGAAACAAAAATAATAGTAATTCAGAGTATCTGGAGCTGTAAAGTGTTTTTGAGAATGTCTGGCTCAAGCTGCTCCTTTTAAAAAGAAGGTAACTGAGACAAGAAAGGGAAGAAATTGACAGCCATAACCAGATGTAATTAGGAGAGGTGGGATTTGAACCCATTACCTCTAAATCCAAATCTAATGATTTTGAGTAACATTCTTAACAGCTAACATTTATATAGGGCTTTAAAGGTTTACAACGTGCTTTATGTAAGTTTTATACTCCAAACAATCCGGGAAGATAGGTGCTATTATTATCTCCTTTTTATGAATGAGGATGCAAATGGAAGCTGAGTGACATGCCCACATAGCCATATTATGTTGAACATAGTCTTTTATCTCAGATCTTCCTTACTCCACGTTCATTGTGTCACCTATTTGTCTTTTCACCAAACAAAAGCATATACATTCTAGTTGAAAATTCAGGCAATTTTGTTCAGTCATTTCAGTTGTGTCCGACTTTTTGTGACTCCGTTTGGGATTTTTTTGGCAAAGATTCTAGAATGGTTTGCTATTTTCTTCTCCACCTCATATTTACAGAAGAGGAAACTGAGGTAAAGAGGTTTAAATGACTTGCTCAGGATCACACAGCTAGTCTAATGCCAGATGTTTTTTTAATTAAAAAAAATTGTTTTTATTTGTTTATTTTTTAGTTTTCAACATTCATTCCCACAACATTTTGAGTTACAAATTTTTCCCCCTCTTTCCCCTGCCCCCACCCCAAAATAACAAGTCTACTGAATACCCCTTATCCCAATCTGCTCTCTCTAATATCCTTCCCCATCCTCCACCCCAACTTTCTAGTAGGGCAGTGTCTGTATATACCCCAGTGCCTGTGTATCTTATTGCCCAGCTGAATGTAAAGAACAATATTTTTTTTTAATATTTGTTTTTAAAACTTTGATTTCCAAGTTCTTTCCCTTCTTTCCTCCTCACCCACCCCCAGTGGGAAGACAAGCAATTCAATATAGGTTGTACATGTGTAGATACGCAAAATGTTTCTGTAGTAGATATATTGTGAAACACTAACTATGTTTCCCTCCATCCTGTCCTGCCCCCCACTTATTCTATTTTCTAGTTTAATCCTGGCCTTTTCAAAAGTCTTTGCTTCTAACTACCCTTTCTCCCAATCTGCTCTCCCTTCTATCATCCCCCCTCTTATCATCTTCTTCCCTACTTTCTGGTGGGGTAAGATACCCAACTAAGCATGTATGTTATTCCCTGCTAAAGCCAAATTCAATGAGAGTGAGGTTGACCCATTCCCTTTCACCTTCCTGCCCTTTTTGTAACAGTTTTCTCTTGCCTCTTTTATATGAAATAATTTACCATATTCTATCTCTCCCTTTCTCCTTCTCCCAATATAGTTCTCTCTCACCTCTTAATTTCATTTTTTAGATATCATCTCTTCCTATTCAACTTATCCTGTGCTCTCTGTCTATGTATACATATATGAATATATACACACACTGTATATATACATATATGTGTTTGTATCTATCTATCTATCCATCTATATATATATATATACACATATATATAAAATATATATATGCATACACAAACACACACATATATATTTCCTTCACACATATATATTTCCTTCAACTATCCTCATACTGAGCAAAGTCTCATGACTTACAATTATTGTTTTTCCATGTAAGTTACTTATGATTTCTTTTTCCCGTTTATCTTCTCAGGCTTCTCTTGCTTCTTGTATTAAAAGTCAAATTTTCTGTTCAGCTCTGGTTTTTTCATCAAGAATGCTTGAAAGTCCTCTATTTCATTGAATGGCTATATTTTCCTCTGAAGTATTATACTCAGTTTTGCTGGGTAGGTGATTCTTGGTTTCAATATTAGCTCCTTTGATCTCTATAATATCATATTCCAAGCCCTTCTATCCCTTAATGTAGAAGTTGCTAGATCTTGTGTTATCCTGATTGTATTTCCACAATACTCATATTGTTTCTTCCTGGCTGCTTGTAATATTTTCTCCTTGACCTGGGAACTCTGGAATTTGGCTGTGATATTCCTAGGAGTTTCCTTTTTGTTATCTTTTTGAAGACATGATCAGTGAATTCTTTCCATTTCTATTTTGCCCTCTGGTTCTAGAATATAAGGGCAATTTTCCTTGAGAATTTCTTGAATGATGATTTCTAGGCTTTCTCTCCTGGATCTATTTTCCATGTCAGGGTTTTTTCCAATGAGATATTTCACATTGCCTTATATTTTTTTCATTTGCTCTGATCTGTTTTATAGTATCTTGATTTCTCATAAAGTCATTAGCTTCCATTTGCTCCAACCTAATTTTGAAGGAATTATTCTCTTCAGTGAGCTTTTCAAATTCTTTTTCCAACTGACAAATTCAGCTTTTTAAAGCATTCTTTTCCTCATTGGCTTTTTGAGCCTCATTTGCCATTTGAGTTAGTCTTTTTTTTTTTTTTTTACGGTTTTATTTTCTTCAGTCAGGCTATTGACTCTCTTTTCATTATTTTCTCGCATCGTTCTCATTTCTCTTCCCAATTTTTCCTCCACTTCTCTTACTTTATTTTCAAAATCCTTCTTGAGCTCCTCTTTGGTATGAGATCAATTCATATTTTTCTTAGAAGCTTTTGATTTAGGAGTTTTGCAGTTATTGACTTCTTCTGGTTCCATGTTTTGATCCATTTTGTCCCTAAAAAAGGATTCTATGATCTGATTATGCTTTCTCTGCTTGCTCAACTTGCCAAATTACTTGACTTTTAAGCTCTTTGCCACAGTAGAACTCTGCTTTGAGAGTGGAGAGCTTTGTGCCAAATCACTGGGTTTTTCGCAAATGTTGTCAGAGATCTGAGGGTGGCACCCTCTCTATATCCCCCACAACCTTTGGCACACTAGCATTTCTCACTCCAGAACAACTTCTCAAGATGGTGACCCAGATCCAAGCAGGTCAAAGCAAGAGCAATTACCCTCTGAATGGTCACTTGTTCCTGCTACAATCTGCAGGCCAGGGGCTTGGGCAGTAGCCACACAGCAGCACCTGCAGCTGCCATGCCTCTTCCATGTCTCACACAGGGGTGTGGGCTGGACTGAACTATTCTGTCACCCAGTTCCAACAGAGTTCTTAACTGACCTTTTACTTTCTCTTTGGCGTTTGTGGATTGAGAAGTCTGGAAACCACCACAGCTGCCAGTGACTCACCCTCCCGAAGTATGCTGTAGCCATTCTGGGCCACTGGTTGGGGCCACCTCAGGCTCAGCGGCTCATGTGGGACTGTGCTTGGCTCCCAGTCTGGGATATAGACCCTTCCTGTTGGTCTGCCAGGCTGTCTTCAGCAGGAAATTTGTTTCTCCATCACTTTGTGGGTTCTGTGAAATATTTCTCACTTTTTTTTGCTTTTTTTTTTTTGGAGAGGGTAGGGCAGGGCAATTGGGGTTAAGTGACTTACCCGAGGTCACATGGCTAATAAGTATTAGGTGTTTGAATGTGAATTTGAACTCTTGTGCTCCTGATTCTGGGCTGGTGCTGTATTCACTGCACCACCTAGCCACCCCTTGAGGCCAAATTTGAACTCAGGAAGATGAGTCTTTCTGACTCCAGGCTCAGCACTCTATCCACTCTGTCCACTTCACCACACAAAAAAGAGGCATGGACATACCTTGTCTGGATGAAAGTTATGGCAGCCACTGCCCTTCTGCAACCTGGAGGCACACAGTAGTTCTTGCCCCACTTATTAACTTTAAGGAAAAGAACCTTTGGTGCTTCTCTTCTCCCTCCCTGTTTTTTCAACCACAGAACAATACTCTAAGGAATGTGAGAACTGAGTTCAAATTCAGATTCTACCCCTTACTATCTTACTCAACCTTTACTTAGTAAATCACTTCTCTGAGCTTCAGTTGTTGCACCTACAAAATGGGGATTATATGAAAAGCAAAGGGTTTGACCTTGAAGCCCCTTCCCTTCTAAGAACTCTTTATCTTTTTGCCTTAGTTCTCCTCTGCCCAACCTCTCTCATTGCTAGGTAGCACTTTCCACATGGGTTTGAATAAGATGATTTCAAGAGTAATTTTTTCCTATGACAGGGTTGCTCAGGAAAGAAGAGCTCTTCTAGTGTGAGGGTTGTTGAGCCCTTTTCAGGGCTGCTCATCTACCTTTGGTGTTCACCTTTCAACCAAATTTCACCTGTGACTCCAAGAAGCTGTAGCATGTGCAGTCACCGCAGCCTGGTAAAACCTCCTCAAAGCCATCAGTGTGTTAGGAAGGTATTTCCCCCAAACATATGAAGACATCCCCCAGTAGAATGGGAAGATGAAAACAATTAGTTCCATTGGCCATTAAGGCAGCTGAAGAAGGCACTACAAAAAGCTTGGAAATTGGTTGGACATTGTAGATGCCAAGGTCATTCACTGTATGCTAGGCCATCAGCAATAATTTTACTTTTATCTTTTCATTAGACTGTGATGACTTTGGAAGAGAGTGAGGTTCATGACTTTGTGCAACTCTGCCTCACTTCAATCCATTCACAGGCAAGTCACCCAGTGTTGTTATCAGTCCTCCTGGAAAACAAAGGTCCCAAGGTCCCCTATAGGGCCTTAGACCATATGAATTCTATAATTTGATGATCTCACTTTCTCTTTCTCCCTCTTCTCTTCTTTTGAGAAAAGTTCTACGTATCAATTATATTTTTAAAATCTTGCCTTTCTGTTTTCCCTAATTCAGAAAATTCAGCTGTGAACTACTTTAAAGTCATTAGGCTCAGCATATTCCAGAAGCAAAGACTTGGGAATTCAACATACCAATGGAAGGGGAAGGAGCTTGACCTAATTACCTTCATTAGTTTACATCACTTGAATCATACATAGATCATTGGAGCTGGAAGGCATTGAAGAGTTTATCTAGTCAAAATCCCTAATTTTATAGTTGAGGAAAACCAGGGTGCCACACAGGGGCAAGAGTAGCTCCGAAGAGAGAGGGCTGGACCCAGCACCAAGAGATCTGCTATCACAGACCTCACTTCATTTCTGAGACTCAGTTTCCTCATTAGCAAAATCAGTGTAATGTTCTTTGTAATAGCTTCCCCAGTGAGTACTTGTGAAGATACTGCTTTGCAAAATTTAAGTGACAAATAAACATGGATTTATTTGTGCCCATGTTAGAGGCAGGACAGAAAAACAAACAGTGAAAACAATAGCAATGATAAGAAAATAAACAAAGAGGTTTCTCTAGACACCTAATAATATACCGTTTTCATCATGCAGACTGGTCAGACTCCTTGAAGATAAAATCGAGATATCTGAGTGATGCCTTTCTGCTTATCGTGTTATTAGTGAAAATGAAGTGCTCTTTGAAATATATACATATATATATTTAATAACAATTTTTTAAATGTTGAGTTCCAAATTCTCTTTCTCCCTCCTTCCTGGTCCTTCCCAATCCCATTAAGAAGGCAAGTGATATGAGATTAATTATGAATGTGGAGTTATATAAAACATAGGAAATGAAGTGTTCTTTAAAAACAATAATAATAAACAAGGAGAAAGTTTATAGTGCCTAAAAATGAGAAGAGAGCTAGACAGACACACAAATATAGACAAAGACATAGAGAGACAGAAAATGAGATAGAGGGAGACAGATACAGAGAGAGACAGAAAGACACAGAGACAGAGAGAAATACACACATGCATGCACACACCACACACACACACACACACACATGCACGTACACACACACACACACACACAGACACACACACACACACACACACACACACACACACACACTCAGTCTATCTGAAAAGGCACAAAAGAATCCTGATATATGTTAAGAGATTGGAGTATACAAGTGGAATAAAAGGGAATGAGAAGGACCAGTGAACACAATGACCTCTTTAAATTCTAATACCTTCAACATACATTTGGTAAGTGCCTACTGTTTGTCAATTTATTTCACAAGATATCTGGAACTACAGACAAAAGGAAAAAAAATGAAAGTTTTCTCCTTTTAAAGTGATTATATTGTACTGAAGTGATGCAAAATGCATAGATATGTATATGCAAACATGTATATGTGTATATATGCTACCTGTACATATATAGAGACAAAGAGACAGAAACACACACACACACACACACACACACACACACACACACACACACACACACACACCCAGAATAATAAAACTAAAAGAAAATATGAGACTCCAAGAAGAGGGAGGTGGCCACTTAGAGGATGATAGAATTTCATGTCTTCACAGACTTGAAACTGCCCTTTGTACCTTTGCTTTGCCTGGTTTCAACTCTGAGGAACAAGATGTCCCTTCTAGGATGTAAGTTCATCACTTCCAAGCTCACCACCATGCAGCTAATTCAAGCTTTGACTAATATTGTCTCCCTCAACCTCTTCTCCTCTCTGCCTGGAGGACTGGAGTGAAAAGTACCAAACTCCTCCCAATACCTTCCTTTATAGAAGACATAAACAGGCTTCTCAGATTACTCCACTTTGCATTTTTTGTGGTAGGCAGTTCCAGCTTTTAGGAGCATCAAGATACAACTGCATTGAGTGTCTTTCTCCTTTGCTCCTCCCAGCACTCTTCCTTTTGTGTGTTGTCCCTGGTTTTAGTTTGAGAACAGGAATTGGCACATTGTATGTGCTTAATATATATCTATTGGCTTGGACTGGAAGTCTTCCAAGGAATTAATATGTCATTCTATAGATATTGTCAGGTGAGAGAGCATTCAAAAAGGGTCCGAATAAGAAGGCACAATTAATACCCCTCCTTGATAGGGTGGTCGTGAGACAGCTATTTGTCAAATGGATGAAAATAGGAGAGAGGATTGCTGTTTCTAAGACATTTAGTCAGAACATAACAAAACCACCTAGGAACTGTCAAACCATAAAGAGAACTGAATTTGAAGTCAGAAGATCTGGAGTCATTCTAGCTCTTTCACTTGGGACTTTCACATCTTGGGACCTTTGGTCCCCTTCAAGACTCAATTCAGTTGCTAGCTTCCACATAAGATCTTTCTAAGTATCTAATCAACTACCTTTATTTATTTGCTTATACTTAGTGTTCATTTATGTGTATACAGATTGCAACTCACCAGAAGAATGTAAGCGCCTTGAGAGCAGGTGTCTTTTTTTTTTCCTTTTTATCCCAAATGCCTAGAGCAGTGGGTGCCTCGTAGAAGCTACTTAATAAATATGCTGAATTGAAATTGAATTGATTATCTTAACATTAGTCTGTTTCAGCTGCAGCAAATAACCAAGTCTTGTTGAATTAGATGCAGTGTTGAGATTTATTTGACAATTAGACAACATTATTAAAAAAGAAAAATTCTCTTCCAAGTACTTTCCAAAACACATTTTTCTTAAATGTTGTCCTGGGAGAATTTTTTTTCCTGCTATTTGGCCTTTGTTGCAAATCCGCCCCCCACCTAATTCTTGCACACTGAATCTTCAAGGATATTTGATATAGGCCCTTTCTTAGTCTCATTTTTTTCTGCTTGCAGATGGGGTCCTCACAGCAATAATATCTGCAATGTGAATTGCAAATCTTAACGGGCTATGTAAATGTTTCTCCCCCCCTTCTTCTTCCTCCTTTTTTTCTTTTTTCTGGTTGTTTTCATTGTTGTTCTACAAGTCCACTTGGAGCAGCGGTTCTCAACCTGTGGGTCTTGACCCCTTTGGGGATCAAATGACCCTTTCACAGAGGTCACAGGGGTCACCTAAGACCATCAGAAAACATATATTTCCGATGGTCTTAGCAACCGAGACATGGCTCCTCTATCTGTCTCCAGGCAGGTCCACCCACATGCAGATATGCCCACATACGAGTATTAAAGGGTCACGGCATTAGAAAGGTTGAGAACCACTGACTTAGAGAATTGTGAATGTAGAATCATTTTCTTTGATCTTCTCTATTTTCAAGTTGCAGCCATGTTCTGGAAACTAATTTGGAACAGAACAAAATGCCATCCCTGAAGATTCTCATTCTAACACACTCTGTAAACACAAATAGGGATAGAGATGGAAAGGTATTAATTATAGGCCCAGTATTTATCATGGCTAAAACACATGTTCCTCTGATGAAATCCGTCTGGGCCATTTTATAAAGAAAACATGATGCTTTCCCGTCATTTAAACAGAACTCTCCTGGCTTGTTGTTAGATGGTGCATTTCCAGAGTTTATTTCAGCTCTAATAAGATTGTAGATGATGACAATAACAGTTCAAGTTTTGCTCGTATAATAATAAATGCCCTTATTCACTAGGTGCCTACATTTCGCAGGACCTTGTACTATAAACCAGGAGAGGTACAAAGTTTAATATCTGATGATCCAAATGAGAATTTTTTTTACTCAATAAGCATTTTAAAATTTCTATTTCAGGCACTCTGATAGGTGTTGGGGAAAAAGCACAGAAATAAAAAAAATTCCTACCCATAAGGAGTTTACATTCTAACAGTGGTGAAAATAGTTACCTAACTACGTAAGCATAAAAAAAAAAATTAGTGAAATGCAAGATCATTTGACAGGTACATGCTAACAGCTGAGAGGACCAGGAAAAATTTCATTGAGAAGAGAATACTTGAACTGCAGCAGTAAAAGGAAGAGGGGAGTTCTATGAAATGGATGTGAGGAGAGAGTGCCTTCTTTGTGCAACAGTCAAGGACAAAGGCACCGGGATTAAGGATAGAGTGTGTGAGAGAGAAATAGAGAAAATGCCAATTTGGTTGTATTGCAGAATGCCACAAAATAATATACAATGGAGATAGAAAAATAATTTGGTATAAGGTTCTGAGGAGCTTTGGAAACTAAATATATGATTTTATGTTTGATTCCAGAGGCAATAGGAAGTCACCTGAGTAAACTGAATAGTCAAACTTCATGATCAAATCTGTGCATATGGTAAACATCTCCTTTGGACCATCAAATACTAAACTTTGTACCTCTCCTGGTTTATAGTACAAAGTTCTGCAAAATGTAGGCACCTAGTAAATGTGAGCATTTATTATTATATGAGCAAAACTTGAACTGTTATTGTCACCATCTACAATCTTATTAGAGCTGAAATAAACTCTGGAAATGCACCATCTAACAACAAGGCAGGAGAGTTGTGTTTAAATAACAGGAAAGGATCATGTTTTCTTTATAAAATGGCCCTTCATGTTCAGATCTGATCTGACAGTATCATGGGAGGTGAACTGATGGTGAACTTCTTGAGGGCAGAGACTATCTTTTTCCTCTCTTTGTATCCCCAGTGCTTAGCACAGTGCTTGGCACATATTAGAGGCTTAATAAATCTGTAATCAATGAAGGAATGAATGAGAAGAGACTGGAGCCAGAGAACACAATGAGGAGGTCATTTTCATAATCCAAGTGAAATGTGATGATAACTTTAACATGGTAGCTATAGAGAGAAGGGATACAATGAGACAGAGCTTGTAATAGGTAGAAATGAAAAAAATTAGCAATTGATTAAATATGTGGGATGAGGGAGAGTGAGGAGCTGATTTGTAATGTCTAGGTTATAAATCTGGAAAACTTTGTGCATGGTTGCTCAGCTTTGTTGCTTGCTCATTGCCATAGGACTTTGAGGTAGGTAAAAGTGGTAAAATGGGTTATGTCTTTTGACTGGTGCAGGAATTGTGTTTAAATGAGAGATAGTTACATGAAGTCATTTTCCTCATTCTCTCTTTACAGAGTCTTCAGAGTTCAGTGGGAAGAAGAGAACAGACAATGGCCAGGGATGCAGTGGATACCTTTGGCGTCTTTGAAGTCTAAATCAAACTCTAAGCACTCCACAGTGCCTGCTTCAGTCATCTTCATGGCCCATTGGAACAAGTTTTTCACATCCACCTATTCATGGGTGGGGAAAAAGGCTCACATACTTGGGGTAGACATCTCTCTACCTCAACAATGGGTTTAAGACCCTTTGTTTACCTACAAAGTGGTTTAGCTCATCTGCCAAAATGGTTTTATAAGGGTGTGGCCACTGCATATGCTACAGGTTCTTGGAGCCACAGGTGAGAGTTAAGTGCCAGGTGGACACCAAAGGTGGGAGGCACACCTGAAAAGGTCTCAGCAGTCCTCACATGAGAGGCACTAATCTTCCCTTAACTCCCTGTACAGACCTCCGACACTAGGACTGGATATGTGGGTTTATGAATAATCTGCATAGATATGATATTTGAACCTATGGGAGCAAATGAGGTTACCAAGAATGTAGAGAAAGCAGAGAAGGAGATCTAGGAGAACACATATATACAATTAAGGATTTTGGAGGATGTGCAATGAGTGAAGAACCAACAAAGGAGACAGAGAATGAGTGCTTAAATGGTTTGGGGAAAAACAGGAGAGAGCAGTATCCTGAAATACTAGAACACAGTTATCCCTTCCATATTGTGGTTTTGATAAACAGCAAGTTGGTATAAGAAATTAAATGACAATTTTTTGGGAGTTTAGTGGAAGCCACAAATGACACAAGAAGGCCAAAAGATGATGCAGAAAAAAGTTTCAAAACTCTGAAATGAATAAAATAAATGTATAGTATTGCATATTATCAACCCACATTTTACAATAAGGTATAGTAAACATCTCAGAAAAGAAAAAAAGAAAAGATTCAGACTTCTTCTCTGATATAAAGAAAATATTTTAAAAATTATGTGGATTCTCCAGATCATGGGGTGCCACATCCCTGAACTGAGCCATATAGAAGGGATACTTGTAGAGAGATTTTCCAGGAAGAGAGGGTGTTCAACAGTTTCAAAAGAAGCAAAGGGGTTCAGAAAGTAAAAATCAACTGTGCTGAGTGAAAAATGACTTTGAGAGATAGAAAACAAAGTGCTTTTGAGAGCTGGTTCTCAGAACCAGAGAATTAATGATTTTAAGATTCTACAATTCTTTAATTTCTCTTTCAAGAGCAACATTAATCTTTTTGTTTTCAAAAATCAATCACATTAATTTATCAGGATGTTATAAACGGGGCGCAGACACAAAAATCTTGTCGGCAGTCAATATTCTATTCAACCAAAGTGATATTCCTCAAGTACAAGTCTGACCAAGTCACCCCCATGTAATAAACTACAGTGGCTCCCTATTACCTCTGGGATCAAATATAAAATCCTTTGATGTTTGAAGCCCTTCACAATATGCTGTCCTTTACTTTTCCAGTCTTCTTTTACCTTACAACCTCCACCCCTACCCCCAATGCCCTCTCAACTTCAATCCAGTAATCAACACTGACTTCCTTACTATTATTCCCCCTTCTCTTGACTATTGGTGTTTTCACTAGCTATCTCCCATATCAGGAATGCTCTCCCTCTTCCTTCTCTCTGTCTCCTGGCTTCCTTGCCTTCCTTCAAATCTAAGCTAAAATATGACCTCCACCAAGCCTTTCCCAGTCCCTCTTAATTTGAATTCCTCTCCTTTGCTGAATATTTCATGTTTATCATGTACATAGCTTGTTTATACAAACTTGTTTGCATGTCGTCTCCTCTATTAGATTCTGATCACCTTCAGAGGAGGGAATATCTTTTGTCAGATACTAAGTCAATAAACATTTATTAATTGCAAATATGTACCAGGCACGATGCTTGGTGCTGGTGATACAAAGAAAGGCAAAACACAACCTCTGCCTTCTGGAAGCTTACAATCTAATAAGGGGAGACATAAAAATTAGGAGGGGGGAAGCAGCATGACTTATCAGCACTATAATGGGCAGGATGGTGTAGCAAAATGAGGGCTGGATTTAGTCACAGATATCTGGGTCCAATTCTTGTTTACATGCTCTGTGTCCATTGGCAAAACACTTAGCATCTTTGAGCGTCAGTGTCTTCACCGATATCGTGCTCACATCACCTCCCACCTACCTTAGAAGCACAGGTTAGTAGTGAAAAAGAATGCTAATGCATGTAAAGGGTTTGCAAGCCCTGAAGCAGTATGTAAATGTGAGCGCCTATTATAGTTATCATGAGTAGTTTCTTCCTTCATCTGCATCCTCTGGGAGGCAGTGACTTCTTTTTTTAAACCAATTTACAGTTTGAGACCAAAGCCTCAATCGTATTCACTTTGTGGAGATCTGTGAGAGGAAGCCCAAGGAAATGCTTTGCTTGGCCACTGTCCAGGTAATTAAGTACAGCTCTTCCGGTCAGAGCTTTGACACCATTGGCAGCTTGGGTTTCCCTGGAAGCAATATTATCTCACCCAGTAACTGTAAGCTGCCTTTTCATCACTTTGAGGCAGAGGTGGCTCTTCCCTGACATTTTTTTTAATGATTTGTTAATGTCATCTGACTATATCTGAGTATTTTAATTTGGCTTGATCTGAATGCCATATTTGACACTGTTGATTATCCCACCTTCCTGAAGCATTTTAAATATAATGTCAACTATGTTGAATCAACCTTGAGCACATTTCATTCATGCTTGCTCAATAACCATGAACCACTCTCCCTGAGAGTTGTCTGGGCCCCTCTCCAGGGTTAAAGTAATTTGCTTCCTAATTATGGTAATAATATTGTTATTAGTGCTTCGAAGTTTGCAAAGCACAGTAGAACTGTGAGGTAGTTGATACAGGGATTGTTCACACCTTTTTGCTAAGGATTTGTCTGATTGTCAGAGAGGGTAAATGACCCAAGAAGAAAAGTGTGGGCCAGTAGAAAGAGTGCCACATTTGAAGTCAGATAGGTGAGGTTTGAATAAGAGCTCTGCCTATCCATCTGACAGTGTAAGGTACTTAAGAACTCTGGGCTGCAATTTTCTCATCTATAAAATCAGGAGTTGGGACAAGCTGACTTCTAAAGTTCCTTCAAGGTCTGGAATTCAGGAGTGGGAAACTTGCAGCCTAGGTCATTTGGTGTAACCTTTTGACTGGGACCAAGTTTTACAGAACAAATCTTTTTATTAAGGGAATTTGTCATAAAGTTTGAATTTAGTCAAAGGTCCACACTTGAGGACATAGAGGGCCACATGTGATTTCAAGGCCACAGGTTCCCTACCCCTAGTATTGTGACTTATTCAAGATTCCCCAACGTATGACCTTCTGAACCACGATTTGAAATGAAATCTTCTAACTACAAGATCTGTGTTTTATCTATTACATGACTCTGATGATCTACTGATTTCTTTCAATCTAAGAATAGAATGTCAGAGCTGAGAGAGAATTTAGAGATAATGTTTTCCAAACCCCTTGTTTCAAAAATGGAAACTGACCCACATAGAGAAAGGGGATGAAATTGCTAAACAAAATAAAAATCTGAGTAAGATTTCAGGGGGGATGTTTAATCTACTAAAGAGAACATAATTTTATAATCAATTATTAAAATGATTGACATTATAAATAGTTCTTATTAATGTTTCTACTTGATAACATATTCTTAGAGTTTGAGTTCCCACAAGAAGATGAAAATTATAAATTATTTCTATTGAAAAAATTTGTAGTTCAGAGTTTTCACAAATTCAAATATTTTCCACCAGTGTGATGCTTAAGATTTTCCTGTTTTTCATTGATCAGTTTCACAAAAATGAGGCATAAATGAAGTACTCCTTAGTTCCCTGAAAATGGTGAGTTACTAGAAAATGAGATATAAATGATGATAGATGAAAAATGATAATATAATAAACATGGAGTTTCAGAGTTGGAATACCCAGAAAAATTAAATGACTTGCCCAAGGTCGTGAAGAAGTAATATCCCGGATTTTGATTCTTTGACTCCAACTGAGACCATTTTTCTACTGTTTCATATTCTTGCCAAGAAATTTGCATCCATATTGAAAGCATTACGGACAAATGATAATCCAGCGTCTATCTGTAGTTTTTCAGTGATGGGGAACTCACTACCTTATGAAACTGACCACTCCATTTTTTCATACAGTTCAAATTGCTAGGTAATTCTTCTCTTTTTACCTCAGTTTCCCCAAATGTAAAATGTAAATAAAAATAGTACCTACTTCCAAGAGCTATCATGAGGATCAAATGAGATAATATTTGTAAGCACAGTGCCTGGCATATAATAGACACTTAAAAAGCACTTATTCCTTTCCCTTCCCTGTCATGTGACTTTGACATTTGCTTTCTCTTAACATCTTCCTGTTTTCCATTTTGTCTTGTGGAGTGAAACAGAATAAGTTTAATTCTTCTTTCCAATGATAAACCATACAAATATTTAAAGATATCTATTATACTCCCAACCCCTCCTTAAGTTTTCTCTTCTGCAAGGTAAGCCTGTCTGTTCCCTTCTATCAAACAATCGACAAACATTTATTAAGGATTCAGTATGGTCCTGTCACTGTTCTAGGTCTTACAAATAAGAAGTCCCTGATAATAAAAGCCAACAACATCCAAACAACAATGACAATAATGATAAATAGCATGTATATGGTGCTTTAAGGTTTGCAAAGCATTTGTGAATGTTATATCATTTTATTTCATAACAAACCTGAGAGGGAGTTTCTAATATTATCCCCATTTTACAGATGAGAAAACTGATGTGGACAGAAGTTAAGTGACTTGCCTAGGGTTATGCAACTAGTAAATGTCTAAAAACACATTTGAACTTAAACTTTCTTGGGTTCCAGTTCCTGACTTCAAGAAATTTACATTCTACTAGTTCCCTTATGGCATAAACTTCCAGTATCTTCATCACCCTGATCGTTCTTCTTGGACCTTCTATAGTTTGTTAACGACCTCCCTCTGCTGCCCAGTCCCACTCCCCATAGAAACCATAAAGCATGATTTCATTAAAAACATTCTTTAACTCAGATTTCTTATTGATTTCAAAAGATTTCCCATTCAATAGGCTCCCAGTGGTAAAATCATACTTATTACCACGCATTCTTTTTTGTATATGCCTTTGGATCCAGATCTGTTTTATTAGTGGTATTGTGAATTTCCCTTGAGGAAACTTCCTCTTTCATTGGCAAATTACAATTACTCTGCAACTTACTAAGAGAATTCTTCAGGGGAGGTGGAGAAAGAATGAGAAGTTGTGTGACTTGCTCAGGGGCACAGAGTACATCTCAGTGATCTAAAGCAAGGTCTTCTCAATGCCAATTCATTTTCTATTTGCTCCATCTTGTTGTCTCTCCTGTATTATTATTATTACTAAAAGTAATTATACCATTAACATAATCTTTAGCACCACTCTCAAATGCTCCTATTTGTGAATGAAAGGGTAATATAACAACATACAGAGCTCACAAGCTGAAAATATTTACCCTGGCCTTGACGATGCTCTATGAAGTATCTATGAAGTATGTAGTTTCTTTAAAATATTGTAAATCATGAGCCCACTGCTGTCAACAGATTGAAAAGGGGGGTTGCTTAATTCCATGAATACTTACAATATTCTTAACTATGCAAATGAAGATAATAAGAGTAATTAAACGGCATGCTTGGAAGCACAAAGTGATTATCATTTAGAGTGATGAAGAACATTTCTTCAACACTAACATGCAATTGATTGTCTATATTAATGAATAGAATGGAATGATACAAGAAAATAACACCAATAGTTTATAATTTTATAGTACTTTAAGATTTGCAAAGCATTATTCTCACACCAAAACTGTCTGGTAGGTGGTGCAAGCATTATTATTCCCATGTAAAAGATGAAGAAATTTGGCAGGTGACAGATTAAATACTTTGTTTATGGTTGCATAGTTCCTAAGTGTGGAAGCTAGAATTCATAATATTTCATGGTTAAAATATACTTCAGCATGTATCTATTCTAACTCCTTCTTGAAAAAGAATCCTTTCCTTCATATACACAGCCAGTGATCAGGTAACCTTTCCCTGAAGAGCCCCAATAAGCAAGAACCTTCTACCTCTCAAGTTATCCCATTTTATTTTGTAGGCAGAAGGAAGATGCAGTTTTCTTGGTGGCTGCTGTGATGGCAGAGTTGACCAATGTTGCAATGCAATATTCTAGATAACCGTCTATTATAATAAGGGTGAACTTCTTTTGAAAAGGAAGAAAGAGAAGCAGTACAGTCAGTTTGCCACTTGGAGGCTGGTAGTTGACACATGGGATTGTGTCGTAAGATTCTTTCAAAGATAATCACTCTGATTGACATGAAGAAAATCTTTTAACAGAAGTAGCTACCTTATCTTAGTTAAAGCATGGTCCTGTATGTGCTGAAATACAATATCATGGCTTCCATGACCAGATGCATAAGGAACTTGATTCTCAGTCAGTCTTGTAAAGATATGTCTGATTATTTAGTACAACTGAGAATATATGTTTCTCATACTTCACTAAGAGGTATATACATTGGGGAACATAAGCAAAATTCTTATATTGGTCCTGACCTTTTGGGGAGAGATTTTTATTATTTATTCCAGATCTCTCTATTTATCCCTCCTCTTTTGGGGTTAATTTTCTTTGGCTGACCCTTTCCATTATATATTTTTTTCCATCTGGTTTTGAATCCCTGGTCCTCTTGTCCTATTGTCCTTTACAAAACAGAGAAGGCTGGAGATGTTAATCAGGAGAAGGCAGAAAGTTTAGGGGCAATGAAGAAGAGGGAGCAATGGGAAGATCAGGGATTAGGTCCAGGAAGGGGAATTTCAGGGATCCATATCTCAGAGGAGCAAAAATAGTAGGTGATGGTGAGATCTGTGATAACAATTCTGTGTGACTGAGGTGGAGAGCAGCTATATTTCATGGGAGTTGAGGAAGCTGATGAACAGGGAGATCAGAGTGTTTGAAGGACCATCAACATGTAGTCTCCTTAAATAAGAGGACTGCATAGATTCAAGGAATTCTGGTTGTCCTCCTCTAGGTACTCTTCCATTTATTAACATCTCTCCTAAGAATCTCTAGATACTATCTGTCAATGATTGAGTGCAATGAAATGATTACCTCCCTAATCCTAGATATTACATTTCTCACGTGAACTTTTGTGGTTGCCAAAATAATACTGATTCTTAATGGGCTTCCTGCCCCCTAAACCTATTTTCTCTGAAACCTTACCTTATCACTTTCCCCTTTAAAGAATAAATTTGGTATTTTGTCCTCAAATGTAAGACTTTTTATTTATCACTATTTTAATATTAGGAGATTTGGCCCAATCTTTATTCTTGTCAAGAGTTTCTTTTAGCTCCATCATTTAACATAAAAGATACCACTTACAACTTTTTCATCTAAAAATTCCATAAACCTTTGCCTTTGTTCATATAACTGGCAAGAATTTCAGATAGCATAAGGCCAAGCAAACAAACCTGGTATATTCCACTTTGGAACCCTTTAGAAGTTGATCTTGAATTATTAATTACTCTTCTTTTGGTCTGGTTACTCAACCAGTTCCAGATGCAGCTAAGTGTATTAGAGTATAGACCAAACATCTCTTATCTACAAGAATTGCATGAAAGACTTTGCCAAATGCTTTGCTAAAATCTAAGTAAATATTCTCTATGTCATTCTCTTGATCTACTAATTTATTACCCCTGTCAAAAAAAGGAACTGAAGTCAAGGTGTCATATTGTGTTCTTGTTGAAGCCATGATGGGGTTCTCTGTTCACAATTTCTTTTGCTAAATATTCACTGACCATCTTTTAAATATGCTGAAAACTTTGCCAGAAATCAAAGCTAACCTCATTGGCCTACAGTTTTCAGTTTCCATTCTTCCCTTTTTAGAAAATCAGACTTAGTGCCCTTCTTCAGTTTTGTGGTAGCTTTCTCACTCTTCAAATTCTTTCAAAGATCATGGACAATGACTCAGAATTTATATCTTCTAGTTCTTTCAATACCTTAGAATGCAATTCACCTGGGACAAATGGCCAGACTTTATTATGGTCTTTAGGTGCTTATCTTACTATTTCCTTATTCGGCATTGGTGTTCACTCCAAATGAATGATTTTTGTTTTGGCCTTTACAAAGATCACTTTCTTTTTCAGCCATCTGAAGAGAGGAAGCCAAATCTTGTCAGGAAGGGTTAGACCAACTATGATCTTTTGAATATTTCCTCCCTTCTTTTCCCTACCAGTTCCACTTTTGTAGCCACAGCCAATCAAAAGGCTCCTCCTTACCACAGGGTTAGCAGACTAAAACCAGTTACAGAATGTCTATTCATGTTCCAAAGACTCTTTAAGGCAGTTTCATTAAACATTGTCACAAACCTGTGAGAAGTAGGTTCCCCAGCCTCTACCATGGAGAAATTGTTATCAGTAGTACTATACTTGTACTCATAAGAACTAGGTTCCATGACCATTCATTTGTTACAAAAGCAATGAGTGAATGACTATGAAAATGACAAAAAACATTGGAAAATATAACAGAATCTTCCAGTTGACTTCAGTAACCTGGATTGTGGTACAGTAGAGTTTTGGTGATTAAGTTACAATGCCATGGAGCATTAAGCAACTGGGGAGGTTTTGTTTTATTCATAGAGATGCAGGATGAAAGTGATTATTCAATATAAATATCATGAATAATATTTATTTTATTCTAAAAATTCATGTCTGTATTCACTCTATGCCCCATTTCTGAGACCTGAATGTAACTGGATATTATGTTGATAACTTTTCCTTTTATTTTTCTTTCTGTCTTAAATGATGTTCTTCTTTTAGCTGTGGCTTATCCACAAAAAAAAGGGAAGGAAAAAAAGAAAGAAAAGAGAAACACTTGCAACATCTGGAACAGCTTAAAATCAATTTCTTTTCTACTTTATTTTTTTGCTCTGTCACTAAAAATGGACTCACCAATTTAACATCATGTGAGGTTGTTTTTAACCCCCCTCCTCATCTTCTTTCCCCTCATAAAATAAATAAATAAATACCATCTGGTCTAACAGCTCGGTTGCCAGGGATCCGCCTGGAGCGATCAGAAACTGCCAGATAGTCAGCATAGAAAATATGGTTTCAGAAAGAAATTCTAATGGAGCCCTTTCTGTAACATTGCTTGGCACTAAGCCAAATGGCCATTCCATGCAAATGCTGTCTCATCTCCCAGCAACTTACAGAAAATCACAAATGTGTGATATTAGCCTTGCCTTGGCTTAATGCAGGAGCAATAAAAATTCAATGGACTCTTGGCTAATGAAACTTATTGGCATCTTATGCAATTGGATCAGCCCATTTTTAATGGTGGAGGGGAATATTTTGCAAATCATTCAATCTCCTGCTTAGTTATCCTCTTTCAGTGGCATCTTGTTACTCATTCATGATCATCAGAAAGCAACACTTCTACAAAGAGGAACCATAAGGAAATGGAGAGCACTGAGGCCAACAGGAGTGATTTCCTCATCTATTGGTAGTTATTCAGTAAGAACTGGAAGGATGAGGGGAAAGGATGCATTAAAAAAAAAAAACAACACAAACAAGCAAACAATAGTTGGCCTAGTCCTTCTTGTCTAGGTTTGTTCTCTTTGGCTTGCTTCCTCCTTTTATTGATATTCTGGTGAGAGAAGAGAGTCAGTGCTATAAAGGGAGAGTTTAACATGAAAAGGGACCTAATGCCTTTTTCTTGGTGTTTGTTCTTTCATTTTAGGTGAAGAATATTGGAAAATATAACCCTCAGAATTTTAAGAAATCAAGGTCTAGAATGCCAAGAGATCTTCAGTCAAGTTCATGCTAGTTTCTGTAACAAGCCTGGTTTCAACTTCCCAAGAAGCTACCTCTCCATTAGTTGAGAGGAGAATTCACCTGACAGTTATAACACATCTCAGACAGCTAGGTGGCACAGTATATAGGGTATTATACTCTAAGTTAGGTAACTTGGATTCAATTCATGCCTCAGACCCTAACTATCTGTTTTTTTCTAGACAAATCCCCTTTCCTAGCCTCAGTTTTTTCATATGTTAAAGGGGGATAAAATAGTAGATATCCACTGGATTGTTGTAAGGATCAAATTTTCAAAAAATGAAAGGGCTTTGCAAACCTTAAATGAGCAAATCCCATCTACCAAGTCCATTAAAAGTTTTCATCAAATCTTTGCTTATACATGCCCGGTGGTAAAGAATTCATTACCATAAAAGCAGCCTGTCTTGTTGTTGAGTAGCTCTAATTATTAGTAAATTATTTTTCTGCCGCTCTTCTGAGTTTGGTCAAAATATTCTTTTCTGTAACTTCTATCCACTGCTCACAGTTCTATTCTTTGTAACCAAACATGAAAAGGTAAGCCATTAATACACATTATAATTACTTTTATCACGTCTACCATTCTCTTCTATTTTCACCTACCATAGATTCTTTAAGTTGGAAGTAATTTTAGTGATCATGTAGTCCCAATACCTCCAAAGATTATATAATTTAAAAACATAAGGAACATTAGAGAACATCTTGTCCAGAAATCTCATTTTAGAGGCACTAAAACTGAGTCTTAGAGAATTCAAATGATTTTTCTATGGCCATCAGATAAATAGAAGGATTAGAATTCAAATATGGATCTCTCTTGACTCTAAGTTCAATTCTCTTTTCGCTGAACTCTACTGGCTTTCATTTTATGCATCAGAAAACAGCCTTCTTTTCTTCATAATGCCTATAGAACTTCAGAATGTATGGTATTCTTCACAAATGTGTGTATTCAATGAACAAATTAATAATCTTCATGTTAAACATTCCCTCTGAAAAGTCTGAGAATGGTTTGGGGGACTCTTACTTCACTGGTTCTATTATTTGTCACTCACTCAAGGTGAGCTAATAGTTTTCTTTACAAAGGCTCACAAAGCTCAAAATAGATATAAAAGTGCCTTGAGGTCGGGATCAGACTAATTGCTATTTTTTTAAAAATCCCCAGTTGCAGGCATGTAGTAATAACAGAACATTTATTGCATGGATATGCATTGCATTTCTTTTTCTCAATACCTTTCATTAGACCAGAGGTTCCCAAACTTATTTGGCCTACCACCCCCCTTAAAAAAAAATTACTCAGTGTTCCCCTGTAATCTACTTTTCAAAACCCTTTAGAGGTGTTGTTGTTGTTGTTTTAATTAGAATCATTTAAATATACACATGTATTTTAAAATGATGCACCTGAAATTTAATAATTTATTGTAAATTTGTGATTTTTTTTCCTGCATTGAAATTTTCTGATGCAATATTGTGTCATGTAACCATACAGTATTATGCTGTAAACAAACCATCACACTAACATTATTCCTTCAATGCATGCGGGACTTTCTGACAACACATGACATGCTAGCCTGCCAACATTTACTTGTTAAGACTTGCAGGTGGATGGGGGGGGGGGGTGCAGAGCTAACATGGCGGAGAGTAAGCAGTGACTCGTCCAAGCTCCCCAAGAATTTTGTCCTTGGGAACTAAAAAGTAAATTTGAGTGGATTTAAGAGTGACCGAACCCATTGGGAGACAGAGAGTGACAGATTCCCAGCCCAGAGAAGTGCCTAATCAGGTCGGGGTAGGGAGAACGCAGCACACAGGAGTGGCACCAGCACAGACCTGAGAGCAGAGTGCAGCAGACTGGGAAGCCCCACCCAGCAGACTCACCCAGCTGGAAGCTTCTGCAGCCCTCCCACAGCCGCAGTGAGGGCCCATGGAACTGGGTAGGAGGGAAAGCAGGGCGCATAGCAGGGTCAGCGATTTTTCCTGGGGCTAGCAACATGCGGCCTGGATTCTTGAAGTTACGTGCCCAGACTTTCAGAAGTTGGGATGGAGGAATGAAATCTAGGGGCTCTCATCCCCCTCCCTGACACACAAAAAATGAAGAGCTAAAAGCCCCACCTAGAGTACATTCTTGCATTAGGGTAAACAGCCCCAGGCTTGGAAATCACTGAGGAAGGGGGAAGGGAGATTGTACTGTACAGAGCCTAAACCCAGGTGGGTGGAGCCAGCAAGGGCTAACAACAAAAGCCCAGGTGTGCTTTAGAACCACCTGGCCCATCAGCAAACCACAGCCCCACCCTTCTACTACAGTGAGCCTGCCTGAGAAGCAGCCCAGAGAAAGAGGTGGAAACCT
>CM053580.1:511570868-511590166 GCA_028627135.1 Pseudochirops cupreus
TTTTCTTTTCCCAGTGATCACTCATTGGTTACAACCCTTCTACATGACCAAACTATTGTACAGTGTGAAAGTATTTGCAGATCCTATACATGATTGCACGCCACCATGGGGGGGGGGGGAAGGGAGGGGAGAAAATCTGAAACTCAAGTGATTGTGGAACAGAATCTCGTAAATTAAAAGTAAATGAGTAAATAAAAAAAATTTTAAAAAAATCCAAAAAAAAAAAAGACTTGTAGGTGGACTTGCTCACTGATGGATTATAACTTGCATTTTGTGTGTTTATTTGGAAAATAAAGTAATCACTATAACTTTAACTCTGTTACACAGCGGATGAAACATGTATAAACAGTTTTTAAAAGTTTCTTCTCTTATTTCCTCATGCTTCCACCACCCTCTCATTTTTATTCAATGCCCCAGATGGCACCTGAGGCTACTACCACAAACCTTGACTTTCTAGTACCTCAAGAGTGGGGTGTTATCACCCATTTTGGGAACCTCTGCAACTTTGTTTTTCCTTTCTTTCATCTTGCTTACTATGACCCAGCTTCAAGCTCCATTGTCCTCCATGCTCTTGGTTCTAATAATTGCACTCTTGCCACAGCTATAATTCTACATCCCCTAGCTAAGATGCATCAACGTTATTCTCCATAGCAATCTCTTAGCTGATTTTCACGTCATCTCCCAATGCCACTGTCTTGTTTTGCCGTGTCTAAAGGCAAATTCCTTTGTTGATGTCCAAAATTTATCTGTTGTCCAGCAGATGGTGATCATCACCCTTTATCAAGAAGCAAACTTTCCTGTTGTTGCATCACCCGGAGCAAATGTTATTGAGTTCTTGTCTCTTTCTTCTTTACAAACATGTTGGAAATGCTTCCAATATTGCAACATTAGGGCCAGAATGCCTCTATTCCTCTATCTCCCCTTCTCTTCTTACCATGTTGCCATTTTGCATAGCTCCTATTCCTTTCATTCCATTTTTCCCCTTAGGGTACTGTTGAAATATTCCTTTTTTATTTTTTTATTTTTTGGAGAGGGGAAGGCAGGGAAATTGGGGTTAAGTGACTTGCCCAAGGTCACATGGCCAGCAAGTGTTAAGTGTCTGAGGCCATATTTGAACTCAGGTCCTCCTGACTTCAGGGCTGGTGCTCTATTCACTGTGCCACCTAGCCACCCCCAAATATTCCTTTCTTTAAAAAAAATGTTCTCTTATCTTCAACTTGATGTAGGGTCATGATAAATTACTACTGTTTGCCTCCTCTGTCCTCTAAGACCTGGATAGCATATCTCCTGCTTGTATCAGCAATCTCTCACTGAGTCTTTGGATTTGGTTGGACATACCAGATCTCTCCATGCTTTTCTTTCCACCTCTTGTCTTCCTCTGTGGCAACTTGATTGGTTCATTAAAATTATTTTGGGGCTTCTATCAGAAAGATCTCCAAACCATAAGGAAATTAAGGCCCAGTTATGCCCAGCATAAGTATCTGCCAAAAGGTATGAAGAAATGAATGAATGAATGAACCATTTGTCAGTGATTTACTACTAAATACATAGAACATATCAAAATGTTGCTAAATATAACTCATTCACATAAAGCTTCATGGTTTTAAAATGTATTTCTGTTCTTATTATCTTTTCTTAGTGTTATGATAACGGATCCCGCAGAAATTAGTTCATCTATTTTACAAATTAGAGAAGATCTCTTACAGACATGTGAGGGCTGGAGACAAAAATGACCTTCCCAAGATCACCGAGCTAGTAATTGTTAGGTATTATTGTGCCACTGCTATAACTCAGGTCTCCATCTTCCTTTTCAATGATCTTCCCATTATGTCACACTATCACTATAAAGGGATATTAAAACCTTATGTATGAAAAGAGAAACATTAGACTGAAAATAGTTCAGCCAAGCAATGAGAAGGAATGTGAAATGAACGGCATTGCTAATAAAGCTGAATACAGAGACTGTTTAAAATCAGACCTTAGCAAGAAAAATGAAGAGAAAAAGCTATGGTTAATTAAGGAATACTTTAGATTTTCCAGAAATAGCTTTGTCCAAAATTGTGTTAGGGAACATGATCTTAGAAAAATGAGACTATACCCAGATGAATAGGAGATGACAAAGCATTTTGTGGCATAATTAAGGGAAATAGTTAATGTACATTTTTTTTAATTGAAAAAGTTCAGTGAAGATGAGATATGACAAATGGATGGGAAGGAAGTTAAAGGACTAAATGAGAAAACAATATTTTCTTTAAAAAAATATATTCTTACTCTTAATGCTCCAAAACACATTGAAGTTCTAATCCAAGATGGCCTAATTACAGCTCTGTCACTAATTAGATATGAAATGTTAAGCAAGTCAGTTTTCTTTTCTGTGCCTTAGTTTCCTAATTTGTGAATGGAAAAAAAATGATAGACTAGAATAATGGTTCTTAATCTTGTATGTGTGTGTGTGTGAGAGAGAGAGACAGATAGACAGACAGACAGAGAGACAGAGAGACAAAGGGAGAGAGAGACAGAAACAGAGACAGAGACAGAGAGACAGACACAGAGACAGAAACAGACAGGGAGACACACACGCAGATAGAGAGACAGAGAGAGAAGGACAGAGACAGACAGAGACAGACAGAGGGAAAGAGAGACAGAGAGAAAGAGAGACAGAGGGAGAGACAGAGAGGCAGAGGGAGAGAAACAGAGATAGGGAGAGAGGGAGAGCAGGAGAGATGGAGAAAGGGGGGGGGAGAGAGAGAGACAGAGACAGAGAGAGAGAGAGAGAGAGAGAGAGAAAGAGAGAGAGAGAGAGAGAGGGAGTCTCTTTACCCCATTGACAGGCTGGTGAAACCTATGGATCTTTCTTCTCAGAATAATGTTAAGTGATTGAGAAGGCACTAAATTACAATTTGTGATTAGTGAAAATAAAGATATATATGTGTGCAAAACTAAAAATTATACATGTGTATACACACACACACACGCACACAGTACATATGCTTTTCAGGTCTGTAGACCCCCTTAAATGTATCCACAGGCCCCAGAACATGAACCTCACAGACTAGAAGATCTGGGAATGAAATTTCCTTCTTCCTGCTCCAGCATTTTATGTTCTAATGTCCTAAGATCCCTTTCAGTTTAGAACTCTGTAGTCAGGCTCTACCTTCACATTCCAGACCTCTTTCCTCTTGCTTTCTTTCAGTTATTCTGTATTGTCCAAAATAGACATCGTGTCTTCTACATCTACACAGTCACAGGGACCATTCCAAATGCCTTCAATGTACCACCTCCTCACATTGGCCTTTCACAAAATTGCACTATTGAGGCACAGCTGAGGTACTCCATCCTTCTTGAACACTTCCTCCCAGTTTAGGAGTGTCCTTTTCCTCCCTAAATATTCCCAGGAGATTTTTTTTCACATTTTTTTTTCCTTTCTAGGTTGCATACATAATCCCCTCCTTTTCACTCCCTCCCACCACTACCCCATACACAGCCCAGGGCAGAGACTGTTTCTTTATTGTCTTTGTATCTTCATGGCTTGGCACAGAATCTTGGGTATGACATTTTATAAATGTCGTTTGGAAGGAATTAACTTGCTGTGCCCCCTGCAAGAACTACTTCACTTTGAACAACTCCTAACAGAGCTAACTTTATGCAAAATTGAATGGTTGACATTGGGTACTAGAACACTCTCTATCTCCCCTCTCCTGTCCCCCACCTGAGTTCATTCAGAAACAACTGGGGAAGTTGGGCAAGAAGAATGTCACCACTGAGGACATCCTGCTCCTTTATTTTCCCCTTGTCTGGATTGCTTGACTGTTCAGAGTGATTGAATGAGACTGAAGTCACCTGCTCCCTTCTTTCAGGTGAAATGGAAGATCATCAGGTTTCTCCACTTATTCTGCCACACCCTTTTAAACTCCTCTAGGCCTTACCCTCTTCTCCACCTCCATGTACTGTAGGACATTAGCACTATAATTTTAAGCATAAAGGCCAGTGAACCAACTCACCAACACTCTCCAGTTATTCTTATTTATGTTGACCAGAGCTTAGAATAGTGAGTGACATAAAATATTTCATTCATACTCATTTTGTACCTTTTCATATTTCATTCATCCATCCATCCATCCATCCATCCATGCATTAAGTCACTCGTACTCATTTTTATGCTTTTTACATCTTCCATCATATATAACCATTTATGTAACTGCCCTTCCTCTTCTCCTTCCTACCCACCTCCAAATGTCTACCTTGCTGTCCTCAAGGACTCTCTGCTACCCTGATTCTTTCTTCTTTTGTAAAGAAAAACAATAGATAATTGAATCATTAAGAAACTCCATCCATGCAGATTGGAAACCCTTTTATAACTTATAGTTTTAGAGAGCTTCTAGGGGACACTGAAAGGTTGCCAGGGTGGGAAACCTGCAGCTTTGAGACCACATGTGGCCTTCTAGATCCTTAAATGTGACTTTTTGACTGAATTCAGATTTTGAAGAACAAAACCTTTTCTTTAATAAAGTTTTTATTTGATTTGTAAAATTTGGATTCAGTCAAAGGCTGCACTTTGTATCTAGAAGGCCACATGTGGCCTCAAGGTCACAGGTTCCCCACCCCTGAGTTTGTTGCCCATAGTCATAATGTTGGAGACAGAACTTAAACCCATCTCCTGATTACAAGACTAACCCTCTCTCCTCTATTGCATGTTTCAGATTTCTTCATTCCAGTATTAACAGCCTTCTTACTGCCTCTGCCCTGTGATTATCTCCCCTGATTGATGAGTCGCTGGCCTAGACGATCATTTCATAAGGCTTGCAGGCCATGCACACTCAATCCACTGGATCACTCTTGACTCTTCAGAATAATCTACCTCTTCACCATTGGCGTTCCACCAATCTGGTGATCTCCACCACCCTCCCTGTTTTAAAGATAGACTATTTAAGTGTTTCTTATGCACCAGATACTGTGTCTATTCCTGGAGATATAAACACACCAAAAAAAAAAGAGAGAGAGACAGTTTATACCCTCAAAGTTTATACCCTCAAAAATTATATTCTGATGGGAAAATAGCACAAAGAGAAAATCTGGAAAGTGTTGGGGGGAGGGGTTTGATAGAAATGTATCCAAAAGAAAGGCAGTTGAAAGAAAGTACAGAGAGTTGAGTCATGAGAGAAGTAAAACTTAGCTAGGGCCCCTCCTAAAATAGTGTTTTGAGTAGGTAGCTAGGAGAACAAGGCCTCAAAGCAGAGGGATCTCTAAGGTTGGAAGATGGGATGGTCAGCAGGATGAAAAGAAAAAATCTTGGGTACTGATTTATATAATCTTTTTATTTCTTTTATAGCAAAATCTATCCCCCACCTATAATATGGGGATTTGGTGAGTGTCTTGAAGTGAAGCAGAATAGATATCTCTAGCCTCTTCTTCCCCCTATCCTTCTCCAAGGGAGATTTTAATTCCTGCCAGAAGGGGAAGCAGGAGTTTAAGGACAGAAGCTTAGTCACTATGTTCTCCTCAGAGAGATGTGGTCCTGTGCTAGAAATATGTCTATCTGCTTCTGTAAAGATTATTTGTCTAGCAGTGGTTCTCAACCTTCCTAATGCCACGACCCTTTAATACAGTTCCTCATGTTGTGGTGACCCCCAACCATAAAATTATTTTTGTTGCTATTTCATAAGTGTAATTTTGCTACTGTATTTAAATTGAACATAACCCACAGGTTAAGAACTGCTGGTCTAGGGGATGTGGCTTTCATGTTCAAGGCAAACTTCTGATTGTCATTCATTCATGAGGAAAGGAGGATCACAAACTCTATATCCAAAGTCTGACTTCTTGCCCACCAAATCCCAATTCCGCAATGAATACATACATGATAGATAACAAAGAAATCCCATTTATCTGAGATGATGACTAAACAGGTATCAGAGTAAGTATATACAGAAGAACATGTACCAGAAAATAGAGAGTGAAGGAGCCCTTCTATTGGGGACAAGGTAACTGAGCTCAATCAAGGGAGAGCATGTTCCAGATTTCACTCAAGGGGAAATTTCTCATAGTCTTTAGAGTAGCAAGCTGGAGAATGGTACATTGTAGCTCTCATACTGACTTCTTCCCATAATCTTATTTTTCTTTTAGTACCCTGAAGTGGCATTTACACCGTCTATTTTCTTTCTTGAAGCTAGAAGTCTGTCCAAAGTACCTGCAAAGTACAAAGAAATCCAAAAACTTAAGAAGTCTGAATCCCTCCAGGCTTCAATGAGGAGAGACCCCTGTACCAGTGGGCTTTGGGGCTTGGATTAAACTTTTTATCCTACCTCCTGCAGGATCCTGCACATGGCAGACACTTAATAAAGACGGAAATGAATTGAACTGAACTGGAAGGAACTCTGCTTTGAGCTCAGTGTAGAAAGATCTTTTGATTTTCCCCTTGGTTAAGGTTTTAATACCTTTATGATACAAGACTGAAACTCTTTATTTGGAAAGTAATTTTTTCTTTTTTTGCTTTTCCCTCAAGGTACATTTTCTCAATCTGCCTAATTATTTCCTGACAATCTACACTTTGATTTCTAGCACTCATGATCTGGATTATATTTGGGATGAACCTTGTTGTTTTTATTTTCAGGATAGCAAGTCTTTGAGGGCTTTCTGAGGCCAGTATTGGGGCTCCCAAACAACTCTTGCTCTCATAGCAGAGTATAGAACTCTGGTCCTGCCCCTTTGATCATGGAAGTGTAATGTCCAAATAAAAAGCATGTGAAATAAGATATCCTATTATTTCCATGTCATAAGTGTACAAGGAGTTAAATCAAGGTTAAGTTATTTGCCCAAGGCCACACATACAGTGTTAACAGTATAGAAGCTTGAATTCAAGTATAAAGTCTCTTAGTATTTTCCCATGATTGATCACAACTCCTGTTCACCTTTCCACCTAAGCATGTTGTAATTCTGTTTAAACACAAAAGCTTCTATTTGTTAGCAAGTGATGGGCTCTAACAGCTCATGTCACTGTTTTATCATTTACTCCACATTTACTTGTATTACCATCATAATCTCACTGACACTCTTATTAAGCATTCTCTGTGGAACTGAACTGGCTAAAGTTCTTTAAACCTACAATAAAATTACCATATGATGAAGATCAAACAGTAAGCCATTAATTAATGAGTTTATTAATGGACTACTCCACTGTTTTCATCACAATCATTGTGGTTTCCCAGACTATAAATCTTATTTGTTCCTGGTTACTCAATGGAATGTAAGCTCCTCGAGGGTAGGAATATATGCATATATACACACATATAGATATAAATATACATACACATATACACACATGTACACACACATATATGTACATGTGTATAGTCCATACTTTAAAACATTTATGATTTAATATATGTTGCTTTATTCTTCATCACGGAAGATCATAGACTACTCCACCCTTCTATTATCATATTAGTATTTTCATGAGTTGCTGTGGCCAAATTAACAGCAGCAACAACCATACAAAGAAAACAGAAGAAAATGTGAGAAAGGACATCTCCTAGTGGCCAACCATCTGGTGAAAAAACTCTCCACATCTTACTTGATCCAGTCTTAAATCAACCTTGGATTCAAAGGTTTTCCAACTTGTTAGGATCTTCTCAAGTATTGGTGTGGTCACTTTCATAGCCTGCAAGAGCCCAGGGTTTTACCCCATTTCTTCTAGTCCTGGAAGAAGACTTTAGTGGAGAAGAAATCATATAAACAATTTATTAGTATAAAGCATTTTCCCACTAAATTGATGGCCAGACAAGTAGGTGACATAGTGGATAGAGCACTAGATTTGCCTCGAGTCAAGAAGATCCAAGTTCAAATTCAGCATCACACATATATTAACTGTGTGACCTTAGACAAGTCACTTAGCATTTATTTGTCTCAGTTTCCTCCACTGTAAAATGCAGATAATAATAGCACCTACCTTTCAAGTTTGTCATAAGGAGCTAATGAGATAATATTTGTAGAGCACTTAGGACAGTACCTAGAATATAGTAAGTAGATGATATATCAATGACACCTATACTTAACTGATAGTGAGTCCTCCCTCAACATTATAGAAAAAGCTGTTATACTGGCAGACGGGATGAAGAGAGAAGATTTCTCAGGCTCAAGACATGCATAGGCTTACTGATTCTTAGGGCATTTAAGTGGTACAATGTGGATAGAGTGCTGGGGTGGAGTCAGGAAGACTCATCTTCCAAGTGCAGATCTGCTCTCGGATACTAGCTGTGCAACCCTGGTCAAGTCACTTAACTCTGCCTCAGTTTCCTCATTTGTAAAATGAACTGAAGAAGGAAATGGCAAGCTGATCCAAAATGGGATCACCAAGAGTAGGACATGACTGAACAACAATAGCAGGAACAACAACAAAAAAATCTTACTGCTGAAAGGAGTTTCTCAGGTCACTTAGTTCAACTCCATTTAAAACTGAGACCCTGTCCACAGTATTTTGACAAGAGATCATCTAGTCTGTTGGGTTTGTGTTTATTCTGTATGTAGTTAAATTTCTTTTATTGCCTCTCTAATTAGAATAAAACTTCTTAAAGCAGAGATTGTTTCATTGTTTGTCTTTATATCCTCAGCTAGTACAATGATGAGCATATAGTAGGCATTTAATAAGTACTTGCTAATTGATTAAGATTTGATTTCTTGACTCTTTCCAATGGCAAGAAAATCATTTTTCAAAGCAACTACTTCAATCCTTGTGCCATCCATTTCAGAGAAAATTCTTCCCAGTAGTAAACAGGGATCTGGTTCTCAGTGACTTATACCCATTGTTTTTAGTTTAGTCTACTGGGACAGAACAAGTCATACTTTTTTGACATGACATCCCTTGGAATATGTATAAGTTTTCTATAGGCTAAACCTTTGATAAGTTTATGAATGATAGCTCCATAGTACGTCATTAAGAGAACTTAGGAAGATGTTCATTATGGAAAACAGCTACCATTCTGTCCCAACAAAGAATAATAGGATTGGAGAATAGAGAGGCATTTAATATGATGCTTTTATTTTGAATGTTGGGTGTATGGAGAAGAATGGGGAAAGAATTGCATGTGGAAAGAATAGAAGGGGAATATCAGTATCATATACAATTTTTTTCTTTTCATTTTTTGGCCTTGTCTAGTTTTAGTATGATTTCTTTTCCCCTAAGTAACTTTAAATAATTCTGTAATTTCATTAACCAGTTCCCTTTAATTACTCAACAAAGTGCATGTCATCTGCTTGTTCTCATCTAAATGTGTTCTCTTCTTCCAAGGACACGTACTTTAATCTTATTTTTGACAAAGCTATTTTTGCAAGAGACTTAGTACTTCCTAATTAATCACATTTCTTTTATCCACACCCCTCCCTTTCTTTTTCTTAAACAACTCTTCAGAATAGAATAGGACATTCTATAGTTAGTCAGATTTTGATTATAGGAACCAATTATCCTCCTTTCCATTGCCTGTTTATACAAAAGCTTCCCATTTTCCGAGTCTCAGTTTGAGACAGTTCAAGTCAATTTTCCCGAAAGAAAAGTATTCTCATATAACTCCAGCCAATAGAAGTCTGAGTTCCTTTAATGTGCCCAACCAAGATTCTGAGGACAACATTGCAAATTATCCTGATGACTAAGAAATAGAGGTTCGTGACCAGGTTTGGGCTAGTAAATGTTTAACAACTGACTCTTTGTGGAAAAAAAATTGAATTACATTATTAATATTTTATTAATCACTTTATTAAGTGTAGACAATCATGAAACAATATGTCAAACCCTGATTTGTGGCATTTGCTGATTTTCAAAGTATAAAACTTACACTCAATTTAACACTTGCTCTAAATATCTAGTATGAGCCAGCTCCAGGACTTTACTGGTAGTGACTAAAGACTCTAATGTGGTTATGTAGGAACTTTAGTCTTCCATTGAATTATAGGATCTCTGAGTTAGAAGGGATCTCAAGGACCGTCTTATCCAACCCATAACTAAATAAGAATCTGTTCTCCAACAAATGGAACAAGTGGTCATTTGGACTTTGCAAGATCTTTGGGGAAGAAAAATACACACTTTACCAAAGTACCCATTTCCCTTTTGGATAAATTCTGATTCTTAGAATATGTTTTCCTTACATCAAGTCTTTGTTTGTTTGTTTGTTACGGAAAGGAACTAGAAAAGCAATAAGCCTACTATCTGAGGCAATGTTTTTGAAGGATTCTTCAATGTGTCTCGAATATCCTTACAATGAAAAAAATCCTTGTGTGCCAATAATGAAGAGTCAGGATCAGCTTTCTCCCTATACCAATGACCACTCCTCAGAGTTCTCTGCCAACCTGCACCTCTGTGTATTAGAGCCACTTCTGGGAATTTCCCTCTGCCCAAAACAAACAAAATAAAACAAACAAACAAAAATCCTTTCAAGAATGAATCCTAGGGGCAGCTACGTGGCACAGTGAATACGTGGCACTGGCCCTGGAGTCAGGAGGACATGAGTTCAAATCCGGCCTCAGACACTAAACACACACACACACACACACATCCTAGCCATGTGACCTTGGGCAAGTCACTTAACCCCAACTGCCCTCCAAAAAGCAAAAACAAACAAACAAAAAGAGTCAATCCTGAGCTCTTTGGAGACTTTCTTCGTCCCTGGTCTTGTCATGTTAACATATTCATTCAGACTGCCTTCTGTGTTATACCCAGTCCCATCTCCTTCAAATCAATTATGCCTCTTTATACACGAAACTATTTAAGTTGCCAAGATAAACATGACCTTACTATGACATTCTCACATCTGTTTTTTGGCCTTTGATAGAGCCATGCCATTTTTTTGTAGCTTCCCCATGTCCTCCACAGTGATTATACTCTTACATTAAAGTTTTCATTATGACATAATGATAACTCTGGGTTTTTCTCTTTATTTTTTTTCTTCTGTTTTTTTTACTGGATCCCCATTTTCATTGGTGGAGGGAGGACTCAGTGGGGAAATTCCTCCATGAATATATATTGATACTTTCTCTGTAATATAGCATTAAGAGTTACAGGGGCAGTTAAGTGGTACAGTGGATAGAGCTGGAGTCAAAAAGATCTGAGTTCAAATGTGGCCTCAAACACTTAATAGCTACATTGCTCTGGGCAATGCCTAAAAAAATACAGGAACATAGAGATGCTGTGACATCCCCAGATTCAGAGAATCTAGGCTTTGAGGTGGTACTTTAACCTAGTTCCCTATGACTCTGAGGCCAGATCCTTCACTGTACCACAATGTCTCTTTCTTTTCAGCTGTAACAATGTCTTTTTAAAAATCTTTAATATATACCTATTTCCCTCCCCATCCAGTAAGCCTTCCTTTAGTAGTAAAAAAGCTTATTTTTTAAAATGTTCAACAAGATTAACCAATACATCAGCCATGCTTGACAGCATACCACGTTATCTACTATCAATGACTGTAGTACCTGCAGAGCAGTTGCCAAGTTGAACGCCCACAGAGATTGTTGCCTAGGATGATGGCTAAGGGCGCTAAGCTAGAAGCGTGACTATTTCAAAGGTTCTTCTTAGGTTCCAGGTTCTGAGCTGTCTCCATCAGAGTTTGAGAGAAGAAGGAGGTCAAGGTGGTAGTGATTATTATTTGATCTGTCTTGTGTATGCTGACTCATATGTCCTTCTTGGTACCTTGTTACTTCATCTAAACTAGATTGCCTACTCTGGTTGAAAGTTGGTGGGGTTGGCTAGCCTTTTCTCCATAGGAATTTCTTCCCTGGATCATAATTGTGAAATCTCAGCTAGAAGCAAAACTGGCCATTTAGGAGATGCAGCCACTCCAAGAGCTCTTGTTCCTACCTGTTGGAAGTAGTCGGTCAGCAGTTGTTGGTGGTCATGGACCTCCTTAATGATTTATTCACTTAATCATGGCCGTGCAGGCTGGAGTGAAATTAGGTCTGGTGGTTGCTATTCCCAAGGCTTTCGGGGTCAGGGTCCCGGTTTGTCAACATCAAGGTACGAGAGAAGATGATGGTCAAGGTGGTGTTGTGTGAAAGGGAAGGGCCAGATTATACAGTGCTTGGAATTCCAGACTGAGGATTTTATACTTTGTACTAGAGGTAATAGGGAACCAATAATATTGTTTGTTTTTGATGTTGTGTATGCGTGTGTCTGTCTGTATCTAAGCCTGTGTCAGTGTGCTTCTATAAGACTAGGGATAATGCGGTCAGAGATCTAGTTTAGGATTTTTTTTTTCTGTGTGATAGATAAATTAGAGGGAATAGAGACTGGAGTCATAGAAAACAATTACCAGATTATTTCAATAATCAAGGCTGGAATTAATGGAGGCATAAATTAGGGAGAAGTTGTTGAGTGGAGAAAAGCATATGGATATGAGGGATTTTGTACAGGCAGGATCAATCAATCTAATAACTGGTTGGATCCAGGGGTTTAGGGAGAAGGAAGAGTCAGGGATGACTCAAAAATTTGGAATTTCAATGACTGGAAGGATGAAGAGGAGAAAGAAAAGAAAAACAAACTTTGCCTACTCTACAGATGTGAGTGTTTTTTAGCAGTCCACCATGCCTCTTAAAATTAGCAACATGACATATGGGCCAGTATTAATAGCCATAATGAAAACTGTTAGAGAACTGAGATTAGGACTACAATGATTAAGGTCTGAAAAACCATCTAAATAAGACCAATGAAAACAGCAGGAAATGCTACCCATGGGCAATTAACAAACATACACCATCTTCCTTCTATACCCATTTTCCAGCAGGTAATATAAATTACAACTTAGCCTAAGGAAGGAAGAGTCATGGAAATTCATGTCCACTAACTCAAAACTCACTTTGGCGGTCACATCTACAGTGAAGGGAATCAGCAGATGACTCAAGACATTTAAGAGAATTGAATATATCCTTTTACCAGTCGATAATATAAAATATTATTAAAAAACCAGCAACAACATAACAAATCTGAGTAGTAGGAAGATTCCCAGGCAATCAGGAAGTACTGACTCTAATGTTTATGTTATTACATTGATAATAATAGAACAATCATTTACCATTTTACATTTACAAAGAACTTTGCATGTGTGATTTTATATCATACTTATGAAGTCCATTGAGGTAGGGTTTTTGTTTTTACTCTCTCTCTCTCTCTCTCTCTTTCTCTCTCACTCTCTTTCTCTATGTATGTCTCTTTTTCCTATTTATTTATTTTTTACTAGACCTGTGATTTCAATAATGTATGCAAATCCCACTCAGGAATTTTCTTTACCAAATCATATCAGCAGAGTTTCTGCAATTGTTTCCTGAGAGTCACAAAGGCACTCAGAGACAAGATTTTTCCCCAGGTGATTTTTGATTCCTTGATGAGTTCTCTCTCTCTACCATAGCATGCTACCATTTATGATGTAGGTAGAGTAGACATTATCGTCTCCATTTTATAGATCAGAAAACTTAAAGTCGAAGAGGTCATATTATTTGTCCAAAATCACATAACAAAGTAAAAGTCCCAGAAAAATTATGCTATAGGAGTTAGGCTTGAAATCAAATAGTTTGTCATAGAATTTAAGAAACAATCCCACAAACATTTACAATGTGCTAGGCACTATGCAAAGGGCCGGGTATACAATTAACAAAAAAGAAAGACAGTCCATGCCCTCAAGGAATTTACAATCTAGAGGGAGAGACAAGGTACCAAAAGGGTGGGGTTGGGGGGGAAACCAGGGACTACTTGGTTCAGGGGCATTTTGTTCCATGGAGTTGAAATCAGGCAAAGTAGCAGTTTCAGAGTGGAGGGTCCAGCTTCTGCTTTCTGCCCTCCAGGCCGTCAGTTGGAGAGGAAAGAAGGCTGAGGGAGATAATGTCAATCAGGGCTTGAGTTTACAGCATGGTGGTATTTAGAAGTATTACAGTGAATAGATCACCAGCACTGGAGTCAGGAGGACCTGAGTTCAAGTCTGACATCAGATATTCACTGGCTATGTGAATATCATAACATCAATTTGCTAGCTTAACCCTGTTTGCCTCCAAAAATAAACAAACACAAGTGTGATCTTAACCCGGAAAGGAGCATCTTGTTTGTGGAGCTGAAGCCAGGAAAGGCAACAGTGCAAAGTAGAGAGACTAGAAAGTGAACAAAATTTAGGGACAAGAGATCTGAGTTCAAATCATGTCTCTTGACTAAAGTACCTGTTTATGTAACTTTAAATAAGTCACTTAACCTTCTAGGCTATGATTATCTATAAAATGTGACCCTTCAAATAGAGGATGGCATTCCTCAGGTTTGTAACCTATAATCTCCATATCTAGTATTCTTTCCATGATCATATGATATCTGTCACACTATACTGTTCCCTTGGCTTTTGCGCAGTACCCAATATCACCCTGCAATTTCAATATTGAAATCAACTAAATTGAACAAATAATAAATACCAATTATGTACAAGGCATTGTTTTAACCACTGAGATACAAAGAGAGTGGGCAATGGGGGCTAATAATAATTTTAAGTAAGAGGAAACCATTGTCAGATGTTAGCTCTCTGTTGGTTATGTGCATTTGAGAGGCAGAGACTGGAAACAGATTAAAAACATTTTGATGGGTAACCTAGTCAACTGTAGATGGTGGCCTGAATGTAGATACAGCCTATATTACTGGAAAGAAAGGGGACAATGTGAGATGATATGAAGTTTGAAACATCAGGATTTGATAATTTAATAGATGGATAGTAAGAAAAATGGAGGAGTGAGAGATAATTCTGAGGCTAGAAACCTGGGTGATAGGAATTGCAATAGTGTCTTTAGTAGAAACATGCAAGCTTGAAGGAAGAATGGTTTTCTAAGGAAATGAATTATGTTTTAATTTGGCATATGAAATTTGGGATGCCAATGGAACATCCAGGTGGAGATGGTTAGTAGGCAGCTAATGATGTGGAAAAGATCTCAGAGGAGAGGTAGAAGTTATATACTATACATAGGTTTATAATTGATTCATCTTTTTTAGTTTTGATAGATAGTGTAATTGAAGTCTTGGAATGTTTACAAACCTCTGGATTGCAGAAAAGGCTTGTAAAGGATTCCTTCAATCTTGTGTGACCTAGATGAATTTACCTCTCGTCTCTAGGATTCAATTTCCCCATTTGTAAAGTCATCCACAATTGTAAAATGAAGGCTTTGAACTAGCTCATCTCTGCAGTCCATTTTGATTGAAAAATCATCTGATCCCAAATCTTTGGGTTAACAAGGAATTGGTAACCACATGCAGGCTTGTTTTTAGAGATCTCTTTTATTCCTGCTCTGATGAAATGTCTGGAAATTCTGTTGAGGATGGCAATTCCCATAAGATTGGAGTTCAATTTCATAGACTCAAGAGGTTAAAATAAGCTTTGGATGAACTTTGTGAAGGCTTACAAGAAAGAACCTAAACTCAGAGCCTGTCTCTCTTGTCAAAGAAATGAGGAAAGGGAGGGGGGAAATACACACAGAAAGAGAGAATATGAGTTAAGCTCACAGAAAGTCTATTTCTGAAATAATTGAAAGAAAATGAAATAGAGAATTGAGGCAGGCATCATATCAGAGTGGCAATACACAGCTTCCAAAAGAGTCAAGTTTGTTTTCTGGCCAAGGCAGGAAAAGCTTGAGCTGGAATTGTAGAAAGCAAAGTTATTATGAAATTAAATAGGAACACAGTATCAGTGATGCAACCCACAGAAAGCATGGAGAAATTCTACTTCTGGATGTTGCTCTGGGAAAAATACATACAGGGAAAACAGAAAGGAAGTACCAGTCACATCTCTCAGGAGTGGGAGGAAAACTTTATCTTCCTTTTTCAGAGTTTCCAATAAAGCACTGAAGGTTATTTTTGGATAGAAGAGACAATGTCAGGGATCAAAACAAAGATAAAAAATTCTGATGTATAAGATTAGCTTTGAACTCTGTCCTCGGCCTGTTCTTGAATATAGTCTGTTATCTGATAGCATCCTACTACTGCCTGTGGGATCTTTGGGAAGTTATTCAACTTCTCTGGGATCCAGTTTCCTTAATATTAAAAGGAGCAATTTGGATGAAATGATATCTGAATTCCTCTCCAGTTCTGAACCCTTTTCTGCTTTCCATCACCCTTAGCACAAAGGACAGCAGGAATATCGTGGTGCATACATCCCATTTATACAATATTACTTGAGAACTGCTAAATAGTCCCTCTGACTGATTGTTATTGTATCTGAAATCCCAGCATCTGAGTTTCAAGCCCTTCACTTAGGCCTGGGATTCAGTCTAGGCCCTGTTTCTACAAATTGAGTTCTGATTTCAAATAACTTCCCTCATTCCTGTGTGATCTTAGGCAAATCTGTAAGTTCTCTAGGCCCCTATTTTATTTGTAAGATGAAGGACTGAAACATATGCTAAGATGGTATTATCTTTCATTGTCTTTTGTGTAAATGGGGAGTAAGTTTCTATCTCCAGCATTTCCTACCATAGTTCCCATTTTTATAATGTTTTATTTCCAAATAAAGTCCCTTCATCTCAACAATTCTGTAACATAAGTTTTAGGTATGTTTTATCCTCTTTTTATCATTGAACAAACTAAGACTTTGAGAGGTAGAGTGATTTGGTTATATTAAAACATTTGGTGGAAAAGCCTAGACTAAAACCCAGATATTCTGAATTCTATTCCTCTTTTTACTCAAATGTTTAAATCATGCCCCTGGGACTGAGCTGTCTTGATTGCTGAGTGAGTGAGTACAAAGCCACCCAATCAATTCTACCTGGACTGCCCCAGAATAGATCATATCCCACATCCCGTTTAGGGATCCTGCTTCTCCCCATATAGAAAAGGACCTGCTAGACAAGAGGTGTCAAACACAGGCCCACTGGGCTGTACATGGCCCACAATACTCCTGGGTGCATCACAATCAGATGAAAATGTAACTGGGGAATGTTTAGCAGGATAAATAAAAATAAATCAACACATAGATAACATTAGCACGTGGTTTTCTAATTCAGTAGTACAGGCAACAGGGATCCTTATGCATGGTCTAGTGGCCCCTGTTTCTTTTTAGGTTAGACACCACTGTGTCTAGGCAACACGTCTAGGAACTATGCCCTTATTTCTTGGTACCTAGTTTTAGAACTGCTGACTTGGTACTGAAATGTCTTGATAAGAGAATGAATGAATGAATGAATAAAGTGCAAAATCATCATCTCGACCAGAGAATGATTTACTTTTCATCTAGCTTTATACTTGTGCTATATTGCTCTTTCTTTCCCTTATTTATCCCACTAAAATATACTTTAAAAAATGATTGGCTCTGAATCAATAAATGTTTCTTAAGTGTCTATCATGTCCCAAGTATTGTGCTAAGTACTAGGGATAGTACTAGAGATACTAGAGATACTTAGAGATATGAAAGAAGGCAAAAGGTAGTTCCTGACCTCAAGGAGTTACATATGATATCAGAAATGTATGTAATTTTATATTAAACTACAAATACTTGGTATTGAGTCATTGAAACAGTACTTATTTAATTCCTTAGTATGACAACTTCATCTAACTGAAGTAGACCTCTTCAGATTAAGGATCACAAGATTTGCAGCTCAAAGCACAGAATCAGCTATGACACTTAGAAATTACTTGGGAAGCCCTCTAATCCAAATTTAGAAATGAGCAACTTGAAATCTATGGAGTTTAAGTGACTTGCTTAGTCACAAATGCAGGATGTATCATAGGCAGATTTTGAAGCCGAATTCTCTGACTGAAGAGACTGTATTCTTTTAACTATAACAAATGACTTGAAAGATTATGTTGTCAAATCCTCTATCCCAACGCCATTATACAGAAGAAGAAATCCAGGTTCAGAGAATAGGAGTGACTGACCTAAAGTCTCACAGGTAGTATGTAGCAAATTTAGTATTGGAATCAACATCCCTTGACTTCAAACCCAAGACTTTCTCCAGTACATACTTGGGTTAGAAAGTATCTGTTGGGTACTCAGAAGTCTCATGTTTAAATATAAATTTTTTTTCCAGAAGCTAGATGGTGGGCTTCCAGACAGATGATAGGCATTAAGGATATCAAGCACAGAACAATAATCACAAAAAGTGTAATTGACTATATCTTAAGGGGCAGAAAATGACTCATTATTGATGAGGAAGTCACGTAAAATCAGTCTATCATATAGTCAGACTATTGATTAGTTAGGGGAAAGGGCAAAATCAACATCAAATTAGTAGAAACTTTAGTAATGAGAAGACAATTAAAAATGCTTGAGACATCTCCAATTTGACCTGTTCAATGGACCAGTAGATACTGAGGGTGAGTTATAGAAATAAACAAAAGAAAATGTTGACTTCAATTATCATTACTTCCTGCAAAAGTTTAAAGGATGTAGAATAATCAACACACTAAGGAGGTTAAAAGAACCCAGACACCACATAAGCTAGAAAACACCTGTTCTTTCCAAGCAGAGAAAGATGCTATTGAGGGCATTATTGGATTAAAAGATAGTGGCATGTATTAGACATTGCAATGGAGGATGGTGGGGGATTAATGGTCCTACTCAATTTTCTCATGCTCTATGAATAAAAAAAACATGTTGGTTGGCATTGGTAGAAGGAGTTTCCCCACCAGAAGTTCTCGACACTAGCAGAAGCACAGGTCCAGATGTCTCACTCTAAAAACTTTTGTAAAAGCTATTGTACAATAAAAGGTGGTAGAAGTTTAATCAAATTTATGGCAATCCTGGCATGAGGCTCAAATGTCAGGAGCAAAACAAATAGATCATTTTTTTTTCAAGATTTATAATTATCTAGTTTCATACTCATTGATAAAAGAATGGCCACTTTGGAACCCTCAGTTACCCATATGCCTTTTATCTAACATTATCTTCAATTTATCATAAATGTTGTCTCTGCCATTAGACTAGACTGTTCCTGGAGAGCAATGAGCTTTATTTCTTTTTATCTTATTTTTTTTTTTTTGGAAGGGGGAAGGCAGGGGAGTTGGGGTTAAGAGACTTGTCAAAGATCACATGTCTAGTAAGTGATAAATGTCTGACAAAGGATTTGAACTCAGGTCCTTCTTACTCCAGGACCAGTGCTCTATTCACTGCATCACCCAGCTACACCATCTTCCTTTGTATTCTTTATTTATTTATTTATTTATTTATTTTGATGCAAAAACAAAACATATTTATTATACTTTTTGAGTTACATATTTTCTCCCCGTCTTTCCCCCGCCCACCACCCCAAAACAGCCATCCCAGTGTGTCCCCCCTCCCCCAGTCTATTCTCTCCTATGGCACTTTTTGGTA
>CM053580.1:511590666-511619880 GCA_028627135.1 Pseudochirops cupreus
AAAATCTCATCATAATGTAATAACTTTTCAGTATGTTTCTATAATCTCTAGTATAATATTTTATTCAATATTTTTGCATCATTATTGATTAGAAATAGTGGTCTATAGTTCACTTTCTTTGCTATATCTCCCAAAGATTTAGGCATCAAGACCACATTCTTCTCACAGAAATAGAAATACTAAGATGTATGCTCTGTCTATTTTTGCAAACAATTAATGTAAAATTGCGGTTATTTTTTTGTATGTGTGCTTGATAAAGCTCATGTGCAAATACATACAGACCTTGTTTTTAATTTCGTTTCTTTTTTTTTTTCCTGTGAGAGGTAACTTATAACATTGAATTTCTTTTTCTGATATTCAGTTGCTTAAATTCACTTTTTCTTCTGTCAAGCTTAGCATTTTATAGTTTTACAAATATTCATTTTATTTAAGATATTAGTTTTGTTATCACATAATTAAGCAAAATTATTCTTAATTATCTCCATTTTTTAATCTTTATCTATTATGAATCGACCTTTTTGAGTAAGTAATGTTGTTTTTCTCTTTTTTTTTGATGAAATTAGGAAATCATTTTTCTATCTAATTATTTTAAAATAGGTCTTTGAAGGTGGGAGGAGGGGTTGGTTAGAACTGAAAGGCAGAACAGAGGAAGCAGCCAAGCTCTCCAAACATTCCCTTCCAAACAACTGTAAAATAACATCGTAAATAAAATTCCGTAGTGACAAAGCCAATAAAAAATCAGGTCAAGACATTCTTTCAAGTCTAAGATAACTTAGGAGGTCAGAAAGAAAAGTATATGATACTAGGATAAGGGCTGGCAGCAAATCTAGTGACAGACTTTGGAGGTGACAGCAATAGTAGTAAGAGGTTCAGGAAGTCCTAAGTAATAAAGAGATTGGGTAAGTACTAGTACTTGGCACAGAGAAGAAAGATTTTGGGCAAATCCACTGACTATATAGTCAGAGTTTTAGGGTAGATAAGAACGCTTACTCCCCAAGGGCATAGGGTCCCTGAGGATCAGTATTTCTTCTGGTCACAAAGGAGCAGGGACCACACTTCTCCCTGGATTATATCAATTTGGAAGCACTGAAAACTTCCGTAACCCCAGAAGTAGCTCTGAAAATAGCAGGGTGAAAATGCCTAAAGCTTTGGACATTGCTCCATAACTTCTATTCTGGGAACAGAGCCCAACTGTAACATAAAGTTTAAAGTCAAAAAATAGACTAGAAAAATGAGTAAACAATAAAAAAAAAATAGCACATATAAAAAATTACTATAGTGACAGGGAAGATTAAGATACAAACTCAAGAAGACAAAAGGGTTCAAACAGTTACAAGCAAAATATCAAAGGAAAATGTGAATCTCAGATTAGCCCAACATGAATTCCTGGAAGAGATAAAAAAAATAAATAAATTTCAAAATCATAGTAGCAGAAGAAAAAAAACAGGAAAAAAGGAGAACAGTAAAAGAAATTTATGAAAATATAATTAAAAGCTTGGTAAAAGAGTCACAAAAATACTGAAGAAAAATACCTTAAAAACCAGAATTAGTCAAATAGAAAAAAGAGATAAAACATTTCACCAACGAAAACAATTCCTTAAAAAGCAAAATTGGCCAAATGGAAAAAAGAGGTACAAAAACTCACTAAAGGAAGTAATTGTTTAAAAGTTAAAATTGGGCAAATGGGAACTAATGACTCCAAAAGACACCAAGAAACAATTAAGTCAAAAGAGGAAAATGTGCAATATTTCATTGGAAAACAACTGACCTGGAAAATAGATTGAAAAGACTTAAGTTGAGAATTATTGGATTTCCTTTAAACGACGATCAAAGAAAAAGACTACCCATTGTGTTTCAAGAAGATGTAAAGGAAAACTGAACTAATACCCTAGCCATAAATTAAAATAGAAATCAAATCCATGGATCACCTCCTGAAAGAGATTTCAAAATGAAAACTCCCAGAAATATTATAGCCAAATTCCAGAACATTCAGGTCAAAGAGAATAAGTAGTCAGAAAGAAACCATTCAAATACCATAAAGCCACCTTCAAATACTATGATTTATACAAGATTTAGCAGCTTCACATGAAAGAAGCAGAGGGTTTAGGATATGATATTCTGAAAGGCAAAGAGTCTAGGATTACAATAAAGAATAAGCCATCTAGCAAAACTGAGTAAAATCCTTCAGGGGAAAAATGAATATTTAATGAACTAAAGGACTTTCAAGCATTTTTGATAAAAGGACCAGAGATAAATAGAAAATTTGACTTTTAAATACAAGACTCAAGAGAAGCATAAAAAGACAACAATGAAAGAGAAATCATAAAGGACCCAATAAGGTTAAACTGCTTACATTCCTAAATGGAAAGATGATACATGTAATTCCTAAGAACTTTGTCATTATTAGGGCAGTTAGAAAGAGTCTATAGACACAGGGCATTAGTGTGAACGATTATGTTGGGATGATCTAAATAAAAAACAAAGAATAGCTTAGAAAAAAGGGATGCATTAGGAGCAGGGAAAGGGAAAGGAAGAATGGGAAAATTTTTCTCACTTAAAATAGGTACTCAAAGAAAAGTTTTTATAATGCAGAGGGAAATGGTGTGTGTGTGTGTGTGTGTGTGTGTGTGTGTGTGTGTGTGTGTGTGTGGGAGGGGTGTCTACATGTACTGCTTGAACTTCACTCTCCTTGGGATGGGTACAAAGAAGGAAATATATGTATGTGTATGTGTGTAGATATGTATATGTGTGTACATACACTTGCGCACACACTCCACTTGGTACAGAAATCTATCTTACCCAACGGGGAACTAAGAGAGGAAAGGGATAAGGGAAATGGAGGGTCATTAAGAGGAGGGTGGATTAAAGGAAGCAGTTGTCAGAAACAAAATGTCTTTTGGGGAGGGACAGGATGAGAGACAGAGACAGAGACAGAGACAGAAACAAAGAGAGAGGATAAAAAGAAGAAAATAGGATAAAGGGAAATGCACAGTTAGCAATCACAATGGTGAATATGAATGGGATAAATTCACACATAAAACGAAATCAGATAGCAGAACTAATTAGAAATCAGATCCACAATATGTTGTTTATAAGAAACATGCTTGAAAGTGAGAGAGACACAAAATTAAAATAAGGGTCTGCAGCAAAATCCATTATTTTGCAGGTGAAGTATAAAAGGCAGGGACAGCAATCATGATCTCAGACAAAGCGAAAGCAAAAATAAAACTAATTAAAAGAGATAAGCAGGGAAAATACAGCATACTTAAAGGCAATATAGACAATCATGTAATGTCAGTAATAAACATATGTGCACCAAATAGTCTGCAAATTATTTTTTAAATTGAAATACTTATTTTTAGTTTTTAACATTCACTTCCATGAGTTTTAAATTTTCTCGCCCTCCCCCTTCCTTAGGGGGCTTGCAATCTGATATGGGTTCTACACATATATTCCCATTAAACATATTTTCACATCAATCATGTTGCATAGAAGAATTATAACAAGTTGGAAAAACCATGAGAAAGAAAAAGAAATAACAAAACAAAAAAGAACATGGTCTGCTTCATTCTTCATTCCAATGCCATAATACCTTCTCTGGATGTGGCTGGCATTTTTCCATTTGTGTCCTTTGGAATTTTATTAGGTCCTTGCATTGCTGAGGTCTAAGTCCTCACACACTGTGACTGTTACTGTGTATAATGTTCTCCTGGTTCTGCTGCACTCGTTCGGCATCAAATCATAGTAGTCTTTCCAGGTTTCTCTGAAGTCTGTCTGTTCATCATTTCTTATAGCACAATAGTATTCCATTACATTCATATACTACAACTTGTATAGCCATTCCCCAGTTGATGGACATCCCTTCAATTTCCAGTTCTTGGCCAGCACAAAGATCTGTTTGTAGTGCCAATGCTATATTCACAGTGATGACAGCGACTGTAAATATGCTAGCATAGTGCTAAATCACAAGATATAACACATTCTCCATATAGAAGATAGAAGCAAAGCATTTGTTCAGACACCAGAAAACTGAATCTCAAAAGCCATAAGCCAATTCCATCATAGTAGCAAAGAAGTTAATAAGTCATAATGGCACAGAGAGATACAGCATCCTTTAACCTTCCCACAAACCAACATTTAGTCACAAGCCTAACTGCCTCCCTGGGTGCATCCTCTCCTCCCTCCTGTCTCTAACTACTCTAACTCCCAGCTTCCTGTGGGGTCTACTCCACCCTCCAGGAAACTCCTTCTACCACAGATTTCATGTGATTATATTCAGCGTATTAGGGGTCAGGGTATATTTTCAAAGCAGGGAAGATCTTCAAAGTCCCTACCATTATACTACTATAAGTATGTTTGTACATGTGGGTCCTTTTCCCATTTTTATCATCTCTAAGAAATACTGAAATTCTTTAAAGAAAAGCTATATGAGTTGAAGGAGGAAATAGTGAAACTATAATAGGGAAGGACCTCAATTTCTCTCTCTCAGAGCTTGCTGCATAAATCTTACTGCAAAATAAATAAGAAAGAAGTTAAGTTTTATAGAATATTAGAAAAATCACATATAATACACCTCTGGAGAAAATTGAATGGAAAAAGACAATATTTTGCTTGGAAATTTTACTCAGACAAATTTTATTCAGTTGTATATGGCGCACTCGTTAAAAAAATAATCATTCAATATGGCACAAAACCCTCAGAAACACAGAAAAGCAAAGATACTAAATGCACCTTTTCAGACTATAATGTAATAAAAAAAATCATGGCAATAACAGGCCATGGAGATTAATTGGAAACTAAATAATCTAATCCTAAAGAACGAATGAGTTAAAGAATGAATCATTAAAGTGAATGACAACAGTGAAATAATATACCAAAATTTGTGAGATGTAGTCAAAGCTTTAGTCAGGGAAAAATGTACATCTCTAAATGAATACATTGATGAGAGAAAGGACAGCTCAATGAATTGGGCATATAACACTTTCTTTTTTCAAAAAAATTAATTAATTTATTTATTTTCTTGTTTACATCATTCATTTCCATGAGATTCTGAGTTACAAATTTTCTCCCCATCTTTCCCCTACCCAACACCTCAAAACAGCCATCCCATTGTATAATGCCTCCCCCAATCTGCTCTCTCCTATGTCCTCCCCCTCACCCCTCTGACTTTCCAGTAGGGCAGGATGTATCCCCCTACCACAGTGCCTGTGTATCTTAATTCCTAGTTGGATGTAGTTAATAATAATAATAATAATAATAATAATAATAATAATAATAATATATACATATATATTTTTAACATTTGATTATAGAACTTTAAATTCTAGATTCTTTCCCTTCCTGTCTCGACACCCACCCACACTGGAAGGACAAGGAATTAAATACAGGCTGTACATGTGTAATTATGCAGCACCTCTCCACAGTGGGCATATTGTGACAGACTGATTTTATGTCCCTTCTTCCTATCCCACCCCCGCCTTGTTCTATTATCTACCCTCTCCCTGTCCCTTTAAAGAACTGTGTACTTCCATCAACCCCCTCCCTCCTCCTGCCATCCCCTCTGTCATCCCACCTCTCATCCCCATCCCCCCTACTGTCCTGTGTGGCAAGATACCCAGTTTAGAGTTTATGTCATTCCTTCCTTAAGCCAAATTCAATGAGAGCAAGGTTGATCCTTTCCCTTTTGCCTCCTGTTCTTCCCCTCCATTGTAACAATTATCCTTTGCTTCTTCTATATGAGATGATTAACCCCGTTCTGTCTCTCCCTGTCTCCTCTCATTCTAATCCTCTCCCACCTCAGAGTTTCATATTTTAGAGTATTGTCTCTTCCTATCTGATTGATCTTGTGCCCTCTATGTACTCATATATACACATATTCAGATATGTGTTCATAGGCATATATATAAACCTTCTAATATAGATATATGTGTATGTATATGCGTATATACAATTGTATTCCCTTCACCTATCTTCATACTGAGAAAACTTTCATAAGTTACAATTATCATTTGCCATGTTGGCATGTAAATAGTTCAACTTTGATAAATTCCTTATGATTTCTTTTCTATGTTTACCTTCTCATGCTTCTTGCATTTGAGTGTCAAACTTTCTTTTCAGTTCTGGTTTTTTCAGCAAGAATGTTTGAAAGTCTTCCACCTCACTGAATGACCATGTTTTCCCCTGGAACACTATACTCAGTTTTACTGGGTAGGTGATTCTTGGTTTTAATCCTAGCTTCCTTGATCTCTGGAACATCGTATTCAAGGCTTTGATCCCTTAGTGTAGAAGCTGCTAGATCCTGGGTTATCCTAATTGTGTTTCCACAGTATTCAAATTGTTTCTTCTTGGCAGCTTGTAATATTTTCTCCTTGATCTGGGGACTCCGGAATCTGGCTATAACATTCCTAGAAGGTTTCTTTTGGGGATCTTTTTCAAGAGATGATCGGTGAATTCTTTCAAGTTCTATTTTCCACTCTGGTTCTAAAATATCAGAGCAATTTTCCTTGCGAATTTCTTGAAGGATGCTTTCTAAGTTATTTTTTTGATCACAGCTTTCAGGTAGTCCAATAATTTTTAAATTGTCCCTCCTGGATCTGTTTTCCAGGTCAGTGGCTTTTTCAAGGAGATATTTCACATTGCCTTCTATGTTTTCATTTGTTTGGATCTGTTTCATAGGATCTTGATTTCTCAGAAAGTCATTTGCTTCCATTTGCTCCACTCTTATTCTGAAGGAATTATTATCTTCAGAAAGCTTTTGAGATTCCTTTTCCATCTTGGAAATTTGACTTTTTAAGGCATTCTTCTCCTCATTGGCTTTTTGGGACTCTTTTGCCATTTGAGTTAATCTGTTTTTTAAGATATTGTTTTCTTCAGTCAGGTTGTTGACTCTCTTTTCATGATTTTCTTGCATCATTCTCATTTCTCTTCCCAATTTTTCCTCCACTTCTCTTATTTCATTTTCAAAATCCTTCTTAAGCTGTTCTATGGCTTGTAGCTAGCCTTCATGTTTCTTGTAAGCTTTTGGTGTGGGAGTTCTGACTGTGTCGTCTTCCTCCCATTCCATGCTTTGATCCTTCCTGTCCCCAAAGAAGGAATCTAGAGTATGGGTTGTTGTTCTTACTTTGCTTCCTTTGCCTGCTCATGTTGGCCAGTTAGTTACTTGATTTTTTAACTCTGTGGAACTCTGCTTCCAGAGGAGAAAGCTCTGTCCCAAATCGCTGGGGTTTTCCCAGCTGCTGGAGCTATTAGGGGGCTGTTGTTTTCTTTTTTTTTTGCAGCCCCCACCAGCTTTGGCTCACTGAAAACACACCCCAGACCACCACTCAAGACCATGATCCAGATCCAGGCCACTCAATGCAAGAATACTTAGTCTCTGAATGATTGCTTGGCCCCCCTTCAGTGTGCAGGCCAGGAGCTCTGAAACAGCCATGTGGAGGCAGCTTCAGGGCCACCACTTCTGCTACTTCCTTGCCCTGCAGTCGGTTTGGCTGGACTGCTTTTCTCCCCCAAGTTTAGCTAAGTTCCACTGACCTTTCATTTAGTCCTTGTTTCTTATGGCCTGTTAATTCTGGAAACTGCCACAGCTGCTGCAGGTCCACTGTCCTGAAACTCCAGCTGTGGCTTGTCCTGGCTGCCCCTGGGGCCAAGCCCTGGTTTCAGGTTGGGCTGTTTTTGGCTCCTAGCACTGTGATGATCCCTTCCTGTGGAGATGCCTTCAATGTATTTTTTAATGATTGAATAGTGAATGATGTGTGAATAAGTGACTCATTTAGTTAACTTAGTGTGCCCCATGAGTGGAGAACTTTGACTATTATATTTTGTGTCCCTTAAAGAGGCAAACCTCCTTAAGGATAATTGAATGATTGTATTACTAAATGAATGTTCTTTGTCCAAAACTTTGTGACCACCGTGGTGAAAACTATGTGGCCATTTTAGTGATAAGCTGTTTTGAATGCTGTATTTTGATTTTCTATGATAAGTTGTAACATTGTGAATGCCAAACCTTGATATTCTGTGATTGTTTTGCTATGATTTGTTATTGAATAAATACAGTGTTAACTATACTGTGTAATCAGAACTTTGAAAAGCAGCATTCTTCTGAAAAGCTACTCCTGCTTGGCTTTACAGATGCAAAAATACTAAATAAAATAGTAGCAAGAAAATTATGGAATTATGTCATAAAGATCTTATACTATGACCAAGTTGGATTTGTAACAGGAAAGCAGGGTAAGTTCAATATTAAGAAAGTTATATGCATAACAAAATAACCAAAAATCACATAGTTTTATCAGGTGATGCAGAAAAAGCTTTTGACAAAATGCAACACCCATTCCTATTAAACAACAATAACTAGAAAGCATAGGAATAAATGGAGCTTTTCTTCAAATGATAAGTATCATTTATCTAAAACCAAGAGCAAGCACTATTTGTAACAGGGACAAACTAAAAGCTTTCCCAATAAGATCAGGAGGGAAGGAAGGATATTCATTATCACCACTCAGTCAATATTATATTCTAAATGCTAGTGATAGCAATAAGGCAATAAAAAGAAATTGAAAGAATAAAAATAGGCAATGAGGAAACAAAATTATCACCTTTCCAGATGATATGATAGCATAATTAGAGAACCGTAGGGATTCAACTAAAAAAAAAATTAGTTGAAATAATTAACAACTTTGACAAGATTTCAGGCTACAAAATAAAGCCACAAAAATCATATTCATTGTCATATATAACCAATAAAACCCAGTAGGAATAAAAAGGAAGAGAAATTCCATTTAAAATAAAAGTAGGCATTATAAAATACTTGGGAATCAACCTACCAAGACAAACCTGGGGACCTTATTAACACATTTGCAAAACATTTTTTGATGCAATTAAGGCAAGATATAAAGAATTGGAGGAATATTCATTACTCATGCATAGCCTGAGTCAATATTATAAAAAGTGACAATTCTACCTAAATTTACTTGTTCAGTGCCACACCAATCAAACTATCAAAATTATTCTATAGAACTTGAAAAAATGATAACGAAATGCATCTGGAAGAACAAAAGAATATCAAGAATATCATATTAATGGGGGAAAATGTGAAGGAAGTGATGCTAGCAGTTTCAGATTTCAAACTATATGACAAAGGAGTAAGAGTGAAAACAATCTAATACTAGCTAAAAACTGAGTCATGGATTACTGGAATAGATTAGGTAGAAAATATCCAGAAAATTATCACAGTTATCCAGTGTTTAATAAACCTTAAAAGCTAAGTTTTGGGGGAAAGAAGACACCCTTTCACAAAAATTGCTGGGAAAATTGGAAAGCAGTCTGGCAGAAACTAGGTATATATCAACATCTCACACTGTATAACAAATTAAGGTCTAAATGGATAAATGATTTAGCCATAAAGAATGACATCAAAAGTAAATTAGGGGAACAGAAAAAATTACATGTCAGATTTATGGATATGGGAAGAGTTTATGACTAAAGAAAAGATATGGAGGACCAAGAGAAATAAAATGGATAATTTTTGATTACATGAAATGAAAAAGTTTTCCACAAACAGAACCAAAGCAACCAACATCAGAAGGAAAACAGAAAATTAGCAGAAACATTTACAGTCAGTTTCTTTAATAAAGGATTCACTTCTCAAATAAGTAGGGAGCCAAGCCAATTTGAAAAAAATAAAAACTATTTCCTAAATGATAAATTTTGAAAGCATCTGAACTTTACTTTCAGAGGAAGAAATCAAAGCTATTAATAGTTACATGAAAAAATGCTCTGATATACTATTGACTAGAGAAATATAAATTAAAACAACTCTGGGATCCCATCTCAGATTGGCTAACATGATAGAAAAGGAAAAAATTAAATGCTGCAGTGAATGTTCAAAAATATTTGCACTAATGCATCATTGATGGTTTTGTGAACAGTTCCAACCATCATGGAGAACAATTTGGAACTATGCCCAATGGACTGTAAAACTCTGCAGACTCTGACTCAGTAATATCACTGCTAGGTCTGTATCCCAAAGAAATCAGTAAAAAAGTGAAAAAGAGCTATTAGTACAAAAAATTATAGCAGCTCTTTTTGTGGTGGCAAAGAATAGGAAACTGGTGGGGGCAAGGGGGGAATACCCCTAAATTGGGGAATGGCTGAACAGGTTGTGATGTGTAATTGTCATGGAATATTAAAGAAATGACAAGCAGGAGAATTTCAGCAAAACTAGGAAGTCTTATATGAACTTACACAAAATGAAATTAGCAGAAATAAGAGAACATTGTACACAACAGCAACAATATTGTAACAATTATCACTTGTGAAGCCCTTAACTAGTCTGATCAAGACATTGATGAAAGACAATTCCAAAGGACCCATGATTTAAAAAATTCTGTCTACATCAAGACAGATAATTGATGAAGCATATTTTTAAAATAAAACTTTCTTTACATCTATTACTTTGTTTGCAATATGACAAATATGGAAATGTGTTTTGCATGACTTCATATGTATAAATGATATCATATTACTTGCCTTCTCAATAGGGGCAGGATGGCAGGTGGGAGAAAGAGAAATAGGATCTCAAAGTTTTTTTTTTAAGAACATTAAAAATAAATAAAAATTTAAAGAAGGGAAAAATAAAATGTTATACTCAATCAAAGGCATTAAATAATACTCAAAAGTAAATAAAAATAAAATTTTAAAATTAGATTTCATCAAAGAAAATGATAATTAGGAAACATCACATTAACACTTTCAGGATTTGGGCTGAGCCATCATTAAGGGGATATGTATGTGTATGTATATATAGATATGTACATATACGTATATACACATACACATATACACATGCACATATATATACACACACATACCCCCACATATGTCTGTGTGTGTGTATATATATATATGTTTATGTATGTATTTATGCATATATTTGTATAGGTATTGTGTATATATATATATATATGCATGCATACATACACTTATCATCAAAAGAGAGTAGTGATGTGTTTTCATTTAAAAAAAAGCAAAGACAGCACAAAAACAGCCCTAGACAACCCTCTTGTCCAAATGCTCAAATTAAAAAGAAATAGATATTTGGAAAAAATCCAAGAAGTAGGAATCAAAAAAGAACCTAAACATCAACTTTCGAGAAATAATCAAGGAAAACTGACCTGATATTCTAGAACCAAAGGGGAAAATAGAAATGGAAGGAATCCACTGATCACCTCCTGAAAGAGATCTCAAAATGAGAACTCCAAGGAATATTATAGCCAAATTGCAGGCCTCCTGGGTCAAGGAGAAAATAGTGCAAGCAGCCAAAAAGATACAATTCAAATATCGTGGAGCTACAGTAAAGATAACGCAAGATTTATCAGCTTTTGCATTAAAGGATCACAGGCCTTGGAACATGGTATTCTTTAGGGTAAAGGAGCTAGGATTACAAACAAGAATCACCAATCCAGCAAAACAGAATATAATCCTTGAGGGGAAAAATGGATATTCAATGAAATAGAAAACTTTGAAGCATTCCTGATGAAATGAAAAGAGCTGAAAGTAAAATTTGATTTTCAAATACAAGATGCAAAAGCAAAAAAAAAAAAAAAACCAGGAAAAAGAAATTATAAGGGATGTGATGAGGTTAAACTTTATATTCCTACATGGGAAAATGACATTTATAATTCCTAAAAGCTTTCTCATTTTTAGGGTAGTTAAAAGTAATATTTATAGAGAGAAAACAGTTGTATAAGTTGAATGTGATGGTATGATTATTTAAAAAAAATGAAATTAAGGGATGATAAAGAAAAATGTACCAGGAGAAGGGGAAAGGGAGACACAGAATGTGATAAATTATCTGAAATAAAAGAGACCTGGAAGAAATTTTAGAGCGGAGGGGGAAATTGAGGAAGCAGGAAGGAGAGCACATGAACCTTACTCTCATCAAAATTGGCTCAAAGAGGGAATAATATACACGCTTAGTAGGGTGCAGGAACCTATCTTACTATACAGGACAGTGGGAAGGAAAGGGGATAAGAGAAGGGGGGATGATAGAAAGGATGCCAGTTTGGGGGAGATAGGTAGAAGCAAAACACTTTTGAGAATGAACAGGGTAAAAAGAGAGTAGGATAAACAGGGAGGAAATAGGATGGGGGAGACCGGATTGGTGTCATTAGTATGAAAAAAATTAGTGTGAAAAAGACTTCATTTCTCAAACATGTAGAATACTGAGTCAATTTTATAGAAACAAGAGTCATTGCTCAATTTATAAATGGTCAAAAAATATGAACAGGAAATTTCCAGACAAAGTAATCAAAGCTATCTATAGCCATATAAAAAAAAATACTCTAAATCACTATTGATGAGAGAAATGCAGATTAAAATAATTGTGAGATACTACCTCACACATGCCAGATTGGATAATATGACAGAAAAGGAAAATAACAAATGTTGGAGGGGAATGTGGAAAAATTAAAATACTAATGTAATATTGGTGAAATTGTATACCATTCTGAAGAGCAATTTGGAACCCTTTTTAAAGGGCTATAAAACCATGCAAACCTTTGACCAAGCAATAGCACTACCCCCTCTGTATCTCAAAGTGATTAAAAAACAAGAAGGAAATGGACCTATGTGAACAAAAATATTTATAGGATCTCTTTCAATGGTGGCAAAGAATTGGAAATTGAGGGGATGTCCATCAACTGGGGAATAGCTGAACAAATCATTGTATATGATTGTGATGGAATACTACTGTGCTTTAAGAAATGATGAGGAGGATAATATCAGAAAACAACCAAACCAAAACAAAACATGGAAAGATTTAGAAGAACTGAAGCAAAGTGAAATGAGCAGAACCAGAAGAACATTGTACGTAGTAATATCAATATTATATGATGATCTACTGTGAATATCAGCTATTCTTAGCAATACAATGATCCAAGACATTCCTGTAGGACTTATGATGAAAGGCACTGTCCATCTCCAAAGAAAGAACTGTTAGAGCATGAATACAGACCAAAAATACTTTTTCTTTACTTTATTTTTCTTGGGTTTCATTTTAGCTGCATTTTCTTTCTTAGAATGACCTGCATGGAAATGTGTTTTGTATGACTACACATATACAACCTAAATCAAGTTGCTTGCCTTCTCAATGAAGGGCAGGGGAGAGAGAGAATTTGGAACTCAAGATTTGAAAAAAAAATGTTAAAATTGTTTTTACATGCAATTGGTAAAAATAAAACATTAAAGAAGAATACAAAAAAGAAAATTAAAAAAAAAAAAGAAATCTTCCCCCCTTCTTAAACCCTTCCTCCTGACTCCCAGGTTCTTCCTGGTATTCAATAAATTTCTAATTTTCTATCACAAAGAATGTGTGTGTATGTTGTGTGTGTGTGTGTGTGTGTGTGTGTGTGTGTGTGTGTGTGTGTGTGTGTGTGTTTACCATTCTTATTCCATTTTGGAAAAGACTTGTTTACTCCCCACTCTTTACTTCTATGTTCAAATCATATTTTTATTTTATAAAGTAGCAAGTTCTTACTGCTTCACCAACTTTTTTCCTGGGCATATTACTTTTTCTCTCCTTTCACCCTCAATTAAAAGCCTAGCAAATAAGACAAAATTATCCCCTTTTCCCTCCATTTGACTTCTTTACTTCTGTCACTCTTCAAGAAAATGGAGTACTGAAGGGATACTTTTCTCTTAATCTATTAGATTGTAAGTTTTTAATTGTTATTCAATTCCCTTCAAATTTCTCAAATGCATTTATTGTTTTAGGTTTATTTTTCCTTCTGTATTTCTAATTCAAAGTTTCTGTCCCCTCTTCAGCATTTCCATTTCCTATCTTCATTTATAGGAAGGCTAACTTCTCTCATTTTCTTCCTCTGCAAACCATGACTCTTTACTCCAACAGTGGGATGAAAACTTATTGAGCTCTCCCTAATGGAGTAGAAAGAACATGAGACCCCAAATCCCATGGGTTGAACAGGATGATTTCTGAACTTCCTTATAACTTAGAGATTCTCTCCCTCAAGTCCCTAGAGCAACTAATTCTCCCTTTGTCTTAAGTGAATTTGTCATTTTGTAGTGGATATAATACTATACATGTACCCATGCACCCAGGTTCAAATCCTCCTTCATATGACCATTAATGTCAGGGAGGTTCGGGACAATAAAACTAATAGCCATATAAAGGTATTAACCTGAAACCAACTTTCTGGCTACAGTGAACCAAACTGTGTTGCCCAGATTCCTTTATGTTCACTAAATCAGTTTCTTTCTTTCTTTCTTTCTAGCAGGGGGAAGGTAGGGCAATTGGGGTAAAGTGACTTGCCCAAGGTCACACAGCTAGTTTTGTGTTAAGTGTCTGAGGCCAAATTTGAACTCAGGTCCTCCTGACTCCAGGGCCAGTGGTCTATTCACTGTGACACCTAGCCTCTCCCCCTTTTTTGTTTGTTTTTTTTGCTTTTTTCCAGGAGGGAAGGCAGGGTAATTGAGGTTAAGTGACTTGCTCAAGGTCACACAGCTAGTAAGTGTCCGAGGCAGAATTTTAACTCAGGTCTTCCTGGCTCCAGGGCCAGTGCTTTATTCACTGTGCCACCTAGCAGCCCCCAGCAACTGATTTCTTAAGGGTAAAGGATCTAGGTATTTTCATGGTTTCCTTTTCTTGCTTATGCAAGACATCCATTCCAAGCCAGCAAATTTTTACCCATTATTCCTGGAACATGGACATAACCTGAAAGAGTTCAGTGCAGTTTTGGGGTCACTTTCTTTTTTAACCAGGCTTGTGATTTCAACACATAAGAAATTCCAAGTGAGGTATCTCCCTCTACAGAATTAATCCTTTGCTCCACAATGTATAGTTTTAGAGAGTCACCTAGGGTACTAAGAGGCTAAGTGACTTGAAAAGGCCATGTAGCCAATGCATATCAGATATTGGACTTATAATGAAATTCTTCCTCACCTTGAGGGAAGCTCTCTATCCATTAAATTACTATACTTCATGACATGGAATTAATTATACTAACAATAATATATTAATCTAGAGAACAGAACAAGGAAAATGGGTAGAACTTGCAAAATGCCAAATTCTATGCTAGGAAAAAAATCCTGAAATTCAGACTTATTCAAAAGTTAAACATGCTGCCTCACAGAGTATTTTTTTTTAATCATTGGAGGTCATTAAATAAAGTATGCTTGACCATTTGGAACTTGCTATAGTGGGAATTCTTTGGGGAGTATAGGTTGAGCTGGATGACTTCTGATGTCACTTCTAACTCTTACATACAGTAATAAATCACCCTTTCATTTAAAATCCACCTTGACTTCCATTTGATATTGTAGTCAGATAAAAAAATATATAAATATATTAGTGAATATGAGTATATACACACATACATAAACATATATACACATATACATAATATACATATATACACATATGCACATATATACACACATCTACATACACACATCCAAAATCTCACCAAACATTAAAAATGTCAAGCCACAATAATGCACAAAACATTAGATAACTTGACACTGCCAAAGTCTTAAGATGACTGCTTAATGGAAGGTCTATGTATCAAGCCACCTTACAGGTAACAGTCATGAAAGGAAATAAATATTGCTACCAGAGGCCTTTAAACAAGCCATTTCCACTTTCTTTACCATAGAATCTTATGCCATAAAATAAGAGTTGCATTAAATGATTTCTCATCTTTCAAACTAAATCCTTTGATCTTAAGCTTCTTTCTAACACAATTTGTATTTCCACATTTTTAAATACATTCTAGAGCAGAGGTTCTCAACCTGTGGGTCGCGACCTCTTTGGGGGTCAAATGACTCTTTCACAGGGGTCGCCTAAGACCATTAGAAAATACATATTTCCAATGGTCTTAGGAACTGCAACACCGCTCCTCTATCCATCTCCAGGCGGGTCTGTCCACATACAGATACTCCCAGATATGCCCACATATGAGTATTAAAGGGTCACGGCATTAGGAAGGTTGAGAACCAGTGTTCTAGAGAGAGGTCACTGAGTGTGTAAGCAAGAGGTCAGATGGTGTTATACTGATGTTTCTATTGATGAGACATCTCTTCGTGTTAGTTCGGAAGATGAAGGGTACTACTGAGGCAAGAGAAATAGTTGAGAGAAATACAGGTCTTAGAAGGAAAGGCATTATGATGCAGTTGATAGGACACTGGGCTTGAAGTCATGAAGACCTGGATTTAAATCTTACCTCAGACACTCAGTAGCTGTGTCATCCTGGACAAGTCATTTAACATATTCATGCCTGAGTTATCTCATGCATAAGATGAAGAAGTTGAGCTTAATGACCTCTAAAATCTCTTTTACCCTGAAATCTCTGATCCTATAAAAAAGTCAGAATAAAGTTGTCAAAGAAAGAATTTCACCAAGCTGAGTCAGGATACTAAGAGATCAAGCAAGAGAGGAGAGAATAAATAGTGTGTCATGGTGAGGAGACAATAACCCAGTTGGAGAAGGGTGACTATTCCTCAGATGTGGATGTTTTCCTCTCCCCACCCAATACGAGCATGAGCTATGCTTTAATGGTCAGTCCCACATGCACATAAGTGTGCAGCTGGGCATATTGATGCACAACTTTCAGCAGGGGTCAGAATTTGCAAAGAAACTTTTTGTCATACTGGGAGAAGAATGAGTTGAGTCAGCACGAGTCTACCTAGGGCACTGCATATGCTAAACTAACTGTAATGATTTCACAGTTTTCTAATTAGAGGATGGTCAGATACCCAGTAGGTGCTTAATATGTGTGAAAGTGCAACAGTGATCATCCTAGACTCTGTGCTGGTAAGTGAAGCTATGCCAAATGGGAAAGACGAGTGAATTTCATTCCAGTTCAACAAATTCAAGCATAATAAACAATGAGCTCCTAATGTATCCAAAGACACGAGCTAGACACTGAGTGATGCAGGACAAATATCCCAATTCTTGTACTCACAAGTTTACAATTTAGTAGGGAACATGAGATGTGTACTCGGATATTTAGGTGTCACTTTACATATTTCTAAGGATTATTTTCCCTTTGGACATTGACTACAGTGGATCACAATGCACAGAAATCCATGCAAGTCCCCTCTATTTTGTGAAGGAAAACAAAAACAAAACTAAGGCACAGAGAGGAGAAATGACTTGTCTAAGTCTACATAGTGAGTGGAAGAGTCATTATGAATGAATGAATAAATGAATGAATGAATGATTTATTAATGGTTACTATATACAAAGTCTGAACTGAGTGACAGGGATACAAACAGAAAAATGGGACAGAGGAGCTCACATTGTATTAGAGGAAAGAAAAACATAATGGTTTTAGCTCCAAGTCAGATGGAAGCATCCTATAGTCCTTAAGATGCAGCGGCAAGACAGATGATAATTATTCTTTTTAAATGACATTTCCACTGGAAAATATAGCCAGTCAACAAGCATTTATTAAGTGTCTATTATGTGCCAGACATTCTGCTCAATACTGGGGATACAAAGAAAGGAAAAAACAGAAACAAAAACAAAAACAGCTCCTTGTCTCAAGGAGTCACAGTCCAATGAGGGAAATGACATGGAAAAAGCATGTATGAGCAAGGTATGTCCATGATAAATTGGGAATAATCTCATAGGGAAGGCATTCAAGTTAAGGGGAATTGTGAAGATTCTCAAAGAAGATGAGATTTTAGATGAGATGTGAAGAAAGCAAGGGAAGTAAAGAGGTGGAGAAGATGAGAAGGAAGAGCATTACGTGCATGGGATGTCAAAGTTGGAAACCAACTTTCAGACTTATGATCTTTTGACTATACACCTTTTCTATAGGAAAACAAAATAGAGAAAATGAAGATGTGTGGGACAGAGAAGAAAAAAATTCTGTTACTTCAAAAGTTTTCCCAAAGCTGATCCCATAATTAAGTAGTAGGAAATTAGGAAATCTGCAATATTAATCTTTAAAATAAGAAAAAAGAAGGAGTTGGAGAAGTAGGAGAGGAGGAGAAGAATGTGAAGGGAAAGAATGTGAGCTCCTCATGTGAAGGGAAAAGAAGAAGAAGAAGAAGAAGAAGAAGAAGAAGAAGAAGAAGAAGAAGAAGAAGAAGAAGAAGAAGAAGAAGAAGAAGAAGGAGAAGGAGAAGGAGAAGGAGAAGGAGAAGGAGAAGGAGAAGGAGAAGGAGAAGGAGAAGGAGGAGGAGGAGGAGGAGGAGGAGGAGGAGGAGGAGGAGGGAAATATCCAATTTCTTTATTAAGAATAGATAGATATGTTGAGATAAAGAGAATAGATGAATTGAAGACAGATGGAAGGATGATGGGTATATATATAAATGATAGATTGATGGGCAGATAAATAGATAAATGAATAGGTAGATAGGCAGAAAATAATAGATAAAACAAGACTATGGCTGAGAACATAAATTTAGACCTCTTAGTTCTAATCAATAACCAGAAACAGTATGTAATCCAGAATTTTGAAAGATTTAAAAATAGAAATGGCTTCCAAGGTCATGCCACCCAACTTCTTCATTTTATAGATGAAGCTGAAAGAGAATAATTGATTTTTTTTCACTGTCATTCTCAGAGTTTTAACAAGAGTAAAGCAACCATTGCATTTTCCCAGCATATTGAAATTTATATGGTGCTGAAAACATGAGTACTCTTTCTTTGGTGTTGAAACAATTAAGCTTAGCAACTAGTTACTAAGAATAATTTGTTGAAATACAAAGCTTTGATGCTTACTCCTCACACTTAGCCCTGTCCTGGGTAGGTTCCTCTTTGGTCCTAGCTCATCTTCTTTTCCCTGCCCTCTTACTGTAGCCTCCTCAGCATAAATATTATTTGATCTAGGATCTCTGCTCACTGGGCTGGTGTAACCAGGTACCCTGATTCATTCTTACAGAGGTCTGTGTCCTGAAATCCCTCCCTCACCATTAAATAAATTTGACTTTAAACAGTTGATTTCAAGAAACATATCATGCTACATATCCTACATGTGCATATACTGCCTGTTCTGGGTGTCAAAATGGCTAATGGTGGATCTGATCTGGATTCTAGTTGTTAGTCACATCATATTAGAAAATGAAAGATAATTTCACTATTCCTTCATTATCCCTTGTCTACTGCTCCATTATTTCCCCATATATATTCCCCCTCCTCTAATTGATAATCAATAAACAATTATTAAACTCTAGCTGAGGATACAGAAACAAAAGACAGTCCTTGCCTTCAAGTAGTTACAATCTAGTGGGTGGGGCAAGGTAACATGCAAAAAATATATATAAATCAAGTTATATGCAGAAAAATAGGAAATAATTAGCAAAGATAATGCACTAGAATTAAGAGGGGTGGAGAAAGGCTTCATGTAAAAAGTGAAATTTTATTTGGGATTTGAAGGAAGCTAGGAAAGTCAACAGGCAGAGTAGAGAAAGGAAAGCATGTGGGACAGTGAGAGAAAAATACCCAGAGTCAAAAGATGGAATGTTTTGCTTGTGGAATATCCTTCCCTGCAACTTAGGAGCACTTGCATACATGACACTGTCTACTGTCTACAGGTAAGATAAGACATGGAGACTTTACTAGGATACCAGAATATTTCTGAAACATTGGTGAATCCTATCAGTAATCAGTAAGTTTTTAGATAATGTTTGCGCTGAGATTTTACTCATTTAAGTTAGCTTTCATCCTCTATTGTTGTTGAGCACAATATCCCTTCAAACATCATCTGGGTTTCTGAACAACAGTACGGGAAACCTATCTCATTTCTCTGGGATATTTCCATACATTAGCTGCCCCAGGGACAGCATCTATGAGGTGATTAACTAAAGATTAGTCTATGAATAGAAGCATTATGATAAGTATAATCTATAAATGTACTGATAAAATTTAGGAATGAAGATTTATTGTTTAGAGATCTTAGAGGACATTTAATCCCATGCCATTATTTCATGGAAGAGTAAATTGAGGCCCAGAGAGGTTTTGTAACCTGCGCAAGGTCACAAGGTAGTAAGTGGAAAAGCTAGGATTTGACCTTATGTCCTATTGTTCTTTCTCCCAAATCAATTCTCAAATTGGCTTGTTTTTTCTCGGTTGAATCACGAGGTGTCAATTAACTGACAATACACAAGAGAAAAAAAAATGACAAAAATACAGGATTGGTGGTAACCTATAGCCTCAAGGTCAAATCTCAGATGTCTATTGGAAGGTTTGCCAGAGAAAAGCACTAGAGGTAAACTGGCCTCCTCGCCTTGTAGGCATTCTGCCATGCAGCTGGTGCCTTCCCTTCCCCCAGATGAGTCTTAATCTGCTCATTAGACATGCAGCAAAAAATCAGCCAGAGGAGCAAACATACATATTCATGCCTGCAGTCTGATGGAAAATTTTATGATTCTCCTAGTCTAGGATCCAGAAAGGATGTTAAAGTGAATACAAGGCCACACCAATGGTCTTGGAATTACTTGCATTCATGGTGTTTGAGAGGTGAAAGATGAAATTTTAGTCTAGTGAACATAGAATGTCAGCCCTGAAAGCATTCTTAGAACCCTGGATGTTAGACTTGGAAAGGACCTTAGAACAAACAATGTTAAGACTGAAATACACTTTAAATGCTCTGAGTGTTAGTATTGTAAGGGATTTTAGAACATTGAATCTTAGGTCTTGGAGTGTCAGAGCTGTCAAGGACCTTAAGGCTTATCTATTTCTACTACATCTCACTTTGCAAAAGAGAAAATTGAGAACTAGGGAAAGAAAATGATCTCTCTAGTACCACACTTCAAGTGAGAGGCAGGACCAAGATTACATAACTCTGGTCTTCTGGGTTACAGTTCAGTTCTCTTTCTTTACAACAAGGTTAATTCTCTATTAACTGAGTGCCTATGCAATTTAATAGAGCTGAAAAGCCTCACTGACTTTGGAATGACAGTACCTGGGTGCCTCTTTAAACATTATGGCATATACAAAGTTCTAAGAAAACATTGTTGAGTAGGCATAGGGAGAAGAAAAGACACTCACAGTCTCTTTGGAAAGACAAAACATGCACACATCAGGTCAGAGATGAGAGAGTTCAACCATTCACTTTATGAATGAAAAGGGTTGATTAAACCAAGAGAGCTTAAGGGAGATGCCCAAGTTCACATGGATACCAAGTAGCAGAGCAAGGGTATCAAGTTGGGTATTTTCTTCTGTGTCCTGTGCTCTTATACCTCTGCTGCATCACAGAAAAGTCAAGAATTAATTCTTGTGTATTTGGAGTATTGAGTATTTCCAACTGGGGAATGGGGATAGACAGTGGTCAGAGGAACATAGAAGGAAAGGGAGGGAAAAGTAATGAATGTTAAGCATTCATATATTGCTTCATCCGGTAAGTTCCTATCATGTGCCCACCTCTTTGTAAGTCCCTGTGTTCTGCACTGTGGTGTAGGAGATATGTAGATGGGCAAAGAACAATAATTACTGACATCGGGCTTCAACTGTTCAAATTTCCCTTTTCTTCCTCACAAATGCTGGGGAAGCAAAAGATTTCATATTCTTCTTGTAGATCATGATGATTTCTTTCCCCTCTACAGAAAAAGTGTGATGTCTTTGGTTACTCTTCCTTTCCCAGATTCTTTCCTGCTTTAGGTAAAGTCTTGGTAGTTCTACTTCCATTTGTGTGGATGGATGCCTGATCTTGTTGGGGCTTTATCAGGTGGTAGAATGTTTCTAGGATCCCAATTAGGAGCTCAGTGTAATTTCACATAAAAATGATGCTGTCAGTGACATTTAGCCTTTGAAGTGGAGTTAGGTAAATGATGGGTTAAGTGGGTTCTTGTGGGGAGAATAACAACCACAAAAACAAACAAAAAACTACTGAGTAATTTTATCACTCAGCAGGTATAATGTAGAGGAGATACATGTTCAGGTATGGGTTGAACTTAGCTAGCCTCAGAATCCTTTCAGCTAAGAGAATCTGACTCTTTGAGACTTGACTTTGAAATGCTATCAGACTTGGACTCAGAAGATTTGTGCTCAAATACCATGGATTTTTGTCATCTTGGTCAGGTTACTGCAGTTCCCTTCACTTTGCTTTTCCTATTTAAAAAAAAAGTGATTTGAACTAATTATTATTAATTCATTTCCAGAGAACCATCAGGTTTAAAGGGTATTTTTTTTATACAAGTCAGCATTAGCCCCATTTTATAGATGAGGAAAGTGAGGCTTAGAGGGATGAAATTATTTTTTGTCAGTAACATGGAGCTAATAATTGTTAGAGTTGAATTCTAAAGCAGACTTAGCAGCTTCTGGGTCCAAGGTTTTCCCCTTCCATAACATTGTCACTGAAGCCAATGATAAGAGGAGAAAAAAAAAAAACAAAAAACCCTCAAAACCTGATTAAAAAAAAAACTGTGCTATGTTTTACTACTAAAAAATGGAGGTTTCTAGTACTGGTTCTAAGCATCAAGAATAGAAGAAATCATTTTTGATATTTTCTCTTTTATGGGGAATGGGGGAGGGAGAATCTCTCTCTCTCTTTTTCTTTCTCTCCCTTCCTCTCTCCTTTCTTCTTCTTCCTCCTCCTTTACTTCCTTTGCCTCCCTGTTACCCCTACCCCTCTCATATGTCTCTCCTGTTCTTCATCCCTTCTTTCCCTACCTTTCTCTTCCTACTGTGTCTATTTTTTTTGTCTGTCTTTGGTCTGTCTCTGTCTGTCTCTTGCTTTCTCTTTCTCTGTTTCTGTGTTATTCTGTCTCTGTTTGTCTCTTTATCTTTCTCTGCCTCTGTCTGTCTTTCAATCTCTGTCTCTCCTCCTTTTCCTCCTCCCCATTCACTGCTCTGTGATCCTATGATAATACGTGTTAGAATTAGGACTTCGAAGCAGGTATTTTCTTATTTTCAGTCAAGCATTTTATCACTAAATTATACCTGGAAAAGAGTTATCCTGTAGTAGTAGCCCAGCAATAATAAGATGAGGGCAAAGAGAGTGTGCCCCAAAGGCAAACTGTCAATTGCACTGTTTTGTCTTAGACTGATCTTCTTTTCTTTTAACCTATTCATCTAGCCCTTGGACTGCTTAGATGACTTACATACCTTTTTTCAGCAATACTGCAGATGGGATACACATATTAAAGATATTGGCTAGATGATCTCTAAGGCTTTTTTCCAAACTGAGTTTTTATAGGTATCTGTACTTCAAAGGTTATGTGTTTCAAAATTTCTGATTCTAAGATTCTAAATTTTATTACGATTTTTAAAAATGTTATAATTCATTTAAAATGTCTTACTATTGTCTTTTTTTATATCACTTTCATTCCCTAATACATCTTTCCCCTTCATCCTTCCTGGAAACCATACTTTATAACAAGGAATTAAAAAAAGACTATAGAAAAAATCCATCTTACTAATACTATCCAACAAATCAACCAATTTCAATTTAATATCAAATCTTCTATGTCCATAGTCCCCTAACTATATTATTATTGAGACTTTTAAAGTTAAAGATCTGTGTTTTTAAAATTTTGTGTCTCTGGGTTTGTAAGACACTATAATTCAGTCTAAGATTCTATCACGCTAAGATTCTAGTATTCTAAGTGTCTGTGATTCTCAGTCTAAAGATTTCTTAGTTCTAATGTGAGCCTTATTCCCCTCCCCTTTACCTCTCTGCTGCCTTGTTTCTTTTTCTCTTGCTTGTTCCTCCTTACTTTAACTCTTAAACATATATTATCTTGCTTTTGTTCCTCTTGCTGGATCCCTGACGTCCTGATCTTGTGTGAGCACTGCAGGAATCAGGGCCTCCATTCATCTTGGTGGGTGACAGCTGACAGTGGCAGCATTCAATTAAAATGCATGGGAAAGAGATGGGAAGTTGCAAAAAAAAAGTCTCTAATTTTAGTCTGACTACTAATTAGTAGAGTAATTAAAACACACACACGTAAAGTTGACAGATATATGCAATGCCAGCATTCTTACTCTGTCTTCTTCCTGTTGTGAGTACCATTGATTGATGTTTCCCCTCCACCCCCTCCCCAGCTTCTGTTTTGAAAGCTCAGAGCTCCTTGACACCTTTGGCAATGGAGATTTTTTCCTTGGAAAATACCAAGCCCCCAGTGCCTCAGCAAAGAATCTTAAATATCCATATGAAGAGGTTAGGTATTAAAGGGTTCCTGACCACCTGGTATACTTCACAGGTTGTAACCAGCTGTCAGCCCTAGATAATGTGGCCTATAATAAGAACCCATATGTATATACCATCATGTGATTACTAGTATCTAATATTGTACCATTCCTCATTAGCCACCACTGGGTTATTGATTTTTCTGTTTCCATTCTTCTTGGCAGAAGAGTAGCTGTCCAGGCGATTCCTGTCCAGGTACTGATTGAGATAATGATTCCTGAGATCCCTTCCAGTTCTGAGATTCTCTGATAGGATCTGATTCATCTGGGCTTGGATACTCCTGATTTCAATAATGTAAAAAAAAGCTGATTGAAAAATGGCTCACTTGAGATATTTTAAGGCAGCTGTTTCAGGATTTTACTTAAGGGAAGCAGCAATGTTGCCTACTTTGATTGCTACAAAGGAAACAGAATATATGATCACAATATACTACAGTGATGCCGTCCCTTGACTTCACAGACATATTAACAGCTTGCAAACAAGTATGCTTTATTTAACACACATTTCATGGACATTTATTAAGTCCTATTATTTGTGATCAAAATTGTGAGAGTCCTGAAGGTCAAGGTAGAAATATATCTTGAACATAAAAGCAGGTTGTAGAGTATTATCAGAGATGACCAGCATGTGAGCAGTGTTAAAAACATCAACATGGAAATAAATAATCAGAAAAAGGAGTGTGCTGGTTATGATTGGGGGCTGAGATTAACAGGTGAACAGACAGACTATTACAATGGTGATAGCCTGGGTAAAGGTCTTATGTTGGCTAGAATCTCTGTTGAGATTTATGGTAGAAGTCAGATAAAAACCATGCAAATCATAAAGGTATGTAGAGGTATGTATGTATATATGCACTGCTGGAAGGAGCACTTCCGTTGGTGAAATCATGACTTGGTTTAATTATAATTATAGGTGACCACCCATTTAGAAAAGCTACCCTAGGTTTAAAGTGCTTTGTGGTCAGCACTTACTCCAAAGCACAGCACATAAGTTTCTACCAATGTGTTTATTTGACTAGCTGGCTAGAGGACGCATTAATTAAAAGTTAAAGGCATTTAATCAAATAGTCCCCCCCTTGCCCCCTACCCCTCACCCTAGGCACCCATAGTTAATATAATATAAGATACATTTTCAGTACAGTGCTAGTGGGGGAAGGGCACAAATAGAATTTGATCCCAGTGCATGAATGACATGTACTTAGGGAGCACATGTGGCATAGAGCATGCATAAAGGGGCATGAACTAGTAAATAGTGTGGTTAAGGCACATGCATAGAGGCCATGTATGTGGGGGATGTGTGTGAGCAACTCATGTTACACTGAGTTATCTTTACCAAGTTTCTATCTCTCTCTTTCTCTACCATCCCTGCCCATCTCTCTCTGTCTCTGTCTCTCTCTCTCATCTCTATCTGTCTCTTCTCTTTCTCTCTCCCTCCTTCTGTCTCTGTCTCTCTCTCTGTCTCTCTCTGTCTCTGTCTGTCTCTTGTCTCTGTCCGTCTGTCTCTTCTCCCTCTCTCTCTCTCTTTCTCTCTCTCTGCCTCTGCTACTATCTAAAAGTTGTCATCTCACCAGGAACAATTATTGTCTCTCTCCTTTCTTCTAGGTTTGGTGATTAGAAAGCCTTTTGCTCATGAGGGAAGTCTAACTGCTCTTTAGTCCACAGCAAATGCTATAAGCCATGGATAGTCGAACATAAGTCAGATTATGCCAGGCTCAGACTGTTTATTTCTTTTGATTGCCCATTTCTGGCACTGACATGAATTCTGTCGTCCAAGACAGCTATCTGATCTTGAATTACAAACTCCTTATAACTCTCAATTAACCCATTACAGAAACGCTGTGTTCCTGAGCCCATATTTTTTTGTTCTGCCAAAAATGCTCCACATGAGCTATGCAGGAGTCAGGCAATAGAAGTCATTTGTTCCCATAGTGCTTTTATATTGCTATGCAAATTAAGCTTGGGAAACACACACACACACACACACACACAGACACACACGCACACACACACACACCCCTAAGCTAAGGAATCAAAACCATTGCCTTCTGTGCTTTAGCCCATATTCTTTTCCTTATTATTCTCCTTGGAGTGAGGAGAGTAGCTACCTAGAGGCTCCTGGTCCAGATACTGGTTGAGATAATGATTCCTGAGGTCCCTTCCAATTCTGAAAGAGGAAAAATGACAATAAAAACAATAGCAACAATCTTTGCCTTTTAAATTGTGTTAAGGAAAGTACAAAAGCTTCCTCTCTAGTTACTTAATGTCACCCAGTTAATCTCTCATGGTTATGTGTACTTTACTTCCAACTCCTTTTGTAATGGTCATGAACATTCATTTTAATAGGTGACTCTATATTGCTAGTTCCTACCCTCGTGGTTTTTGTTTATTTACCGATTTGATTTTATTTTCAGGGGGAGGCAGAATTTACTACTGAGAAATTCAAGCGTGAATGATAAATTCATGGATTGAGCATCTCCAATGGCCTTAAAAAGAATGTCAAGAAACGATAAAGATGATCCCTTGAAATTAGTGACAATAAACCAGTTCCCTTTGCGTGCAAAAATTTCATGCACCTAGTAGGCTTTTAGTAAGTTAAATTAATTAAATTAAGTTGATATCATAGAGTTTTAGACACAATGCTATAAGACATTTAGAATGAAGAATCACAGATTGCATGTTAGCAGACCCAGGTAAAAAAAAAACCATCATATATCATTTGCAAACTAACATGAGGTGCTCTGGACTATGTGGGACCCCTGTTGAAGGAGGAGTTCACTGTATAGCAGAGTATAGGGAGATATTTGGGCATCTTTGAGTGATGTAAGATGCTGAATATTTACAAAAGGAAAAACCTTTCCTGAGTACTTTGAATAAAGTTTGTCACCGGACAGCCCTTTGGGCTGGGCAGGAATTAATCAGTATATAGAGATTTTGAAATGGAGATTGAGTGATTAATCCCAAGGTGGCTGAGCTGGCATTCCTGCTCCCTAAAAATGTGACTGGTCAATTGGACTTGATTGTTTCAATACAACATCATCCTTATTTACATGCTGAATTCTTGTAGTAGAATGTAACCTCTTCAAGAATAGCTATGTTTTTTTTTTTTTGTTTCTCCACTGCATAGCATACTACCATTTGCATAAAAGGCAGTAAACAAATGTTTTTTGGATAAAATTGGATGAATTTGGATTAGATTGGTTTGGATAGGATTGGACTTGGCAGGAGAAGAAGACCAAAGGAAAGACTAGGTTGTTCTTTAGGAATTCTTTTAAGGCATGGAAAAGGGAGTCTCATACCCTTCAACCTCAATTAATTTAACTCTTAAGGTACTTTACTCTTCATTAGCATTATGAGGTAGCTGAATTAACTTAGTTAGGAAGATTTTATGTCTGCCATCTTTGGTGAAGGTCCTTTGATCCATTCTAAATATGTCAGGACACATTCCTTATGTTTAACAAGCTCCCATTTCTTCTTACCCTCCTAAGACCAGTGACACTGAATCTTTGTCTACTTGACTATCCCCAGCATCCAGCTTCTACTTCCTATTCTCCCATCCATATTCTCTCTTTCTGTCCACACAAATGTATACACACACGTATATGTATATGTACATATTATATGTATATGTATATATGTGTGTGCATGTGTATATATATATATACATATACTATATATATATACTAGTATATAAACTATATATACATATATACATGTATATAAACTATATATACATACACACATGCATATGTATATATATATATATATGTGTATATATATATATATATGGTATATTCTTTGTTTCAATCCAGTTATGCTTACCCTTTCTATTATACCTTAAAAAATTCTTGTCCTGGGATGGCTGGATAGCACAGTGAATAGAGCACCAACCCTGGAGTCAGGAGGACCTGAGTTCAAATCTGGCCTCAGACACTTAACACTTACTAGCCATGTGACCTTGGGCAAGTCACTTAACCCCAATTGCCCTGCCTTCCCTCCTGCAAAAAAAAAAAAAAATTCTTGTCCTATCACTAGTAAACATCTCTTCATTTTTTCTCTCTCTATGTCCTGTGATTCTATCATCTTTTGACACTCAAAGACTTGACTTCCCCTGAAATATATTGTATTGCATTCTCATCACCCCAGACTCTCTGATTCTGGGGTCTGCATCACAATAGAATTTGCTTATCATTGCCACTTCCAGACAATTGCTCAACTTCTTTTGCTTTGAAGTTCAGTCTATGTATACCCCTTGATTTAGATACTTGTGATAGTTTTTTATTGTCCTTCTGACTTTTCTCTTTCCTTTATGAAGGGGTTAGGTAGCTGCCTGGTTCTCAGTGTTCTTCTCCACCCCAACTCTTGCTTTTATATAAGGGAATTGAAAAAAGTACTTTGGGTGTATATGTGTGCGTGGTGTGTGTGTGTGTGTGTGTATGTGTGTGTGTGTGTGTAAAAATAAGAACTTCCTGAAGCTCGTCCTCCAAATACCTGTAAAAATGACACTAAACAAATTTTAGAGCTACAGAACCAACAAAATGACAGAGTGAAACATATCTCCAGCAAAAGACAGCCTGGCAGGTCGACAGGAAGGATGTATCACACTGGGCTGGGAGCAGTGCCCAGTCCCCATGTGGACCATGCCAGCATAGACAGAGCCAGAGATGCAGGGGCGGAGCCAAGATGGCAGCATAGAAGCAGGAAAACTCCATGAGCTCCCTCCATAACCACCTCAAATACCTATAAAATATGACTCCAAACATATTTTAAAGCTACAGAACCCACAAAATGACAGAGAGAAACAAATCTCACTCTGAAGGTAGCTTGGCAGGTGGACAGGAAGGGTCCATAGAAGCATGCTTGGAGCCGAGCCTAGCTCTGTGTGAACCCATGGTTTTAGCCCCAGGGCAGCCCTGACCAGCAGCAGCTAGAGCAGACTTCAGGAGAGTGGATCACCAGCAGCTGTGGTGGTTTCCAGAATTATCAACCCTTACATGTGTATCTGCAAGCACCCCAGCACACCCAGGGCGGCTACTAGCACAGGTTCTTAGATCTGCTTTTCTAAA
>CM053580.1:511620380-511644438 GCA_028627135.1 Pseudochirops cupreus
TTTCTGGTATTTAAATGAATGCACTATCTATATTTCTTATGTAGAGAGCCTGTTCCATTTTGTGATTAATAACTATATCAGCATATTTATAGTTACTGTAGGCATTGTGAATACTGCATTGCTGATACAACATGCCAAACATAAACTGAAAGGTCAGTGTGGAACTCTGTTGGAACTTGAGGAAGGGAGACAAAGGAGCCTGGTCCAGCCCCTGCCCTTGGGGTGAGAAGCTATCTTTACATGGCTGCTTCAGATCTCCTGGCCTGTAGATCATAGGGGTACCAAGTGAACATTCAGAGGGTAAGTGCTCTTGGTTTAACCTGTCTGGATCTGAATTGCTGTCTTGGGTAAAGGTCCTGGGGTGTGTGACCAGTGTGTCAGAGCTTGTGGGAGTTGCAGGGAGGGCACCTAACAGCTCTGGCAGCTGCAAAAAACCCAGCAATTTGGGACAAAGCTCTCCTCTCTGGAAGCAGAGTTCTACTGTAGCAAAGAGCTCAAAAGCCGAGTAATTGAGTCGCAACATGAGTGAGCAAAGGAAGCAAAGTAAGAACAGCAATAAAATGTTAGATTCCTTTTTTGGGGGTATGAAAAGGATCAAAGCATGGAATGGGAGGGAGACAATGAGGTCAGAATTCCTGCACCCAAAGCTTCCAAGAAAGATATGAACTGGTTACAGGCCATGGAGGAGCTCAAGAAAGATTTTGAAAATCAAGTAAGAGAAGTGGAGGAATAATAGACAGGGCCAGAGCAGGCTTTAGGGGACTGAGTCACTGAGAGCTGTGGCAGTTCCCAGACTAATCAATGCATAAATGCGAAAAACCAAGTAGAATGTCAGTGGGGAAATTCTGTTGGACCTGGGTGAGAGAAGAGCATGGTCTGGCCTCAGCCCCGGGGCAGTGGAGAAGGTAGCAGTAGCAGCAGCAGTGGTTGCTTCTGGAACTCCAGGCCCACAGATGGTGGGGGATCAAGTGGCTGATCATAGGACAAATGTAGGGATCTCTTTGCTGGCGCTAAAGCAGGATTCTCTTGCTTTGCTCTGCTTGGATCTGGGTTACAGACTTGGGTGGTGGTCTTTGGGTGAGGAGGAGCACTGGTGTGGCAGAGCTCAAAGTTCCAAGCAGAAAAGAGTACTTGTGGTCACTCACAGACCAGATCACAGTCCAGGAGAGTAGTTAACACCTCTCTTTTGATCATATCACCTTAAAAGAACTGAAAATTTAAAGGGGCCTAGAAATAGCTCTCACAACAGCTGCACAACACCCCAGAAAGTTAGGACAGAGCACTTTTCATTCTGAAAGCAGAGTCTTGCCTTGGCAAAGAGCTCAAAAGTCACATAATTGTCTGGGAAAATGAGCAAACTGAGGAAAAATCATCAGACTATAGAATCTTACTTGGTGACAAACAAGAACAAAGCACACAATCAGAAAAAAGACAATAAAGTCAAAACCCCTATCTCAAAAGCTTCCAAGAAAAATATGAATTGTTGGCAGACCAGGGAAGAGCTCAAAAAGGATTTTGAAAATCTAATAAGAGAAGTAGAGAAAAATTTGGAATGAGCAATGAGAATGATGCAAGAAAATCATGAAAAAAGAGGCAACAGCTTGCTAAAGGAGACCCAAAAAATACTGAGTAAAATAACACCTTAAAATATAGATTAATCCAAATGGCAAAAGAGGTCCAAAAATCCAATGAGAAGAAGAATACTTTAAAAAGCAGAATTGGCCAGATGGAAAAGAAGTTCCAAAAGCTCACTGAAGAAAATAATTCCATCAAAATTAGAATGGAGCAAATGGAAGCTAATAACTTTATGACAGATCAAGAAAGTATAAAACAGATCCAAAAGAATGAAAAAAAAATAGAAGACAATGTGAAATTTCTCACTGGAAAAACTATTGATCAAGAAAACAGATCCAGGAGAGATCATTTAAAAATTATTGGACTATCCGAAAGCCTGTGATACAAAAAAAAAAAAGAACATAGACATCATGTTTCAAGAAATTATCAAGGAAAACTGCCCTCATATTCTAGAGCCAGGCTAAAATATAAATGGAAATCAATACACCAACCACATCTTGAAAAAGATCCCACTCAAAACAAGAAGCCTCCAAAGAAAATCATAGTCAAATTCCAGAGTTCCCAGGTTAAGGAGAAAATATTACAAGCAGACAGAAAGAAGCAATTCAAGTATTGTGGAAACACAATCAGAATAACACAAGATCTAGCAATTTCTACATTAAGGTATTGAAGGACTTGGACTATGATATTCCAGAGGTCAAAGGAGCTAGGATTAAAACCAAGAATCACCTACTCAAAAGTGAGTATAATACTTCTGGGAAAAAAATGGACATTCAAGGAAATAGAGGGCTTTCAAGCTTTCTTGATGAAAAGACCAGAACTCAACAGAAAATCTGACTTTCAGACACAACTCCAGAGAAGCATGAAAAGGTAAACAGGAAAGAAAAATCATAAGGGACTTATTAAAGTTGAATTGTTTACATTCCTACATGGAAAGATGGTATTTGTAACTCTTGAGACTTTTCTCAGTATTAGGATAGTTGAAGGGAACACACACACACACACACACATATATACATATACATATGTATGTATGTATGTATGTATGTATATGTGTATATATATAGATAGATGGCACAGGGTGAGTTGAATATGAAGGGATAGTATCTAAAAATAAAATTAAGGGTGAGAGGAATATATTGGGAGAAGGACAAGATAGATTAGGGTAAATTATCTCACATAAAATAGAGAAAAGAAAACTGTTACTATGGAGGGGAAGAGAAGGGAGGTGAAAGAGAGTGAGTCAACCTTACTTTTGTTGGATTTGGCTTGAGGAGGCAATAACATATGTACTCAGGATATCTTACTCTACAGGAAAGCAGGAAGGAAGGGGATAAGAGGGGAATGATAGAAGGGAGGACAGAATGAGGCAGGTGATAGAAGAAAACACTTTTTTGAAAAGGGACAGGGTCAAAGGAGAAAGTAGAATAAATGGGGGGTGGAATAGAATGGAGGGAAATATAGTTAGTCTTTCACAATATGACTACTATGGAAATCTTTTGCATAACTGCATGTGTATAACTGATATTGAATTGCTTGTCTTCTCAATGGGGGTGGGTGAGGAGGGAAGAGGGGAGAGAATCTGCACCTCAAAGTTTTAAAAACACATGTTAAAAATTGTTTTTAAATGCAACCGGAAATTAAGATATACAGGGAATGAGGTATAGAAGTCTATCTTGCCCTACAACAAAATAAGGGAAAGTTGTAGGAGGGGGGGCATCGTGTGAATAGAAATGAGGTTAGACTGGAAGGAAGAGGTAATCAGTATGCATGCCATCTTGGGATAGAGGGAAGAGAAGAGACAGGGAGAAAATTTAGAACTCAAAATCTTGTGGAAATGAATGCTGAAAACTAAAAATAAATAAATAAATGATGCAAAAGTTGTTTTTTTAAAAAGTACTTTAATGTTCCCCCAAACTAAATGTGCACAACTTGACTGTAGGTTGGGGCCAAAATTCAAATAGACTAAACTTCTTTAGGCCACAGATAAGTTTTTAGAAGCTCACTTTCCAAGTAAAGTAAAATTAGAGACAGACGGATGATGGTTGTTTGCCATGGTTCATGTGACAAACAGGAGAGAATGTACAGTGGTGGGCTGCCCAAAATCCTTCAGCAGGCTACAAGTGACCCATGGGCCATATGTTTTGCAGGCCTGCCCCAAACAAACTAGCTTTACAGTTCTTCAATCTTGCCAACTCTCCTGGCCAACCTGTCCCTTCTGCCTTCATGCATACACTGGGTTGGTAAGGCCCTTGATCTGATTGTCTCTAGTCTATAAAAGAAAATGTACCCTTCCTCTCACTGATTCTAATCCCTGTACATGTACCCTTGATCCTCACCTCTCCCATCTTTTCCAGATTATCACCAAAATATCTTTTCAAACATTATAAAACTGCTAATTTATCCCATATCAAAAAATAAAACCCTCTACCCTACCTTACTAAAGCCATTAGTATTATCTGGTTATCCAATAACTCTCTTTCCTTCCACAATTGAACTTGCAAAAAGGTTTTCTAACCTTCTTGCTTAAATTCAGCTTTCAACTTTACCATTCAACTCAATCTGAAACTGCTCTCTGCACAGTTCCCAATGAACTCTTAATTGCCAAATTGTATAATCTTTTCTCAGTATTCACACTTCTAAACCTTTCAGTAGCATTCAACAGTGTTGACTATCATATGATGAAATATTTAGAGTTATACTAGATCTTAGTCCATTTCCCTCATTTTTCAATTGAGGAAAAAGAGTGGTTAAGTTACAGACTCAGGATCACATAGCTAGCATGTGTTTGGAATTGAATTTTAACACAATTTTTACTGTTTTAGCTCAGTGACTTTTCTCCACTATACCATATTGCTTCTCTTCCCTGATACTTTCTCCACTCTAGGATATTGATATCACCATCAACATCATCATCATCATCATCATCACCAATATGTTATAAATTTATCCTGCTCTAATTCTACTTGTACTTGTCTTTCTTCTTACTGCTGGATCCACATCCATTTCTCAACCTCCAAGTTTGCCGAAACTTGGTTCTGGGACCTTATCTCTTCTTGTTCTACATTTGCTATCTTAGTTACTTCATGTATAATCAGTCTACTATCATATCTATGAAGATGGCCCATGAAATCTCTAAGTCCGTTCCTCGTGTCTCTCTTAAACTCCAGACCCTCATGGCAGTTTTCCTACCTGCGTGTTGGGAAGTGTCCCAATTCTACATTTCCAAAGTGAAACTCATTATGTTTACCCTACAGCTCAAATTTCTTCTCAACTTTCATGTTTCTATCACATATCTTTTAAGTCACCTAAGTTTGCTAGCTTTGAGTAATCCTCAACTCCTCAGGACTTAAGACTTTCCCTACATATGCATACTTTCATATCTCTCACATTGCTGCTTTTCTTTCAACTCATGAGGCCACCACCTCTCAAGCCTATATCACTTCTCATTGGGACTATTGTAATTGCCCTTTACTTGGTCTCTTTGCCTCAAGTCTCGCCTCTTTCTATGTCACTCCCTTATTTAATGACCTTCAATGGTTCAATATTACCCAAAGGGTAAAATAGAAACTTCTCTGGCATTTAAAACCTTCACACCCTGGCTATTCTCCCAAACCCCCATTTTTATCAGCAGGTTGAATCTGTAAAGGGTCACAGGCTACTTGTCCTTTTGGAGTTCTGGAGAACCCTGAAAGACAGAGTTGCCTTTTTAATTCTATAATCATTCAGGGAATTAGTTTTTAGGAAAAGGTAATTGCTAAAGTGAAATATAGTAAGAATAGTTGGTATATAGGATCTATTTTTAGATTGACTGAAGAAACTTAGTAATGTCCCATGGGTTTGGTATAAGATAGAGGACAAGTTAGGAACTCAGGAGATTCAGTGGAATAAGGAGAAAGAAAGTACAGCTAAGCCCTAGAGAGAGAATTGGTTGGGGAAAAATATAGAGCTTCTGTCTTCTCTGTACCACCCCACCTTCACCCCTTCTTGAACAGAGGACCTTGTGAACTTCAATGCATCTGACACTTTGAGCTTCTTAGATTTCCAGCAGTATCCCTGGGGGTAAAAAAGCAATAACTAAAAGATATTGCTGATTTTTCAGACAATAACAAATTATATGTACATCAAGAAGAGGAAGCTTTGTGACTCTGTAAGGAGTCCATTAGAAAACTATACTGTGCCTAAGGGTAAGTCTGTTTTGGCCCCACAAAAGGAAGAAACAACAAATCAATCAATAAACATTTAATAAGCACTTCCTGTTTGCCAGTCACTATGCTAAATTCAGAAGACACAACAAGAGGAAAAAGACCTCCCTACACTCAAGGTGCTTAGTTCTAGCAAAAGTATTTCTAGGAGCTGTGTTAATTTACATTAATCACTTAAAACAATTTAAAATGAATTCTCTTTTTACCATTATACTCAACTCCTGGTCATGAAATCTCTTCTTGAAGTTAAGAAGTTAAGGGCCTTTTATATTAAAACATATCAATGGGGGGAGAAGGCCCTCAAATAAAAATATTTCTGTTTTTCCCCTAAGGCAAATAAAATACAACTTAAATATCTGTCATTCCATATCTTCCATACGGTTAGTCTTACGTTAAATGAAAAATGCCATCTTTTTTAAAATATTTATTTATTTGTTTGCTTTTAGTTTACAACATTCAGTTCCACAAACTTTTGAGTTTGCAAAAATATCATCTTATGAAAATCAATACTGATGTGAAAAAAATGCAAGATGTATTGAGACAGTGTGCTAAATTTTTGGCAATGTAAATGGAGGTAAAATATAGATGCTGCCATGAAGAAGTTTCTTATCTAAAGGATGAGATGAGAAGTTCACAAATATTTATGTGATGGAATGTAATCAAACATTTTTTGCAGAATTCAACTCAATGTTTAATCTCTTTTATTCACTGTGCTTAAGTGAAGGCTGTATGACTTAATGCAAGACACCCAAGGGAACACAGAATGGAATCCAAAGGCAAAAAAGAGATGAACTGAAGTTTAGCATTCATCTCCCATAATTTTCAAGCAATTGACACATTCATAACTATTACAATCCAGCATGTCTCCACATTGAGGTTCACTTAGGAAACTTCAAATGAAGGCAGCTAGAGGGCCCCTAATACTATGGTCTCAACTGAGATCTCTAAGGATAGTTGGAGAAGGGCAGGAAAAGGATAAAAGCAGGATATCATAGGGATGTCTCTGGTATAATGGTTTATTAGGCATAGCAGAAGCAGAGAATCCATGACAATCTTGTGAGAGGCTGCTCCAGGACTTATGGTATTGCTGGATCAAATGGTGTTCGGCACTTTGGGATCAAATGAATTAACACATATAAAACTCTTTCAAAATATTAAAGAGCTTTGTCAATGCTAAAATCACAACAACAATAACAATAATTATAATTATTATTTTATTTACTCCATGATTGAGCACAGCTCCAGGCAGCACCAAGATTAGGGCAAATATTTTACAGGAAGGAGGGATGTGCGATCCCTTTCAGGCGTCGCTCATTGGTTTCCCACTTCTGAAGTTTCAAAGATGGAAGTGCCTATCAGCTAGGAGCTAGAAATTGCTTTCTTGGGAAATTGGAGATATAAATAGGATAGATTTGGGAGGTCCCAAACAAAGAAGAAGGTAAAAAGAAAGGTGCCACCATTCAAGGAGAAGGCATATGATTAGGTCACAGACGAGTTATGAATGGAAAAAGACTGGGGCTGAAAATACTCTTCCTTAAATATATATATATATATATATTTTTATTTTCCTTGAACTACAACAATATGAAATCTATGGGGAAAATGATAAGGGTAAACTCCATATTCAGACAAAGCCTCTACTAAGCAAAGAGTATGGCATGATCAAAGGCATATGAGTGGGAGAGAATAAGATAAGAAAGCTAATGGAAGGTAGCAAGGCTTAACTAGAATTTTGAGTATAAGAGTATAATATGGGATAAAACTAGAAATATGAATTGGATATAGTTTGTGGAGGGCCTTGAAAACCTCAATCACACTTTATGTTGCATTGGGTAGGTGAAAGGGTGCCAATGCAGAAAAGTTTATCATTTTTGTAAAGGGGAATAGCATAGCCAGAATAACATATCAAGGTTGGATTGGAGAGAGAATAGACAGGAAGTAGGATGGATAAGTTTACTAGATTGTAGTGTTGGAGAGAAGACGTTAGGGTTTGACCTAGGGTTGGTGCAGAGCAACGGGAAAGGAGAGAATAATTGCAAGGTATGTTGTGGTTATAGAAATGATAGAAGCTAGCAATTGATTGGAAAGGAAAAAAAATAGGACCAAAATACAGAACAAATAGAAGCAGGACATGTTATTTTACCTATCATGACTACCATGACAGAACTGGCATAACCTATAGAATAGAGGAAATGAATGGTCAGAAAAAGAGTGGAACTGGTCATGTGGTGAGAATAATGGATAATAGATAATTAGTTTGAGGGAATATTGACACACATCTGAGACAGTAAAAGAATAAAGGTAAGGCGTCTAGTAAGATGAGTAGGTCTCTATGCAGAACATATGGGAAAACAAGTATAAGAATGGTATAGGAAGAGGGTCGGATTTGCAGTGGAAGGGATACCCATTTGAAAGAAATCAAGATTCATTCAAAATGGCAAAAAATCAAACATCACAAACTTCTTTAAAAACAACTCCATGGCAGTAAAGAAAGGGCTATGATCTTTATCAAGACATGTAAATGCTTTTCAAATTAGGTGAAATAATCATATGCATTGGCTAAATCATGTCTAATTATATTCCCAGTGACAGCTTTCTGAAAAAGAGATGAACTCTTCAGACTTGATTTTTTAAAAACAGACAACAAAAGAACTAGAATTGTCCTTGGAAAACAGGAAATTTAATTGCATTTTCACTTTCCTCTTGCAAAAAAAGTGGTATATATCCTTGACTGGACCACAACTGGGACGTTCTGTTCAGTGGACTGCAAACCTGATGTGAGTCAATAGGCTGCTGATGTGACAGTCACCCAGGCTAATACAATCCTGGGAAGTATTCGTGACATTGTTCTTGACTGTTGGCATTCTTTCCATTGATGGTGGCATGAGTTTATTACCAAAATACATACCTCTTGGGTAGAATCTTAAGGAAACCATCACCACTCACATTCTAGCTTTGATATAGACTCTACTCTAGCTATGTAGTAGAAACATGGGATCACAGGATCATAGAAAAAGCAAAGAGAGACTTCAGAAGTCATGTACTCTCTAGCCTTTTCATTTTAAAGATATAAAGATTTTAAAGAGGCTCAGAAAAGTTAAGTATCTTGTCTAAGATTGCACAGGTAGCCAGAATGTGAATCTGGATCCTCCCACTCCAGGGAGATAGAGTCAGAAACATCTATTAAGTGTCTTCTAACTGCGTGGTACTGTGCTAAGCCCTGGGAGAACACACACACACACACACATACATACACACACACACACACAAGACATAAGATAGTCCTTGATTTCAAGGAACTCACAATTTAATGGAAGAAGACAAAACAGAAAAAGAAGCTGAACAGGAGTGGTAGAATGTAAGGAAAGAGCGAGGTCACTTAGTATGGGTGCGTGAACATTTATTCAAATACCAGAAAACTGAGTCCCAAACCAGAAAGTCAAAGCCATCACAGTAGTCATGGAGTTGGCGCACATAGTTAATGCAGTAAACACTTGCATTCTCAAGCCTTCAAAACAGAACAGGCTACCTCAGGCAAAGATCCTCCTCTTCTCACTTACAGTAACAGCTCAGCGTCCACACAGCTTGCTTCCAGCAGCCGGCCCTCCCCTCCGCCCCCCCACAGTCTCCCCCAAGTTCTGGCTGGTTCAGAAAAAAGGAGTTGCAGCACTACTGCCACCACTCCCAGTCACTTCCAGTCACCACACTGGCTCCGGGCTGGCTCCTACTTGGCTGTGGCTCCTTCCTGCTATGTCAGCAAATTCAAGGGGCATGGAAGATGTTCAGATCCCATTACCATCACAGGAAGAAAGAGTGAGGCTGATGATTTTGCAAAGCTATGCCTCCCTTAAATGCAATTCACAAGCAAGTCATCACCTTTGTGATGTCATTGGTCCTCCTTGAGAAGGGGATGAACCCCCCAATATCTAGCTATTTTTGTTATTGTTGCTGGAAAGGATGTTGCTAATATAATTATAAATTTTCTCCTTAAGTTTCATTACCGTGTTGTTTTCAGTTTGAGACTTGAAACTTCGTTGTTTCCAAATAGCTATGCATTGTTTCAAAAGGAGCCTTTCGTGTTTCTGGGCAAGTGACATTTGGAAGTGATGGTATATGCATGGGATGATTCTGTTCCATTTGCACATACTACTCTTGACCTACTCTGACCTCACTTCACTTCTCAATGCACGGTCCTAGTTTCCTCATTTTCCTTAGATAGGTTGAAAAACGACACAGTAGGCAACGAGGGTGCCTCTCTCATTCACATCCCAATGAAAGGAAGAAAAGTTCTCAACCTAAAAACAGTGCTTAGAGAGAGGCAATCATCTTTTGCCTTTTGGGGTTTGTTTTTTATATCTAAATGCCTTCATAGAGTGATTACCTGACCTACATTGTTGGAGGCACGGATTCTGTGGGAAGAAATGTGGTCACTACAGTCAAACACTTCAAGGTTTATCATGTGGAAGATGTTAGGAGGAAGCAGATTTTCCTTCCATGAAAAAGAGCACTTCTTAAAAATTAGAGCTATCCAAAGTTAAATCACCTGACTTATGAGGTAGTTAGCCACATGGCACTGGAAGTGTTAAGGTCAAGTCTAGGCAATCTCTTGTTGGGGATGTTCTAAAGAAGATATCTGTTCCTTATGTGAAGGCTGGGATTGATGGTCACTGAAGTCTCTTCCTGATCTGAGAGTCTCTCATTTGAATCAGCTTTCCAAATCTGGAATGGGCAGCTGTGGATATTATAGAGACAAATAGGTAGAAGTTTTTGATTGCCACCATACCCAGGAGAACATATTAATGGGTTCTTCTATTCTCCTCCAGCCTCAACTCTAGTTCCAAAAGAAGGTTTATAATAATATTACTTAGGACTGGAAGGGATTTATTCTAACCCAATGCCTTTATTTTGGAGATGAGGTAACTGAAGACCAGAGACTGCATGGGACTTCGCCAAAGTCATGCAGGTAGTTTGCAGTAAAATCAGGATTCAGAGTCAGGTCTTTTGATGCAAAATACAACATTCTTTCCAAGTCACAATATTCCCTCATGCCAAACTGGGAAAAAAAAAGGGAGATGGAATAAATATTAAATAGTGTCTAGAATGTTCCAGGTTCTGTACTAAATGCTGTAAAAAAATATTTTCTCATTTGTTCCTCACAATATCCCTGGGAAGTAATTGCTATTATTATACTCATCTGACAATTGATGAAGGTGAGGGAGACAGCGACTTGCCAAGGGTCACATAATTAGTAAGTATCTGAGGACAGATTTGAACTCACATCTTCCTGATTCCAGACCAATGTTTTATCCACTATAACATCTTTTATTATTATTCACTTGTTTCAGTTGAGTCTGACTCTTCTTACCACATTTGGAGTTTTTTTTGGCAAAGACACTGGAGTAGTTTGTGTAGTTCTAGTGCAATATTTATAGTGCCCACTATCACAATAAAGATTGTGGCTATAAATATTGCATGATAGTTGATCACAAAATATTACAAACTCTCCATATAGAGGACTGAACCAAAGCATTTATTTAGACACCAGAAAACCAAATCCCAAAACCAGTAAGTGGATTCCGTCATAATAGTAAAGAAATTAACAAGCCATAACAACATAGAGAGCTACAGCATCCTTCAGCCCTCCCACAAACCAATACAACATCTATATTTACTCACAAACATCTCTCTCTCCTTGCCTGAGCTCCTCTCTCTTCCGCTGTCTCTGTGGCTCTGACTAGCAGCTTCCTGCTGCACCATTTAGCAAATTCCTTCCATCACAGGCTCCATATGATTACATTCAGCCTATTAGGGGGCAGAGTTTATTTTCAAAGCAGGGGAGTGTCAGGGTTCTCCTGCCCTGCCTGAAGGGGCAGATTTACTTACCTCAAAGGAGAAGATGCTGGCATTTTCTCTTGAAAAGAGAAGTCACACTGGAGGGCATATGTTAAGAGGGTTTATTGATGTCACACCCAGGAAGCCTTACAGCAGGATTCTAAGGCCAGCCTTCATCCCTCCAAGGCTAAGGTCCTTTTATTTACCCCAGATCCACATACCACATGTGACACAGACCAGGTGAGTGGAATTGTGAGAGGGGAGGTATGTGGAGACACCAATCAGGAACCTCAGGTATTCCACTTAAGAAAGTCTTGAGCAATGCAATATCCCCTGGCCAGGGATGGTGCCATGTGCTCTGACTTCCACATGACCCAACTAATTCCCGGGCCTCACTCCTCCCTGTGTCTCAACATCACCACTTGCAATCTGGAATCTATTTTGTGACCCTTACAGAGCCCCTTCTTTGTTTCGCGCATCACGCTCACGCTGGATTGTGATCTGGGCTTTGAGCAAACTTAAAGAATTTTTCAACAGCATATCTAATACTCATGGGACTACAGAATAACAAAACAAGAAAGCAAAAGACTAGCAATCCAAAAACCAATAATCAATTCCCAATTCCAAGCCCACCATGACATATTCTTCAATTTGTTCAATAAGTCAGCACAACATCCTGTGGGGACAAGCCCCCATGGTTGGCACAACCCATGTCCCATATCAAGTCACTGTCAGCTGACAAAACACCCCATTCCACAAGGCCATGCAGGTGGTGTTCAATAGTTTCCCACTGAAATCTGGTAGTGGTAAGGGTGACACAACTGGAAGTCCACTTGATAATCTTAAAGTCCTGCCGGCTAAGCCCCTGCACCAAAATAGTTCTCTTTGTAAGAGTCAACAACAGCCACAACAGCTGAGAAACAGGGCATGGTGGAATAGGAGGCCGAAAGTACATCCCTGGACAGGAGTTATTGCTGTGAGGCTGGCTACATTGACAGGCCTCGCCCCCAAGAGACAGCATAGCCAGTGCAAAACACAGCCGTTGCATGGTCTTAGCTCGGCTTCTCCTCTGCCTCAATGGCCTCTTGGGTCTCCTTCTTTTCTGCCTCTTCCCTTTGTTGCTGTTGTGGAAGGACTCGGACCCGTCGGACAGGATACCAGCATGGCCCATGTTCTGTGGAGACACAAACATATCCTTCTCCCCAAATGGTTATTTCATACACGCCCATCCGTACTTCTCCCTCCTGGACCATAGCTTGTTTCCCATCTTTTGATCTCAACAAAATTAAACTTAAATATTTGCTGATAACACTAGGTATTAATTCACTTCTTCACATTTCCCTCAAAATGACCAAAATAAGTTCAAATTGAAACCTAAGATTCCTTTCTCTAATAGGTGAGTCAGGGGATTATCAATCCAAGGGAAAACTCCCACGTTACTTCCTATCACCATTTCTTCACTCCACTTGTGGTGCTATCAATAAAATATCATCTATATAATGCAAGCAATAACCCTGAGAGAACTGATCCCCAGGGGAGCTACAGCTTGATTGACATACCAGTGGCAGAGAGTGGGACTGTTAGTCACACCTTGAGGGAGAACTTTCCAGCTCTATTGTGGGTTCAAAGCTCTGGCCACTAGATATCCTTCCCACAGTTGATCTGGGGAGGCTGGAGCTGATTGAGCCACCTACATAACCCAATGCGAGACCCGTGAAGGGCCCCCCCAAAATTTTTCCAAACCTGTTTTCCTATATTTCTCTTTATTTTCTTTACATTGTGAAGCAAAATGACCTAGTCTGGCACAGTTAAAGCACTCACCCATTCCCTGAGTTCTTCCCTTCCTTTTAATTCCTATTCTACACTGTGTATGCAGGTGCCCCTTCTTCCTGCAATTAAAGCAAGCCTGATCCTCAGACACCTGTAAGCCTGTTTGCAAAGCAGCTACAAGTAATTCAGTCTGACACACCTGTGAACCTACTCCCCGACATCTGTCTATCTTTTCCTCTAATCCTGCATCCTTCTTTAGGCCCACCATTACCTTTTGACAATCAACATTCCCGTTATTTCTGACCACAATTTTTATTATATCCCCTGCCCCCAGGACATCCCCTAAAGTTCTAACTACAGCTTCCTGCATATGAGCCACAAAGTCTGTGAAAGGCTCTAGGGGTCCCTGTTTCAACTTGGACATAGACATGCCTTGATCTTTATCAGACACCAAAGATTTCTAAGTCTTTGCAGCACAAATAGCTATGTGATTATAATCTGCTGCTTGATAATGTAACTGCTGTGCCAGGACCAAGTATACACCACTGCCCATCATTTTGTCTATGTCTTGTTGGGGTCTAGGGAGAGTTTGAGCTATCTTCTTACATTCTTCTTCTATGTAAGCTACGTTCCAAACCACATTTTGACCAGGGGTTAAACATGCTCGGGCGAGAGCGTACCAGTTACAAGGGCACATGATATTGGAGTCAGCTATGTTGTCTAAACAACTCATTGTATAAGGGACATTGGTGCCATAATGAGAGCAAGCATCTTTTAATTCTTTCATCAATTTCCATGACAGGGCAGCGTAAGCTTGCCTCATTCACGTAGGATCAGTGGGGTTGTCAGATACAACAGTGACCGGAAATGTGTGAGCTATTATTTCGCCTGCTCCCCTTGCCTGCTGTATAATTTGCTGAAAGGGAGTTATGGTGGGGGCTACAGGGGCAGATGAAAGGTCCCAATGGGGCTCATATGGAGGAGCCGATGGATAAGGGGAACAAAAGTCTATCTCCGTTTTTTCCTTTCTCTTGGCCGATTCTTGCTTACTTTAAGTTTCCTCAGCCATTCTGTTACTAATTTCACTTTCTCGGCTTGTGTCAGTATTGTAAAAGGCAAATTTTAAGATGTTCCACAAAATATTCCCTATCTTAGGTTTTCTGGGCCAAGTCTTGCAGCAACTGTTTCCCAGTTTTCTCCTCTCTGCTGGCTTTCCTATCTTTCCTGCTTTATTCTACGTCCCTGTTCTGGGCGCCATTTGTCAGGGTTCGCCTGCCCTGCCTGAAGGGGCAGATTTACTTACCTCAAAGGAGAAGATGCTGGCATTTTCTCTTGAAAAGAAAAGTCACACTGGAGGGTATATGTTAAGAAGGTTTATTGATGTCACATCTGGGAAGCCTTACAGCAGGATTCTAAGGCTGGCTTTCATCCCTCCAAGGCTAGGGTCCTTTTATCTACCCCAGATCCACACATCCACACACCACACACCACACATGTGACACAGCCCACCTGAATGCAATTGTGAGAGGGGAGGTAATTACAAGGGCATGAAGACCCCAGGGTGTGGAGACACCAGTTGGGAATCTCAGGTATCCCACGTAAGAAAGTCTTGAGCAATGCTATGTCCCCTGGCCAGGGATGGTGCAATATGCTCTGACTTCCACATGACCCAACTAATTCCTGGGCCTCACTCCTCCCTGTGTCTCAACATCACCACTTGCAATCTGGCACCTATTTTGTGACCCTTACAGGGGAGGTCTTCAAACTCCCCTAGGTCTATTAAGAGCTAGGGAAGATCTTCAAATTCCCATTCCCATTACAGTTTGTCATTTCCTTTTCCAACTTATTTTGTAGATGGGAAACTAAGGAAAACAGTTTTAAGCCAATAAATGTCTGAGATCAGATTTGAACTCATGAAGATGAATCTTCCTGACTCCACACCCACCACTCTTTCTACTGTGCCACCTAGCTGCCTTTAATAGACATAGAGTATTGAGGTCTCCATTCTCTTTGTCCTTAAAGATATTTCCTACTAAGATTCTTTTGGATTAAAGTCTGAAAGAAAGATATAAAGCCACATTCCTTATTGGATTTTCCTTCTGAGAACCTAGTGAGGAAGGTGGAACCAATGGTGTTGCTGGTGTAGTAATCAGGGCTGACTGAAAGAGGATTTGTGGCCACTCCTGGAGAAGAGTAGTGGGGACTACCCAGGAATAGAAAGTGTTTCAGATTTAGAGATCAGAAAAGGTAATGAAATTGAGCATAGATAGGAGGCTGTTCAGGGAACCAAAGCCATAATGCCATCGATTGGAGTTAACTTCAGCATTTCTTCCTTCTTATTTCTTCTGAGCAGCTGCTAAAGAAATTTAGTAGGTAAAATCTTGCCAAACTCAGTTCTTGATTCCTTCCCCCTTCTTTTACTGATTGGTAGAAGAGACGGGGGAGGAGATTCAGTATTTCTACAATTAGTACTGAAGTTTGCTATTCAAAGGCTCCTTATGGCTCATTGTATTGTACTATGGTGTATTTTTCAGTTATGTCACTGTTTTAATAAATCTTATGGTCATTAGAAAAAATATTAGGAAAATTTTAAAATCTTATGCAAGATAGAATGGCAAATGTGAAAGGAAGTTTTTAAACATTATATATGGAAGATCATAGCTGAAATGAGTATCTTTTCAAAGAGATATATTCTGGGCCCAAAACCTAGGTACATAGAACTTGGTGCTAGATAAAACTTCTGTTGGAGTCAGGAGAGAGGGCCAATGGTAGGAGAGAAGAGATCATTGTGCCAAGTCAGAGGATAGAAACATCTGGGCCTACTCAGCACTAACTCCACTCTGGCCTAACCACTTGTTTGGTGGCACAAGAATGGGCTTTCTAGTGGACAAATTACATACCATCCTTCTAGATTACTAATGAATTAATCCCATGATAATAATTTGCTATCTGTAGGTAGCAAAAAGCAGATGAATGAGGGCATAACCCTGATGGCACCAGGCAGAGTGGAAAGGGCACTGGTCTTAGAGTTAGGAAGACCTTGTGTACAAATCCCTCCTCTACTTACTGACCGTGTGACCCTGCACCTCTCTGGGCTTCAGTTTATTCAAGTGTAAAATTAGGCAGTGTGCTCAATGGCAACATCTATAATCCTATTGTGTTCAAAATCTACAATCCACATGTACATTAGCACCTATGAATACTAATTGTTTTATGTGAATGATAGCATCTTAGAAAGAGAGAGAGAGAGAGAGAGAGAGGTGAAGAAGGTATGGAGACTAGAAGCTTTCACAGATTTAGTGAAATTGCACAATGAGAATGTTCAGTTATTTTGCTTATGGTTAATGATACTTCCTTTTTCCTTCTTTTCTTCCTTCCTTCTTCCAGCCATCCTTCCTTCCTTCCTCTTTCCTTTCTTTTTCTCTGAGTTTGGCTAAACATGAATTCTCATCTATATTCTCTCTGAAGTTTGAGTTTCACAAAGATTAGGAGGAATTGTGCACTGTCTATTTTTTGCATTTCATTTGCACTTGTCTTATCAAAATGAGGATTTTTAAAAAAGACCTAGCTGAGCCACCCAGAAAATCTTTGATCAGTCATTTTAGGCTGTTTTTTTCTTAGAAACCATCTGGTGAGAAACCATTCAGTTTTTTAAGCATTAGCTACTTCGAAACTTTAAATATCCTTTCCTTTCCTTCCTTTCTTTCTTCCTTCCTTCCTTCCTTCCTTCACTCTCCTTTTTATCCTCTACTTTTCTTTTTCCCTTCATTCTTTCATTCATTCCTTTTAATACATATCCCACCTTTATTACTCTGCCTTCTTGTCTTTCTCCATGTCCTGTTGTTTGAATAGTTTACGTTAAATTATTACCTACAAGTCATAGCCCCTGTAATAACCAGTGTCAGAAGCTACAAATATGTAAAGAAAAAAAAATCTTAGCTACAGCTGATCCATCCCCACTGGGAGAGTAAAGGATGTTCCTGCTAGTCAAATTTTGTTTATTTATTTACCTACTTCCCATTTTAATTTAAAATGTTCCATTCACTGCCTGTGTTTATGGTTCCCACAGCTAAAGATATGGTTGAAATCTAAACCTTCTATTAGTGAAACCTGAATTGGAAAGGTATTGCTAGAGGCTCACGACAACCGGAAAATTGTGAACAAATAAATGATATGAAGCTATTATGGGACCAAGGTTTTGAATTACTTCTTAGCTCCAGACATGGGACGAAATAGGCTCCTTTTTAGAATTTGCTTTGAGTTTTAACAAGCATTGGCTCAGAGAGAGAAATGTACTCCTGACCAACATCCAAATGGAACTAAACGGGATTTGGAATTAACCTAATATTGTCACAGACTTAATCATATTGTCCTCTTTGGATTTCATTGTCTGGCTCTGGGACGTCTAGCCGTAGACCAGTAGACACAATCCCTTCTTAAACTGTTTTATTAAGACTTAGATAGCAGAGCATCTCTGCGATAAAATTTATGGTATCATTTATCCCTATTTTTCCCCTTCAGGAAGGATCTCTAAAAGACACAGCTCTTGTCTTTATTCTCCTTCCTCCTCGTCTTGTCCAGCACAAATGATGATGATGATGATGATGATGATGATGATAATCTCAATGATAACAATAGTAGCAAATGCAAAATATGCAATGAAGTGGAGGCAACTGTGTAACTTATTGCTGCAAATTTCAAATATTTAATGTCTATTGAATGCTTCCTCAGTTCAAATCACAAGTAGAATTATCCAACCAGAATCGCATTCAACCTTAGAAATGAACAGAAAACAAACCCCTTTCCCTCAAATTCAAAACCTATAATATCCTGGGGAATTCAGCTGATAAATTTTATGGGAGCTACAGCATTCTCAGAGCTGTATCTCTTACCCACAACCATCCAGAGATACAAGCATTGTTCCCCTTTAGAAGTGAACATAAAAATTTAAGACATTTTTAACAGATGTTACCATAGTGAATACTCATAATCATGAAATGACATAGAATGAAAAGTTTCCAGTGGAAGAAGTTAAAACTATGAGGGATCAGAACAAGATAAATGGCAGCTCTGTTCTTCTGTCTGCTACTAGAGTAATTCCAATTATTCTGTTAGTGATACCCAGAAGTTGAGCTTATTCCTCAGTTCTCTTATTTAACTTCAAAAACCAGTCTTTTAATCTATACAATAGTCCAAAAAACATTAAAATACAGGAATAATAGCAAGATAGCAACCAGTCATAAAACTCCTTCTATCTGCAATCCAGCAAATATGATAAAAGAAACCATTTTCTATGATTAATAATAACGGTAAAAAGAAAACCCTGAAAATTATTATGATGCGGACTTATATAGAAATTATTTCAGGTTTACTATAGAACAAGAATTGTTATGTATAAGAATGATAACTATTGAGAGACAGCTTGGCAATAGAAAGAGGGCCATCCCGGTAGGCAGAAGACCTGGGCTATTTTATCTGCCATACAAATCCTATCAGTGTGATCTGGTGGTGAGTCATTTAATCTTTAAGACTAAAAGTTCTCCTACTAAGAAATCCTCACATTGAAGAAAACACTTTCTCTCTCTCTCTCTCTCTCTCTCTCTCTTTCTCTCTCGCTCTCTCTCTCTCCCTCTCTCTCTCTCTTTCTCTCTCTCTCTCTTTCCATACAATATACACAGACACACAAACATATATATTTTTATTTTCAATATTAATTTTTAATATTTACTTATTTTTTAATTTTAGTATTTATTTTTAATAACCTGTATTTACATTATATTGGTACATTGGACTCCCAGTGTGAAAACTCTCTCTGCCAAGGGATATCAGTAATTTGCCTTAGTTTGTACTCATAAAATTCCCAGGGATATTTAAATAAATATTACCTTGCCTATAGTTAGCATACGTAGAAGTAGGACCTGAACCCGCTTCACCAACCTCTTTGCTTACTTATTTCATTAAGGATTAAACAATCTTAGATTCCCTATGATGGAAGAAATAGTAAAAATTTGTTAATCCACCCGTAGGCCCCATTTTACAAGTGAGCAAACTGAAGAAAAAAAAAAAAAGAGATATTTGTTGAAGTTCACACAGCAATTCACAGAACCTCAAGGCCCATACTTCAACTCATACCTGACTAAGGATCCCCTCTGCCACTTTCCTGTCTGGTCATTCAGTCCCTAGTCAGAAACTCTACTGAAGAAGATACAACTCTATTTTCAGGTAGCCTCCTCCCTAACTTCTGAGAAAGTCTAAAGTAGGTATTAGAAGGCAGAACTTCTCATGCCCTGTCACCTCTCTTTTCCATTCCCACTTTTTCTGCACATAGCATTTTAAATTCACAACTTATTTTCATATCTATTATCATCTTCATCCTCCTGATAACTGGGAGTAAGACAACATGGAGTAGGAAACTAGGCTCAGATTTATTAGCTATTTAGCCCCGGGTAACTTATTTAACCTTTGTCTGCCTCAGGTTCCTCACCTGTAAAATGGGAGCATAATTGCACCTACTTCTCAGGATTATTGTGAGGATAAAATGAGATGAGGTGCTAACTGATTTACAAATCATAAAAATGCTCTATAAATGTGTTTTTATTATTGCTATTCTTGTTATTTTCATTCTACAATTGAGAAGGATGATGGAGATCTATGTTCTATTGTTTGGGATTCTGTGATCACCTCCTTTGATCCAGTCCAGGTTTTCATTCTTTCATGTGAGGACTTGTATTATTGTGCATGTGCTTTAGAGGAGGACACTCACTTTCAGGGAATGGGTTGTGACTAATTTCTCTTGTTCTTTGATAGCCTTGGAAACAGTTTACATAGAAAATCCTTCCTAATTCCCCTTTAGTGTATTTTTTTTTTATTTAAAAAGACTGTTTTATTTCAAAGCATCCAAACACACACACACGTACCTAGTCAGTAAGTATATTATAATTACAGATTACTAACTAATTAGGGTGTTATTTATGCCTGAAGATTACATACTAATTATATGTGAAGTTATTATGGAAAAGTTGGCAAGGGCTAAGCAGGAAATGCTATAAAATTGTAAGTGGAAGCTGTTTAATTTTATGATTATTTGTACCATATGAAAGAAGGAGTTGCCAAAACTCAAACCAAGAGGGGACTATGAATCTGCTCTCCACAAATTTGTAAATAGGTTTTGGCCTTGGTTATGTCAAGACTCTGAATCAATTACATCTCAAGGACAGAGATCTTTTCAGGTCATCTATGACTGGAAGAAGACGATGTCTGTATCAGACCAGCTTGTGCCACTTAAAAATATGGTGCCCTTTAGAACTAATGAATAGAGTCAGGAGAGTGGCCTTCCATTCTAGGCACCTTTGAAACTGACATATCGGGTAGGGTGCCCAAACAACGGTGTGCTCTTTGATAGCAGACAAAGGATTATTCCAACTTGTTGCTAGAAAATTGTAAAGTGACCTGAATAGTTTTCTGTGTTGTTTTCCTAGATTATAAACCTGGCTTGTTCTGACCTGTTTCTCCTTCTTTTCCAATTCTTCTCAGCTCCATATTCAAAGAGTACTGAAATTGAAGCCAGAAGTCCTAGGTTTAAATCCTGATTCTGTGATCAGATAGACAGATGCAGTTATCCTTCAATAGACATCCACCTATCAGAAAAATTTTAAAAGTAGAAATGGCAGGATTGACAACTGATTGCAAAAGGGGGATGACAAAAGGTGAGGCTTCTAGGCTGACAGTGGGGTTTTGATCCTGGCTCACTGAAAGGATAGTGATGCTCAATCATAATATGGATGTTTAGAAGTGGAAAAAAACGTTTAGGGGGAAAGCATTATATCAGATTTGGACAAGTAGAATTTGAATATATATTGGAAATCCCTTTCAATATCCAAGGGACGGTTGGTCATATAGGATAGAGTTCAGAAAATAGTTTAGTGCCAGATATATAGATTTGGGAATCACAGGCATAGAGATGATAATTGAACGCAAGGGATCTGATGAAATAATAGTATAGAAAAGCAAGATATTATAGAAAATAAAGATAAGAGGACTCAGGAAAGATCCTTGGGAGACACTTCTGGTTAATGGGTATGACACGGAAAGGAGGACTGATTAGGAGTGTTAGACAGATTCGTGAATAAGGAGAGAGTCATAAGATTAAAACCCAGAGAAGAGTATCCAGGTGACCAGTAAGTGTCAAGTACTATATAGAGGTCAAGAAGGATGAAGAATGACAAAAAGACCATTGGATTTAGTGGTTAAGATATTTCTGGTAACTTGGAAGAGGAAAATTTCAGTTGACTGATGAGATCAGGAAACTGATAGAAGGTTTAGCAGACAGTGACTGAGAAGAGAGGCACTAGAGATACCAAACACAGATGGTGTTTAACTGGTGTTTAAGGAGAGATATAAGATGGTAGCTGGAGAAGATAATAAGATCAGATGAATACAATAAAATTTGAACCCATTTCTTCCTAACACTAAATCTAGCACTCTATAAATTATACCAGTTTATCTTCTACTAGGTTTTTTTTTTCCCTAGCACTGCTGCTATTTGGCTTGGTTTCCCATTGATGATTCTTACTTTCACTAAAAACACACACTGGCTCCTGCACATTTTAGCTTGGCCGTGACACCTCTCACTTTCTGTTCAAAATACCTTGGCTTAATTAATAGAATTTTTTCCCCCCAGAAACAACTGGATCTTGAATTGAAATGTGAATTCACCACCTATCCCTGAAGGACTGATCTAGATCTTGATTTTCCTGGTACTGTCAATTGTGCCACCTTCCTTCAAATCCCTCAAGTTTAAAACTTGTCAATCATCATTGACTCTTCCCCTCAACCCCATCTCTCTCATCTCTTATCATTTCTTATTTGTTTTCCCTAAACCCATAGTTATATTTTGATTATTCTTTGGCATTTAGAAAGCATTTTATTCTAAATGACTATGTGAAATCAATGGCTCAAATATTACTATCTCCATTTTTCAGATGAGAGAACTGCATCTCTTAAAGAATAAATGACTTTCCTATCGTCACACAACTAGAAAATATTGAAATTTGAATACAGGTCTCTTGGCTTAATGGCCATCTCTCTTACATTTTGCAGTCAAGCCTTTTAATTCTACCTCTAGGTAGTCTTGTTAATTCTACCTCTAGGAAATCTATTATTTCTATCTGTTTCTTTGGATTACTACTACCAAGTGTACAGTGGAATTGCTATCTGCCTTTTCCTAGAAATTGTATCTCTAAATGCATCTAAGCATCACATTAGTTTTCCTTGGCTGCCACATAAGCCTGATGACTCAGGGGGTTTGCAATCCACTAAAACTTCCAGTTCATTTTTCAGGATAATGGCTAACCAAGCTTCTGCCTCTTACATCCTGTACTAGTGAAAAGGATAGTCATATGTATGTACGCATGGATGTATAAACAGGCACACATATGTACACGTGCATGTATCTATGTGTGTGCACATGTGGTTACATACACGCAAGCGTATATGCTCACATATACATACATATACATACATGTATGCATGCATACATACATAATCTATGTCTAAGATTGTAAATTCATCCCTATTGAATGTCATCTAGAATCAGCCCAGTTATTCAGTTTTGTCAAGATTTTGGTTACTATTGTCCAGTATATTAACAAAACTTCCCAGCTTCAAGTCATTTGCCAATTTGACAAGTATACCATCTATGTCTTTAGTCATCTTAATGTTTAAAATGTTAAAAAGCATGGGATCTACTTCAGTTTTCCATGTTGTCCACCACTGCAGATCTCCTACCATGTTAACACTGTACCATAAATTCCGATCATCTAATATTGAATCTAGTATCGAATCCTTTTAATATGTTGTCCTCATTTGTCCACCTTCTCCACAAGAACACCATGAGGTATTTTATCCAATGTTTTGTTAAAATCTATATAAACTATATTCACAGTATAACCTTCAGCCACTAGTTTAGTAATCCAGTCAAAAAAGGAAAGGATATTAGTCTGACATGTCCTATTCTTAATGAACCCATGGCAAATTCCTTACCATTTTCTCTGTTTAGAAGGAATTAGCATGAGCAAAGTTCTTTATGAACACTAGTCTTAGACAAATATGTACAATTATCATGGACGAAATGCTCCTTTTTCAATTCTTTTCATGTATTACTTATCTGCTACCCGAATAGCAACTTCTTTGAGAGTCCCCTATGCATATCAATAGGTATCTTCCTAGTTTCAATTGAATTTAATTCCACAAGTACATATAAACTACCTATCATAAAATCATCTCTATTATCCCTTATAGTATTATTGTTCTAAGTAGTATTTTATATTAAGTATTATTATGTATTGTTTTAAGTATTATTGTATAGTATTATATGTTCTAAGGTCCCTTCTAGTTCTAACAGTATATAGTCTAAGGTCCCTTCAATGATCTAAGGTGGAGATGTAAAGCATGTAGCCAGCAAACCACTCCTGAGTGAGGTCAGAACCAAATAAAATGTAATCAGGGAATACATATATACACACACACATATACATACATATAAATTTTATTTATACACACATTTATATGCATATATAATATATAATGAGTATAACACACATATCTATGTGTATATATATATATATGTGTAAGCATGTATGTACTTTATATGAATATATATACATATCCATATATCA
>CM053580.1:511644938-511657322 GCA_028627135.1 Pseudochirops cupreus
ATATATATATATATATATATATATATATATATATATATATATATATATATATATATATATATATATATATTCATGTCTATATGTATACACACACAGATTCAGAGTGAAGTAAACAGAACCAAGAAAACAATATATTTCATGACTACAATGATGCAAATAACAAAAAGAGAAAGTGAGTGTTTCAACATCATGAAGTAAAAGTTTGACTTGAGAAAATAAATATAAGAAGACACAATTACCCCCATCTCTTTGCAAAAGTGGTTTGTTTATGACTTGCCCCTTGTGTTGTACATATTTTGAGACTTTTTCAATTTATAGATTAGTTATACTGGTTTTTCCTCTTCTTTTTTTTTTGTTTTCTTGAAAAAAAATTCAATTTGTTACATGAGATGTTCCCCTGGAAGGGAGAGGGCAATAAATAATAGTGGGAGAAATTATGATGATGCCAAAAAAAAAAAACGCTATCAATAAACATTTTAGATTCCTTAATAAAATATCTATGCATATATATGTCTATATATGTCTATATATATATATATATATATTTAAATATATATAAATATATATATATATATATATATATATACACACATATATATATATATATATGTAATCAGTGCAAAACTTGGGCTGTTCATCTGTTTTCCCTCACTACATGCCTTGCCCAACTTTTAAAATCCAATGTGTCCTTGAAAATGTCATTAATACCGTTTCATAATGTAAGTTTTCATTTGTGACATACCCCAGACAATTTCTGTACAACACACAATCCTCCACTGCCCTTTGGATCACCTACAGTTGTGATTCTAATGAGAACATGCTTCCATATATTCCCGGTCATATAGCATCAGTGGGGAAGAATTGATAATAATAATAACAACAACATGCATAAATTTAGTTGTATAGTGATTTAGAGTTTATGTACATTTTCACTATCATTATACCATTTGATCATCACAACAACCTTATGAGGTAGGCAAGGTTAGGATTTATTGTCTCCATTATACAAATGAGGGAATTAAGGATCAAATATATTAGGCAATTTCCACAAGGTCATAAAAGTACAATGGTGTGTGGATTACTTGGGACAAGCAATAATTTTGATAGGATTTCACTTTGTGAGGGCAATGGTCATGCATGTGTGCTTCTACTAACTCTAGGCTGACTAAAACACCTGCTTTCATCAAGATGAAAGCTGATTGACCTGGTTTCAAGAGTTTAAATTCATTCTCTCAGGTGGAGACTGGTTTTTGTGCCATACAGCCATGTTTCGTTACTCTCTTTTGTTGTGTTTTTTAACTGTCTGGTTTTTAAGAATGAATATGACAGCAAGAAAACATGCAAAAGTTGTAGCTCTCAAAGAGAACCTTTAAAGGATTCATGGAGATAATGAAGAAGTTGTTGCTATAGGGAAGTTATATTTCAAGGATCATTCAAGTCTACAATGAAACAGGATTAGTCACAATGCCAATTGAAGTTGAACAAGTAATTTCAGTCAAAGGTGGATGCATCATATTTCAGTCTTTTGTTTTAAGATGTACAAAAATGTTTCATTTGTTGTATGTCAATTCATTCACATTTTGGCATGCTTATCTGACTTAATTGCCATTTTATTAAACAGTATTATTTTCTGTTATATATACACACATATGCATACACACATATATGCATGTGTAATGTATACATATGTGTACATATGAAATTTAAATAAATTAGTTAAAAATGAATGAATCAAATTAGTTGAATGAATACATATATACATATGCAACGTATATATATATATGTATAGGTGTATATATACATATATATACACACACATATACATGCAATACATATATACTTTATGTACATGTGTATTTGTGTATGTACAGGTGTGTATATATACCTATACATGCACATACACACACAGACACACACACACACACACACACACACACACACACACACACACACAAATACATCCCATCTATGGAGCTCCAAAGTAACTTGTCCTTTCATATCTAGGTTTTGTAGAAGGTGATTGGCATAGCAGTGCTTAAGAACCAAGCTTCAATTGCGTATTACATGACTAGGTGTGTAGTAGTTGGCAGTACTTAAAGATCTCAGTCTTCTGAGATCCAGCTTCCCTTGCTCTTTCTCTGTTTCTTTCTGGTTTGATGAAATTTTCAATCCTTCACAGCAGTGTCCTTTGCTCTTGTGGTCAAAGAATCCTGAAACCAGCTTTGTCCACACTTTCTGTCTCTCTGTGTCTGTGTCTATGTCTGTCTGTCTGTCTATCTATCTGTATGTCTCTCCCTCTCTTTGTCACTCTCTATCTCTGCATCTCTCTCTACTCCTTTAACCATTACTCCTAGTTTTTCCCTCTGGAGTTAAACCAAAGAATTCTATCCCCTCATCTATATTTTAACTTTCAATATTTGAAGGCAGGCACCATGTGTCCCATCCTCTCTCTTTTCCCCAGACTAAATAGCTTTGCTTTATTTAAACAGACCTTACATGGCGTGAACTTTAGGCCCTTCATCATGTTTGTTACACTCTTCAGGATACTCTTCAACTTAACAATGTTTTTTATAAAATGTGGTTCCCCAAAGTGGAACTTAATGCTTCATGAAGAGCAGTACTCTAATTTAGGGGAGCAATGCTGTCTCCTCTTTATTTTCAAATGAGATATTTATTATTGTGGTCCTAGTTTGCAATGGCTCTCTTGTCTACCATTTTACATGGTTGATGCATTTTGAGTTTCTATCTGCTAAAGTTACCAGATCAGTTTAGATAAACTACTATTCAGTCATAACTCTTCTGTCATAACTGGTAAATTGATTTTTTAAACACAAGAGTAAGACTTTACATTTATTTTTAAAAAATTAAATACTAATCAATTCATTCCAATGTTCTAACTTGTAATGATCTTTTTGAATCCTAACATCATTGTCTATTTTGTTTGCTATCATCATATTTAATTAGAGATAATCATCAATACATCAACAGAAAATCATTAAAGAGCTAGTCAATGAGTCAATAAATACTTATCTCTCTTCAGCTTTGTGCCAGGCATTTGCTAAGTACTAGAGAATATGAAAGAAATATGAAATAAAATATGAAAGGAAAATTAAAAAGAGAGATTGTTACCAGCCTCAAGTTAATTACATTCTAATGGAACAAGACAGCACACAAAAAGAAGCTGAAGAGGGGGGAGGTAGAGAAGGTACCTCCTATGGAGGCATTATGAAATCAGTTCAAAGGATGACAACTGGGCAGAGAATAAAGATGTGGCTGGACTTGGAGTCCTCTTTAAATGAAAGCCTTGAGAGGAAATCTTTGCTCTGCCCTCCAGTCAGAGGGGAGGAGGGTATTAAGAATACTGATGAGGAGTGAGCATCAAGGCTTATTCAGTGTCCCAGGATGATGTTTCCTAATAATGAGGTTCCTAGGGGCAACATGGAGTCTGATTCAAAGAAGTGAAGCCAGGTGGAAAATAGGGAAGGAACATATGTAAGACATGAATCTTGCATAAATTTATTTATATTTATAGTTCTGTAAATTTACATTTACAATGCTATTTCCATTTAGAGATGAGGAAATTGAGACTCAGAGTGGTTGAATCATTTGCTGAAGATCATGGAGCTACTAGCAGAGTTGTGACTCATGCCTATCTCTTTTACCATAAAGACCAACATTTCTAAACTCTCTTTGCAATTTACTACATGCAAAAGATGGTAAAGAATAAATCAACTTACATATAGATAGATAGATAGATAGACAGATAGATAAATAGACAGATGTTCATTTGTTTCAGTCATGTACAACTATTTGTGGTTCCTTTTTTTTTTTTGGCAAAGAAATTGGGGTAATTTGCCATTTCCTTCTCTGGCTCATTTTAGAGATGAAAAATGGAGGCAGAGTTAAATGACTTGCCCAAGATTACACAACATGTAAGTGTCTGGGGCCAGATTTGAACTCAAGAAGATGAGTCTTTTTGATTTTGGGCCCCAAGTTCTATCCACTTTGTAACCTAGCTGTCCCCAATAATTTGTATGTGTGTATACACAGACACAGGCATGCATGCGCTCTCTCTCTCTCTCTCTCTCTCTCTCTCTGCATGCATACACACACACACACACACACACACACACACACACACACACACCCGTAGTAGTTATATGAGAGCATAAACCTATTCAAGGTCAGAGAGAGGGAAAAAAATCACAGGAGGAATCTTGGATAATTGATGTTTGTACTGAACTTGGAAGGATGGTTAGAATTTCATGAGCAGGATTATGATTGGCTGGGGGAGGGGGAGAATAGATGGATTCAGACATGTTGAAAAATATGAGCCAAGGGTGGTATATAGAATTATATGAGTTTAGATCAGGATCATCTAGCGTAACTCCTTCATTTTGCAGAGGTAAAAACTGAGGCCCAGGAGAGATTATGTGACTTATCAATATCACTCAAGGCTGCCGGTTCTTTCTATTGTGCTATGCTGCATAGAAATGAATGAGTAAAGTTGTGTGATACAGGAGACTGGCTGGATTTCAAAATCATGTAAAGGAAATTTGGAATGGAACATTTCCTTTTTCTTAAAATAAATCTGAATTTGTTTTGATGAATTTAGCTTCATTGTTTTTTCCCTAACCTGCACTGAGGGAAGAAGAGTGGTCAATTTTGCCAGATGGGAATCTAGCAGTATTACACAAACCTCCTCCCTGGGGACTGCTCTGTAAAGACATCACGAGTGAGCCTCAATGGCTCTTGCAAACAGTCCATCAAATTCACAGCCTTCTCATGACAGAACAAAAGGATTATATGCACATCAGGTGATTGGAATTTGTTCTTTTGCAGTAACCCCCTTCTTCTAGCAATGAAATCTAAAGAAAGATCTTGCTAAAAGGCTGCCATTCTTTTGACTTACCCCTTCCCTGACCTTCCTTTCCAGAGGCAACTCAGATGAAATAATTTTGGAAACAGTATTAGACACCATTAGTCTCTCACCCACTTCTGCCACATTTCAAACATAGTGAACTTTAATCTTGGTTACCATTTTCAGTCTCATAAAAGGTTCTGAATCTCCCCAAGTGCCCACAGGAGAATTCAGCAGAGTCACTGAGTTAGTTCTGTATAAGAAGCAACTTGAGAAGTCTCCCAGGTTGCTACTCTTAACTTTGAACTTAAGACCCCAACTCCTGAGCAAGAAAAGAGAGTAAGAATGAAGTATCCAGAGACCTTTAGGCTATACCTCAATGATGTAGAGAAGTTTCTCTCCTTTGTCTTCCTCTTCCCCGTCTGTGTTGTCTCACTAAATTCCCTTAAGTCCTTCTGAAAGCATACCATCAAAGTCAACTAGCGAATTGGAAAAGTGTATACTATTGCAAATTGGTTCCTTGTGTCAGGAGAAATAATGACGAAATTAGAAGCTTATTAATGTAGACTAAGTAGAGGTGAGATGAGGATCTCTTGGACTATGGAGATACACAGGCATATTTTAGGGTCTCTTTGAATACAGGAAGTATTTTATTTTTGTCTTTATCTCCAGGGACCAAACACGGTGCTTTGTATAAGTAAGGTTTTTTAAATACATGTTGAATGAATGAATGAGAGGTAGGGATTGAGAGGGTAGCAAGAAAATCATTTTAAGCTATTGACTGGAAGTTCTCCTTTCCAGGAAAATCTCATGCCAATGAAATGCTAATGCTGAACTGTATCACTGGCCTGTATAAGGTGGCAGAGGCTCTGATAGATCCTACTAAGGATAGATCCTACAATGACACCTGTGAATATGGGCAGCAATGGAGTATGTTCTTAACCTTTGAAACTCATCCTAGTTGGATAAAGAAAGTTGCTCATTAGAGTGATCCTCAAGTAATGATTTGGAGGGTTTGGAGCACAAAATATATAAAATTATCTTTTACAGCCTGTAGGGTTCTCTGATTTCTGTGAGTGAAGGGCATTCCCACACTGTCCAAGTCATAGATCTTAGAAATATTAGCGTAAGAAGCAAAGGGATGAAGTAAAAAAGAAAGCTGGATTTAATGTTGGGAGATCCCTGTGTAGAAATCTCACCTTTATCTTCCTTTGATTCCTTAACCCAGAGGTGGGGAACCTGTAGTAGCCTCAAGGCCACACGTGGCCCTCTAGATCCTTAAGTGTGGCCCTGTGTCTGAATCCAAACTTCACAGAATAAATTCCCTGAATAAAAGGATTTGTTCTGTAAAACCTGGAATCAGTCAAAAGGCTGCATTTGAGTTACCTAGAAGGCCACGTATGACCTCAAGGCTGCAGGTTTCCTACCTCTGCCTTAACCCTTTTTTACTTCCCTATTTGTGAAGTAGAGATGATTTAATTTACATATAAGATAATTTGCACTTCACTTGAAGATTTCTTAAGAACTTTACACACATCATTGCATCTTACCCTCAACCTGTAAGGTAGGGGCTCTTACTGTCTTTATTTTCTTGGGGGAGGAAGCTCGAGCTCAGATTAAGTTATGTGATCTCCACAGGCACCGAGCTCTAATAACTACCTCAGAGAGCTGTTTTGAAAGTAAAATAAAACAATGCATGCAAAGTGTTTCACAGACGTTGAAGATCAATAGAAACGCCAGCTCTCACTGGCAAATGACTGCAGATCCAAAGCCACGCGTGTTACCCTTGTTAATTATCTTGGGGGAGCCAGGTCATTGTGGTCACCTGAGGATGCCTCAAACTGGTCAAGTGCTGTGAATTTGCCTTCCCTTACCCATGCTGCTTTGGGGCGGTGAGGTATGACAGTGGGTAGATTGGAATCAAGATTTATCTTCATGAGTTCAAATCTGTTTTTAGACCCTTACTAGCTGTGTGACCCTGGGCAAGTCACTTAACCCTATTTGCTTCACTTCCTCATCTGTAAAATGAGCTGGAGAAGGACATGCCTAAACCACCATAGTATCTTTGCCAAGAAAATCTCTAAAGGGAACACCAATGAACATCCTTAAGGGGTGGCAGAAAGTACAAACACCATCCACCTCTAGGTCACAATAAATAACAATCTCATTAGTCAATGCAGAGTACCCAAGTAAAGTCTTCTTTCATCTTGAGTTGAGGCTGGCTTGCAAACCCCTCTGCTCCTTATCCATGGGTTGATCACCCCTGACTCTTGCCTGGATTCACTTGACTCTTGCCTGGATTCACATGGAGGCAGCTCTCCACTCTGGTTCTACATCTCAGCTTACAGGAATAGCTCTGCTCCAAGCTCTCCACAGTTTCTGTTTCTAAGGAAACAAAGCTTAGCAGGACTACAACAAAATTTACACACATCACTGGCACTCTCATCTCAATTCACTTTCTGTCTAACAAAGTAACATGATTCAACAGACAAGGCTTCTGTCTGAGAAATCCAACACAAACCAACAGTAAACTCCCAGGACTTCTGTAACAGCAGTAAAGTCCTCTTTCAGGACTTGTGTAATAAGAGTAAAGTCCTTTTTTAGGACTTATGTAACAATAGTAAAGTCCTCTTTCAATAGACAGTTGACAATGTTTTGACAAGGTAAAATCAAGACAGACAGAATGGACAATACTGTTGTGCTGACCTTGCAAAAATTCTCTCTCTTAGTTCTGCTGTCTCCTAGCTCAGCTCGAACTTTTCTCTGCTCTGCTCCTTCCTGTTCCACCCTTCCTGGCATGTCCCTTGTGATTATAGCCAATAACTAATAATAACAGTAACAACAACCATAATAATACCTAGTAGTGATATACTACTTTAAGGTTTTCAAATTACTCATTTGATCCTCAGGCTCTTTTCATTTTCCATGTGATGAAACTGAGTCACAGAGAGGTTAAATAACTTGTATAGGACTGGACAACTAAGAAGTATCTGAAATAGATTCAAGACTCTACTCACCATGAAAATTAACAGCCTTTATGTTATAATGGATCTTAGGGTATTTATGTATTCTCCTACACTATCTGAACACATAGAGAGAGTAGCACAGTGAAAAGGGCATGAATTTTGAGAAAGAATACCTGAGTTTGATTGTCAGTTACCCTCATGCAAAACAAATTGTCTTAAATAAATTATTTCAACTTTAGCATCTTTATGCTGCTCATCAGCAAAAGGAGCACAATGAAAGTACTGCTGCCCACCTGACCAGGGTGATAGTAACCAAATGACAGAATGTATTGAAAGTGTATTGGATATGTATAGAATTCTAATGTATCTCTTGATACTTCAATTGTTTATAATTTCATCATCATAAGGATTCCCCTGAACCAATCTGCATTTCAGTCTGTGCCACACTTTAATAGATGACTTTCTACATTTTTGTGGCTAGAAAGCTGGAACAAGTCATCACGTTATCAGCTAATCAATAGTTTTCTCAATATGAGCCTTCCCATGTTAGGCTGGCCTCCAATGAAAGACACAAATTATTACTTACGCATATATTTGAAGTTTTCTTAGGTTGTTGCACCTACTGGCATGAGCTTCAAATATCCAAGGACAGCTCTTTACATTTGTGAGGTGTCAGAGGCATGAATGGACATTATATACTATCAATATAAGTTTTTATTGTTACATCTCACAATCTTTATGTTAGGTTGATGTACTGTATTGTAGTGTCATAAAAAACAGAGTGGATCAGATTCCATCTATGGTACTTACAAAGAGTATAACCACAAGACAGTCCATTCCACTTCCTGGACCTCAGTTTCCTCATCTGTAACATAATGGAAGGTGTAGCCTAGATGACTTCTAAGTTCTACCCAGAGTTAAATATATAATCCTATTAAGTGACCACTGGAACAATAGATTCCATACTCTTTCTTCCATAGATAATTCCTTCTTCTCTTTCCTTCATATTCTTCATATAAAATTTTTTAGAAATTTGGTTTTTTGGGGGGAGCCAAGATGGCAGAGTAGAAGCAGGGACTTACTTGAGCTCACTCCCCAAATCCCTCAAAATACCCATAAAAATGATTCTTAAATTCTGGAGCAGCAGAAACCACAAAATGATAGAGTGAAACAGATTACCAGCCCAAGACAATCTGGAAGGCCAACAGGAAGGGTCTATTGCACTTTAGAGCAAAAAGCACCCCAGTGTGAGCCACACTGGCACAGACAGGATTGAACAGTCCTCACAGTGCTGAGTCACTGGCAGCTGAAGTGGTTTCCAGACTTTTGAATCCACAAATGCCAAAGACAGCTTCAAAGGTAAGTTGAAAAGCTCTCCCACCTAGGTGAGAGAGGAACATGGTCTCACACCAATCTCAGCCCCAGTCTCAGGGTGGTGGCAGCCACCGAAGAGAAGTAGCTGCTTCTGGACCTCTTGGCCTATGGACTGTTGGGGGCATTGAGTAGCTGATCTGGGTTGCAGTCCCGGGAGGTGGTCCTGGGGCAAGGAAGAGCACTGCTGTGGCAGAGGTGGTGGTGGCTGTGGTGAGGGAATCCTCCTTACAGCTCCAGGGCATAAAAGAGTATTTGTCATTGCTTAAAGACCAGGTAGCAGACCAGGAGGAGTAAACACCTGTCCTCTGATCATATCACTTTGGAGGAACTGAGAATTTACAGGTCTGAAGACAGCTGCACAAACCCACTGAAATTTGGGGCAGTATACCCTCCACTTAACAAAAAACTCAAAAGTCAAGTAATTGGCTGGGAAAATGAGCAGAAAGGTGGGGAAAGACTAAAGAAGGTTATTATTATTTTTTTTTTTTGGTGAAAAGAGATTTTCTTATTAGGAATATCAAAGCATACAATCAGGAGAAGAGAAAGCATACAAATGGGAGAAGACAGCAAGCTCAAGGTTTATACATACAAAGCTTCCAAGAAAAATATGAATTGGTCACAGGCCATGGAAGAGATCAAAAAAGGATTTTGAAAATCAAGTAAGAGAAATAGAGGAAAATTAGGAAGAGAAATGAGAATGATGCAAGAAAATCACGAAAACAAATCAACAGCTTGCTAAAGGGGAACCAAAAAATGCTGAAGAAAATAACGTCTTTAAAAATAGACTAACCCAGGGGAGCAGAGTCAAGATGGCGGCACAGAAGCAGGAGAACTCCATGAGCTCCCCCCAATAACCACCTCAAATACTTATAAAATATGACTCTAAACAAATTTTAGAGTTCCAGAACACACAAAGTGATAGAGAAACAAATCTCTCACTGAAGGCATCCTGGCAGGAGGACAGGGAGGGTTAATTGCAGCACTCTGGGAGCCAAGACTGGCCCACCACAGTTTTATCTCCAGGGAGGCCAGGACATGCCGCGGCTGGAGCATTCAGGAGAGTAGATCACTAGCAGCTGTGGCAGTTCACAGAATTTTCAACCCATAACTGCCAAAAACAAAGTGAAAAGTCAGTGGAACTTGGCTGAATTGGGAGGGGGGGTGTGGAGGAGCAGATCCAACCCTCTGCCCCCAGAGCCAGAAGTGGCAGAAGTAGTGGCCTGGCAGCTGCCACCATGTAGCTGCTTCAGAGCTCCCAGCTTGCAGATTGCAGGGGGGCCAAGCTACCGTTCAGAGGCTAAGTGCTCTTGCCTTAACTTGCCTGGATCATGATCGTGGTCTTGGGTGGTGGTCCTGAGGTGTGTGATCTGGGGGAGGCTGCAGAGATGGTGGCCTCCTAATAGCTCTGGGAGCTGCAAAAACCCCAGTGATTTGGGACAAAGCTCTCCCCTCTGGAAGCAGAGTTCCACTGCAGCACAGAGCTAAAAAGTCAAGTAATTGACTGCAACATGAACAGGCAAAGGAAGCTAAGTAAGCATATCAATGAAACTTTAGATTCATTTTTTGGGGGACAAATAGGCTCAAAGCATGGAACAGGGGGAAGAAAACACAGTCAGAACTCCTGCACCAAAAGCTTCCAAGAAAAATATAAATTGGTTACAGGCCATAGAGGAGCTTAAGAAGGATTTTGAAAACCAAATAAGAGAAGTGGAGGAAAAATTGGGGAGAGAAATGAGAACAATGCAAGAAAATCATGAAAAGAGAGTAAACAACCTGACTGAGGAAAGTAATACCTTAAAAAATAGACTAACTAAAACTGCAAAAGAGACCCAAAAAGCCAATGAGGAGAAGCATGTCTTAAAAAGTCAAATTTGCCAGATAGAAAAAGAATCTCAAAAGCTCACTGAAGAGAATAATTCCTTCAGAATTAGATTGAAGCAAATGAAAGTGAATGACTTTATGAGAAATCAAGATACTATTAAACAGATCCAAACAAATGAAAAAATAGAAGGCAATGTGAATTATTGTGAATTAAATGTGAAATATCTCCTTGAAAAAACCACTGACGTGGAAATAGATCCAGAAGACACAATTTGAAAATTATTGGACTACCTGAAAGCCATGATCAAAAAAAGAATCTAGAAATCATCCTTCAAGAAATTCTCAAGGAAAATTGCCCTGATATTTTAGAACCAGAAGGCAAAATTGAACTTGAAAGAATTCACTGATCCCCTCTTGAAAAAGATCCCCAAAAGAAAACTCCTAGGAATATTATAGCCAGGTTCTGGAGTCCTCAGATCAAGGAGAAAATATTACAAGTTGCCAAGAAGAAACAATTTGAATACTCAGGAAACAATTAGGATAACCCAGGATCTAGCAGCTTCTACATTAAGGGAATGAAGGGTCTGGAATATGATATTCTGGAGGTCAAGGGAGCTAGGATTAAAACCAAGAATCACTTACCTGACAAAATTGAGTATAATGTTCCAGGGGAAAGTATGGTCATTCAGTGAGGTGGAGGACTTTCAAACATTCTTGCTGAAAAAACCAGAACTGAAAAGAAAATTTGACACTCAAATACAAGAAGCATAAGAAGGTAAACAAGGAAAAGAAATCATAAGGAACTTATCAAAGTTGAACTATTTACATGCCTACATGGGAAAACAATAATTCCAACTTATTAAACTTTTCTCAGTATGAGGCTAGTTGAAGGGAATATAAATACATATATTTAAATGTATACACATATATGTCTATATAGTAGGGTATATATATATATGGGTAGGAATACATATGTAAGTGCGTGTATGTATGTATACAGGTATACATAGACAGAGGGCACAGGATCAATTGAATAGGAAGGGATGATATTTGAAAAGGTGAAATTGAGAGGTGGAAGAGGAATAGAGTGAGAAGAGACAGGGAGAGACAGAATGGGATTAATTATCTCATATAGAAGAGGCAAGGGATAACTGTTACAATGCAAGGGAAGAACAGGAAGGCAAAAGGGAATGAGTCAAACTTACTCTCATTAAATTTGGCTTAGGGAGGGATTGACATACACTCTTAATTGGGTATCTTGCCCTACAGGAGAGTTGGGGGGAAGGGGATGAGAGGGGGGATGATGGAGGGGAGGGCAGGATCAGGGGGAGGGTTGTGAGAAGCACACACTTTTGAAAAGAG
>CM053580.1:511657422-511676430 GCA_028627135.1 Pseudochirops cupreus
ATCAAGTGTTTAAAACACACACACACACACACACACATACATACATATATATATATATATATATATATATAATAATTATTATTATTAACATGCAACTTTGAAATAAGATATAGCGGTGGCATTGGGGTAGGGAGATCCATCTTGCCCTCCCAGGAAGTCAGAGGGGTGATAGGCGAGTATATAGGAGAGACAGATTGGGGGAGGGGTTACACAGTGGGATCACTGTGATGGGTATTGGAAAGATGGGGGGAAAATTTGTAACTCAAAATCTTGTGAAAATGAATGATATAAACTAAAAATAAACAAAAGTCAATTTAAAAAAAATAGATTAACCCAAATGGCAACATATGTCCAAAAAGTCAATGAAGAGAATGCCTTAAAAAGCAGAACTGACCAAAAGGAATGGAGGTCCAAAATCTCAGTGAAGAAAATAATTCCTTCAAAATTTGAAAGTAGCAAATGGAAGCTAATGACTTTATGACAAATCAAGAAATTATAAAACAAAACCAAAAGAATGAAAAAAAATAGGAAACAATGTGAAATGTCTCAGTGGAAAAACAGCTGACCTGGAATCGAGATTCTGGAGAAATAACTTAAAAATTATTGATCTACTTGAAAACTATGATCAAAAAAAGAACCTAGACATCATCTTTTGAGAAATTATCAAGCATAAATGCTCTGATATTCTAGAACTAGAGGGTAAAATAGAAATGGAAAGCATTCACCACTCACCTGCTGAAACATATCCCCAAAGAAAAACTCCTAGGAATATTTTAGCCAAATTCTAGAGTTCTGAGGTCAAGGAGAAAATATTGTAAGCAGCCAGAAAGAAACAATGCAAGTATTGTGGAAATACAATCCAGTTAACAAAGGATTTACCAGCTTCTACACTAATGGATCGGAGAGCTTGGAATATGGTATTCCAGTGGTCAAAGGAGGTAGGATTAAAATCAAGAATCACCTACCCAGCAAAATTGAGTACAATACTTCAGAGAAAAATGCAATTTTAGTGAAGTAGAGGACTTCCAAGCATTCTTCTTGAAAGGACCAGAGCTGAATAGAAAATTTGACTTTCAAATATAAGAATCAAGAGAAACATGAAAAGATAAACAGGAAAGGGAACATAAGGCATTCATTAAAGTTGAATTGTTTACATTCCTACATGGAAAGATTATATTTGTAACTCATGAGACCTTTCTCAGTATTAGGGTAGTTAAAGGGAATATCTATATATCTATATACATGTATATGTGTATGTGTATATGTGAGTGTTTGTGTCTGTGCATGTATATATGTGCATATTATTTATGGATGTATATGTGTATGTACATACACACATATGCATACATCTAATACGCACACACTCATACACACATATGTACATGTGTGTTTGTGTGTATGTGTATATTATATATATATATGTGTGTGTGTATGTATATGTATATGTGCGGGTGCATGGGCATATATATACATATATGTATACACATAATGGATACATGTATATATATACATGCATATACACATACATGACTACATGCATATACACTTACACATAGAAAGGGCACAGAGTGAGCTGAATATGAAGGGATATAGGGAAATGTGATTAGTCTTTCACAACATGACTGTTATGGAACTGTTTTGCATGGCTATACATGTATGACCTATATCGAATTGTTTTTTTTTTCTCAGTGAGGGTGGGTGGGAAGGAAGGAAGGGAGAGAACGTGGAACTCAACCTTTAAAATTGAACGTTAAAAATTATTTTTGCATGCAACTTGGAAATGAGATGTGCAGGCAATAGGGTATAGAAATCTGTCTTGTCCTACAAGAAAGTAGAGAGGAGGGATGTGGGAGAAGGAAGGGGGTTGATAGAAGGGAGGGCAGAATGGGAGAAAGACTGGGTGAGGTACATGCTGTCCTGGGGTGGGGGAAGGGGAGAGATGGGGAGAAAATTTGGAATTCAAAATCTCGTACAAATGAATGTTGAAAGCTAAAAAAATAAATTTATATAGAAATTTATATACACACACACACAGACACACACACAGACACACATTGAAATTTGGTTTTTAATCCTGTCTTTTCTTACCCTCTCCTCCTCTTTCCTTCCTTTGCTCTTCTCCCATTTACTCTTTTGTCTTTTCCTCTTATTTAAGTTGTATGGCTTCTCTCCTTTCCTTTTTGCTAGGAAACCACTCTTACTGCCAAAACTTCAGCCTTACCAGCTACATTGAGGATAGTAGCAGGTATTAGTCACTGAATTATGAAAAAATATGTTGCAGGAAATGGAAGGGACCTTAGAGTTCATGTAGTTTGATTCTATTGTTTTACAGATGAGGAAATGATCGCTGTCACAGTATATAATTCTATTCATGTATATGTGTAAATCAATTCATTGCAACCTAAATATAATGCAAGATCTATCTGCTTCCATATATTATATTGTCAGTGTATCACCAAAAAGCAATTTACATTATAGCATAGTATAGTATATTGTTTATAAATTGTGACAGTATATAATTCTATGCATATGTTTGTATTAATAAATTCATTACAATAAAATATATGGAGAGATCAATCTGTTTTGATATGCTGTGGTCTCTGAATATGCTCCCAAAACAATTTATATTACAGCGTGGGCAGCATGGTATTCTAGAAAGAATATTTGACCAAGAATTAGAGATTTATCACAGCTCTGCCCCTGACTGACTTTGTGACACTGGGTAAGTAACTCCTTTCTTAGAGCCTCATTTTCTTCATATATATAAATAACTTCATTGAATTAGATAATTTCAAATGTATCTTCTACCTCTCCTCCTACTCAGCATCCCTGACTGCAGTTTACTTGGTGAACCTGTCATATTAAGGACAAGAAAGATTAAAGTTCAAGGACTCAGTTTCTAGCTGTAGAGATCCCCTGTGACAATGATTCCACAAATTTCGCTACCTCACAAAAAGAATTTAAACACAAATTCTGCTCAACCACCCACGAAAAACAAAGATTGTTGAAGAGAACAATCAGTCAGGGAGGAAGTCAGATGTGGCATGCAGAGCCATAGGTTAAAAGGAGCAATTGTAGAACTTTATGGAACATGAGCTTAAAACCCAGATACAACCTGATCAGGGCGAGAAGTCTGAGTGAAAACATAGCTCATGGTCAGACAAGCAGAGTATAATAAACACTCAAAGTGAATATGTATAGAACCTCAAAGAAAAAACAAAAGAGCTTTGAATGAAGTGATTCATATTATAAATTAAGGAAAAAGAATCAACTTTAACTGATGAAATGGAGAATCCTTTGGCTCCTCCATAGATATGGAAGATTTGCAAAAGTGTCCAGAACACTAATATTAACTAACACTAATTAACTAAACACTAATATTAAGAGAAATATATCTCTTAAAAGAAAAAAGAAAGTGAATTTGAGAGACAAATTGAGCTCTGAAAAAAGGATTCAAAATATACATTTGATTAACAAATGAGGAAAAATTAGAGGAGAAAAAAAGGAATGTATGATGGAAAATCTATGCTAAGCATTAGAAATTAAAAGAGACTAATGGATTAGAATACAAAAATTATTGAAGTAGAGAAAAATTTGACAGAAGAGAAATCAAAGAAACAATGTTAAAAGAATATGCAAATCTATACCAGTGGGGAGGTTTCTGTGAACATGATGGAATAAGCCAGCAAGTTTCCTGACTCTCCCAAATTCCCCAACAAACAATTTAAAATAATACCTCAAAGTGAACTTTAACATGGCAGAGATAATTAAAAGTTGAGGTAAAGCAGTTGTCCAGCTAAAGACAACTTATGAGGACCTTAGGAAAGACATGACTTCTCAGGGTGATGATCTGACCTGGTTGAAGTAGATATCTCCAGCAGATAATACTGAATCAATAAGCAACAGGCTCTAAGGGCAGCTATTTCAGAGGCAGCCTCAGCTTCAGGAAAATATCCCCCCATGGAAAGTATGCTGTTTAGATGGTGGATAAGGGGAAGATTCCAGTGTTCTCTATGGCACAGATGCACTGACCAGATGTGGTCCCAGGCTGTGGCTGTGGACAAGGAGAGGCAAGTATATAGAAGTGAATGAAGTCACAGAAGGGCAGGGCTCTGTTGACTGTGGTCACTCCTAGGAAAGCATAATCCCTCATTTTGGTTCCAGGGCAGAGGAGTGAGCTGAAGCTTGTATCCCAGGGAGGGACTTCAGGGAGTAGGAGAATTTGCTGTGACAGAGTTGCTATGGTCTCTGGTCATGGCTTAGGGGCAGAGAGGAAGTACCTGAGGTCAGGGCCCCCAGAAAGAGCTCAGAAAACAACAGCATACAAACCAAAATTACACACTTTGATAGGATTCAAAGAAACAATCCAAGGATCATGACTCTCTCAGGAGAATGTGACAAACCAAAAATATTGAAATATTGAAAATATTCTTTCATAGATAAAAATAAAAGCCTTTAATTATAGATATCAAAAACTGAAAGAGTGTATACATTACTAAAAATGGTCAGGATTGGGGAGGATATCAACATACTTTAAATTCTGCAGCATATAGAGGTTATATTAAAAAATATAGCTACAAACTACATTTATTTTAATATCTAAGAAAAAGACCTTTCAATATAAAGAAAGAGGAAGTTGAAAATCCACTAATTATGCTACACTAACAAAAATTGAAAAGGAATAGTACATTCCAAAGTCATAGAATGAAATATTATATTCCAGAAGAAATTGTCGTAGTATTTTCCCAAAAGGCAGGAAAACTCAAGTTGCAACTTCAAATAACATCCCTGAGACTAATTTTCAATAACAAAAATGTTGAATCAACAAAAATGAAGCATTTTAGATCTTCTGAAAAAAGAAATGGGAAAATTTTTTTCAGTTACCAAATACTGTAAACAATAGAATCAAAAGAAGTTAAAATAATCACAATTATATAAAAAGATTGATGAAAAAATTGTGTTTATAGGTGTCTTTCCCCCTGGAAGATTGTTCTATGCAGTAAATAAAAAAGAAAAAAAAATTAAAGAAGAACATCAAGGAACAAATAGGACATAAGTACTTCACAATTAAATATGAACCTAAGCAAATAAGGAACAACAAGGTAGTTGAGTTGAATTAATGTTCCATAAATTAAAACCCCTGACTCCATGTACGAGAATAACAAAGTATGAAGTTGCACAAATTTGGAGAAGTAACCTTCAAAATGGAATGGGTGATGCCCCTTTACCAAATCCATAGAAAAACAGGGAAGGAGTAATAATTCTAGTATTTTCTCAATGGGGGGAGTTCAGCTGAGGGATAAAAGAATGAAAGCACTGGGAAAGATAGACTGGACTGTGGGAATAGTAATAGGAGAAGTTCACCAATAGAAAAAGAAAAGTTAACAATAAAGAAACTTTTTATGGTAAAGTGGTTTATGTTTGTAGCAATACAATGACCACATAATATGTCAGGTGGGACTTGCATATTAGAAGAACATCTTTTCTGAGAAAAAAAAAATCTTCTTGGATGAGCATCTCACTCCAGGGGAGAGTATATGTAAATCTCCAAAGGCAGTAGGCAGGCAGAGAAGTAAACTGGAAATAGAACCAGAGATAGGGTAACATATCCTTAGGGATGGAGATGAACAGTGAAAAGGGAAGGGTAAGGATACTAACTAGGGACATAGAGTGATGTGTACCTGTATCAGCAAGCACCCTAGCATACCCAGGGCAGCTGTCAGCACAGGTTCTTAGATCTGCTTTTCTAAAGGAAAGCAACTCAAAATGGGTTAACGATCTCACTTTAATCAATCAAACAAATATCATTTACCTAGTGCAGGGGAAGAAGTCGGTGCACACTGAACTTCAGAAAATGTAAACAGAATACAAACACAAGTTACAAGCAGACAAAGAAACAGATCAGCAGATGGGCTTCCAAATCATCGGACCATTACATCCAAACCTGTTCAGTTACCAGAGAGGGAAGCACCCACATCTGGGTTTTTCAAAGGGGGGGGCGGCGGCCTCAACAGCTTTCCAGAGTCTAGTCTGGCAAAATCACACAACTCTTCTCAAAGTGAGCCCCAAAGCAAAACCTCACATCAGGGCATATATATAGCCTTCTCCTGGACTGGAGAATGTCACAGTCCTCTTGACTCACTCACCAATCAGAAAGCAACAAGGCGCAGGCATTCCGGAAGAACAAGCCTCCCTCCATAGGCTCCATGTGACCACATTCAGCCTATTAGGGGGCAGAGTATACTTTCAAAATAAGGGAAGGTTCTCAGAGCCACTTAAGCCACTTAAGCAAAGGGCCTAGGGGCAGGGAAGATCTTCAGATTCCCATAACAGTACTACACAATGCTGTTTCCATCTGACATTTTTTTCTTTCTTTATGAATTGGTATTTCCAAGTTGGTACAGCAGCTAAAAGGCATAATAAGGTATAATCTACAAAGGCAATAGATTTATTCTTTTCCCAGTCTCCTGCAAGACTTCAAGCAGTAGAGGAAGCAGCAGGTATTAACGCTCCCTTGCTCCTCACTTTGGTGTCAAAGAAGGAACACCAGTTTTTTATCTAAGAGTCAGAAACTTAGCTCTGCTTGCTGTATTTCCAATGAATTGTGATGACTAGATCATCGGGTTTCCAGTTTCCTTCCTTTTTGTGGATGGAACTTCTCCTTTAGGTGTGTCCAAAATGGATGAAATCATAGGTCCGGGCAAAGAAATAATGGTATTAATAATTAATATCACATTATCAATTATTGATGATAAAACTGATAACAATGATTAAATTGCCATTAATTAATGATGATATTTTTATTAAATTTCATAGTGCTTTACTGATTCAAAGTTTTCTACAGATATTCTCTCATTTCATAAAGCTTTCTTTCAGAATGCCTATACTTTCCCTAAATCTTGAGATGTAATAGGAAATAGCATTGAATAGAGTGGATATTGCTTCACAAGGTCTTGTTTCAAATTCCAGTTGGACACTTAGTAGTTGTGATCTTGGGAAATGAATGTCTCTTCTCCATACTTTAGTGTCTATCTCTATAAAATGTGAAAATAACGTTTACCCCAACAGTCTTGAAGGGTTATAGAGTTGGAAAATGCTTTGTGAGATATAGAGTACTATGTAAATATGAGATATTGTTTCAGTTGATGGCATCATTTCAGACTCGGCCCGATGCATCATTTAACACCATCAGTAGTGACCCTTTTTAGTTTATCTTTTCTCCATTGTTTTGAAGTGCACTTAAAACCTCAATGCCATAGTTTAACAGACCCACTTCACATTTAATATGAACTGGTTCCCTTAATTTTTCATTTGTCATAATGCAGCTCATTGTATGCATGACCACATTCATGTAATCGGCAACGGAGTCTCTGTATTTGCTTTCAGAGATGCCCAAGTTTATCCAGGGACACATCTGAAAGGACAGTGATGAATCTTGGAGATAATAGCAGCTGGCGAGCTGTAGGGGTGAAAAATCTATTATCTGATATAAACTGCTCATCCATGTGAGATGAATGAACTCTTAGAGTGGCACCGTTTAGCACACCAGCAAAGATAATTTACCAAGCTCTACCAGGCACCCACAATCACAGAATTCTTTACCTATAGGTGAGCTGTTTATTCAGGACAGTCTGTTTATTTCTCTCTATTTGTTCTCAGATTTGGATGACTAATTAATAATAGGCAATAATAATCTGCAAAGTGATCTGGAAAAGAAAATGGCAAACCATTCCAGTAAAATTGTCAAGAAAACTCCAAATGGGGTCATGAAGAGTTGGACACAGCTGAAAACAACAGACCAACAATATTTTGGGCAGCTACATGGTACAGTAGAGAGCATCAGGCCTGGAATCAGGAAGACTCTTCTTGAGTTCAAATCTAGCCTCAGACATTAACTAGTTGTATGACTCTGGGCAAAGCATTTAACCCTGTTTGCCTCAGTTTGCTTATCTGTAAAATGACCTAGAGAAGGAAATGACAAGTCACTCTAATATGTTTTCCAAGAAAATCCCCAAAGTGGACATGAAAAGTCCAAAACAACTATAAAATGACTAAATAACAGCAATATATTTATGCCTTTGCATAAGTCATAATTTATTACATAAATTACATGTAATATAAAATTATGCATGAATTATATATAATATAAAATTATGCATGAATTATATATTATATATAATTATACATAAATTATGTATATATAATATATGATGATAGTTTTCTTTTCTTCTTTTCTAAGTATTTGAAATTTTGTCACAAATAAGAAAGATAAGACCTTTTTCTGTTGGACCTGAGAACAGAATTAAGAGCCTGGGGTAAGAACTATTATTGGGAAAGAATTAGAGCTGTCCCAAAATGGAACATGACACTTTAAAAGGATTGGAAACTTCAAATTTTAAGGACTTTTAATGAAAGTTCTAGAATTACTTGCTGAGGGGTTCCTGTTTAGGTAGGGGCTGGTCTTAACTGACTTTGAAGTCCCTTCAAACTCTGAGATTCTATAATTCTCCAAGAATTCTGTTATTTCTGTAAAGAACCTAATGAGAATTGTTTACGGAATCTCAGTAGCATAGCTACTATTGGGCATTTCTCTATGGAAAAGTTTATAAATTATTGCCCTTTCTAACTTATGAAAAAGAAAATTTGATTGATATTAATACTAGGAGGAAGAGCAAATGGGAAATTTAGATCTTGGAGTTCATTGAGCTGGACCCTTTTATTTTATACGTGAGAGAACTAAGGTTCAGTGAAGCTATAGTTTTTATGCATGGTCACATAGCTAGTGAGTATCAGAAACAAGATCTGAACTAGTGTTTTCTGATTCCAGTACTAGTCTCGTTGTACCAATCAGCAAAATGTTATTGTTATTGCAGTGGAACAGGTAAATCCATAAGAGTTATAGATTTAGATTGTGAATAGAATCATAGAAGCAGAAAGTTGGAAAAACTTCAACATCTGAAAATCATTCACTGGGTGTTTACTTCCCGGCCAATCTATTCAACATTTCTTACGTGTTTGCTACGTACAGATCGATGTGCAATGTTCTGGGAAAATACGAAGGTCAGTAGAACAGAGTATTTGCCTCCAAGGAGCTTGTAATGTCACAGGGAAGATAAAGCACATACAAGACAACTAAAATGAATTGTGTTAAGTGAAAAGAAAAACTACAAACAGCACACTGGTCAAGATTCAGGAAAGGAAACCTTCTTTATGTATGAGCTAATTAGGGAAGTCATCCTGGAGGAGGTGGCATTTGAACTGGAAGAGTATGAAACATTTCAAAGGTGGAAAACCAGCAGTGCCAAGACATAGCATTAACTGTCCTCTTGAAAGTTAGAACTTATATAAAAATGTGCCAGCATAGGGAAAAAAAAGAGAGGTACTCACCACACCAGTAGTAAAGCAATGTGTGTGGGCTTGGGCACATGATACATGAGTTTCAGGTTCAGCTTCTTCTTCTTCTTTTTTTTTTTTAAGTAAAGAGTATTTTTTTTTCCAATTACATGTAAAGATAGTTTTCAACATACATTTTAAAAAATTTTGAATTCAAATTATTTTTACCTCCCTCCCACCACCCCACTCCCCAAGACAGGAAGCAATCTGATATAGGCTATACATCATTCCACATTAGTCATCTTGTGAAAGAAGAAAGAGGACAAAAAGGAAAAGACATGTAAAGCAAAAAAAAAAAATGAAAACTATGCTTTGATATGTAGTCAGACTTCATAGTTCTTTCTTTGGACATGGATAGAATTTTCCATGATGAGTCTTTTGGAATTGGCTGGGATCATTGTATTGCTGAGAAGAAATAAGCTAATCATAGTTGATCATTGCACAATGTTGCTATTACTACATATGCAGGAATTCTGGTTCTGCTGACTTCGCTCAGCATCAGTTCATATAAGTCTTTCTAGGATTTTCAGGAATCCCGTACTCATCATTTTTTTTTTTTGCTTTTTTGGGGGTGGGGAGAAATGCAGGGCAATTGGAGTTAAGTGACTTGCCCAAGATTACATGGCTAGTAAGTGTGTAAAGTGTCTGAGGCTGGATTTGAACTCAAGTCCTGCTGCCTCCAGGGGCAGTGCTCTATTCACTGTACCACCTAGCCATCTGTGCTCATCAATTCTTCTTAATACTGAGACCCTTTAATACTCGTATGTTAGCATATCTGCATGTGGGTGGACTCACTTGGAGAGGGATAGAGGAGTGGTGTCTCAGTTCATAAAACCATTGGAAACATATGTTTTCCAATGGTCTTAGGCAACCCCTGTGAAAGGGTCATTTGAAGGGGTCATGATCCACAGATTGAGAACCACTGTCCTAGAACAATAGTATTCCATTAAATTCATATACTAAAACTTATTTAGCCATTCCCAGTTGACAGGCATTCCCTCAATTTCTGTTCATTTGCCACAACAAAAAGAGCTGCTATGAATATTTTTGAACACATAGTTTCTTTCTCCTTTTTAATGATCTCTTTGGGCTACAGACCTAATAGTGGTATTATAGGACTAAAGGATATTCACAATTTGATTGCCCTATGGGCATGGTTGCAAATTGCTCCCCAGAGTGATTGGATCAATTCACAATTCCACCAACAATGCATTAGCATCCCGATTTTCCCATGGATTTTCCAACCTTTATCATTTTCCTTTTCTGTTGTATTAGTCATCTGACAGGTATGAGGCAGTAGCTGAGAGTAGTTTTAATTTGAATTTTAAAAATCAATAGTCATTTGGGACATTTTTTACATATGACTATAGATAGCTTTAATTTATGTTTCTGAAAACTTCCTGTTCATATCCTTTGACCATTTATAGATTTGGGAATGACTTGTATTCTTATAATTTTGACTTAGTTCTTTATATGTTTAAGAAATAAGACCTTTATTAGAAACACTTGCTTTAAAATTTTTTCCCATATTTCCCCTTCCTTCTAATCTTGTTGCATTGATTGTGTTTGTGCAATTTTTTAAAAAAAATTAATGTAATCAAAATTACCCATTTTAAATTTCATAATGTTCTCTATCTCTTGTCCAGTCATAAACTCTTCATTCCTTCATGGATCTGACAGGTAAACTATTCCTTGCACTCCTAATTATGATATCCCCCTTTATGTCAAAATTGTGTATTTATTTTGATCTTATCTTGGTATATGGTATGACATCTTATCCTATGCCTAGTTGCTGCTATGCTATTTTTCAGTTTTCCCAGCAGTTTTTGTCACAGAGTCAGTTCTTAACCCATAATTCTGGAGTCTTTGGGTTTATCAAACAGTAGATGAGTATTGTAATTTACTACTGTGTCTTGTGTGCCTAATCTATTCCACTGATCCACCACTCTATTTGTTAATCAGCCCCAAGTAGTTTTGAAGATTGACACTTTATAATATAGTTTTCTACCTGATATGGCTTGGCCACTTTTCTTGCATTTTTTCATTAATTCACTTGATACTACAATGTTTAAAAAGGTTTGAGAGAGGTAATTTCTGGGTAATTTTCATTTCCCTTTGCCTCCTTTTTCCCTATAAGGTAAAATAGATTTCTTTATCCAACTGAGTGTGTATGTTATTCCTCCTTTGAACCAAATCCAATGAGATTAATGTTCAAACTTCATTCCCTCTACTGTAGTAAGTCTTTCATGCCTCTTCATGTGATATAATTTGTTCCATTCTATCTCCCCCTTTCCTCTTCTCCCAGTATAATCCTTTTTTTTCATCTTTTTTTCCCCTTTATTATCACTTCAACCATAGCTGATCATCTCACAATGTTGCTGTTGCTATATACTCTGGTTTCTTGGTTCTGCTCACTTCACTCAGCATCAGCTCGTATAAGTTGTACCAGGTTTTTCAGGAATCCCCTGATCATCATTTCTTATAGAACAATAGTATCCCATTACATTCATATACCACAGCTTATTTAGCCATCACCAAATTTAGTCATCCCCACACCCTCTGTCTACATATACTTCTAACTGCCTTAACCGAGATTCAGTTCTTAAGAGTTACAAGTGGCATCTTTCCATGGAGGTATGTAAACACTTTAACCTTATTAAATGCCATGTTTTTAAATTTCTTTCCTTTTTTTCCTTTTTATGCTTTTTTATTTTTTAAATAAATTGATTTATTTATTTTCTTATTTACATCATTCATTTCCACAAGATTTTTAGTTACAAATTTTCTCTCCATCTTTCCCCTACCCAACACCTGAAAACAGCCATCCCACAGTATAACTCCTCCCCCAGTCTGCTCTCTCCTATGTCCTCCCCCTCACCCCTCTGGCTTTCCTGTAGGGCAGGATGGATCTCTCTACCACAACACCTGTATATCTTTATTCCCAGTTGGATGTAGTTAATAATAATAACAATTACATATATATATATATATATATATATATATATATATATATATATATATATATATATATATATATGAAACATTTGATTATAGAACTTTAAATTCTAGATTATTTCCCTTCTTCCCTCGACACCCACCCCTACTGGAAGGACAAGCAATTAAATACAGGCTGTACATGTGTAATTACACAGAACATCTTCAAAGTGGGCATACTGGGAAAGACTGACTATATGTCCCTCCCTCCTATCCTGCCCCCCCTTTGTTCTATTCTCTACCCAGTCCCTGCCCTTGTCACTTTACAGACATGTGTACTTCCAGCAACTCTCCCCTGACCCTGCCCTCCCCTCCATCATCCCATCTTTCATCCCCATCCCCCCTACTCTTCTGTGTGACAAGATACCCAGTTTAGAATTTATGTCATTCCTTCCCTAAGCCAGATTCAATGAGAGTAAGGTTGACCCTTTCCCTTTTGCCTTCCTGTTCTTCTCCTTCATTGTAACAAGTATCCCTTGCCTCTTCTATATGAGATGATTAATCCCATTTTGTCTCTCCCTGTCTCCTCTCATTCTAATCCTCTCTTACCTCAGAATTTCAACTTTTCAAGTATCATCCCTTCCTATTCAATTGATCCTGTGCCCTCTATGTACTCATATATGCACATACTCAGATATGTTTGTTTGCATATATAAACACTCCTATATAGACATATGTGTATGTATACATATATATACATTTGTATTCCCATCACCCATCCTCATACTGAGAGAAGTTTCCTAAGTTGCATTTATTTTTCCACGTTGGCATGTAAATAGTTCAGCTTTGATAAGTTCCTTATGATTTCTTTTCCATGTGTACCTTCTCATGCTTCTTGTATTAGAGTGTTGAATTTTCTTTTCGGTTTTGGTTTTTTCAGCCAAAATGTTTGAAAATCCTCCACCTCACTGAATGGCTATATTTTCCCCTGGAACATTATGCTCAATTTTGCTGGGTAGGTGATTCTTGGTTTTAATCCTAGCTCGCTTTGATGGGGTCTGGAATGCTTTTGTCTGTCACCTCAGTTTGTAAAATCTCACTTGTGTTTGGGTATCTATGTTTGTAATATCAGTTTGTAACAAGCCTGTGCAATTAAGTTGCATAAGTCACACTTTCCCTCAGCCATAAAGACATTAACTCTGCCTCTCCCTTGCCCCTAGCCTAAAAGTGTTTTCCCTGAGCTAGCAGTCTGCTTAGATACAGTAACCGTTTTTTAGAGAAATACATAGCTCCTTTGCTCTAAGTGGCCAGCTGCATCCAATAACCTTGAACAACATTATCAGAAGAGAAAACTCCCTCCCAATATAGTACCTCCTGAATCCCTGATCAGTCTAGCTTCCAGAATTGGCACCTCCCGAAACAATCAAACCTATCCTCCCAAAGGCCATATTGGACCTATCTCATTCAGCCTTGACCAAGAGTAACCTAGTGAAATGTCTCTATCCCCTGCACTTTGCAGGCTATCCGTAACAATCTCCTGCCTGCTGCAAAGCGTAACATTATATTTTATAACTCTGCCCTAGACTCCAGTAAGCTCGCAGGTCCCCTTACCCCCCCTTCCCCCTTCTTCCCACTGTGAAGTCAGCTTAATAATAAACTTTTGTAACTCTGCCAAAAGATAGCTGAGTCCAGTAATTTGTTTCAGACAAATAACCCTGAAAGGATTTCCTAGAAATCCACTCCTCTTCCCTACCTCTTCATTTTGGTGACCATGAAGGGACCCCCCTCTCGATACCTCTTCATTTTGGTGACCCAGATGGTATTCCTCCCTCTATACCTCTTCACCTTGATCTCTGGAAGATCATATTCCAAGGCCTTCAGTCCCTTAATGTAGAAGCTGCTAGATCCTGGGTTATCCTGATTGTGTTTCCACAGTATTCAAATTGTTTCTTCTTGGCAGCTTGTAATATTTTCTCCTTGATCTGAGGACTGGAACCTGGCTGTAACATTCCTAGGAGTTTTCTTTTGGGGATCTTTTTCAAGAGGTTATTGGTGAATTCTTTCCACTTCTATTTTGCCCTCTGGTTCTAAAATATCAGAGCAATTTTCCTTGAGAACTTCTTGAAGGATGCTTTCTAAGTTCTTTTTTTGATCATGGCTTTCAGGAAGTCCAATAATTTTTAAATTGTCTCTCCTGGATCTATTTTCCAAGTCAGTGTTTTTTTTCAAGGAGATATTTCACATTGCCTTCTATTTTATCATTTGTTTGGATCTGTTTAATAGTATCTTGATTTCTCATAAAGTCATTTGCTTCCATTTGCTCCACTCTAATTCTGAAGAATATTCTCTCCAGAAAGCTTTTGAGATTCCTTTTCCATCTGACAAATTTGACTTTTTAAGTCATTCTTCTCCTCATTGGCTTTTTGGGTGGCATTTGCCAATTGAGTTAATCTATTTTTTTAAGGTATTATTTTCTTCAGTCAGGTTTTCTTTTCATGGTTTTCTTGCATCATTCTCATTTCTCTTCCCAGTTTTTCCTCCTCTTCTCTTATTTGGTTTTCAAAATCCTTCTTAAGCTGCTCTATGGCTTTTAGGCAGTCTTCATGTTTCTTTTGGAAGCTTTTGGTGTGGGAGTTCTGACTGTATTGTCTTCCTCCCATTCCATGCTTTGATCCTTTTTGTCCCCCAAGAAGAAATCTGGAGTTTGATTGCTGTTCTTACTTTGCTTCCTTTGCCTGCTCATGTTGTTGCCAGTCAATTACTTAACTTTTTAGCTCTGTGGAACGGGAAAGCTCTGTCCCAAATTGCTGGGGTTTTCACAGCTGCCAGAGCTATTAGGATGCTGCTGTTTTCTTGCAGCCCCCACCACCTTTGGCTCACTGAAAATGCACCCCAGGACCACCACCCAAGACCACCATCCTGATCCAGGCCTCTCAAAGCAAGAGCGCTTAGTCTCTGAACAACTGTTTGGCCCCCCTGCAGTCTGCAGGCCAGGAGCTCTGAAGCAGCCATGTGGCAGTGGCTGCAGGGCCACCACTTCTGCCACTTCCTTGCCCTGGAGGCAGTTTGGCCAAACTGCTTTTCTCCCCCAAACTTAGCTGAGTTCCACTGATCTTTCATTTAGTCCTTGTTTCTTATGGCTTGAACATTCTGGAAACTGCCACAGCTGCTGCTGATCCACTCTCCTGAAGGCTCCAGCTGTGGCTTGTCCTGTCTCCCTCCCCTCCACCCCAGGGCCAAGCCACAGTTTCAGGCTAGGATGGTTTCAGCTCCCAGCATGCTGCAATGAGCCCTTCTTACTGAGCTGCCTTCAGCAGGAGGTGTATTTTTGTAAGTTTTGGGGCCCTAAAATTTGTTTAGAGTCATATTTTATAGGTATTTGAGGTAGTTATGTGGGAGCTGTGGAATCTTGTTGTTTCTACCTTATGCTTTTCTTGAGTCTTGTATTTGAAGATTAAATTTTCTATTTAGTTCTGGTCTTTTCATTAGGAAAATTTGAAAGTCCCTTATTTCAATGAATGTCCATTTTCCCCTGTGAAGCATTATGCTTAATTTTGCTGTGTATTTATATTGATTCTTGGTTATAATCCTAGATCTTTTGTGTTCTGGAATATCCAATTCCAACCCTTGATCTTTCAATGTAGAAGTTGCTAAATTCTTTGTAATCCTGACTGTGGCTCCTTGATACTTGAGTTTTTTTATTTCTGGTGGCTCACAATATTTTCTCCTTGATCTGATTTTTCTGGAATTTGCTACAATATTCCTTGGAGTTTTCATTTTGGCATCTCTTTGATGAAATGATTGGTAGGTTTTTTCAATTACTATTTTACCCTCTGATTCTAGAATATCAGGGAAGTTTTCCTTGATAATTTCTTCTTTTTTTTTGGAGGGGTGAAGGCAGGGCAAATGGGGTTAAGTGACTTGCCCAAGGTCACACAGCTAGTAAGTGTTAAGCATCTGAGGCCAAATTTGAATGTAGGTCCTCCTGACTCCAGGACTGGTGCTCTATTCACTGCCCCACTTAGCTGCCCCTTTAATTTCTTGAAAGGTGCTTTCCAGGCTTTTTTTTTTTAAATAATGTCTTTTAGGTAGTCTGATGATTCTTAAATTATTACTCTTGGATCTATTTTCCAGGTCAACTGTTTTTCCAATGAGGTATTTTACATTTTCTGCTATTTTTTCATTATTTTGATTTTCTTGGACTGATTCTTGATGACTCTTGGACACATTAGCCTCCATTTGTCCAATTCTCATTGTTAAGGATTTATTTTCTTCAATTAGCTTTTGTGCCTCCTTTTCTATTTGGTCAATTCTACTTTTAAAAGGATTTGTTTTCTTTAGTTAATTTTGTGCTTTCTTTTCCAAGCTGTTGATTCTTTTTTTTTTCCATAATTCTCTTGCATACTTCCCATTTCTTTTCCAATTTTTCTTTTTGAGCTCTTCCAAGTGGGCTTTTTTGGCTTGAGATCAATTCATACTGCCCTTGAAGATTTCTCACATAGTAATTTTGACATTCTTCTCCTCTTCTGAGTTCGTTTTGGTCTTCACTGTTACCACAGTAACTTTCTATGGTCAGGGCTCTTTTCCTTTTTTGGGGAGTGGTGGGGGTGAGGTTAAGGGGTGTTGCTCATTGTTTAGCCTATTTCTTGACTTTTATAGTTGAGTTCTTCTCCTGGAGTGCAGAGGGTACTGTCCCAATCTTCTTGCAATTGGGGACAAGCCTGGTCACTGACTTTCTCTGCTGGAGTCTGTGGGAGTTTGCAGTCTGAGCTAGACTAACAGTTAGGATTAGTTGCACCTTTTCACACCCTAGGTTCTGGGACTAGCAGTTTGCCTGTTGTTTTGGGGCTAGAGGCCTCACAGCTGGCCTGCTGTGTCACTTGACTACTGAGCCAGGACGACAGGAGCTCAGTTGCTGATCTGCTCTGTGGCTAAAAGCCTCCTGATTGCTTGTCTTCATACTGCCTATGCTGGGCTCCTCTTTTACCCAAATAAGATGGACCTTTCCTGAAGTCCTTCTAAGTTATCTTGGGTTAGCCAAATGTTTCAATTTGTCTTTTTGTGAGTTTTCTTGCTCCAGAATTCTTTTAGAGGATTGATTTAAAGTTGTTTCTGAGGGAAACTGGGAAAATCTCAGACAACTTTCTGGCTTCTCTCTGCCATCTTGACTCTACTTCTCTAGGCCCAGCTTTAATAACCACTGACCCTGTAGCCATGGATAAGTAATTTAATATGTCTCAATTGTTTCATCCATAAAATGGCTTAAATAAATACTTTAAGCATCCATACTTTTAGGATTGTGGAGGAAAAAAACTACTTCATTAGTCTTAAAGTTTTATGTGAATGTGAGATGATATAAAAGATAGGGTATTAGACTTTGCAGGAGGAAGATTCCAGTTCATATTCTGTCTCAAACACTTAGCTTTGTGATCTTGAGTAAGTCACCTAATATCTGTTGACCATATTTTCTTCATTGGTAAGGTGAAGATAATAATAATAATACCTACCTCAGAGGGTTGTTGTGAAGATCAAATGAGACAACATATGGCAAGTGCTTTCAAAATCCTAAAGTGGAGGGCAGAGCCAAGATGGCGGTGTAGGAGCAGCAAAGTATCGCAGCTCCCACATAGCCACTTCAAAATATCCATAAAATATGACTCTAAACAAATTCTAGAACACTAAAAGGTACACAAATATACTTTCTGCTAAAGGCAGCTCAGCTAGGAGCCACCATCTCAGGGCTCGAAGCTGAAACCAGCTCAGCCTGAAATGGTGGCTTGGCCCTGGGGCAGGCAGACAAGCTGAGCTACAGCTGGAGCAACAGAAGAGTGGATCTGCGGCAACTGTAGCAGTTTCCAGAATTATCAAGCCATAAAGAAAAAAAAAAGGACTAAAAGGTTAGTGGAACCGGGCTAAAATTGGGGAAGAAAAGCAGGTCCGGCCAAACCACCTCAAGGGCAAGGAAGCAGCAGAAGCAGAGGTCCTGTACCAGCCTTCACATTGCCACATCGGAGCTCCCGGCCTGCAGACTGCAGAGGGGTCAAGTGATTGTTCAGAGGCCAAGTACTCTCATGTTGAGGAGCTGGATCCAGATCACAGTCTTGGGTGGTGCTCCTGGGGTCTCTTTTCAGTGAGCCAGAGCTGGGGAGGGCCCCAGCAGCCTCCTAAAAGCTCCGGCAGCTGGGAAAACCCCAGCGATTGGGGACCGAGCTTTCCCCTCTGGAAGCAGAGTTCCACAGAACTAAAAAATCTCTGATTGGCCAGCCATGAACAAGCATAGGAAGCAAAGTAAGAACAGCAACCAAACCCTAGATTCTTTCTTTGGGGAAAAGAAAGATCAAAGCTGGGAACGGGAGGAAGACAACATAGTCAGAACTCCAGCACCAGAAGCTTCCAAGAAACATGAAGATTGCCTAAAAGCTAGAGATCAGCTGAAGAAGGATTTTGAAAATCAAATGAGAGAAGTGGAAGAAAAATTGGGTAGAGAAATAAGAATGATGCAAGAAAATCATGAAAAGAGAGTCAACAACCTGACTGAAGAAATTAACACCTTAAAAAATAGATTAACTCAAATGACAAAAGAGGCCCAAAAAGCCAATGAGGAGAAGAATGCCTTAAAAAGTCAACTTTGCCAGATGGAAAAAGAATCTCAAAAGCATTCTGAAGAGAATAATTCCTTCA
>CM053580.1:511676930-511697237 GCA_028627135.1 Pseudochirops cupreus
CTATTTACATGCCAACATGGAAAAGTGACAATTGTAACTGATGAAACTTTTCTCAGTATGAGGATAGGGGAAGGGAATACAAATGTATATTTACATATACATACACGTATATCTATCTATATATGAGGCTTTATATATGCATACAAGCACATATCTGAGTATGTGTATTTATGAATACATGGAGGGCATAAGATCAATTGAATAGGAAGGGAAAATATTCTAAAAGGTGAAATCCTGAGGTGGGAGAGGATTAGATTTAGAGGAGGCAGAGAGAGACAGAATGGGGTTGAGCATCTCATGGAAGAGGCAAAGGATAATTGTTACAATGGAGGGGGAGAACAGGAACGCAAAAGGGAAAGAGTCAACTTTACTCTCACTGAACTTGGCTTAGGGAAGGAATGACATAAATTCTAAACTGGGTATCTTGTCACACAGAAGAGTAGGGGGGATGGTGATGAGAGGTGGGATGATGGCGGGGAGGGCAGGGTCGGGGGAAGGCTTGATGAAAGTGCACACTTTTGTAGAGGGACAGGGTCAGGGACAGGGTAGAAAGTGGAAGGGGGGGTGGGATAGGGAGAAAGGACATGTAATTAGTCTCTCACAATATGCCCACTGTGGAGAGGTTCTGCATAATTACACACGTACAGCCTGTGTTTGAGTGCTTGTCCTTCCAGTGGGGGTGGGTGACGAGGGAGGCAGAGAAAGAATACAGAATTTAAAGTTCTATAATCAAATGTTAAAAATATATATGTATATATATATATATATACATATACAATAACAATAATTATTATTATTAACTACATCCAGCTGGAACTTAAGATATACAGGCACTGTGGTAGAGAGATCCAACCTGCCCTACTGGAAAGTCAGAGGGGTGATGGGGGAGGACATAGGAGAGAATAGATTGGGGGAGGGGTTATACAATGGGATGGCTGTTTTGGAGTTGTGGGTAGGGGAAAGATGGGGAGAAAATTTGTAACTCAAAATCTCGTGGAAATGAATGATGTAAACTAAAATAAATAAAAGTTAAAAAAAACCAAAACCTAAAATGCTAAGTAATGAATTTTGGAAGAACAGTCTATGTAAAAAACAAAAAATAAATATAAAAAATAAACAGAAGAAAAACAAGCAAACAAAGAAAAAACACAACCAAAACTATTTATAATTCAGACTCTTGTGAAATGTACGTAAACAAAGATACCAGATTACATTAGGAGTCTTTCTCTGCATTGTACAAGTAAATCAGCAGTGGGGGTAGTAGTAGAGAAGGAGGGCTTAACGTCTGCAAAAATTTGACATTTCTTGTCAGGATTTTGGGTTCAATCATTTGACTAGAAACATACAATGTTTGAATATAAAGGTACTATAATGACCAGGAAAACAAACAAACAAACAAAGGCATATTTAGAGCTTTATTTGTTTGCTGGGAACTGGGGAGGGTGTAGCTATACTGGTAGAAAAAAGAAAAAAATGAAAGGAAAAAGGGATAAGGCCTTTGATTTAAGCAAATGGAACAATGATAGCTGATAAACAGAATAGGCAGAGATGCTCTCTCTCTCTCTCTCCCTCTCCCTCCTTCTCTCTCTCCCTCTCTCTTCCTCTCTCTCTCTCTGTCTCTTTTTATCTCTCACTTTTCAGTTTTATATGCTAAGCAGCCTTACTTCACTTCTCAGGGACAAGTACAATGGGAAAAAACAAAATACAACCATTACCACAATAAAAACCTGAAACAAATAAAGAACCTTAAAAAAACAAAAAAGAAACAATTGGTAGTGCAGATCCATTCAATTACTCTTAAGGAAAGACCCAGTCAACCATACAAAGAATCTTCCTCATTGTCCTGCCTCTCTACAAATGAATTCTGAAGAGCTAGATAAATCCTCATTTTTTTTTTATGGAATCCATACAGCCACAGGCAGACGTACAAAAATGCAAAATAAATTGGAATGATATATGTGAAGAAACAATATTCCTTCCTCTCTTCAAAACCAGTTTGACTCCTATCTAGCATAATTATCCTGATCTTCCTTGTTGATAACAAATATCTAGAGAAATTCTAGAATATATTATTAAATGAAAGGTTTGTTAGCATTTATTTAAAAATAATCCTAGAATTGAGTGTGTATTTACTAAAAAAAAAATAGTCATGTCAGGCTAATCTCATTTCCTTTTATGATGGGAAAAACAGATTATTAAGAAATTGCTATGTATCTAGAGTATCTGTATCCACCCCTAATGCCCACCTCACACACAGGGTTCCTAGGCTAGTAATTCAAGGAAATGCTGTCTATAGGTTTCTAGATTTCAGTAAGCCGTATGATAGAAGTCATTACAATACCTGAATATCTAGTGCTCAGCATAATTCCCAGCACTTAGTACAATGCCATTCATATAGTAGGTGCCCAAATAAATGTTTATTGACTGTTTATTGACCAAAATAGGCACAATGGAAAGATGTAGGTCACATTTAGGTGAGTTTATCATTGGTTAAACCACTGCACATCAGTTCTGATTAATGAACTGACTTTAGTTTTCACTGTAAAGGGAATTAGCATTTAAAAAAAATTGCAAGAGACTGTAACTAGATAATATGTAACTCAAATAAATGTAGAATATATTTAGAGTATATGTAAAAGTATTTCAGAAGTGACATTGAAAGTATAGAAAATACAATAGGAGAACAGTGTTTGTTAAGTACTTGCTACCTGTTATCTATTGTATTAACCAATTGTGATACAAATACAAGAAAGACAGTATCTGCCCTCAGGTACCCAACATATAAAAGAAAACTTAAAATCTTGGAGGAACAGGACAGAGTTAGAGGCAGATCCAGGAGCCAAAGGAAGGCTGATGGGCCTAGGCCCTTCCCCAAAATGGAGGTCCCAGGAGAAGCTCTGCTGTGGGAGAAATGGGCCAGCAAACAGAATGAGGTTCTAGTGTAAGGTCACAAGGATGGATGGATGATCCAGGTTTAGGAGACCACAGACATAGGTGGAATTTCCAGGGTTATATAGGAACTGAGGTGCAGTGGCAAAGTCCAGAAACAGACACAAAGAAGGGAAACCAAGATGGTAAACATTTTCAATATCTTGAAAAACACACACACATTTATTTAAAAATATGTATTATTCCAAGGAAACATACAAACATAGAAATTCGATGAAGCAGGGGTATAGAGGATATGCGTTCTAAGTATTTGTTATTGAATGGAAAGGCATGGAGACCAGAGATGGACTGTCAGGTTTGAGGAAGAGTGAGACAGGTAGTTTAGTTAGATCACAAAATGAGGGTAGGGTAGTAACATTCAATGAGATTGGAAAGATAAGTTGGTGACAGATTGTGAAGGGTTTTCAAAGCTGAGCATAACTGGTTACATTTGATCCTAGATGGTAAAGGGAGCCATAGGAGATTACTGAGTATGGGAGTGACATGGTTAGACCTATGAGTATTGAAAATCACTGTGGCAACAATGTGTAGTTTGTTATGGAGTAGTGAGAGGTTTAAGTCAAGAAAATCAGTTAGGGAACTGCCACAATAATTTAGGGAAGAGATAGTCAGGGCTTGAATTTAGGTAGTAGCTGCGTGAGTACAAAAGAGGGGCAAAGTGTGAGAAATAGCATGAAAACAGAAACAGCAAGATTTGATAATTTTATGTGTGGAGTGAGGGAGAGTGAGGAAATAAGGACAACCATAGGGCACCAAACTTGGGAAAATGGTCACGTTTCTATAGAAATAGGCATATTTAAAGAGTATTAAGCTTCTTTTGAGGGGATGAAAAAATGAGTTCTCTTTTGGTCAGGTTGATTTTGAGACATCTTGTGGTTAACTATATGAAATGCTCAGTGGGCAATTGGCTAGAGACTGAGGCTGACTATATAGATCAGTAAATCATCTGATTGGAGATGATAATTAAATCCTTGGGATCTGATGAGATGTGTGTATGTGTGTGTGTGAGGGGGAGAGAGAGACAAACAGACAAATGATAGAACAGACAGAAAGAAAGAAAGAGGGATAGAGACAAAAACAGAGACATAAACAGAGATAAGAGATAAAGAGAAAAAGACAAAGGGAGAGGGAAACAGAAAGAGAAAGGAAAGGAAGAAAAGAATGGAGAAAGAGGACACAGGTCAGAGTCCTGGGGAGACACATACATAGGTATGATATGGATGAACAAAAGGAGGGAACAAAGGGAACAAAGAAAACTGAGAAGTGGTCAGACAGATAAAGGAGAATCAGGAGAGAAGAGTAAAACAAAAATCCAAGGAGAAAGAGAATATATGCATATAGGAAGAGAGCGTGGTTAATGGTGGCAAATTAATAAGGAAGATGATTAAGAATTGATGACAATATGATCATTGGTTGACTTTGTGGTGGCAGAATGACGAGGTAGGAATCCAGGTCGCAAAGGTCTGTAGAATAATTGAGAGAAGAAGGAGTGGAACCTTGCATATAGACACTTTTTTTCTAAGACACGATGGCTATGTGATCCTAGACAAGTCACTTGACCTCTATTTACCCTAGGTAACCTACGAAGATTAGGAATTTCTGAGTAGAAGTTTCCCTCTGGTAGAGGGGTTTCTTTTTGCACCAGAAATTCCCTATACCAATGAAATCACAGATTCAGTTAAAAGAAAAACATGACCTTCTACTTATCTATCACTTTGGGTTACAAATCAATTTCACAGTAACTAATAATTACTAAGAACACACACACACACACACACACACAAACTTACTTCTATAAGGTTTGGAAAGTACTTTGCATACATTATCACATTTGGAATTCTGAAAAAAAATTAGTGAGAAAGGTATTTCTGCAATCCTCAATTTTCAGTTAAAGAAATTGAGCATCTGAGAGTTTAAATGACTTGACCATTGTCACCCAGCTAGTAGAAGTCAAAAACAAGATTTAAATCCAGAGCTAGCTCTCCTTCCCTTACATAGGACTGGCTCCCTAGATTACTTGGTCCTCCCAATAGTCATATCAAATACCAAGGCAGCTATAATCCTGATTTTACAAACAAGGAAACTGCTATGGTTTAAAAGTTGTAGAACTGTCACTGGAAGACAGGGTTTTGAGTTCCAAGCCAAGCATTCTTCCTGATACACTATATTTTAAAAAGCCAAAGAAAAAAAATGTTAAATTGTTATTTTGAGACAAAAATAAAGTCAGAGACACAGAACATTTAGATGACTTGCCTAAGATCATAAATTTCACTCCTTCCTTCCCTCCTTCCTTCTTTCCTTCCTTCCATCCTCCCTTCCTCCCTTCCTGTGTATTAGACACTGTACATAGTGCTACATTAGTGAGATAGTATGGAAAAAAAAACAAACTGGTGTCATGATGTTTTTTCTTGAACCACACTGTCACCTGCTTCCAAAAAGTTGCAGAATCTAATAGTAGGAAAGAATTTAAAAGTCACTTATGTCAATACTTAACCAAGTAGAATGGAAGCCCATTGAGGGCAGGGCTGGAGTTGCTTTTGCCTTTGTATCCTCAGTGCCTATCTCAGTAACTTGAACTTAGCAGGTTATTAAAAGTTTACACAATTGAATTTATTTGAATACAGCAGCCACTCCTCTCTAAAATTTCTGGCAAATGGTCATTCAACATTTTCTTAAAGACTGTGGGGAACTATAGTGGTATGGGAATTTGAAGATCTTCCTAGCCCCAATGAGCCTCACTTGGAGCCCAACAAGAGTAGCTTGCTTAGGAAAAGCTTGTTTTTCAGGAACACCCATGCCTTTTGTTACTTTGTAATTAGTCAGTGAGTCAGGGAGGTCATGATGTTCTCTGACCATGGAGAAGGGTCTGAGTAGCTGTTGAGCCTTCTGGCTTTGAAAACCCAGATGTTGGTGCTTCTCCCTCTGGTAACTAACACTGTATGTATGTGATGGTCAGACAGCTAGAAGCTTTGTCTGTTGAATTGTGTTATTTTCTCTGTCTGCATTTTTTTGTTTGTTTGTAACTTCTGTTTGTATTCTCTGAAGTTCAGGGTGCTGACTTTTTCCCCTAAAGTAGATAAATGATATGTGATTGATTAAAGTAAGATTGTTAACTCTTTTTGAATTGCCTTCCTTTAGAAAAGCAGATCAAAGAACCTGTGCTAGCAGCCATCCTGGGTATGCTAGCATGCTTGCTGCTATAGGAACTCATTGCCTCTGGAGGCAGCCTTCTACTTTTGCACAGTTCTATTTGTTGGAATGGCTAGGTGGCACAGTGAATAGAGCACTAGGCCTGTAGTTAGGAAAACCTGAGTTCAAATTAGCCCTCAGATACTTAAGCTGTGTGACCCTGAGCAACTGGCTTAGCCCCTGTTTGCCTCTATTCCTCATCAAAATGGACTGGAGAAGGAAATAACAAACCACTCCAGTATCTTTGCCAAGAAAACCCCAAATGGGGTCACCAAGAGTTGGACGCAACTAAATAACATTTGTTAGGGAGTCAACTAATCCAGCTCCTTACCCTGAACCAAAATCTATCTCTCTGCAACTTACTTCCTACTGGTCATAGTTCTGCCCTTTGGTATCAAGTATAACAAATTGGAATGACTCTTCCTAAGGGACCCCACCATCACCTAGGCTGGACTGCCTTCATTTCCCCTCCAACTCCTTCCTCTTACCCTCAGAATCTTGTCTTTACTGCTTCCCTCAGTGTCTGGGACCTCCTCACCTAGGACAATCCTACTGTCCCTGGGGTCTGCTCACCATAGACTATTCTGTCCCACTTTTACATTGATAAACTCTTCCTGGACCCTCCAGTTTATGAAGTGGCCCCAGCTAGCCTGGTATCATTTCCTCTTGGCCTTCCGTGTTGCTGCTGACCTTGCTTTTAAATCATGTACCACACTCTTTACCAACCTCCCCCCATTTCACTTTTTTGCTTCCTTTCATATGCTGTCTTTCCCTATTAGAATGTAAGCTTCTTGAGGTCAGGGACTATCTTTCTTTTTCCTTGTATTTGTCTCTCCTTGCTTAGTACGGCGATTGGCATATAGGAAGCACTTAATAAAAGTAGCCAGCCTAGAGGAAGCCAGGTGGCACAGTGGATAGATCACTGGGCCTGGAAGACCTGGCTTTAATTCCTACATCAAACACTTACCTAGTGGGCAAGTCACTTGAAGGATGTGTTACCTAGGTTTCCACAAATGTAAAATGTAGGTAATAGTAATACCTACCTCCCAGGGCTATTGTGAGGATCAAATGAGATAATATTTATAAAACATGCAGCCCATAGTACAGGCTGAATAAATGCTTCCTTTCTGTTCCACAAAGTTTTCTCTCTCCAAGACTAAACATTCTTCATTCCTTCAACTAATTCCCATGTGGCTTAATATTCAGACACTTCAAGAAATCTCCCAGACTTCCCTAAGCCTTTCAGTGCCTTTTCTAAAAGATGGCATTCAGAACTGAGCAGACCTGCTGCCTCCTCCTTCATTTTCTTTCCTTCTCATTTCAAGCTCCTTTGTTCCCATTCTATCTCTTGGGAGAAGAACCCACCAGAAGTCACCAACATTCTGGGGAAAGACTCAGGACGAAACGTTTTCTTTCCCTTGGTGTTACAGAAATTTTTGGTCAAGGGAGTGGCGTGTGCTTTAGAATTCCAGCCTGGGCAGCCCAGAGGACTCAGTTGAATCCTCTGTCTCCAAATCAGTGAATGGTCTTCAGCAAGTGCTCTGCCTTACTCATAGCCCAGCTTTCCCAGCTCCATCATGGACCTGCTGCCTCAGAGGGGGTGTGCTAATAATTAATGAGGTGGTTTGGGGAATGCTTTGAGTTTTTAGATGAAAGGTACAAATTATTATTCAATTCAAAGCATACAACCTTTCATCCTCACATGCCTTTGAGGTTTTATAGCTCTTTAGTGGCTTTAGAAACAAGTTGAAAAAGAGAGAAATACACCCTGCTTAAGGAAAAAAAAAAAAGAAAATACCAGATAGGTTTCTAGAAGCAAGACACAGGGAAAGATATTTTATTCTTCCCCTATAAATAAAATTTCATGGTGTAGAATTTCTGTAAACTTCAGTATACAATATTCTCCCTTGTGAGAAAACTGGAAGAATTTCCCCCTGATCATGGAATAAAAAAGGGTTGCTGCAATATAAACCCTCAAAGCCCCTTTTCCCTAATCCATGAAGGATTATATTTCCTCATTGATGAGAGCAATTGCTTTTGTGACCTCTGAGAACCTATGCTACCTTTCCTGAACTTCAGATGCCTCATCTCTATAATTAAACATGCGGGTGCGCACACACACACACACACACACACACACACACACATATACACATTATTGGGGGCAGCTAGATGGCATAGGAGATAGAAGACTGGTATTTGAAGTCAGGAAGATTCGTGTATATATGTATGTATGTATTATATACATACATTTCATAATTTTCACTGAGTAAATACACTTGTGGTTTCTCTTAAGGTGGTCATTGCTGCCCATTAGTTAAGCAGGCCCCTAATTCTGAAGCAAAGTCGCTTGACAATACGAGGAAGGGGGTGAGTTAGAGATGTCCAAGACTGAGCCAAAGGAGTACCCTGTGTTCCAAGGAGCTATGGTGATAGAATTTTTATTCTGTGAGATTTTGTTTCTTAACATTTAAAATGGAGAGTATAAATTTAGAGCTAGAATAGATCAGCCAGTGAAATTCCTTTATACGTGTGTGTCTATACATACATATAATACAAAACATGCATACATATGCATATGTACATATATATACACACATGTGTGTGTGTGTGTGTTTACAATAAGTGGAGAAACTATGGCTTAGATCAGTTACTTAGCTTGGCTAAAGTCACCCTGGTTATGTGTCAGCCCTGATATTTGAACTTAGCATTAAATCTGACTTCCTTTAGATTCTATTACTCTATGTCCTTCCCTACCACTTTCATGATATTAATATGTATAAGGTCAATTTGTTCAACTACAAATACATATTCATATATGCATATGTAAACCTTTATGCATATATTGGTACACATACGTATTTGTGTATGTACATGTAAATGTATGTTTGTAATTTACCAAGGTACTTTCTCAAATTAATGTCATGAAGTAGGTATAGCAGTCATCATCATGGTATAATAGAAAGGATGCTAGATTAGCATCAGTGAATTTGATTTCAAATACTAGGACTGTCATTTATTCCCCGCGCAACATTGGCCAAATGAATTGTCCCCTCTGGACTTCAATTTTTTCACTTATAAAATTAGAGAATTATATTATTCTCTCTGTTTTCTGTCTCTGTCTGTTTCCTTGTCTGCCTCTGCCTTGCTCTCTTTGTCTCTGTATATGTTATGTATATGTATAAATATATATATATATATATATATATATATATATATCTGTGCATATACATCTCTCTCTCTCTCTCTCTTTCTCTCTCTCTCTCTCTCTCTCTCTCTCTCTCTCTCTCTCTCTCTCTGTCTTTAGATGGGGCAGATAGGTGACAGATCGGCAGTGAATGGAGTTCTGGATCTGGAGTCAGGAAAATCCATCTTCCTGAGGTAAAATCTTGCTTCAGAGACTTACTAGCTGTGTGACCCTGGGCAAGTCACTTAACCTTGTTTGTCTCAGTTTCCTCATCTATAAAATGAGCTGGAGAAAGAAGTAGCAAACCACTCCAGTATCTTTGCCAAGAAAAATCCAAATGTAAACAATGAAATATATATGTAATAAATTATTATTATTTCTATTAAGGCCACTAATGTGAATAATTTATATAACCATAGATTCTTAACCTTTTTGTGCCTGTGTCACGAACTTCTTTATAACTCTAGTGGAACCTAGGGATTCTGTTTCAGAATAATGAATTGAATTTCATAAAGAAAAATAAGTAATATTTAAAAGAAAATAAATTATTTTGAAATATAGCTCTCAAAATATAGTTTAATAAAGTTCACAGGTTCCAGGTTAAGAATCCAGAATCCAGCTGCTTCACTTTATAGATCACAGGTAATTCAGCCCTTACCACCAGCGTTTAATAAATGTTTGTTGACTCACTATATATTCTTTTCAAATATTCATTTTTGTTGCTCTCACTTCTGCTCACATACTTGACCAAGGTTGCACAAGGATTCAGTAAAAGAACTACAGTTAGAAGCCAGTTCCCTTAACTCCATGTACATTGACCTATCTGATGCAAAAAGGCTGCCATCATTATCATGACACTGGAATCATCATCATCATCAACATATTTGGGATTTAGAAGAAAGTAAATGCCATTTCTCCTTTATGTCATAAAGGTTTGCTTAGACTTAGAGCATTTAGACTTCATGTGTTCTAATCAATTCAGTAACCAAATAAAATGAGAAATCTCTTCATTGCTTTTTTTTTATGACACACTGAATTACCATTTTTCATCAGAGAGATAAAATCAGATCTTTCTCATGATGCAAATTATTTTCTATCAAAATTCATTGACTATTGCACCAATTTCTATTCCTTCTTTACAAATGGGCACCACCAAATTACTAGGTCAATAGATGCCATCAGTTTGTTATAAGGAAATGAGTTTGTTGAAAGGACTTCCTCTTCATTTCTCTCCCAGAGCAGAATTCCCTTCTCCAAACAGAACTAAATCCCTCTTTTTATGTCACTATCTCTTTATCTAATGCCATTGTTTTATTCGTATATTTCAAAAAACTCTATAGATCAGGCTTTTTCCCCCAGAATGTTGATCTTAAAATAAGAAGTTATGTCCTAATCAAATCTCATAATATTGCACTGGATGTTTTAAAATTACTTTTTATGTTTGGGTCATGGTATTCTCATTAACAATCTTTCTTGCTGTCCAACTATCACACTAACCTTATTCTTTAAAGAGATATTATCTCTGAAATACTAGGGTGTTTAGCTCATTTGCCCAAACAACTTAAATGTCATTGTTCTGGAGGACTTCTTGATATAGGCCAATAAGGATGCCCTTGTGATGCTGAATGCTTTTATTTGTGACTTCAATTCACAGGAGGGAAACAAAGTCATCTGGCATTTACAGACCATTTATAACCATCTCAGACAATTCTGTTATCAATTCCTGAGATGTTAGAAATGATTTACATTGTGATTCTTAATACCCAGTAAGATCAGTCATTATTATAAAACCAAAAAAAATTATTATAAAAAAAATATAATGTGCCAAGAGGTGACCTTTTTGTTTAATGAGATGGTAATGTATAAGAATGAGAATTATTACTTTTTTTTAAGATTGTTGTCCCAATCGTTGTTTTTTTTCCTCAAATTGCCATGAAATCATGCTTATGGTTTTTCTCAGCAACATTGACTGAAATCTTACCCATTTATTCCAATTTAACCTAATTCAATTCTGATTTATTAAGTAGTTAATAAACATGCTTACTACGGGCACTGTGGTAGGTCTGGGAGAGATATAAAGTTAGACCACTGGATCATAGATTTAGAATTAGGAGGGACTTTGGAGGCCATCAAGTCCAACCCCATCATTCTCAGAGAAAGAAAAAGAGTCCAAGAGGTTAAATCACCTACCCAGAGTAACAAGTAACATAGCTGATGTCTGAGGCAGGATTCAAACCCAGGTCTCACTGACTGCATACCCAGCACTCTATCCACTATACTACTTAGCTGCCTCTTTTAATTTTTTTTAATTTTATTTTTAATTTATGGAATAAAACAAGCATTTCCATAACATAGTACAAAATAAAAGATTCCACATGAAATTGCAAATCGACTATGCACAACTTGCTATTCCTTTCAAATTTACAACAAAATCATCATGGAAATTTCTTTTTCTTTCATCCCTCTTAATCAATTTGAAATCAAATTCATTGTGAAGAGTATAGCACTAGACATTGGGGAAAATGTTTCTTCTGGGGAAAAAAAAAATACCAAGCTAAACTCTAGCTCCAGGACTTCTGGTGACTCCCTCTCCTATCTTTTGTACTACATAATGATGTGGTTACATCTAATCTCTTTCCCAATAAAGTAGGAAAGAACAGACACAATGGAGACAGATACAGAATGGGGTCATGAACTCACAGGCCACATGGCCCTAAAGGAGACACAAAGTCCTAAAATGATTCTGGACATTAAGCTTTTTCTCGTCTCACCTGAATATAGTTAAGTAGGAATGATTATGAGAAAACCTGAATACTTCCAATAGGATCAGATACCTTGAGCTGCAAGGAACCGCAGAGACCATCTATTCCAACTTCATCATATTTACAGATGGAAGAACTATGGCCCAGAATAGTTAAATGAATTAAATAAGGTCACACGGATGATTAATGTCAGAAGTGGGATTAAGACGTAGACAGATACCCTCTGATGCCATTGCCAGCATTCTTCCTACTAGATCTCACTGTGACGATGACTTATTTAAAAGAAGCAGATTAAAAGAGTATAGTATTCAGGAAATGGATGATTGGAGAAAAAAAAAAGAAAGGAAAGGAGGACAGTTGATCATGGAAAGAACCCTAAGGATATTGACCCATACAGTGGATCTTTTCTGTGAAGGAATTGTTAGAAGACATGGGCATCAATCAAGTGTGACAGAGAAGTGTAGACAACTTGCCATCTGTAAAACTTGAGGAAATTCCCTTTGGTGAAATCACTGATCCATTAAATATTTAAATAAATCAAGCGCAACCACAGTGTACAGATAAGAGCAGTAGATTTGGAGACAGAAAACAGGTTCAAATGCCTTCTTTGCCATGGACTACCTGTACCATCTTGGTCAAGACATTTCACCTCTCTTGCCTTTTCTATTAAAAGTTTGGAGAACATAATGTCTGCGTTTTCCTTGTGGTCCTAAATCCTTTGATCCTGAAAATGCACCAAAGTGGTGCAAAGAACAGGCTGAGTGAAGCACAAGGGAGAAAAACCATTACTAATTGGGAGGATCAAGAAAGATTTTGAAAAGCGCATTAAAGCCTGCAAAGGATTTCCAATGCCTGGGAGAAAATGAATCAGGAAAAGAGGCAATGTGTTTTAGGTCAATGTAATCAGATTCATCAGAAAATATGGAAGCAATAAAGGAGGGATGTATGTATGTAGGAAGGAAGGGAGGAGAAAGGAATGAATGAAGGGGGGAAGAGAGGAAAGAATAAAGAGGGAAAAGGAGAAAAGAAGGAGGAAGAAAGGGGGGGAAAGCATGCATTAAGCACCTACTGTGTGTCAGCCATTGTACTAATTGCTTTATAAATATCTCATTTGATTCCCCAGAACAACAGTCTTGGAAAGTATGATGCCATTATTATTCTCACTTTACAGTTGAAGAAACTAAGGCAGACAGAGGGCAAGTGACCTGCCCAGGGTCACTAGCTAATAGGTCTGATGGAACTCAAGTTTTCCTGACTCTAGCCTCAGTGCAGCAAAGCCATGTAGTTCTTTAGTGTGTACATGGAGATGAGCTACAAATCATCAAGCTAAGGGACTTCATGATAGAAAGAGATCACTTCCAATCTGGGAATATTGTGCACGGCAGGGAGGGAGGGGAATTAGGTTTAAGAACTGACCCTATTAGACATTCTGACAAGACAGGTATGATTTAACAAAACGTTATTTTCTAACCTGATCTCTGTGTACTAATCATGTACAGAAGCTTTCTGCAGCAGCACATGTTGCCTTCCTCTACTCTGGGTCCATCCATAATTAATAAATACGAAGAGATCTGTCATCATGCAAAATATGAACAATGTTATTCCCTTTCCCTGAAGTTTAGTCACTGGCCGTCTCTTTTGTCACAGCAAATATTTTATTTTGTGTCTATCTGCTTCCTGAAAATTGAAATTGCTCATGTGGGTGTAAGGATGTTAAAATGTAATTAACAGAGTCCTTGGCATTCCCACCCCACGCCTTAATACCCAGGATGCAAGTTTTTGACATCAAAGATGTCTTTGATGTAAAAAACACAAGAAAAATGAAGGCATCCCCACTTTAGACAACAGTGTTTTGTAATTATCGAATTGATACATCAAAAACTGAAGTGAGTTTGCTTTCCCCAAACCTTTGAACTCAGAAAATTCTGAAATGCTGACGTAGACGGACTTCCTTCAAGTTCATTCACTGATCTAAATAAACTTGGAAATGTAAATTTCAGGAGAATCTTCTCTTGTGATGTATTTATTTTTGGCTTTTTTCCTTTCCTCCTTGTTAGCATGGTATGGAATTTCTAAGTCACAAATATATTTTAGGAGTTTAGTATGTACTTGCATTAGACTGGGCATTCCTTGAGGGCAAGGACTGTCTTTTGTCAGCTTGTATTTCCAGTACTTAGCATAGTGGTGCTTAATAAATGTTCATTAATTGATTGATTATTCTTTGGGGTGAGCTAGTGCAAAGATCCCAATGCAGTTAACAGACCTATGACTAGACCTGAAGAACTCATTTATACAGAATTTCTCTATAGAAACAAGTATTTATTTACTGAAAGTTTTGCTGTGTAGCTACATTTCCTTTTGGAATCTCAGGATTCTTTGTGAAGGAGAATTTGAAGTTATGGAAGGTTAGCTCTGTGTGTGTGTGTGTGTGTGTGTGTGTGTGTGTGTGTGTGTGTGTGTATGTAGAGAGACAGAGACAGAAACAAACAAAGGAAGGGAAGGAGGAAGAGAGAAAAGAAGAGAGAGAAGGGAGGGATGGTAGAAGAAAGAGTGAGAGTGAGAGAAAAGGGAGGGAGAAGAGAGAGAAGAGAAAAAGAGAGGAAGGAAGGAGAAAAGAGAGGGAGGGAGAGAAGAAAGAAAGAAGAGGAAGAAACAGATGGAAGAGAGAGAGAGAGATAGGAGAGAGAGAAAAGAGAGAGAGGAAAAAGGAAGAAGAAAGAGATGAGGGACAGAGATGGAGGGAGATAGAGACAGAGACAGAGAGACAGGGCAGAATAGAGAGAGAAAAGAAGAGAGAAGGGATGGAGGAAAGGCAAAAGAGAGGAGAGAGAGTGAGAGAAAAGAGAGAAAAAGGGACAAGGGAGAGAGCAAAATGAAAAGAGAAGGAGAGGACAAAGATGACAGAGAAAGATAGAGAGAAGAGGCAAGAGAGAGGGAGGGAAAGGAGAAAGAGGGAGATGAGAGGGAAAGTGAGAGGGTGAAGAGGAAGAAAAAGAGACAGAGACACAGGGAAAGACAGAGAGACAGAGGCAGAGAGTGAAAGAGACAGAAAGAGAGAGACAGACAGAGAGAGAGAGAGAGACAGAGAGAGAGAGAGGAAGAAGAAGGAAGAAGAAGAAGAAGAAGAAGAAGAAGAAGAAGAAGAAGAAGAAGAAGATGAAGAAGAAGAAGAAAAAGAAGAAAAAGAAGGAGAAAAAGAGGAGAAAAGGAAAGGAGGGAGGAAAGGAGAAAAAGAGAGAGACAAAGCAAAGCATTAGATTACTATAAATGAGAAATAATATTATTAATACAATCATCCCTGTTTGACCATGAGTAAAACGGGGCCCAGTGAGATTAATGGACTTGCCTGCTATCAAGCCATTGGGAAGGATCTCTGGGTCCCAAACTCCTACCATTGCCACCACACACTGCTGCCATGTGCATTGTAATTTTTTCTTTCCTATGACAGTTTGCTCTTCCTGCACCTCTTTGTTGTCCTTCCTATTTTGTCCTTTGATGTTTTCTTTGTTCTTCTTCTAGACAAGCCCAAACATGTGTATGCTTTTAATGTAAAGAGAGGAAAAAAGAAATAAATGTTTCCTCCATGAGGGAAGGCCAAGCAAGCTTTCAGATCTGTTTGCTATGTAGGTCCCAATGTAATGGTCTCTTACATTATTTTTCCTCATTTAAAACAACAACAACAACACACTATTCAGGTATAGAAATGATATGAAAAGGATATGTTGTTGTTTGTTCTAGAAGAAGGGAAGAGAAACCTGAAATTTTTTTTCTTCTATATCGTAAGAAAAAGAATTCTCAGAGCATGGGTTGGCACAATTCTAGACTTTTCTCTGGCTCTAAAATGGAGTTATTTCGTTTTTTGGGAAAGGAGTTAGGGACTTGAGGAAGAACTTAATCAGATAAATGTGCCAAATCATTTTTCATGTTTAGAAAGCTTTCCTTTCCTCATTCACTGGTTGCTTTTACCTTCTTCTACTATTTCCTCTCTCACCTTCCCAGAATAATAGGACAGGCTCTTAGAGACTGACCGCTGGTCAAAACACTTCAAAATATAGAAGAGCAAATGGAAACTCAGACTGATGAAGATAATTGTCCAAGGTCACACGGTCAATTAGTGGTATATTTGGAGCTAGAACTCCGAGTATCCCAACTGGTCCAGTGCCTCTTCTCCTTCCCTATACTTACTCCTTTAACCTAAAGGATTGAATTCCTAGTCAAATCCTTCCTCTGTTCTCTTTCTCAGAGCACAGTAGTCTGAGGATATGGGTTCAAATTCTGGATTTGATACGTATTACCTTTGTGACTTTGAATATCACTTAAGTTGTCTGAAAATTGAAGCTGTTCATGTGGGTGTTAATAAGCTAAAATGCAATTAACAGTCTTTGGAAACCTCATTTTTCTCCCCTGCAAATTAAGAAGGCTTTAAGGCCCCTTATGGCTTTATATTCTATCTCTCATCCTTTGATCCTCTTGGTTCTTCCTTTTCTTCTTGTCTTGTTTGCTCTGCCCTCTACCTTTCCTTAGCTTCAATTTTATTTCTATTTCCATAACTTTCATTTATTTTTTACTCTCTCCTGCCCTTCTCTATCTCCAGCTTTCTACTTCCTATCCCCAATTCCTCTCTTGGCCTGTTTTTAAATTTTCCTCCCTTTATCCTCCTCCATGTTACTGGGATGTCTCAGCATTACAAGGATGTGTATTTTACACATAGCACTTTCCCCCTATCCCTAGGGAATGTGTGTTAGTGTGTGGGGAGAAAGAGACACAGAGAGAGAGAAAGAGAGAGAGAGAGAGAGAGAGAGAGGAAGAGAGAGAGAGAGGGAGAGAGGGAGGGAGGAAGAGAGAGAGACAGAGAGAGAGAGACAGAGAGACAGAGAAATAGAGACAGACAGAGGCAGAGAAAGGAAGATAGACACAGAGAGAGACTGACACAGACAGAGATAGACAGAGAGGGAGGGAGGAGACAAAGTGAAGAGAAATATATTGAGAAAAGAGAGACACAGAGAGACAGAGACAGAGAGTCTCAGCTTTACATGGACTTGTATTTATGCATAACACCTCACTCTCCTCCCCCAAGTAATGTGGAGAGGGAAGGAAGAGAGAAAGAGACAGACAGACAGAAAGAAAGAGAGAGACAGAGACAGAGACACAGAGAGAGAAACACAGAGACACAGAGACACAGAGAGACAGAGATAGAGAGAGACAGGGAGACAGAGAGACAGAGACAAAGACAGGCAGAGACAGAGACAGACCTACACACAGTGTAAAGACAGTGAAAGAGAGAGAAGCTGGAGCAGAAAAAAAAAAACAAACAGATAAAGACCATCCCAACATTACATGGACATGTATTTATATAAACACTTTTTTTTTCCTGAAGAGCACAAAATACTTTTCAAACAGTCTCATTAATCCTCTCATCATCTTTGTCAGGCATACTGGGTAGGACATCTCATTAACTTTTGTTTACAAAAGGTAACAAGAGACAGAGAAAGATTTAGTGACCTACAGAAGGACAAACAAAGAATTGGTGTGCGTCAGTCAAGAACAAAATCCAGGGCTAAGAATTTCTCTCTTCTGGAGCTGCTATGGCTGGTGATAGACCACTTGGTTTCAAATCACAGGTTCCCACACTTATCAGCTCTCTGACCCTGGATAATGAACTTTTCAAGCTGAATCTCCCTTTCTTCATCCCTAAGGAGTTAAAGTTGTATGCCCTGGCTGTTGTGAGAAACAGGCTTTGTGATCACCCCCCAGATGCCATGCCAATGTTTATTGCTTCTCTTACTATGGGTATTATAAGATTTCCTTTAGCTTTTTAGTTTTTCTTTCATTTTTCTTGTCCTCATTTAAAGCACAGAATTGTCTGGGAAGTTGCCAATGTTCATTGGGTGGAGTACAGGAAGCCTAGAGGGCAAAGACACTGATGCCTTTACCATGACCTATGTGAGAGAGAATGCATATCCCTATTAGAGGAATAATAAGAATAGTAAAGTATCATATTTTGATGCTACTGGAAAAGTTGCAAATGAAGTTCAATGATAAGTAGGATTGAAACCTCATGAAAATGGTCGTATTGGGCCGTGGGCCTTGAAAAATGAGAATTTCAGGCAATAAGTGTATGTTAGAAACATTCCTGGTGCAAGAAGAACTAGCTAAAAAAAGTCACTGAGGAAATTCTCAATTATGTTCTGGAAAGATTAAGAAGTCAAGTATATTCTAGAATATATTAATGTGAGATAAGGAAGAAAGATTGATTGGGTTAAAAAAAAATGCATGATGTGTCACTTTCCTTCTCTGTAAACTGAGGGATAGAATTTGAGCAGATGCTCAAAAATTTTCCTCCTTTAAGTTCTAACTTCATGAATCTTTGAAGACATATTATAAGTAGTTAAATTCTGAACATAAGCCATATGAAAACAAGAAAGCGTGTCTTTGTATATCTTTGCATATCACCCCACCCTCATGGGTGCTTAGCACAAGATCATTTCCAATAACCCTTCCATAAATGTTTGCTGAATGAAAATTGTTGTCCTCCAACTCAATCTGAAAAACTAAAAGAGAGAATTTTACAGTTGCAGGACCCTTGTAGGTCTTACAAGTACAACTGTTCTGTGGAAGCTTGAGTGTTATCTATAGTATCTCAACAGCTAAGTTGTCATTAAATTTTACTTAGTGTCTTTTTTTTAGCAGGAAATATGTAACTTCTATTTTTCTTCTCAATCAAGTGACTTGCAATGATCCTCAAGACTTAATTCTTAAGGAAAATGACAAATGTTGGAAGATGTGTGGGGCAATTGAGACACTAATGCACTGTCGGCAGTACTTCTTACACTGTGAGTTGTGACCCAAAGTTTAAGAAGCGTTGAGGGGGTTTTAAGAGGAAAAAGCTTAAGAAACCTTGCTATAGAGCAATTTGGAACTGTGATCAAAGGGCTATAAAATCATGCAAATTACTAGGTCTGTATTCCAAAGAGATTGAAAAAAATACGGACTAAAATATTTTTGGCAACTCTTTTAGTGGTGGCAAAGAATCGGAAATTAAGGGGATGTCCATCAATTGGGGACTAACTGAACAAGTTACCTATGATTTCAATAGACTATTGTGCTATAAGAAATGATGAACAGGATACTCTAAGAAAAATGTCGGAAGACTTATATGAACCGATGCAAACTGAAATGAACAGAACCAGGAGAATATGATATATGGTAAGAACAATATCGTTTGATGAGCAGCTGTGAATGGCTTGGCTATTCACAGCAATGCAATGATTCAAGACAATTCTGAAGGACTTATGATGAAAAATGCTACCCATGTCTGAAGAAACAATTGATGGATTCTGAATGCAAATCGAATCATTCTCTTTCTTTATCTTAATTTTCTTGTGCATTTTTAAAAGTATGTATTTTCTTTTATAGCATGACTAGTATGTAAACATGTTTTGTATGACTGGACCATCTATAACTTAAATCAAATTGCTTGCCTTCTCAATGATGAGGGGAGGCAAGGGAGAAAGGGACAGAATCTACAAATCATTTTCTTAAGGAAGTGCTAATTTTTTTTTCATGTAATTGTAGAAAAACAAAATATTAAATTAAAAAAGAATGTTCTAAGAATGCTCAGATTTGTAGGGTTATAATGCATCTAATTCTTCTTTTCTTAGGGACACAGGGTTATAGATTTGGAGCTGGAGTGAAAGTCAGAAATCATAGTTCAATTACTTTTTTGTTTATGAGGAAATGAAAACTCAAGAGATCTGAGCATCTAACATTAAGTAATAAAGCTGGAGTTGGCTTGGAATTGAGAGGTCTTTGCATGAATTGTGACAAAGGAACTAAATTTACTTTTTCCAGAGTCATAAACTTTTGCTATCATTTATTATTTAAGTTTAAGCAAGTTTCCAAATTTATATCTGCTATGCTTTGTCCTCCATATCTTGGAAATTAAGGGAATTATATTCATATATATATATGTATATACACCCTTAAACTAGCTTAGCCCTCCATTGTCTCATCTCCAGGTAGCCTCTAGCTACTTCCCACCCTTAATCTCTCATCATTGGAGTCTGACCTCATTTGACTCCTCCTGAAGACCCTCCCCAAACCTGTCCTCTAGACCACTCTAGAACCTCCCACAGTCTTTCTGTATACAAGCTCCACCTTGGCTCCATGAGGTGGGTGAGAATTATCTAGAGCAGACTCACTCTGTGTCAGATGATTGTG
>CM053580.1:511697737-511720329 GCA_028627135.1 Pseudochirops cupreus
GTGACATAGGAGAGAATAGACTGGGGGAGGGGGGAAATACTGGGATGGCTGCTTTGGGGTGGTGGGCGGGGGAAAGACGGGGAGAAAAGATGTAACTCAAAAAAATTTAATAAAGAATTTAATAAAAAAAAAAGAGTTAGTCAGTGGATATATTTAGTTCTCAGAAAAGGCATTTGCTAAAATGTCAGATAAACGTGAGTAGCTACAAAATATTCTCCCTATAAAACTTGGGTACACTTTCCCTCAAATGCATATGAAATTTACAGTGAAATACAATGGCATTGAGGCACACACACATGAAATGCATGTAGTCAAGGCAATATACACCTGTAGTTATCAAGTGGAAGGAATTCCAAACATTACCCATAGACAGTTTCCCTTTGGCAGGGCTCAGAATCAAATCCTCTACTGTATGAAACTGATAGACGGGAGATGAGCTTTGATGTTGTAAAAATAACAGAGGGAAGCAAAGAGGGAGCCAGCTCCCAGAATCTTTCCCTCTTCTCCCTCCATATATTGTCTCCATCTTCTAATATACACATATGCTATAGACATATATGCATATATACATATATGCACACACATATGGATGGTATGTATATACTTTATATTTATTTATCTATGTACATATAAAAGCTTCTCCTGCCCTATCCAGCCTCAGCACAATGTAAGCTCCCTGAAGACAGAAAATGTCATGTTTTTGTTTGAATTCCTAAGGCCCAGAATAATACCTTGGATAGAGCAGATGCTTAATTGATGTTTGCATAATTGAATTGAATTGTTGGGAATACATTGCAATATTATAATAGCTAGCATTTGAGTGCTCACAACAACTCTTTGAGGTAGATACTAACATTATGCCAATTTTATGGAGAAGGAAAGTGAGGATGAGACAAGTTAAATGACTTGTCCAGGGTCTCACTGTCAGTAAGCACCTGGGAAAGAATTCCAAATCAGATCTTCCCAACTCCAACTCCAAAAAAGTGTCTTGAAATGATGAGGATTGTAATAGATCCATAGCTTAAGGTAGGAGAAAGGGACATTCAAGTAAGAGCTAAGATTTGCAAATTAGGATAAGACTAAATTGTGGAGAAATTTAAATTCTAAGAAGTTTAAAACTTATTCTACTTCTGTAGATTTATAGGAGGATATAAACAAAAATGAGAGAATTATCCTATAGTGAATAGAGGCTGCCCTTGGAGTCAGGAAGACCTGGATTCAAATTCTCCCTCTAATATACTCTATGTCACTCATGTGTAAGTCAATTAATTTCTTAGCTTCCCAAGTAAATTGCTAAAACTTTAAATTTCAGAGATGTTGTTAAACTGCATCTCTGGGGGAGCATATACAGGAGGTCTCTAATCTGATGAAATTACAGGTAAATACATAAATAATTAGGTATCTGGATGAATTGACAGGTAGACGAATGAATGAATGAATGAAAGGAACAAAAGTAACCTGAATGGGAAGGCACAGATGAAATGTGATCTATACTGAAAGAGGAAGAGTTTGCATTAATAAGATTACATATCTTCTGAATTACTAACTTGTACAATACAAGGCTTCATAAACAAAGATAGATATGGCAAATGTCCTGATCTCAGAGGGCTTTCTATGGAATGGGGATAGTGGGAAAACATGTCAGTCAGTCAAAAATCACTTAGTAAGTGTTTACTATGGCCCAGGCACTGTGCTAAGCATTGGGGATATAGAGAAAGGCAGAAAGAATCTATATCCTCAAGTATTTCACATTCTAATAGCAGAGACAATATACATATACTTAGGAACATAAAAGATCAATATCATGTGAATGGTAAGTAATCTCAGGGGAAAATTACTAGCATGTTAGTTGGGTTGGGGGTGGGAAAAAAAGAGTTGGGGGATGCACCTCTTGCAGCTGGTAGAATTTATTCTGAATCTTAATGAAGTTCTGAAAAACCAGAAGGCTGTAATGAATAGGGAGAAATGCTAAGTGATTTGCCTAAGGTCACAAAACCAGTATATGTCAAAGGGAAGCCCTAACCCAGGTCTTCATGCCATTAAGATTGTCTCTAAGTAAAAATAAAGCAGATGAAATATATGCCCCCAAGGTTCTTACAGATCTATATCTTATGATCCTAAACATTTATTTCTCCCAGCACCATAGGATCTTATAGACAAAAAGTTAGCACTTCTCAATGGTTTTAAAGATCTTCTCTCATGTAGGAGTGATGACCATTTGATTCCTGAATTCTAATTTATTCTGTAAATGTATTAGAGAATTAATTCCACAAAGGAGGGGAAATGATTAAGCTGTAATAAAGGTCTAGCAAGTACACCTGGGGAACCATGAATTATTGAAAATGAAGTCTGCATTGAATCCAGAGAAACTGAAACCAACTCCTAGTTAATGTGTCTTCTTTGATTGAATTGCAGTGATTAAAAGGGAGAGTGGGCTAATGTGGAGGCTTTCCCTTAAAATGCATACACAATTAAGCCTTCCTTGTGGAAGACAAAAGTTGTCACAGGGTTTTGTGTGTCTGGTTTTAAAGAAGTCAAAAATATGGCTGTGAAGGAAAATCCTGAATACCCTACTCAGAACTAGCACCATTCATTCCTTTGAAATGCAGTTCTTGGAGCTAACATTGTAGGACTGGCTAATTGAGAGAGAGAGATAGAGAGTGAAAGACAGAGAGAGACAGAGAAAGAGAAAGAGAGACAGAGACAGAGAGAGAGACAAAGAGACTGAAAAAAAATAAATACATGGAGCTAAACCATGCTTTGATGGCAAAGTATAAAGTGAAGCTCTTAGTGTATACATCAATGGATGTATAAGTTCATTAAAACAAGTTAAAACCTTAGAAGGCAGGTAGGAGGTATAGTGGATGGAGCATCTGGCCTAGAGGCAGGGAGACTCATCTTCCTGAGTTCAGATCTGGCCTTATACACCAGATGCGTAACCCTGGGAAAGTTACTTAACCATGTTTGATTCTGTTTCCTTATCTGTAATATTAATAAATAATAATTTATGATATTAATAATAATTTTATAAGTTAATAATAATATTACTCAAACAAGGGGTAAATAAAGAAATGTAAATTTACTTCTTGAGTAGGGGAGAGATTAAAAAAATTCTTATTTTCTTGCTATGGAGGAGGTCATTAGAATTGTGTATGTTGGCCTAAGCAGTAAGTCCAATCTAAATCATTAGAATTATGAAGAACTGATTTGCTAGAATGCCTGCTTTCTTTCATCAGCCTACTGAGAAATACTTTTGCCTTGTATTGCCAGATCCATTCCCAAAGAGATTTTCCCTTTCTGTTACTGCTCCTATCCAACTAATGACCTCCACTCCAACCAAAGCCATGGGCCTTTAAACATATGCTAAAAAGTCCATCATCCATTCAAACTCACAGTATCAGAGAATCTGAGAGTTAGAATTGCTAATAGGCTAATGCTCACTGAAGTGCTATGTGTCTCTTTAGTTTGTTTGTAAACAGTGAAGTGTTTCATCAACACACAGTATTATTGTTGCTATTCTTGTTAACATTTTAAGGGCTCTATTTTTTTTTCTTCTTAAATTATATCTGTGAATTCAGCAAAATAACTCCTATAAAATTAAACAGCAAAATAATTAAATAGTACAGGGTAGAGTCTATCTGTTTTGTAGGGGTATTTGGTTCTTAGACAAGTTTGAAAAAATAATTACATACATTCAAGTCGCCAATTCTCTGTTAAGTATGATATTTACTAGATTACAGTATTTGCTGATGAGTTTCTTGGAATCTATAAGCAAATAGTTTATTCTGGACTCACAATACCTCAGCATTGTGTTTTACAAATTAGTAGTTTCTTTTATAATCAAACCTCACTTCTAATGTTTAAGATTTCTTTTATAATGGAAAAAGAGATAAGACAATTCTTGTTTTCAAATACAACTTTAAAATCAGCAGATTCAGTGGAATTGCAAAAAATCAGCAAGTTAACTTGGTGTGCTGGTATTCCCAAGTACTATGGGATTATGACTTTCATTTCACTGGGATCCAGCAAAAGGAAAGTATTAGAAGATTTATCCATTAAGCTCTACCAAAGAAACTATAAACAAGCACACCAAATTTAGTCTATTATGCTTCAGGCAACCTGACATAACCCATTTTTACACATTTGTTTTAAATCTCTCAGATTCCTATTATTGAAACCTAAGTGTTCTTTATCTCACCTAGAGACAAACTGTTAACCATTAGGTATTTAACTTATCTAGATGAGTTAGATTAGATGAGATGCCTCATCTTGGCATGGAGGTGACTCTCATTTCTTGAAATTTATGCCAGTAGGACACAAACTGGAAATTCCTAGCATGCTGGAAAAATGTCAAGCATTGAAATTATAATTAAACATATTTCTTTCATCTAAGGCCCAGAGGATGGTTACCATGGCTAGGATGCCAGTATCTAGAAGCCACTATGCAGGGAGATGAGATACCAAGGAAGAGCAAAATAAAAACAACAAACACAGAGTGGGGCAGGGTAGAAAGAACATTGGGTTTAGAGTCAGAGGATTTTGGTTTGAATTCTGATTTGGCTACTTGTTACCTGGGTCTCCAAGTCCCTTCTCCTTCCTGGGCTGCAACTTTTTCATCTGTAAAATGGGGAGAGCAGCTGAGATGGCCTGCAAGGACCTTTTCAATTTTCCATCTTTTATCTATGATCCAATGCTATAGGATTTAGCTCTGGAATGATAAGGCTGACACCAAATCATTTATGCTGATGTGAAAGCTTGGAAGAGGTGGGGAATGTTGGAAATGTGTGAGAAGAACCAAATAACCTATGATGAGCAACAACAACAAAGAAAACAACTCTAAAATAGAGATGTCACCCAATTAATTCACACTGATTTGATTCCCAGCTACATGCAGAGTATGAAATACATGTTGGGGTTGATAAAAAAAATGTAGACTAGATCAGTCCTGCTCTCAGTATCATATGGAAAGAACCTTGGAGGCCATCTAGTCCAACTCTCTAATCCTACAAATGAAGACATGGAACATGATTGAGGTTGGATGACTTGGCCAAGAGGACGCAGTCAGAATTTGAACCCAGAACCTGTAACTTCAAATCTACTTCTCTATCCACTGTGCTTCAGGTTTCCCTTTTTCCTTCTTGTGGAGTTTATATCTAGAAGAAAGAAGAGACACGAACATGGATAACGTTATTTTATAACTTAGGATAACAAAAGGGTGCAAAACAAGCCTCTTGTGAGGCAGGTGGAAGAAAGTCAATACAGCTTGGGGCAATATCAGTAGGGGAGAGGAAGAAGTGCTTGAGTCTTAAACAAATTCAAGCTTATGTTCATTGGACTTTACATGCCATTCTTTAACTTCAATTGCCGTGCTCCATAACCTTTCATTTATTAAAGAGACAAGATCATTAATTGGTAAAGCCTACAGATGGGGAATCACTTTGGTGTCTCACAGGTGCATATATATAATATATAATATATAATATACATATATGTATATATATATATATATTCATGTAACACAATGAACACATATGTATGAATGAATGTGCAAATACACAAGATTCCATAAGTGTCCACATCTGCGTCCATGTGTACACATTTGCATATGTACTTTTTGAGGGCAAGTCTGTAAGTCAATCAAACAGATGAATTGTTAGAACCAATATGAATTGTTAGAACCAATTATTAGAACCAATGAATGTCTCCAAGAGTGGGAGGAACATAAATTGTGCAAGAACACTGGAGGTAGCTGTGGAAATTTCTACCTGCAATATTAGCATAGGGGACTGATATTCTCTTTATACTAGCCCACATGAAGAAGAAGCTTAATAAAGCTATGTGGGCAAAGTTCTGAAGGAGAGAGAAGCAAGGGTTCATAGTAGTTGTAACTAGCACAGTGGAGATAGCCTATGATCCCTAGGTATTTTCCCTTGTGCCAGATTTCACTGATCCCCTGAGGCAATTGACTATTACTGGAAGCGGTAGATGTGCTTTCCTTGAAGGTCCCCAGTCTTACACTTGTGCTATTCTATAGTGTAGACATAAGTTATGCACAAAGTAAAACTGAGGCAAGATATGGGGTATTTCAAATTTTAGCCTCAGGGTCACTTATCTGAATTCTCACTCAGCTCACTTCCTTGTTCCTGGTATAAGGAACATAAGTAGCAATTTTTGCTTTAAAAATGCATATTTTATCTAATTTTATTCTTACAACAGCCCTTTCATATTCACAGTACAAGTATTATTGTTTCTCCTTTACAAATGAAGACATTGAAAGATAAAGTGATTTTTTTCTTAGTAAGAAGTAGAACCAGGTCTCAGACTTAGGCTCTCTATCACCAAATCCTGAGTTCAAATTGTTATACCACAATATTTCATCACAAAGGCTAATATATATATTATATAATATAATTATAAATTATAATATAAATCTATGGATATTGTGATTCTAGAAGCATGTTACTTTGACTGCAGTAAGCAGTTAGGGTAAAGTGATTTCATACACGTGCTTTTTTCTTATTTATTTATTTTTATTTTTGCTTTTCTGGGAGAGGGAAAGGACAATTGGGGTTAAGTGACTTGCCCAAGGTCACATGGCTAGTAAGCATTAAGTGGCTGAAGTCACATTTGAACTGAGGTCCTCCTGACTCCAGGGTTGATGCTGTATTCACTGTGCTACCTAGCCGCCCCCCTTTTTTTTTTCTTATTTTTTTTGAGGGATTTTTGGAAGTCATTTGAAACCCTCTTGCTTTGATTTCTCCTCTTTTTTTGGTGATTTATTTTCAGCATATCTCTATTATCCTCCATTATGAAAAAAAAATTCATACTGAGTTGATAAGCCATATTCCTATTAATAGAAAAGAAATAATATGTGCAGGGAATTTTACTTTTTTACAGATTTCTGTTGTTCTATGGAAATGTGGACCTGCAACAAGGCATCTTCTTGTTATCTCCAGTAGAGGTCATTCAATAACCTGATTTAAGAAGCATCTAAAAAGACTCTGTTATTAGCAATCAGTCTGTCAACTATTAAGCACTTTTTATATGCTAGGCACTGAGCTAAACACTGAAAAGACCAAGAAAGACAAAAGCATGGCTTCTGCCCTCAAAGACCTCACATTCTAATTGGAAAGACAGTTTTCATACAGATATGGATGTACAAATTATGTACCATGTAAATAGAAGGTCATCTTAGAGGGAAGGCAGGCCTTTGCAGAGGGCCTCAATCGCTGATTACCACAGTGGCTCGTTGTATGTGTACCACTGCTTCTTATGGATTAGAACACAGTTAGCTTTTTAAAGAAGATATTCTCCTAAGGATCATATTTACTCTATTAATTTGCACAATGGACAAGTGTTGTGGAAGAAATGCTATATGTTGAGCACTACTCCCTTGGGATAAGGGAACACAACATTAGACACATTCAATTGTGTCATGGGGGGGGGGTGTGATTGTGACATCACTTGATGTTCTAAGCCTTTTTCTTCTCTTTCTTCAAAGGAGTAGCAGGCTTGACTCTCTGTCTGCCACCCAATTTCTTTTTGTAATACAACTCAGCCAAATTATAATGGAGATTTGAGCCAAAAGAGTGACACCTTGACTACCTGGAATGAACATTTGCAAAACTCCATTTCTGAGGAGACCTAAATGACATGAGAATCTGGTAATATTGAAGATTAATTCAAGAAAGCAACTCTTAGTGTGGGCCCTGGTATCAGCATGGATCCAGACAAAACGCCTACTCCTTTGACTTCTCCCACTAACTCTATCTCTTCACTTGAACCTAGAACTATCTTCATCTCTCCTTCTATGCCATCTATGCCTTCCCACACATCTATACCTCCCCTTATGTCTCCCCAAGAACTCTCCCCTGCCTCTTCTTCTGTAACTATCCCCAAATATAAACCTGTTAGTAAACTCCCTCCATCTACCTCTAAATCTGCACCTGTATTCCCAACTACACAAACACCTGTGCAGACCTCTAAGCATCCATATTGCTGCAACTTGATCTCTAAAAATCCATATCACTGCAACTTGACACCTATCTCAGAACATCCTGCTGTCTGTACAGCCACTGTAACTATACCTTCAGCCACATCAACATTTACTTGTGTACCTACCTGTAGGTATAACTCTAACTGTAGTTTTATTTCTACCGGGTCATCAGTATCTATCCAGAAATCTACTCCTCTCTGTACATCCCCAACTCTACTCACACCTGAAACTTCACATAGCCCCCCAAATACTCCACCTTTATCTCCAACTCCATCTAACTCTGCACTTCTCAATAAGGATTCATCTAATTTGATGTGCAGCTCTACTACAGCACCTACACTCTCTCCCAAATCTGATCCTATCTCTACACCCTTGACGTTTACCCATAAACCCAACTGTCCACTTTTCCTTGCGACTCCTTTTAATTGTACCTCTGCTGCTACCTCGATGTCTTCACTCACATCCAAATCTAATCCACCTACATGTAGAACTACATCTACCAGTGGATTATCTCCTGTAAATCCCTCTAACTGTATCAGTAGCTCGACCTCGACATCTACACTTAGTCCCAAATTGAATCCAGCTATATCCAGAGCTACCTCTTGTGCCTTATTCCCTGGGTATTCTTCTAGTTGTATCTGTAACTCCACCTCAACCTCTATGCATACTCCTACATCCAAAGCTACATCTATCTGTGCCTTACTCAAGGATTATCCCTCCAGTTGTATCTGTAACTCTACCTCAATGTCGTCACTTAACCCCAAATCTCCTCCTATGTCCAAAGCTACATCTATCTGTGCCTTACTCCCTGATTATCCCTCTACCTGTATCTGTAACTCTACCTCAACATCACTTAGTCCCAAATCTCCTCCTACATCCAAATCTACATCTATCTCTCCCTTGCCTGATTATCCCTGTACCTGTATCTGTAATTCTACCTCGACATCTTCACTTGACCCCAAATCTCCTCCTACATCCAAAGCTACATCGACCTGTGCCTTACTCAAGGACTATCCCTCTAACTGTATCTGTAACTCTACCTCAACCTCTACACTTGGCCCCAAATCTACTCTTGTATCCACAGCTACATCCATCTGTGAGCTGCTCACTGGGGTTCCCTCTAAATGTGTCTGTAATTCTACCTCGACATCTTCACTTAACCCCAAATCTCCTCCTACATCCAAAGCTACATCGACCTGTGCCTTACTCAGGGATTATCCCTCTCACTGTATCTGTAACTCTACCCCAACCTCCACACCTAGCCCCAAATCTACTCTTATATCCACAGCTACATCTATCTGTGAGCTGCTCACTGGGCTTTCCTCTAATTGTGTCTGTAACTCTACCTCGACATTGTCACTTAGCCCCAAATCTCCTCCTACATGCAATGCTACATCTATCTGTGCTTTACTCAAGGATTATCCTTCCACATGTATCTGTAATTCTACTTCAACATCATCACTTAACCCCAAATCTCCTCCTATATCCAAAGCTACATCTATCTGTGCCTTACTCTCTGATTATCCTTCTAACTGTACCTGTAACTGTACCTTGACATCATCACTTAGTCCCAAATCTCCTCTAATCTCCACAGCTACATCTACCTGTGAATTATCCCCTGGAAATTGCTCTAATTGTATCAGTAGCTCTATCTCTACCTTTAGCCCCAAATCTCCTCCTACCTCAACTTCCTCTAAAACCACAGCTAAATATCACTGTACACTTTTCCCTAAGGATTCTCCCCATTTTACCTCTGTGGCTACCTCAACACCTACAATGTACTCAAAATCTAATCCATCTACAACCACACCTACATCAACCTGTGCATCTTTATGTTCTTATATTTCTAGTGGTATCTCAACCTCAAAATATTCTCCTACAGCTATGCCTGAGAGTAAATCTGTAGGCACTTCGATAACTATGCCTATGCAGAAATATACTCCTAGCTCTACATCTCCCCCTAAATGCACACATATGTCTACATCTGATCCTATACCTATACCTAAGTGTACATCTGCGGGTACTTCAACAGCTACACCTATTTATACATCTACAGTTCCAGTTCTAGCCACTTCTACAACACAATCTACACCTAAATCTATACCATCTATCCTTTTCCCTCTGTTTCCATATAACTTTACATCATCCCCTGATCCTACCGAAAACCCTGAATCCCCTTCTCTCAGCTCTGAAGACCCATTGACACCTAACCTTTCACACGAATTCATGCCCCTCTCAACTTCTGTCTGAACAACAACTATATCTCCTTATACTTTCCACCTCCATGGTATATGATAAAGCACCATGGTCTTGCCAACTCTGTAAAATGCTGAAAGGGGCTGGGTATAAAGAAAACAAAGCAAAACAGACTGAGTGCACACAGTTGGACTTTTAGCAAGAATCAGTGAAACACACAAAAATGACTCTCCTGAAATATGCTGGATTTTGTTGGGCCATCTCAGCTTCCTGTGGTTGTACTCCTCTGGACTATGGTTTTAGGCTTTATTCTTGCTCTTCATGTACCTGGTGGACATTTAATTTGGCTCCTCAACACTTCTCCTGGCCTCAAAAAACTGAGTTCCTCCCTAGAATGGTCCCTGTCATTTGCTTTCACTATGAGATACTTCAAAATGTGGATGCCCTTCCTAGTGGAGAGCTGGAACCTCAGTCCCTATTGGACCTGGCTACTGCAAGAATCTGTTGGTTCATATATACTGTTTACCTGGACTTCACTTAACTGTGAGTGGACATCCCCAAGAATGATCAAAGCCCTATAAACTACATCTACTCTCTATCTTCCTCTAAATCAATAGTTCTTAATATAGAGTACATGAACATACAAATATATGTGTTTATATAAATAATTACAATATACATATTCATGCATACATGTATAAATACATATGCTATATGCATATACACACATATATATATGCAGGTATGTATATATACACATGGACCTATATGCATATGTATTTAATGACAGCATTTCAATTATTTCTTTTCCTTTGTAATAGTATATAATTTTTATACATAAAAGAACATAATTCTGAGAAGTTCATAGAGTTCACTAGGCTGCCAAGGAGATCTATGACAAGAAAAAGTTAAGAACTTCTGTTCTAAATTATTACTACTGCTACTACCACCACCACTATTACTCCTCTTCCTATTATTGCTGCTTCCACCACTACTACTGCTACAACTACCGCCACCACCACTACTGTTACTACTGCTGTTACTACTACTACTACTACTACTACTACTACTACTACACATAGTTTTCATTTATACAACTTTTAATTTTAAGGAATCATAGATATAAAAGTGGAAGAGACCATACTGACCATCAAGTCCAATTTTCTTGAAAGGGAACTGAGTCCCAGAGAAGTTAATTGACTTGGCTAAGGCCATACAGTCAGCCAACACAAAGCTTCAAATTCATATCCTCTGAGTCCAAGTTCAGTTATTGTTTTACCAAAGACCTGTAAGTTAATCAGGTTGTTTTGTTCCACTTTGGCAGATGAAATGACTTGCACAAAATCACAAGGTCCATGAGTAAAAATACCAACTGCAGATAATTATTGAGTTAGTTTCACATATTTGATCCCATGTCTCTTACTGCCCCTCATCTGCCTTAGATCCACATGTATACTTAACTCTCTCTCTCTCTCTTTGCCTCTGCCTCTATGCCTACATGCATATCTTATGACCAGAGTACATGTAGCAGTGGCTGATAATAGACTCTATTTTACATAGTGTCTTATCAAGTTCTTCCTTGACAATATTCTTGTAGTAGAGAGTTTAAATACTATTTTCTCCACTACAAATGAATTAACTGAGATTCAGAGCAATTAAGTACTTTCTTCAATCATATTGGTACTAAGTAGAGGATATAAGATTAAAATAAATTCCTTTCACCTCCAAAATAAGCCTTCTTTTCAAAATAATCTACTGTCTCATTAAATCCCTATCTATATCTTCCTTGATATCAGTATTGGTACTTCAATTCATTTTAATTCAATCCTGGAAATGTGTGGTGTTAGTACTACTACTAATAATATCTTTTTTCTGTAGTGTTTTAAAGTTTACACTGTATTTTTCTTCTAACTACTCTACTTCATTCCTATTGATTCACTGAGAAAAGGTAGTAAATTATTAATCATTCCCATCTTATAAGTTAAAACCAGAGATTCATGTTTAGTGATGAGTCTCACAGTTAACAGTGTCATTAAAAATCTGAAATCAGAAAGAAATGAAAATAAAGCATGCTGCAAGCTCAGACACACACACACACACACACACACACACACACACACACTGTTGTTGTTCAGTCATTTCAGCTTTGTCCTACTCGTTATGACCCCCATTTGGAGTTTTCTTGGCAAGGACACTGGAGTAGTTTGCCATTTCCTTTCCCAACTTATTTTACAGATGAGGAAACAGAGGCAAACAAGGTTAAGTGACTTGCCCACAGTCACACAATTAGTGTCTGAAGCTAGATTTTAACTAGCTTTTTTCTAAAAGGATAAACTTCTTCCACCCTCACCCTGCCTCTCCACAGCATTAAAATGCATATATATAATATATAATAAAATATGTATATACATATATTACACACATAATACATATATATGAATTGATGTTATATTTTTTATACATGAATTTAAAATGATATACATTAGCAATCTGAAAAGTAGAAGGCACAAAGAAAAGCAATGTCAAATGCAATAAAGCTAGAAAGATACTTTTGAATAATATTGTACAATGTCGGGTAAGCTAAGTATCTATAAGAAAAAGGGACTTACTAAAGATTTTTTAGAAGGAGGACAAAATGGTAAAATGAAACTTTAAAGATTATTTTGGCAGCCCTATGATGGATAGTTTGGAGAGAGAAGAGACTGGAGGCAGGATACCAGATAAGAAGGCTTTTAGAATAGTCTAATTAAGTAGTGATGAATGTCTGGACTCCTTTAGTAGTAGTTGAGTAATAGTGAGAAATAAAACAGCAGATGAATTTTGGAATAAAAATTGACAGGATTTGGCAGTCGATTTTTTTTTTAATTGAAAGGGGCAGAAGGGTCAAAAGTTATTTTGAATTTTTGGACCTGGTTGTCTATGAAGATGGAGGTACTTACTAGTAACATAAGTGAGGAAATTGGAAAAAAGGGATTGTGTGCACATACTTGGGTGTGTGTGTGTGCCTGTTTGTCTGTGTGAACATGTGTTTGAAGTTAATGATATCCAATTCAAGTATATTGAGTTTGAAGTGAAGTAGAACAACCAAGTAGACATGTCCAAAAGGAATATGTAGATTCAAATCTGTAGCACATAGGAAATAAAGAAATAGGATCTATAGTTTTGGGAGCTATCTGCAAAGAGGTGATGACTACAGCCATGGAATCAATCACTAATAGAGAGAGAATTGAGAGAGAAAGAAGGAAGTGGAATACAGAGCCTTGGATGTCACCTACACTTAGACATTAGGAGATTGAAAATCTCCTAAAATAATTGACAATAATTCAATGCAAGAATAGGATTCATCCAGCATATCATCCAGATAGGAAAACCAGAAGAGAATAATATCACAGGAACCCTTGGAGGAGGCAGTGTCCAAAAAGAAAAGTTGGTCAATTGCATTCAACATAGTAGATCTTAAATTGTTTAAATGGATCTTCTCTGTGAGTTAACAAGTAGATAAGGAAAGACAATTGGATTTGCCCACTGGTGACCCTAGAGTGAGCAGTGTTAATGAATTACAGGGTCAATGCCTATATTGTAAGGGGATTAAAGGAAATGGAGCCAGTAAAGATGAACTGCCCTGCTCCCAACATACTCATTCTAACAAAAATCCTCACATATTCATCAGATCAAATAATTATCTAGCAATGTAATGAGAAAATATGAGTGACTTTTTTATGTCATTATTGCATAAAATGTCAGCCAGAAGGCCTATGGTAAAAGGAAGGGGGGGGGGGGAGTAAATGCGATGCCTGTGAAGACAAATTAACCCAGCCTTTCATGGTGACAGATGAAGGCCCAGAGATACTTGTAGGTATAAGGCTCTGTGTCTATGGCAAGAAGAGCAAAGGATCTCTGGAGAAAGCCTTAGGTAGTTAGAAGACCCCAGGGTGGGGACTATGAATGCACTGGAGTTCAGTAGTGGCTAAGATAAGATATTCAGGGAGGACTAGCACTTCTGGTGTCAGGGCTTGCTGAGGCCTTTTCAGGGCTGCTTATCTACCTTTGATGTTGAGCTGGCACTCAAATCTCACCTGTGGCTCCAAGAAACTGCAGGATGTGAAGTGGCCACATCTCAGTAAAACTATTTGGCAGACAGGCTAAACCAGGCTGTGAGTAATCAAAAGGCCTCAAACTAACTGGTGAGTTAGGCAGATGTCTCTCCCATTGGAATGGGTAGCTGAGAACAATTTGTTTTAATAGCCATGAAGGTGGCTGAATCAAGCACTGTGGAATGCTTAGAGCTTGGTCAGACACCAAAGACATCAAGGCCATCTACTGCATCCTGGTCATTGCCAGTCATCTTGATTTTGGTCTTGCAACTGGACTCTTGTAAAAATAATTTTTTTTTGGAGGAGGGAAGGCAAGGCAATTGAGGCTAAATAACTTGTCCAAGGTCACAAAACTAGTAAGTGTGTCAAGTGTCTGAGGCTGGATTTGAACTCAGGTCCTCCTGACTTCAGGGCCAGTGCTCTATTCACTGCACCATCTAGCTGCCCCTGATGAAAAGAATTGGAAGAGGGATAAATTCATTAGAAGATATTGGCCAAACCTCACCCAGGCAACAGATTTCCTAAAAATTACAAAAAAGTAAACAAAATCAATGACCCCTTGAACCAGCAGAAAATATTAGACAAACTCAAAGGAATGGAAAAAAAATGGAGCAAATATGACATGACTAAGATCTGAAATAATTAAAATGGAAAGCAGGGCACAGATCATTTAAGAATCACTGGACTCTGAAAAAAATGATAAAAAAAAACCAACCTAGATACCACATTTCTAGAAATCATAAATAAAAGCTATCCAAATCTATTAGAAAAAGAAGGAAAAACTAAGAGATAAATATAGATAGATATAGACACTTTTCATTCTTATATATATATATATATATATGTAAATATATATTATTCTTTCTTCAACTTTGCTGTTAAGATTTTTTCATCTTAGCATTTTTAAAATCTTGGTATATATATGTATCTATATCTACATATCTCCAAAAGTTGAATTCCTAGGAATGGCATACTAAATATCTAAGGTTCTTATGTCAAAGGAAAAAAAAAGTGAAGTTTTTTTTATTTTTTATTTGCTTTAGAATGGAAGAGAAGTAGATACGTTTATGAGTGGTAGGGAAGCAATCAATAGACGAGGAGAGATTGAAAATATTGGAAAGAGTGGGGACGACAGAGGAGGCAATCCGCTAGAGAGGGTGGGATGGAATGGGATGATTTGTCTATGTGGAAAGGTTTACCTTGGCAAGAAAATGACCATCTTCCATGTGAGATGGTTGAATAAGGAAATAGTGGAAGAAGACGTCTTAGTGATTTAAGATGAGGAGGAAAAGAGAAGAGACTGTTTCCTGTCGAAATAATTCAAATTTGTATGGAAAGAATGGGCTATTTAAAGAGACAAGAGGAACTAACTTTATCACTTCAGATTAGAAGAAAAGAAAACATGTAGGGAGGATGGAAGAAAGAGCAGGAAAAAGATGAATATGCAAACATGTTCATAGGTCTCTAAGAATGGTGTCAGGAGCACTAAAGTTCAAAATGAGGTGCATTTGTTATCAACACTTAGCACCTATAAAAAAGGATATTTCTTTTTAGTTGTAGAAAAAGAAGAACCAAATAGGAGAAAAAAAAAATTAGTCCCAGTAGATGGGATGATCAGTGATGGAGAAAGAAGTAATTTTCTCTTATTTTATTCCTGCTTTGACGGCCAAGTAACAATAACCTTTAGACTAAGAGGGAGAAGACAGAAATAACTAAAGATAATTAATACTTAAGATAAATAGGAATATTGAAAGATATTGTTAAGCAGCTATTGATGAGTTGAAGTCACCAGACCTCGATGTTTTACATCCTTGTGTACTGAAAGAACTGGCAGATGTGACTACTGAACTATTGCCAGTGATCTCTGAAAGTCTGGGAATAACAGAAAAGTTATGGCAGGACTAGATGAGAACAAATCTTCTTCTTTTCCACCCCTGATTCTCTTTTCTTTTTATTCTTGTAGGAAAGATGGAAGCACGTAGGTGAGAAAAGAGTTTGGGTTTGAGGATGTACAATTGTTTAGTCTGAATCAAATTGTATTCATTATTAATGCAATATTAAATTGGTTTCGAGTCTCTAATAGAGTTCCTTGGTGATCTGTGCTTGACATGATGCTGTTTATTGCTTTTTGTTAAGTACTTGGAATAAGAGAGACGGTACGTTTATCAAATTTCACTTAATACAAGAGCAAAAGGGATAGAAATACCCTGAATGGTACAGTCAAGATAAGCAAGCAAGTTGGGCCAAATCTAATAAGGTGAATAATTTCATAGGATCGACAAGAAAATCTGCATGGCTGGCCTTCTGCAGTGTGGCAAAGAGTACCTAGCCATGCTAATGAAATCACAGATCCATGAAAATAGGTAAGTATTTGTATGGCCCAGTGCTTCCCCTTAAAAAGGATGTGAAATTCACACTCCCTCCCTGCTAAGGCTTGGGAAGAAGAGCTGCAGTATTATATACACATGGACTAATTATCCCAAGTCTGAATTAGTACAGGTTGATTGGACCAGTCTTTGACACTTGCACAGCTCTTTTAACATAGTAGAGATCACTTGATGGTACATTGAAACAACCAAATCTATCATCCATTAATCTTCTGGACATTATCATTTTGGGTATGTATATAGGCAGTAAGTATAATAGCTTCAAACAAAAAGTGTCAAAATAGCCTACTCTGATTTATTTTTTTTCAGAGCAGTGGTGTTATTTCAAATTTAAAAGAAGCAAGTATGGTTTACATAAGTTTCTTATTATGAATCAGAAATGAAATATAATCACCAACATTTAATTTGCATCCTTGAGGTCAGCTTAATCAATTGAAGAAAGCGATAATGTCCCATTCAGATTTACTGCTAATATTACAAGACCAGCGTAAAGCCAAACCATAAATATTTCAAGTTGTGGCAATTGTTGACATGGCATTATATTTCGATAAACATGCCATAAATTATACTGCATCCATGTATTAACTAACCAACTCACAGTCCAAAATAGCTGCTAATGCCCCTTTTTTTTCTTTAGATTAACAGGAAGCCAAATTATGGCTTTATGTTGATTCTGAGACAGAAAATTGAACTTTGGGATGTCAAGAAAAAAGAATTTTGTATTTTTTAAAACTTTTTTTCGTTTCCTAAAGTGATCCACAGAAAAAAGGAATCGTGAGGACTAAGGTTAATAACCTGAATGTTCCTGATAACTGGTCATCAGAATTCTACAGGAGAAGAATTCAAATTGGATCCCATCAATGGTGTATCATTACTTTACATTGGAACCCTGATATTAAAGGTAAAGTGACCTGGACTGGGGCCAGATAAATAGGAAAATCTATAGCTAAGGAAAAAAAAAAGTGGAAGTAAATACTCCAGAGCTGAGAGAGAGTTGAAATCAATGGTGAGACCTGAGCTGGTTCAGAGTGAGGCAAGCAGAAAAAAATCTACACATAAAGGGTGACACAGAAAAACCAGGCTGGGTGCCAGCAGTCCATTAGGTGAGAATATATGAAATTTGTGAGTCAAGGTATTATATGAAGTATAGAAAGGAAACAGGTAGTCATGAAACAAAAAATGGTTGGGAGTGGATTTTTTTTTTTTTTATGGAGAGGGGAATGGTGCCAAGAATTATTTGTGCTGTTTTTTTTTTTGGTTTGGTTTTTTTTGCTGTTCAGTTCTTTCACTCATGTCTGACTCTTCATGACCCCATTTGGGATTTTCTTGGCAAAGATTCTAGGGTGATTTGCCATTTCCTTTTTCAGCTCATTTTACAGATAAGAAAATTGAGACAAAGGGAAGTGACTTGCCCAGGGTCACACAGCTATTAAGTGTCTAAGGCCAGATGTGAACTCATATTTCCCTGACTCTAGGCCCAGCACTCTATCCACTGTACCACATAGCTTCCCCACTCCCTAACCCCATTATTACATACTTACTATAAGGATGCTCCCCTAATTCTCTTTAATTACAAATCATTTAAACACACTCTTTTCTAATGACACCTTGTTCAAGAACCATTCTCTAATATCTCCTATCTCTAATGATGTTTCCTTCCTTGCCCCTTACAAAGAACTTTGTTTTATGTATCTTTGATGGACATTTCCAGAATTATTTTGTACCATAATTATTCACATTTAACTCTTCCTCTGATTTTTTTATCATAGAATGTAAGAGACCTTGGATTTCAAAAGCTATGCCAATAAATTACACACTCTGTCAATGGTTCTCAAGGTCTCGAAATGCAAGGTCTCGAACTACAGTCAAGTTAGTCAATAAGCATTTATCAAGTGTGTCTTATTTACCAGGCACTCTGCTAACCACCAGAGAAACAAACAAACAAAAAAGACAAAAGACAGTCCCTGGTCCCAAGGAGTTCACAGTCTAAGGGGAGAGACAATATGAAAACAATTGTCTATAAACCAATCATATATAGTCATAGATAATCAAAAAGGGGAAAAGGGTTCATTAAAGCTTTTGATAGAAGAGGAAATTTTAATGGATACTTTAAGTAGGCCAGGGAAAACCAGGAGGCAATAGAGGAAGGTAGAAAGTGTTCCAGGCATAGGAGTAACCAATAATAATTTTTAGAAAAGTATGAAGTCTAGAAACAGTGTCTAAGGTATAGCAAAGAGGTCAGTGACCCTGGATCACAAACTATGTAGGTGTGAGGATCAAATGAAATGATATTTGGAAAATATGTAGCACGGTCTTGATAAAATATTAGGTACTTAATAAATGCTTATTCCCTTCCTTTCCCATTTGTAATCATATCAGAGATATGCAACAAGCAGTTTATTAATACAATCTTAGACAAGCTTTAGAATGTAGAAGAGGAGAAAAGGACCTGAGTTTAAAGACTGGCTCTGACATTTATTAGCTGTGTGACCTTAGGTAAGTCACTGAAATGCACTGATGATCAAGTTTTTTACCTTATCATTGTTGTGATAATTATGCTCAATCTCATTGTGAGGACAGTTTTTTTTTTTTAAACTTTAAGGTATGGTATAATTAGGATTGAATATGTTTTTAAAAATTAATTTATTTTTAGTTTTCAACATTCACTTCCAAAAGATTTTGAGTTCCAAATTTTCTCCCCCTTCTCCTCTTCCCCCCTCCCCAAGATGGGATTCGATCTGATAGGCTTCACATACGCATTCATATTAAGCACCTTTATTAGTCATGCTTTAAAGAAAATTTAGATCCAATGGGAGGATCCACAAGAAAGAAGAAATGAGAGAGAGAAGGAAAGAGAGAGAGAGAGGGAACAAATACTTTGCTTCAATATGCATTCAGACTCCATAGTTCTTTCTCTGGATATGGATAGCATTTCCCATTCTGAATCTTCTGGAGTTTTCTTATATCTTTGTGTTGCTGAGAAGAGTTAAATCTATCAAAATTAGTCATTGTACAATGTTGCTGTTACTATGTACAATGTTCTCCTGGTTCTGGACCACAACTTGTTCAGCCATTCCATAATTAATGGGCATCTGCTCAATTTCCAATTCCTGGCCACCACAAAAAGAGCTGCTATAAATGTTTTTTCTACATGTGCGTCCTATTCTCATTTGTATAATCTCTTTGGGATCCAGCCCTAGAAATGGTATTACTGGGTCAAAGGGTATGCACTGTTTTATAGCCCTTTGGGCAGAGCTCCAACTGCTCTCCAGAATAATTGAATCAGTTCACACCTCCACCAAAAATGCAGTAGTCTTCCAATTTTCCCCACAGCCTTTCCAACATTTATGATTTTCCTCTTTTGTTATATTAACCAATCTATAAGGTAGGACGTGGAACCTCAGAGTTGTTTTGGTTTGCATTTGTCTAATCAATAGTGATTTAGAGCATTTTTCATATGATTGTAGACATTTACAATTTTTTTCATATAAAAGCTGCCTTTTCATATCTTTTGACCGTTTATCAATTGGGGAATGACTTCTATGCTTATACATTTTGCTCAGTTCCATATATATTCTTGAAATGAGGTCTCTATCAGAGACACTGGTTGTAAAAATTGTTTCCCAGTTTTCTACTTCCCTTCTCATCTTGGTTGCATTGGCTTTGTGCAAAATCTTATCAATTTAACATTATCAAAATTATCCATTCTGAATTTCATAATATTCTCTATATCTTCTTTGGTCACAATTTTTCCATTCCCTCTAAATCTGACAGGTTAACTATTCCTTGCTCTCCCAGCTTGCTTACAGTATCACCCTTTATATCTAAAATGTGTATCCATTTTGACTTTATCTTGGTATACGGCATAAAATATTAGTTTCTGCCTAGTTTCTGCCATACTAGTTTCCAGTTTTCCCAACAGTTTTTGTTAAATAGTGAATTCTTATACCAGAAGCTGGAGTCGTTGGGTTTATCAAACAGTAGATTACCATGGTCATTGACTGACTGCCTGGTGTACCTAATCTCTTCCACTGATCCACCACTTATTTCTTAGCCAGTACCAAGTAGTTTTGATGATCGCTGCTTTATAATAGGCCATCATCAATTCCCTTGATATTCTGGACATTTTGTCCTTCCAGATGAATTTTGTTGTTTTTTTTTTAATAGATCTGTAAAATAATTTTTTGGTAGTTTGGTTGGTATGACACCAAATAAGCAAATTACTTTAGCAGAATCGTTATTTTTATTATATTAGTCTGGCCTACCTATCAGCAACCGGTTTTTTCAACCCATTAGATTGGACTTTATTTTTATGAAAAGTGTTTTTTAGTTGTGTTCATATAGGTCCTGGGTTTATCTTGGCAAATAGACTCCCAAATATTTTATGATGTCTATAGAAATTTTAAATGGAATTTCTCTTTCTATCTCTTGCTATTGGGGCTTTGTTAGGAATATATAGAAATGCTGAGGATTTTTGTGGGTTTATTTTATATCCTGCAACTTTGTTGAAGTGGTTTATTATTTCAAGTAGTTTTTTACTTGATTCACTAGGATTTTCTAAGTAGATCATCATATCATCAGCAAAGAGTGATAGCTTTGTTTCTTCTCTGCTTGTTTGAATTTAGAAGTTAATATGTAGTGAAATTAAGAAAGGGATTTCTTTTCTGGGATTTCTTTTTACTTACCCTTTTCATTCATGAACCTGATAAATTCCTTTGATATCCAATTTGAAAACTCTGAGGTAGGGTATGAACCCCAACATAGATCGCACTCCTGGCTTCTGGACCTCCCTATTGAGGGATAAGAAGAGGTCAGACCTTAAAATGAAGGGCTGGTGTAGCAATTGTGTTTCATCTAGAGAAAGAAGCAATTTCCTGACACTTCTTGTGCAGTCTCATCAAATTTCCATCTAAACTGTTTTTCACCCCCTGAATACTCCAAGGTCAATGGAACCATTCATCTAGGCCCCTGAATGTGCTCTAGCTGTTCACCCTATTGGCGAACATTTGGAGAGGTGGAAGATGAGTAATCTGCATTTGGAGAGGTGGGAGATGAGTAATCTATTTATTTTCCTAGGTTAGTAAGATGGAAGAATTGGAGAGGTGGGAGATGAGTAATCCGTTTATTCTCTTAGGTTAGTGAGATGGAAGAATTGGGAATAGTCTTGGTCATTTGGACACTTTTGACTGATCTTAGATGTTGCAGAAATCATTCAGTTGTGATTGCTTTCATATCTTCTTGTCTATTAAAACTCATACATTTTTCAAGTCATAACTAATTCTATTTCCTCTATAATGAATGAAAAAAAGCCAAGTCACATGCTCAGCTTTGGGAATATAAATTGAACAAGAAATAGAAAAAGAGAGTTCCTTCAAGGAACTTACATTCTCACAGGGGATAACAACAGATGTAGGAGGGTTCTGCCCATGAAAGGGGTATGATGTGTGGATCCCCATGACACATCCCTTATTAGAAGCAATGACAACTAAATGGTACAGTAAACTAGACAGATGGATGTAGAATCAAGAAGACCTGAGTTCAAATCTGAAACTATTGGATTCTGGGAAAGACAGTTAACCTCTCTCTGTTTCAGTTTTCTCATCTATAAAGCAGGGATAATAACAGCTACTTCCAGGATTATTTGGGTGACAAAATGAGATAATTATCTGTAGACTATTTTGCAAACTTTAAAGCACTGTATAAATGCCAGTGATTAAAAAGAATTCTAGTTTATACTATTCATTTGTTTATTATCCTCAGTGCAAGAGGTAGAACATTGAGGTGGCTAGCATGAAAAAATACATAAATATTAGCTGGCATTTGGCAAAATGAACTTGTTCAATAGCTATATGAGATGATCCTAACTTCAAGCATACTTCAGGTTATAGGATACTAGATAAGATTCTAGCATACTAGAAT
>CM053580.1:511720829-511723329 GCA_028627135.1 Pseudochirops cupreus
CAACACATTCAGTCATCCACCAATTGACAGGCATGCATGTGATTTTCACACTTTGTAAATTTCCTTCATAAACACACAGAACATAGCCACAAAATTAATGTAAAACAGCAAAAAATAAAGGGGTAAAGCAGATGCCATCCTAAAACAACTTGAGAATACCTCAGGAAGGACAAGACCTCCAGGGGCTGAGCTTTGGCCTAAGTATAGACACCTCCAGGCTGACTCTGGACTCTGCTGAATCAAGAAGCAGCAGACCCTGGAGAAGCTCTACTGAGTAGATTATGCCTCAGGAACTTTCACCTCACAAGCTTTCATCTAAGGAACAGCTTGGGGATCAGAAGCCAAATGAGAGAATATTCCATGTCTCCCTGCTGTTTCTGGACATCAGACCAGCAATGCTGACCAGATAGCTGCAGCTACCAAGCACATGTTTGATGAGTGTTATATGCCAGGGTGCAAGAGCTTTTGGGAGACAGTGTGGCTGAAGGCCCTAAATATGGTTTATGTAAAGAGAGCAGGGTCTGAGGATGGGCCCTGGGACAGAATTTGGAAAATAAACTGTAAGGAGGACCTGAGGCCTGGGGCACCATTCTGCATAATTTAGGATTAACACCTAATTACAATAAAAAGCTGCTAAAAATAAAATGAGTGAGTGAAGGAGAAAGAACCAGACTATAGGTAGCTGCCAAGGTATAAAGGAAGATCTGGGTTCATATTCATAAGAAGATAGTGAATTAAAAAAAAAAGTCACTGCTATCCCAAAGAGTAATAGCAAATGGTCATAAACCCAAAAAGTTTTTGGAAGAATTTGAAAAGGACTTCAAAAAGCAAATAAGATAGATCAAGGAAAAATTAGGAAAAAAAATAAAAATAATCCAAGAAAAATATGAAGAGAAAGTTAAACAATTGGAAAAAGACGTCCAAAATCTTAAAGAGGAAACCAACTCCTGGAAAATTAGAATTAGGCAAGAAGAATCAAATGATGTTATAGGACACTAAGAAATAATAAAAACTTGAAAAAAGTAGAAGAGAATCTGAAACCTCAATTTGAAAAACAACTGATCTGGAGAATGGATTGAGGAGAGACAACATAAGAATTTTTGGACAACTTGAAGGTATGATAAAACAAAAAAGAATCTTGATATGATATTACAAGAAATTATTAAGAAAAATTCCCCTAGAGTTCTAGAACCAAAGTGTAAAGTAGAATAGAAAAAAAAAATCTACCATTCACCACCTGAAAGGAGGCAGATTTTATGCCTGGCTCAGGCTGATACCAAGTGCACAATGGGGTTCCCTTATACTACATTCCCTCTCAAAACTTTTCAATTGATGCTTTGAAGAAGATGATATAAGTCAATGACCTCTCTATATAGGGCAATAACAGGGTAAGTGACTAGTTTAAGCTAGAATAAGATAATGACAGGGCTAGAAACAACCCATTTATTTCTGCCCAACAAAATGCATTTCTTGGTTTCCACTTCTTAATGTTAAAAAGTTGATAAAGTACTAAAACACAAAGTGTTGTTGTTGTTGTTAATTCCACTTAAATGTGTTGTAATATTTTTGAAAAATCAGTATCAGAAGATTGTGCTTGGTTTATTTCTTTTAATTACATACTCTGAAGAAAGGGAGTATCATAATAACATAGAAGAACAACTGGATTTGGTTTCACAAGCCCCCAGTTGGAATGTTGACTCTGCTTCTCTGGGACTCTATGACCTTGGGGTTGCTATTTCCTTTATCAGGCTTTATTTTCTTCCTTTATAAGATGAAATTGTTGAACTATGTAATATCTGAAGTCCCTTCTATTTCTAAAACTTACGATGCTATAATGTACCTCCAATGTATTTGGATTGAGAATCCCAGAAATGGTTAAATGACAGGTTATTGCTACTTCTGCCATATCAGGTACTATTGGGGGTAGGAGTGGTGGTGGGGCAGCATATTTAACTTAGAGAAAGACTTAAATAGGCTATAATAATGGCCTTAAAGTAAGAGAAAAGTGAACACTGGATTTGTTCTGCTTGATCCTGGAGCATAGAACCAAGAATGATGTGTGGAAGAAGGAAAGAGGAAAAAAATAAACTTGAAATAAGGCAAAATATTTTAAAATTTATAATTATTCTATATAATAGGATACCTTACTCCAACTGCTAAAGACCTTCCAGTAAAGTTGCAATGAGTACTTCATCAGGCATCCTTGTTTAGGTATATGTTGGATTAGATAATACATGACACCTCTCTAAACTCCTAAATTCTCTGTTTTATTAGTTTTGCTCATCCCTAAAAGCCCAAATAGACATAATTTATTTAAGAGGCTCTACTTAGGTGATTTTCTTAAGAAAATGTTCTCTGCTTATTAGAATTTTATTCTTCTCTGTGTTGAATTAGATAGTTCAAAGGATCTTCATCACAATGTCTGTATTTTTTTTCTTTTTCTTTTGAAGGTTAAGACAGAAAGGTACTATTATCTGTTCTCTCTGTGCAATGAAATATT
>CM053580.1:511728329-511736875 GCA_028627135.1 Pseudochirops cupreus
CTCCAATTGAACATAGAAATGAGATGAGCATCTTCAAAAAACCAAGGTTTGAGAGAAAGAGTCTTAGGCTTAGAATCAGAAAACTGGGGATCCCTGACTCTCCTATATATTTAAGGTTTTGTCTTGTGAAAGGGACTTCACCACCATGATCAGTGCTTTAATTCTTTTGCAAAAAGGTTATTGAATAAAATTTACCATTTGAGCTTTATAGGGTACTGGAAGAATTAAATCAGATAGTAATTTTGAAAGTACTTTTAAGTAAATTATATCATGCCATATTATTATAAAGTAATTTTCTGATTACCAGGCTGGATAGTCACGGAATTACAAAATCTCAATATTTCATCTGTTTTCTGTCCAATTTAATACATTACATTTTTTGATAACAAAATCAATAGGAAATCATCCTACTTTTCTTGACTGGAAATCACCACTGTCTGAACACCTCCAATAATGGAGAACTCATTGCCTAAAACACAACTCATTATAGTCTGGGAAAGCTTTAACAGTTAGAAATGTCTTCTTTATATTAAACCATGCCTTTTAATCATCCATATGTTTTAATTTTTGCCCAATATTCTTCATTCTCTCTTCTGGAACCAAGAAAAGCAACTAAAATTCCTTATATCCATAATAGCCTATCAACAAAAATAAGAAAGCAATGTATAGTTCACATAAGAAGGGTTTTCATTTAAAGGCAAAACGTTCCAAGATTTTTCTTCTTTTTTTTAAAAATTGATTTATTTATTTATTTTTAGTTTACAAGATTCAATTCTACAATCCCTTGAGTTTCAAATTTTCTCTTCTCCCTCTTCCGTCCACTCCTATGACGACATACAATCAAGTATAGGATCTGCAAATACTTTCACATTGGACATTATTCTGGTTATATAGAAGGGTTGTAACCAATGGAGAGACAATGGGAAAAAAGAAAGAAAACCAAACATGGAAAAGAATGCTAGCATGTAGATTGCTTCAGTCCAAGATTCTTCTTTAAATTCCCACATTTTATGATTTCTATGTCCCTTCACCTCATTCACCCCCTCCCCAGCCCCCAAGACATGGGTTAGCTTGTCAAAGTTCCTCTTAAAATGTGGTGCAAAGAAATGGATGCAAATCTAAGGATGTGGCCTGGTAGGACAAAGTTTTAAGAGAATATCGCCTCCCTTATTGTTAAAAACTATGCTTCTACTTGTATTTAGATGTGAAATAAAGTAAATACAGAACACATTTGCAGTTTTACAATTCTTCTATAAACTGATAGCTAATTTTGAGCTGCTAAACACATAAAATATTCAGTCTTATTCATACAAATTATTGTCTAGTCATATCTACCCCATCTTTTACCTTTTGCACTTGATTTTTTAACTGAGATAAAGGACATTAAGCTATTTTTTTTAATTTCTCTTCTGTTGGTCAGTGTGTTGGTTGTCCATCAGTTCTCTGTGACACCCATCAGTTCTGATAATTGTCCTAACCATTCCTTCATTGAGGTAACTGACAAGGATGAAAAGACAAAGGCCATGGCCAGAGTACTCCAAAGAATTTTTCAACAAGGGAATAGGCTTTATGGTAAGGTATAAGTTTCCCGTGTATGTAGGCCCTCAGTAAGAGAGAGTATGATTGATTTCTGAGGATATGACAGAAGGAACTCATCCTTCAAGTGAAGAGTTAGACTAGATAATTTAAACTCTGGACTGGTAAGACTGCCTTAGGAGATAAGAATAATAATTTCACATCTGAAATCCGTAGTAGAGCCTTCTAGTTCAATTAATAACTGAATCAGAATGGTGGCACAGTGAATAAAGCACTGGGTCTGGAGACATGGAGACCTGAATTCAAAATTTGTCTTCAGATATTAGCTGTGTGATCCTGGACAGGTCACTTAACCTCTGTTTGCCTCAATTTCCTCATCTGTAAAATGAAGTTCATAATAGCACCTGCTTTCCAGGGTTATTGTAAGAATCAAATGAAATAATAATTGTTAAGTACTTAGCCCACTCTTTGGCATTTAGTAAATACTGTATAAATATTAACTGTCATTATTATTAATTATTATTATTATTATCCTTTACTACATACCTATGAAGTCTTCACCTACTATTTACTTGATAATTTGTTGTGAAACAGAAGCTACTACCACCCAAGGCACTCCATTCCACATTGGGATAATTGTATTTGCTAGAAATTTTCTCCTTAGATAAGATGTGGGAGACTGATAAGACTAACACAACTCTCCACTTGTTGGTACAGAGGAAGAGTTTTCTCTGCTCAGCCACTCCATAAAATATGATACCTAGCAGTGGACATACTTTATGTATGCAGAAAAAGACACCCTACCCATCTGTTCAAGAAGGTTTGAGCCAGCTGAGGGGACATCAGTACACACATTCCAGACAGACAGAGATGGACACAAAGATAGTCACTTGATGGGAGAATCAGCTTTATGGATTGGACAGCTAGCTGTAGAAAACAATATTAGGTAGGCACTCAAGACAGCTAAGTTTGCCAACCATGAACTTAAATTAAATGAGGACTACACAAAGAAAAAAAAGAGAATTGAGTCCCTATAATTTGGGAGTTGTGAGTTGCCTTGGCCATATATGTCCCCTATATTTTATCTCATAACCAGTACATTCTATTTTTTGCCCATTAAATGAAACAGTATGTATTTGGGGGCAGATGTGACTACAGTTTCTGGGAAGTAATGGTGTTTACTTATTATATTTCCTATTCACCTTAGTAAATACTTCTATTGGGAGCTAATGCTACTTATTGACTGATTCTTTTTTTTTTTTTGCTTTTTTGGAGGGGGGAAGGCAGGGTAATTGGGGTTAAGTGACTTGCCCAAGGTCACACAGCTACTAAGTGTCAAGTGTCTGAAACTGAATTTGAACTCAGATCCTCCTGACTCCAGGCCAGAACTCTATTCACTGTGCCACTTAGCCACCCCTGATTCTCAAAGACAAAAGCACTAAAGCAGGCTTGTGCACCATAGTTTTAGGCATACACATTCAAAGAGGACCTTTTGAACATGAAGGGAGCTGTATTCTTGAGGATCCAACCAGTACTTGTGAGCTGGACCCCAGAAGTTTTATCATCATATAAGAATAGTGTAAAGAATGCAAATGCTTAGCTCTTAATAAATGTTTCTCGGAGTAAATGGAACTGTCGACACTTAGAATGAGTTGAGGTTATTAACAGAAGTGGAAAACAAGGTATTTTTTAAAAATCTGTTTACCTTTTTCTATTGTTCTATGCTTTGTTTTTCACTTACATTAGGAGAAAGTGGGTTTACAAAAAAAAGATAAGACTGCTACTTGGGGGATAGGTAAAAATAATAATGAATAAGTAAGGAAAGAAAGTTCTACTTCTTTCTTTCTTCTGTTTTCCCTACGAAGAAGGAAAAGGGAAAAAATTGTTAATAGGGAGTTGAAACTGAAGCTAAGAAAAAAGATAGTAGAACACTGAGCTTAATTTAGTGAATACAGGTCACCATCACTGGGGCTGGACATCCTATGTGTAGCCCAGCACACAGAAAGAATTGACAAATGTGATTTCTGAGTGTATATTCTTAATCTTCAAAAAATTAATGGGGGAGCAGGCAGAGCCAAGATGGCAGAGTAGAAGCACAAACTTGGTGTGAGCTTCCACTCCAATCACTTCCAATAACATGTAAAAAATGACTCTAAACAAACTTTAGAGCTACAGAACCTACAAAGTGACAAAGACACAAAATCCCTGCTGAAGGCAGTGCAGCAGGCCAACAGGAAAGGTCTATCACACTGAGCTGAGAGCTGAGCTCAGCCCTGTGTGAGCCACACAATTCTGGCCCAAAGGTGATCCCAGGTCAACAGCAGCCAGAGAAGACTTCAGAAGAGTGAATCACTGGCAGCTGTGGAGGTTTCCAGACTTCCAACACATAAAGGCTAAAGACAAAGTAAAAATTCAGTGTGGAACTCTGTTGGATTGGGACAGGGCGGAACAGAAGAGTACGGTCTGGCCCTTGCTTCCAGGGTGAGAAGCAACAGAGGCATGGCGACTGTGCAACCACCACAGCATGGCTGCTTCAGGAGCTCCTGGCCTGCAGATTGTAGGGGGACCAAGAGGCCATTTACAGGGTAATCACTCTTGCTTTAACCTGCTTGGATCTGGATCATGGTCTTGGTTGGTGGTCCTGGGATGTTTGGCCAGTGAAGCAGAATTTATGGGGGCTGTAGAGAGGGCATCCTTCTAATAGCTCCAGCAGCTGCAAAAACCCCAGAAAGTTGGGACAAATCTCTCTCCATTCTGGAAGCAGAGTTCTACCATGGCAAAGAGCTCAAAAGCCAAGTAATTGGCTGGTAATATGAGCAAGCAGATGAAGCACAAACAGACCATAAAATCCTTTTTGCAGGACAAAAAGAATTAAGGCATAGAGCAGGAGGAAGACAGCAAAGTCAGAACACTTGCATCAAAAGCCACCAAGAAAAATATGAATTGGTTACAGTCAGTGGAAGAGCTCAAGAAGGATTTTGAAAATCAAGTAAGAGAAGTGGAGGAATATTGGGAAGATAAATGAGAATGATGCAAAAAAATCATGAAAAGAGAGTCAACAGTCTGCTAAAGGAGACTCCAAAAAATAATGAAAAAAATAACACCTTAAAAAATAGACTAACTCAAATGGCAAAAGAGGACCAAAAAGCCAATAAGGAGAAGATTGTCTTAAAAAGCCAAATTTGCCAGATGGAAAAGAAATTTCAAAAATTCCCTGAAGAGAATAACTCCTTCAAAATTATGTTGGAGCAATTTGAAGCTATTGACTTTTTGATAAATCAAGATATTATAAAACAGATACAAACAAATGAAAAAAAATAGAAGGCAATGTGAAATATCTTATTGGAAAAACCACTGACCAGAAAAATAGATCCAGGATAGATCATTTAAAAATTATTGAACTACCTGAAAGCCATTATCAAAAAAAGAACCTAGACACCATCTTTCAAGAAATTATCAAGCAAAATTTTCCTGATATTCTAGAACCAGAGGGCAAAATAGAAATTGAAAGAATTCACCAACTGCCTCTTGAAAAAGTTCCCAAAAAGAAAACTCCTAGGAATACCATAGCCAAATTCCAGAGTTCCCAGGCCAAGGAGAAAATACTACAAGCAGTCAGGAAGAAACAATTTGAATATTGTGGAAACACAATCAGGATAACACAAAACCTAGCAGCTTCTACATTAAGGGATTGAAAAGCTTGGAATATGATATTCCAGAGGTCAAAGGAGCTAGGACTAAAACCAAGAATCACCTACCCAGCAAAGCTAAGTATAATACTTCAGGGGACAATATGGTAATTCAATGAAATTGAGGATTTTCAAGCATTCTTGATGAAAAGGCCAGAGATGAACAGAAAATTTGACTTTCAAATACAAGAAGCAAGAGAAGCATGAGAAGGTAAACAGGAAAACGAAATCATAAGGAACTTATTAAAGTTGAACTATTCACATTCCTACATGAAAAAAATGACCATTGTAACTCATAAGACTTTTCTCAGTATGAGGATAGTTGAAGGGAATATGTGTGTGTGTGTGTGTGTGTGTGTGTGTGTGTGTGTGTGTGTGTTTGTATATATATATGTATATATATATACACACACACACACATATATATATACATGTATGTATAAATATATGTAAATATGTGTGTATATATATACACACATACACATATATACATATATATGTGGGGGGGAGGGTGTATGTGTATATAAATATATATGTGAGTGTGGGCATATATGTTCATGCATACATGGACAGAGGGCACAGGATGAGTTGAAGATGAAGGGATGATATCTAAAAAATGAAATTAAGAGGTGAGAGAAGAATTTATTAGGAGAAGGAGAAAGGGAGAGAAAGATTAGGTTAAATTATCTCGTAAAAAAGAAGCAAGAGAAAACTGTTACATTGGAGGGGAAGAGCAGGAACATGAAAGGGATTGGGACAATCTTATTCCCATTGAATTTGGCTTAAGGAGGAAATAATATACACACTCAACTGGGTATCTTATCCTACAGGAAAGTAGGGGGGTGGGGGATAAGAGGGGGAATGATAGAAGGGAGGGCAGATTGTCAGAGAGGGTAGTTAGAAGCAAACATTTTTGAAAAGGGATCAGGTCAAAGGAGCAAATAGAATAAGTGGGGTGCAGGATAGGATGGAGGGAAATATAGTTAGTCTTTCACAATATAATTACTATGGAAATGATTTGGGTAACTACAGATGTACAACTATATTGAATTGCTTTTCTTCCCAGTGGGGGCAAGTGAAGAGGGAAGAAGGGAAAACATCTGGAACTCAAAGTTTTAAAAACATATGTTTTAAAAAATTTGTTTTTTACAGGCAACTGTGAAATAAGATATACAGGCACTGGGATATAGCTATCCATCTTGCCCTACTAGAAAGATAGTGGGGGTGATGGGAATGATATAAGAGAGAACAGATTGGGGTAAGGGGTATTCAATAGGCTTGCTATTCTGGGGGTGGGAGTAGGGAAAGACAGGGAGAAAAAATTATAACTCAAAATCTTGTGGAAATGAATGTTGAAAATGAAAAATAAATAAATATTTTTAAAAGAAATTGAAAAAAATTCATGGGGGACTGGAAAAAGGTCAATTATTATAGAAAGATAAAACTGCTAATCTTCAAATAGATAAGATGGTAGATAAACTATACTATAAGCTACTGATCCTGGCTTCAGTTCATATAATACTTCAAAACTTTTTTTATTAAAGTGATGATTTATGAGTATTTACAGGAATTCATAGTGAACTACTCCAGTATCTTTGCCAATAAAGTCTCAAAGGATGTCACAAAGATATAACTAAAATGACAGAACAAAAGAAAGGGAAGTGATAATAAAGAGCCTGTATGACTTAATTCAGATAAGAAAATTAATATCTATGAATCTTTTTAGACAATATGAAAATATTTGGAATAGAAAATAGTTCACTAGGTGTAGTGCCAATGCAATATTCACAGCACCCACAGTCACTATAAATATACTTGTATGGTGTGCAATTGCAAAATATGAGCCTTTCCATATAGAAGACAGAAGCAAAACATTAATTCAGACACTTGAAAATCAAATCCCAAAACCAGTGAATCAATTCCATCACAGTATCAAAGAAGTTAATAAGCCACTATACCACAGAGACACAGTATCCTTTCATCTTCCCACAAACCAACCCAAGACTAATATTTACTCACTGCCTCCCTGGGAAGCATGCTCTCCTCCCAAACATCTAGTCTAGCTCTGACTCCCAGCTTCCTGAGGGTTCTGTTCCAACCTTTAGCAAACTCCTCCCACCACAGTTTCCATGTGATTACATTCAGTCTATGAGGAGGTAGAGTTTATTTTCAAGGCAGGAAAAGTCTTCAGATTCCCTTAGGTTTATTAAGGGGCAGGGAAGATCTTCAAATTACCATTACCATTACACTTGGTGAATTTGGAACTGATTGAATGGCCACACCATGAAAGTAGTCATTAATTAATTTATGTCAATCCTCTAGGAAGTCTTTAGTGTAGTATCACAAAGAATTTTCTTTGGTCCTTACATAAACATTTCTATCTATTATAATGATGATAACCAAAATTTATGTAACACTTTTAGGTTTAAATATGTCTGAAGTGCATTATGAATTGTCTGATTTAATACTTGGAACAAGTCTGTAAGGTTACTACTGCAGAGATCCCAGAACAAGGGAAGACCTGAAGATATCCCAGACCAAAAGTGAACTTGTAGATCCATGAGCCCAGGGAATATTTCATTTTTTCTTCATATCCCCAGCTCGTATAAAAGCATTTATTATGTAATAGATGATAAATAAATGCATGGGGATTAGTTCTCATTTTACAAAGGTGGAGACTGAGTCTGAGAAATTAAGTGATTTGCCTACCTAAGACCACACAGCTAGTGGCAAAGGAAGGATTAAAACAGAGGTTTCTCTGACTTCAAGTCTATCAATACTTCCTCTAGAAAACATCAACTCTAAAGCAGCAGTTCTCAACCTGTGGGTCTCGACCCCTTTGGGGGTCAAACAATCCTTTCACAGGGGTCACCTAAAACCATCAGAAAGCACATATTTCCGGGTGGTCTTAGGAACCAAGACACCGCTCCTGTATCCATTTACAGGTGGGTCTGCCCACATACAGATATGCTGCCCACATACGAGTATTAAAGGGTTGTGGCATTAGGAAGGTTGAGAACCACTGTTCTAAAATGAACGAATGAATGGCTATAATAGTAATCAATTTAGCAGGATACTTAGCACTTAGTGCTAAGTGTGGAAGGTGCAAACTCTGTCCCACTGTTGAGAAGGCATGAACTCCCCTGTTGATGTGGAAGAAGGGGATTGGTTGAGCCCCTGTTGATGTGGAAGAAGGGAATTGGCTGAGGTGTGTTCATAAGCAAGAATTCCAGAGACAGACAGACAGAATTGGAGCACTGCCCCTGGTGAAGGAAGAATCCTGGAGACTGAGGCCAGCTGAGAGAGAGAGAGAGAAAGAGA
>CM053580.1:511737375-511755797 GCA_028627135.1 Pseudochirops cupreus
GCAAGCCTTCTGAGACAGCCCTGTGAAATATATTTAGCTTTGAAGCTTAGGAGTATCTCTCTCAACGAAGACAATGTTGGCAGTGGTTTCTTGTCTGCATACATCTGATGACATTAAATACATGAGGGTTATGTATCAAGACTTGGCTCAATCTCTGCAGCGAAAGTCCCTCCCCACTTTCTCAGGACTCATAGCACCTGTACATTAAAAATAATCCTATCTCTATCAGTCTCTGCACTCAATGCTCCACCCTGAGGAGAAACTTTGTAGGCAAAATTAACGTAGGGGTTTTCTAATCTGCCACTCTCAAACTTCTCAGCTAATGTTTACATACATTCCTGCTAGGTATCATGCTAGCCTTCCTCTGTGAGGTTTTCATGGCCACTGCATCTACACTCCTTAGGCTATCTGACAGTCTTGTTACTTTTTCTGGCTCAGGGGCCTTCCTGTGGACTCTTTTTTTTTTAACTTTTAGTTTAAAATCTCAAATGCCAGAAAACAAACCCAGAATAGAGAAAAGAAACAAAAACGTAAACTTAAATATTGGAACTTAAAAACAAAGTTAGTCTTTTTAAAGACCTATGAATTCTTTTTGGGCAGATGCCCATTTTACATTACTCTTTGGGGATTTCTTTACTACAGTATCTTCCTCTGAAGAACCTCATTCATCTCTATTCCCATAATAGCTTTGTATGGTTGGATTCTTTCTCCTTTGCCTTTGCAATTTTTTTTTTTGTGGTAATTGCTTAATTTTGGTAATCACCTCCAGCTCTGGGGTATGGAGAATGTAGTTACCTCTTGCCCCAAATCTTCAGTTCTCCCCTCTATTCTGGATCAAGGCCCAACCTCCTGTAAGTGCCCACGGGCAAGGGCTTTCTGGTCCGTAGCTTCTACATTCACCAGGCTAAAAATGGAATGTAGCCTGGAGGTGTTTACTCTTCACAGGTACCAAACCTTGTCCTGGGATTTTTCTTCCAATCTGCTCAAATTGTCCCAGGAGGACCTGGATTATGCTCCTATTCTTTTATCTCCACCTATACTTTGTTCACCTTAAGGTGCTATTTTAATTGTTTTGTGGGGGGAAAATATTGAGAGCTTGGAATTTTCTGACCTACTCCACCATCTTCCCAGAATCCTTTCCCATGCACTCTTACTTATCCAATCCAAGTGTCTCATGATTCTTCTCCTAGGGCATATATAAAGCCAAGCACTAGCAGCTTTTCAGAAGAATGCTTCTGTGAACAGCCTTTAAGGTTCTGATTACACAGTATAGTGAACACTCTATTTATTCCATAACAAATCAAAGCAAAATATTCACAGAAATCAAGGTACAGCATTCACAATACTACAACTTATCACAGATAATCAAAATACAGCATTCCCAACAACTTATCACAGAAAATGGCCACATAGTTTCCACTACAGTGGTCACAGAGTTTTGAACAAAAAACAATCATTTAGTAACTCAAGCATTCACAAAATACTTAATTCAATCACAAAGTACAATTGTCAAAGTTTTCCACTCATGGGGCATACTAGATTACAAATCAATTACTTTTTCAGTCATCAATCACTAGGTACAATCATTTAGTCAATCAATCATTCCATCAACTCAATCATCCTTCATCATTCACTATTCAACCATCAGAAAATACACAGACCTTCTACCCCTAGGTCAATAGTAAATTACAATTTCTCAGTACAGTATCCAAGTAAAGACTTCTTTCAGCTTGACTCAGGGTGGTCTCTCAGATTCCCTGGATCCCCTTCCATGGTCCCAGATCCTATCTGAATTCACCAAACTGTCACCTGAGTGCAAAGGCAGACAGCTTCCAGGTCCTTGTCCAGCTCTCTGTGCCATTCCTTCTCCACACTAGAGCTCACAGTGTCCCAGTCCATCTCAAATTCCTCACAGTCTCTGCTCCCAGGAAGTCAAGGCTCAACAAAGGCACAAACAGACAAAGTCTCAGCATCACAGTCATGCTTCCTCAGACCCTTGTCACTCTGGCTGGCCCTTGGACCCAGAAGAAGTCTCAACTGGCTCCCAGAATTGAAATCACTTCATCCGGGTTTTCAAAATCAAAACCATTCTATTCAGCCTGGGACAGGGTAAGCGGGGAGGAAGGGCTTTCCTTTTCAGCCTCCTCAGCTCCTCTTCAGCCTCCATGGAGCGTGCTCCAAGAAGATCTCCCTCAGTTCTCAATTCTCAGTTCTCCTCAGCAGCTGCTCTGCCTCCAGATGCTGGTCCCAGGATATTCTGATTGTTCCTCTCTGGGGCTTTTCCTTACATACACACAGCATCAGCTGCTTCCTGTTTCATCCAGCCCTTCTTGTTATGTCAGCAAGAGGAGACAGGAGTTCATACCTTCTGTTTCCCCAACAGAGGCTTGATCAGTTTCTAAGTGCTAAGTACCTGCTATCTTTGCCAACACAAAGGGATCTTCAAATTCAAATTACATTACCAATTTGGCGTATTTCTCATGTCCAGAGAAAGTGACAGTTTGGGGGCCTATGGTATCTGTCTATGACAGAGGCTATGGCCTGAACCTGACTCATAGATGCAATGGAGTTTCTGAATTTAATGGTGACATACATTATCTCTATAGAAATATCTCTTTTAATTAGAAAGACTTCTATCTCTTAAAGACATTTCTCATCTTCAGCAGTTGGAAAAGTATGAAATTCTCAGAACTGACTCCCCACTGTCATTTCCTCAGGCATATTTCTGAGTTCAAAATTATCAGGCAAGACCAGAAAAACTTCTGAGTTGCCTCAACTATCTTAACATAAGTGGCCTTAATTGTACAATCTTCCTGATCCTTTAAATTTGTGGCCAAATATTCTTATTCTTAGTGTCTGCTCCTAATTTTAGGAAACCTTTATGCTTTACAACTACAAAAGAGAGAAGTACTCAGTTATTTTAGCTCCCATCATTTTTAGAAATTATTCTACATATGTGCACAGTAATACATAAATATTAATATAATTAGAAGATATACAGAACTGTAGTAACAATGGCCTATTGGGTTGATATATATACAATAAAATTGTATTGTGTATATATACTTACATATATACATATGTGTGTACATATATACATATATACACACACAGTATCTGTGTATATACAATTGTACTGTGTATATACACACATACAACAATATTGTATATGTATATGTATACACGTATACACACATATATACATACATACACACATATACAAAATATAACAGTACTGTGGAAGACTGTACTATCTCAAGTCATGAAAATAGTGCCCAAATTTTTTTCACATATATCACCATGAAGCAATTAATAACACATTTAATAGCATTCAGACTTTTAAGAAATATAGTAACACATTTAGTATTTGCATAATAATATTTTCATAAAACCAAACCAGTTTAGATAAACTTGTTTAAACTCCAGCTACAAAAAAAGAAAGAAAACAAACATAAAAATTAAATTTAAAAAATCCCAATATATGACCAGGAAGAAATAAAATTATGTGTGAATCTAAAAAAAACACTGCTTCTTAAAAAAAAAAGAAAAAAGAAAAAATATAAAGTGCTTTCCAGAATGAAAAGAAAAAATATCCCTATTCTGAGACAGAATTAATCACAACAACCCACCTGAAACTTTCTAAGTCAAAGAAGTTTCCCAGCATCACAAACTACTTGCCTAAGACAACACCCATTCAGGTGCAATCGTTTAGGAAACAAATGGGGCAAAGGAGATGGCCTTATGATTTGTCAACACAATTCCAGAAAAAACAAAAAAAAGTATAAACAAATCAAAAACAATGGGCCTTATCAAAATTAAGGCTATGGATTTCATCGGTCACTGAATAAAAGCTTGACTGGTTTGGGATAAAAAGGTATACTCAAAAAGAAAGAAAAAACAACTGACTAACAACAACAAAATAAAACAACGGGCTGCTCTTGTGGAAAAATACTGAAGAAGCAGAAGACAGGATAAAAAAAAGACCCAAGGCTTTTTGAAAAATGAGCTGCAAATCCCAAATTCTTGACAAATGAAGTCACCAGAAATTGTAACTGCAGTGTGGATCTGAAGCTTGAGTTTCACAAGCAATCTCTAGTCAATGAGGTAAGGATAAAGAATGCACCTGCTATTTATTATTGCCGGTGTTACTGTTTGTTCTTGGTTTTTGAAGAGACTTCCTTCCAGAAGGGAAATAATTTGTTTTACATTGCCTGGAATAAAGACGGTTCTTAATAAATGCTTGTTCAGTGCCTGAGTGACATTAACTTAAGCCTCAGATTTAAGACTTGAATTCTTATTATGTGTTAAATGATGGCAACTACTGGTGAAATGTCAAATCAGTGTCTAGGTCTATCAGAAACCAATATCCAGGTACAATGAAGTCAGTGGGACAGTTTTCAAGTGTCAGAAAAGTATATTTGTTTTCCAAAGTTTTTCAGGCAAAATATTTGAACAATGTTCATCTCATTTTACCATATTTTTGGAGGATGAGGGGTTTATGTTGTTTTCATTAGTATTACTGTCTATTTACTCTGAATTTACTTATCTGGGAGAATATTTGATTGCTCCACTAGTTGACTCTTTTTTCTTTGCATTTCCAGTCCCCTGCTCATTGTAAGTGCTTAATAAATGTCGTAGACTTGAAAATAAAGAGTAGTCTTTTGTTGGAATTTTGCACATCTGGAATATTATTGTTTTTAATTGCATATTATAAAGAATTCCATTTTGATCATGACAAATGAGCAGATAGAAATGAATAATGGAAGAAATGTTGTGCTTTTTAGCCATGAAGTATGCCAGATATATACATGCACATACATAGATTCATTATAAACATGATTGTATCCATATATGTTTGTATCAATGCCATGCTTTTAGTCATTCTTGTTCTGATTAGTTCTTTTGATGAAATAGCTTATCAGTTTTAGTATCTAATTGAATTCCTTAATATTTCATTTACCCTTGGTAGAGTGGCAAAAAAGTCACTGGATAATAACACTTCCATCTTTTGATTAAAGTCTCTCACATGCTTGGGGTAGACATCCCCCTAATTCATCAACGGGTTTGAGACTATTTGGTTACTGTCAGCCTGGGTTAACCTGTCTGCCAAGATGGTTTACCAGGGTGTGGCTCCCACAGATGCTACGACTTCTTGGAGCTGCAGGTGAAAGGTGGGTGAAAGAGGACAGCAAAGGTAGATGAGCAGCCCTGAAAAGTTTTCAGGAAGCCCTCACATCAGAGTGCTGCTAGTCCTCCTTGAATACCCACCTGTTATCATATTAATGTAGGGAATTCCTTGGTGAGGGAACTCTGCCAAGGCAGAGAAAGCCTGGAACTTTCTCCAACATTTACAGTCTTAGAAAGTTGGCTAAAGCATTTGCTCTCCAAGTATGAATCTTAGACACGAGGGGGTTCCCCAAACTCCACATCTTTCAGGTTCCTAATGTGCTACTTTGTTATTACACTGCCCTGTTTCCTACTCTTTCAATAACTCAAAAGGTCAAAGAGTCTATCATTCATGATCTTTATGAGAGCCATAGGAAGTCCCTGAAATTTCTCAGTTTCAAAAACTCTAAAATTGATTGATATTATTATGGGAGAAATATCTCATTTTGTGTATCTGATGTTGAAATATATCTACCACAATACAGAAATTATAGAGATTTTATGGTGGGGCAAAGGATTGTGTCTCAGGCAAAAAAACTAAACCTGAACAAAGATTAGGACCCTATGAAGGACTCTTATAGAAAAAGCTTCTCAGAGTGATGGAGAAATAATTCTTTTACTATTAAAGTCTTGTACATTTCTTTTAGACCATAAAAGTTAAAGAAAATAAAGATTCATAATCTTATGCTTTTTTCTATGCCATAAAAATTGAAAGAAAAAAAAAGCTTAAACAGTCACAATTTCATTTATCTCCTAAAGAAAAACCTACTTAAATAGACTGTATAGGTAAACTAAATCAGATTCCAGATTAAACTCCAATTAGAGAATTTGTAAGGAGCAGATTGAAGGGAAAGATGTACATGTCACCAAGATAACCAAGAAACTTGGCATCAGAGATGCCCTTCCTTACACAGTTAAGGAGGGGAAGTAACAACTAAATCACTTTCCAGATCTCAAACTTCCCTTAGGTTTCTATATGAGAAGTGTAAGTCTTTCATTAACACTATTATTTTGTGGAATTTTGAAAAATAAGATTAATATCAACAGAAGATTAGCCCTCAGTTAACCAAAATTGCAAGAAGAATGGCTTTGAGCCCTGAAAACTAAAAATGAATTAAAGGAAGTCAAAAAGTTCCACAACAATATACTCCACATTGGCTTCTGTGAATCTTGTTACTGAGAAGACCCACATGTGAAACAAAAATTATAATCGAATACCCTTCTTTTCCACGTCTATTTGCCCTTCAAATGGTACTTAGGACAGACATGCTTTCTAGCAATGTCTCTGGCTTAAAGTATTGAAATATTGTTATGTGGCTTAAGCCATGTAAGCCAATAATTAAATTAATTCCATAGATGCTAAAAGCAAATGAGCAATTTGATACTGGAAGGTCTGTTGTTTGGATAAAGAGATAAAATAAGTCTCCCTAAAGAGAAATCACACAATTTTTCTACCTTTAGATGAAAAGTCTTCTCTGAATAATGTCTTCTGCTGCTGTTCCTATTTGAAGAGGAGGAAACCTACAGAAAGGAACCTTGAAGTAGCTATTAATTTATGACTTCTTCCTAGTTTTAATAAGAGAAGGCAGGGATTTCATGATGTGTCATTGAAAAATTGGAGATAGATAGTAGAAAATAATGAATTTTATGTTAGAGGCCCTCAGGATCTCATGATATAGTGAAGCTTGAGAGCATCCAGGATGGTTAAAACCCATGTCATATAATGATAATAATAATAATAATAATATGATAATAACTAGCATTTATGTAGTACTTTTGGAGTCAGGAAGACCAGAGTTCAAATTCTGTCTCCAACATTGATCACCTATGTGACACTCGGCAAGGCTCTGTGCTCCAGTTTCTTCATCTGCTAAAATATACAACAATAATAACACCTACCACATAGATTTGTTATGAAGTCATGAGTCAAATGTATACAGTGTTTTGCAAACCTTAAAGTACTATATAAATATTAGCAATTATTATTAGTTGTAACAACAACCCTGTGTAGGAACTGTTACCTCTTTTTTTTTTACCGATAGGGAAACTGACATAGAGAGAAGCTAAGTGACTTGGTTCACATAGCTTTGGGCAACAAGATTCAAACTCAGACCTTTCTAACTCAAAATCCAGCACCCTATCATCCATTACACTACCCCGCTGTAAACGGACAAGGGAAACCTCATTTATGAGTTCTTTCAGATGTACCAAGCACTGTGCTTTACACCTTTAATGCTCTACACATATTATCTCATTTAATCTTCCCAATACCCCTGTGAGGTTAAAGGAACTGGGGATATTGAACCTTTTTCTGTAGGCCTGAAAGAGAAGAAGCAGGACCAATTGTGGGAGATTACCAAGAGGTCGATTAATACTTGAGGTCAGTAAAAATTATTTAAAAATTAGAGAAGTTAGGGGCAGCTAGGTGGTGCAGTGAATAAAGCACTAGCCCTGGAGTTAGGAGGACCTGAGTACAAATCCAGCTTCAAATACTTAACCCTTACTAGCCATATGATCTTGGGCAAGTCACTTAACCCCAATTACCCAGCCTTTCCCCTTCCAAAAAAGCAATAAATATATAAAATAGAAATTAGAGAAGTCCAAGTGAAATGGATAGCCTTGGGAGATAGTAGGTCCACAGATCCCTTTCATTAAAGTCCTTTAAGCAAAAGTTGGACAAACTAGTAAAATTTTAGCAGGAATTATTTTTCTGTCATTAGTTAAACTAGGTGGTCATGGAGATCTCTTTCAACTCTAAAGTTCTGTGTCTTCTTGGTGAGGTCCACAGTTTAGGAAAGGGAGAGGCCACAGGCACAAAGAAACAAGGTACAACATTGAATTGTATTAGGAGGGTAGGAACAAAGGATTGGTGGGATATTTGAAGTTTAAACACTATAACATTTACCAATACAACTTTTGCTCACGAGATTCCAATTAGAAAAGGACTGGACTGTTTTTCCCTTATTTCACAGATGGGAAACCTGAAGCATAGAGAAGCTGAATGATCTTCCCTTAGTGACAGAGTCAGTAAGTGCTAGACTGGGGAGGCAAACTCTGATCCACAGTAGCCAGGCTTTCCTGTTGATCAGCCACTGAAACTCTCTTTTCCTCTACTCTTTAGTTTCTTCTCTCTTCAATAACTCAAATGCATTAGCGTGAGGACAAAGGCCTAGTCATAGTTTGAGGGTGTAGCCAAAATTGTTGGGAACACAAAGCCACTCACTTTTTCTTTTCTGCAACTGCCTCTTGAGAAAAATGAGAGGACAGCTAAGTAGCAGAGTGGATAAAGTGCTGTGCATCATGAAAAAGAACTGAGTTCAAATCCTGCATCAGAGAATCACTAACAATTTTTACCTATTTTACCCTGGACAAATCACTTAATATCTCCCACCCTCATTGTCCCTTGTAAAATGGTGATTATAATAGCACCCACTTAATGAAGTTTAATAAAACAAAAATAATGTGAAACCTGTTACTTATATTTTTAATAATATTAATATATGACTTTATAGCTTATTTGTTTTCCCCTTCACTCTACCATTTGGTAGCTAATAAATAAAAACACTATCTGACATTTTTAAATGGTTTCTAAGATATACAAAGTAATATACCCATATACATATATATACACGTAAATATATATGTATTTATATATAAACAAACACACACACACATACATAAACACGAAAGTTTGAGGAGGATAAAAGATTTGGACACACACACATATATATACACACATATATGTATGTATATATACAAATATATGTATATATAAATGCATGTGTATACATGTATGCCTATGTGTGTATACACACACACATAATTATTTGTGGAGGTGCCATGTACCACTAAGTAAAAGGTATATTCCACTCTATTATCTGCTTCTGTTTTATTGCTGAGTTCATCCCATTCACAGTTATGGTAACTACTTGTACATTTAATTCTATCCTATTTTCTCATTTTATCCATCTCTCTCTCTCTCTCTCTCTCTCTCTCTCTCTCTCTCTCTCTCTCTCTCTCTCTCTCTCTCTCTCTCTCTCTCTCTCTCTCTCTCTCTCTCTCTCTCTCCTTTTACCTTTTACTCCGAAAAAATCTTTTTTGATTCTAAAAACCACCTATGGCAGTCTACTCAATTTGGGAGAGCTTAGGAGCCCTGCCTTTACTCTGCCATCTTGCTTCTCCTTCTCCTCTTGGTACCATTATTATTATTTTAAATATGGGGAAACTGGAGGATCAAGACTTGAAGATACTTATTTGGTCATGTTCAGAAGCTTGTAAGTATCAAAAGGTAGATTGAGATGTGTTATCTCCTGACTCCAAGACCAGTTTATTCTGTTTCCTCTTCAGGAGATATAGAATAAGTATTCAAGTATTATATGTTATATTTTATCCATGATAAAACTGAGATTTAGAAATTTGAATACATTTATACAGAGCCACATGATTAGAAAATAGTCCAATCTAAAAGCAGCCAGGATTATCAAGGATTACTCACATGGCATAGATATTAGTTAATAAAAAAAAGATTCAGGTGCTAATTGACCCAGGAAAGATTACATTTTGATATGACAGGCTCCAAAAATGGAGTCAAAAACGCAAATGTAAAAGAGCAGGATAATGAAACTAGAATGATGTAATAAATATCTGTTCGTTGAATCTAATCTAAACCCTACATTTGACAGAAAAGCAAAGTGAGGCCCTAAGTGGGAAAGAACATTGTCTGATGCCATGGTTATAGTGATGGAGATGTTCGTTGACTCTAAAAAATGCTTGGAAAAAAAAAGTTTTCTTAAATTCAATCTACTCTTTCTTCTTGGGAACCATTGTAATCATGAGTAAAAAGGTTACCACTGGTTTCCTTGAATGGTGTTGTGATACATTAGAAAAAAAGCTGTACTTTTGGATTCAAAAGATTTAGGATCCAATGTCATTTACTGTAACGTAGATTCTTTGTGGTCTCAGTAAAGTAACATGACTTCTCTAGGCCTCAATTTGATCATATGAACAGTGAATTTAAAAGTACTGGATGGCCTCTAAAACCCCTTCCAGCTTTCAATCTATGATCCCAGACATAGGCATATGTTTTTGTTGAAATTTGGGGCTCAATCATAATGGTCATCCATGCCTGAAAAAAGGTATTTTTTTAAGTCTTATTTTTTCTTCACAAATCTAATTCAAATTCAGAAAATAGTTGATATTACACCCTACACATGGACAAACAAACCCCCTCCCATGAGTGTACTATTAGATGACTGGCCTTGAACTCCACAGATTTATCTAGTGCTACTTCTCCACTACACTAAAGATATTGATGAATCATCTGGAAACTGGGAAAGAAGCATCATTACAGCAAACTGGAAGTAAGCAAACAAAAAACAGATATGATGGTTATGAGAAGAAGTAAAGGAGGGAGAGAGATGAAAGGGAAAAGAGATGGGAAAGCAGGAAAGAAAGGTGAAGAGAGGAAGAATATAAAGGAGGGAAGGTGGAACAAAAGGAGGGAGCAAGGTGGGTAGGTTGGAAGAAAGAAGAGAGGGAGAAGGAAGGAAGAAAGGGAAAAGGAAAGAAGGAATGTTAAAGCTTTCTAAATAAATTGCCGTGGGACCATTGACTTAGAGGCAGTTCCTACTCTTGGTAAAATTGTGGAGTAATGGATTCTTTTTTTCAGTAGCTGCCAACTCATTTTTCAGTCTATCATCTTCTGCTGAATGCTTTACTTTCATTCTTGAATTACATCACAGTCTTCTCATCCCACCCCACTTCTCTAGGAAAGCTATTAACATGATTCTTATGATTTTTCATATTTTTTCTCACTTATGTATACATCATTGCTAAGTATGTAAAGATAAGCTTTACTAAAATGATGAGACAATTGGAATGAGACTGAGGACATCTGGATTCTTTTTTTTTTCAGATTGAGAGAAGGCAGAAGGAGAAGGAAGAGGAATGGGAGGAAGAGAAGAATGAGGAAGAGGAGAAGGAGAAAAAAAAAGAAAGAGGACGAGAATAAAGAGAAGGAAGAAGAAGAAGAAGAAGAAGAAGAAGAAGAAGAAGAAGAAGAAGAAGAAGAAGAAGAAGAAGAAGAAGGAGAAGAAGAAGAAGAAGAAGAAGAAGAAGAAGAAGAAGAAGAAATTTACCCAAATCACTTCACTTTTCTCTGCCACAATTTTCAAGACAGTAAAATTTGTAAATTAGAGAGTGAAACTAAGAAATCTCTGTGGTTTATCTCAGTTCTAAAGTTCTCTGGTGTTAGAACAAGGGTATCATGAATCCCTTTGGCAGTCTTTTGAAGGTATCTATAACATAAGTCCTGAAAGACTGGCACATTCTCCCCACCCCCACCTAGGTCTACATACATAACTCTAATCTAGAATTAGAGATAGGAATATATGATTTCAGTTCCAGTTTTGTCAAGTAGTAATTGTGTGATCATGGAAAAGTCACTTAACTTTTAATCATGACCCCATTTGGAGCTTTCTTGGCAAAGATACTGGAGTTTGTTTGTCTTTTTTTTTTCTCCAGTTCCTTTTACATATGAGGAAACTCAGGTAAAAAGGGCTAAGTGATTTGTGTATGATTACACAGCTAGCATGCTTCTGAAGCTGTATTTGAACTCAGGTATTCCTAATTCCAGGACTGACACACAATTCATTGCACTACCTAGCTGCCCCATTTTTCTTGGTAATGGGGCAAATTGTCCAGAAAATAGACAAAACATCATTCTGTAGCAAGTAAATGGCCATAAACAGAGAATATACATTGTTTGAAAATAATTGTGATTTTATCATTTTTCAATCCCTCAGTAAAATCAGAGTGAGATCAGAATCACACAAAACACGGAGTTTACAATGTGGAAGGGACTTCAGTTCCTTCCTCCCAATTCCCAAAGAAGAGCCACTACAACACAGATAACAAATGGCCACCCATCCTATCCAGCTTGACAATAACTAGTCATGGTCACCAATACCTTTAAAGGAAGAAATCCATCCCACTTTTCTACAGTTGTATTTGTGTGGATTTTTTTTTCCTAACACTGAACTTAACATTTTTCTCTTTCAATCTTCCAGTGGTTGTCCCAGATTCTGGCCCTTTGGCTAAAGAGAAGAAGTCAAATTCCTCTTCCATATGTGTGTGTGTGGGTGAGTGGGTGTGGATGTGGGTGTGGTTGTACTGTTTGTCCTTTGTTTTTGTAGAGGACCAATGACATCATAAGGTTATGTCTTGACTTGCATGGGAATTGGATTTAAGTAAGGGAGAGTTGCATTAAATTATCCACCTCACTCTCTCTTCCAGAGTCATTAAAGTCCAGTGACAAGACAAAAGTCACATTGACTGGCTGGCAATGGCCCAGGATGTATTGGATGATCATGGTTTCTTCACTGCCTGACCAAGCTGTAAGTGCCCCACAGCACCTAATTCAACTACCTTTGTGGCCATTGGAACAAATTACTCTCACCCTCCCATTCCATAGAAGGAAATTTTCTCATGCTTAGGATACCCATTCTCTAGTTTGTTTAATAGGGTGTGGCTACTTATTATGCTACAGCTTCTTGGAGTCACAGGTGAGAGTTGAGTGAATCAGGTGGATGCCAAAGATGGATGAGAGAAGCCCTACAAAGGGCTCTGCAAGCCCTCACCCAGTGGTGCTAGTCTTTCTTGAATACCTGATATATCTTCAAATACTGGATGATGGCTATGATAATCACTACCACCCCTAATTCATCTCCCCACAGAATTTTCTCCATACTTAATATGCCCAGTACCTTTAAGCCATCAAAGAATAGATTCAAATTACTTCATCTCCCTTTTAGAATACCAACTTCTGGTTATTCTCTGGTTTATTGGCATCGTCCCTAAAATGTGGTGCCTCAGACTGAATACTAATGTTCAAATATGCATGTTGGTTTTCTTCAATAAAATATAAGCTTCTTGAAGGCAAGAACTACTTAATAATTGTCTTTGTATCCCTGTCATTAATGCAATCTCTCCTACATAGTAGGCACTTAATAAAAATTTCTTATGGAATCCTATGATCAGAGCACAACAGAGTACTACCACATTATTCTGGGAAGCAATGTCTCTATATGAAGCCCAAAACAGGTTTTTTTTTTGTTTGTTTGCTTTTGTTTTTGTTTTGTTTTGTTTTGTTTTGCCTCCTACATCACTACTGAATTATGTTTGGTTTGAAATCCACTAAAGTCCCAAGACATTTTGCAGACTTCCACTTAACCAGGTCATACTCCACCTCATTTTGTAAAGTCATTTGTCAAACACAATTACAATACACTTTATTTTTCCCTATTACATTTTGTCTTAAATCTGGCCCAATTTTCTAGCATATCATGATGTTTTGGGACCTCTTGAGGGGCACTTCTTCCCACTTCAAGAGCCCCCGTCAGTTCCTTACGTTCTCTATCAAATAGAAAAAAATTTTTCCCCCAGACAAATGTATCCATAGGGTACTTTTAGAATCAAAAATATTGATGGAACCCTTAAATTTTAATTTAAGAAGCTTGGGTCATATGGACTAAGTCCAAAATAAGTGAGCGTTCTCTCAAGGGAAATTGGTTTAAAAGCAAAGACAAATAATCCTATTTATGTCCCCTCCCCAAATAGAACTTGTTTACACACATATACACATATGTATGTGTATGTGTCTATATGTATGTTTGTGTGTGTGTGTGTAAATCTTCAGAGAGCTTCATCATCAAACTACCTAGTGAATTTATCTTGTCACAGGAACACAAAAGTCCAGCTAATAAACCATATACAATGTCTGGGTGGAGGTGTTAAGTGTCAGGAAAGGAACGGACACTGTAGATAAAATCATGGAGACTTGAAGTGATGAAGCAAGTGTTTATATTAGTAAACTTTCAGTTAAATTAAATTCTCAGAAAAATCAGAAATGGGAAATAGAGTTTAATAGATTTTTTTAAAATCTATTTTTTAAAAAATCATTTCTCAATCTATATTTTAGAGCCATGAAAATTTCTATGGCTATAAAATGTGGGTTCAGTAAGAAAATATTAATACTAGTCATATCCCCTCATCAAACATGAAGTATCAATCAGTAAATATTAATTAATGACATATCATGTGCTTGTCACTATATTAGCAACTGGGGTTAAAAAGACAAAAGTGAAAGAGTCTCTGACCTCAAAGAGCTGCAGCTCATAGCAGTGACTTAGTATATGAATTAGGTCTTGGGTTTGTGTCCACAATTTACACTACTGAGAGGCAGATAGGGAACCCAGTATGTAAAACACTGGACTTGTCAGGAAAAAAGAGTTCAAATATGTTCTCAGACACAGAAGGCACAATAAAAGGGAGAAATGTTTTAGAATTAGGGTCAGGGTAGCACGTAGGGTCAGAAGACCTAGACTCTAATCACTTCACCTATCTGATCATCAACTACCTAATTTGTGTACTATAAAGAACACCCGTCATAGAATCTGGAAGATGTCAGTTCAGATCTTGAACAAGTCACATAGCTTTCCTAAACTCTGTTTTATTGATCTTTCAAATGAAGGTTTTGTACAAGGAAGTTTCTGATGTCCCTTCCAGCACTAGACCTATAATTCAGGATTTTCTTTCTGATGCCAACCCATGGCTGTATGATAATGGGCAAGGAAGGAAGGCAACACACGTTGAAGTGCTTACTATTCATCAGGGACTGCACTAAATGCTTTGCAAATTTTATCTTATTTGATCTTTGCAAAAAGCCTTATTCAGAAACTGAGGCAGACAGAGATAATTGACTTGCCTAAAGTCACATAACTAAGAGTCTGAGGCTAGATTTGAACTCAGTTTTCCATGATTCTAGGTCCAGCACTCTATAGACTATGCCACTTTGCTAAGTCACTCAGCTTAGTTACCGGTAGATGGTGAGATCTGCTAACACAATACTATTTGTGAAAAGCATTATATGGAGTATATCAAGACACAGAATACTACACACTTTCCTGGATGAGATAAAAGACTGCTCAAAAGAAACTGGTTTAATAATTCACACGATAAAAAGTAAACAAAGATATGTCTATTGTCTACTGAGTTTGCCTATCAATATATTGTGGATAGGCACTGTAACAAGTCTATAATGCACTAGACCCAGTATTGAACAGCAGGAAAAGAGTAAAACTACATTGCTTAGGGGAAATTTTGTAGCATTAGGAATGCAAATCCTTTAAATCAATTATATTAAATTTAATTATAACATGAATTAATAATTATTGTTGTACCAATATTCTTCTGGTCCTACTTTATGGATACAAAGCCTGCAAGACCATAAACTAAGTAGTATCTCAATGATGGATGAACCAATGACCATGGGTTTCTGTATGATAAACCCAAATAGGTTGTGAAATATAGCCAACTATTTCTTCTAAACAAGAAGTGGCACAAAATAAAACATAAAGGAAAGATGGGGTTAGAAAAAGAATAATGGAGAGTAATATATTGAGTAATGGATAATTTAGGCACAATCTAAGTGCTTCCTTGATATTTAAAGAATGTTTTTAAAAACATAAGAAGGAAAGTCTTCAGTGTGCTGGGTGGATTTATTGGAAAATTGTGATTAGAACAGTCCTGAATGAGAAAGGATGGGTGATTTATTAGTGGTGCTTTAACAATGTCCACATCAATGATACTGTGGATATTTTGAATTATTGAGGCATTCTTTAGTGGGCACCACAGGGCTTCAACTTGTAGAGTCTCGTGATGTCAGATGAATCACAGTTTAAAATAACCTAAAGAACAGAGGAAAGATATATTATTCAGGGTGTAAGCAGACTGTAGATGTTTATTGATAGGAAGAAGAAAAAAGGAAAGAAAGGAACAAAGGAACGAAGGAAGAAAGGAAGGAAGGAAGGAAGGAAGAAAGAAGGAAAGGAAGGAAGGAAGGAAGGAAGGAAGAAAGAAAGGAAGAAAGAAAGAAAGAAAGAAAGAAAGAAAAAAAGAAAGAAAGAAAGGAGATATATTAGGAAAAGAAAGAGGAAGAGAAGGGAAGAAGGAAAGAAAAAGGGAGGGAGGGAAGAAAGGAGGAAGAAAGAAAAAAAGAAATCAATGAAAAAACACACATGAGAATTCAACACTTTTCTCCCTAGATGAAAGAAAAAACCTAGGTAAATAATTAAGAGCCACACTGCATGGATATTCTAATAAAATAAAGGCCTCTGGACTAGAATTGACAACATTTGCAAAAGGACTATCTGATTATTATGAAATACTGATGCCGCTTCCATCTAACTAATTTGCAGCGCTTTGTAAGAAAGCAGAGCTGACAGCTGCAGTAACAGAAACAAACCTCAGCCAAGAGGAGAAAGTGCATAATGTTTGACTTCACCATAATATTGGTCCTATTTATTCCACTTCCATGATATTGTTCACATTGGCAAGAGATACCATCCCCACTAACAGGATTTCAGACTACTTCGTTGTAACTATCATCATAGCTTCCTAACTGATCTCCCCTGCCGCTTCTGTTTTCTCCAATCCGTCCTTCTAATTCTTCCAGAATAAGCTTCCCTCATGTCTAGCCTCCTTAATACCTAAAAAAAATCCCTGCTCAGAGACATTGAGAGTTATTTATGAGTAAAATACACTGTATTTAGCCTGACATTCAAGGCTTTACACAGTGTGTCTCCAAACTTTATTATTAAGCAATCATGTTTTACCCAACCTCCATATACTTTTCAAGTACTCTACATTTCAACCAAATTGGAGTTTATCATCTCTGCTCTACTTCCCCCTTTTGTATAACCTTTATACCTTTGAGCATGGCCCCATTATCTCTCCTCAGTTCACTATTTGTTGAAATTCTTCAACGTCTGGTTCAGGTATCACATCCTGAATGAGGTTTCCCATGACCCCCTTCTGCTAGGACTAAACTGTATTAATTCCCTAATATGAGTGTTAGGATGTCACCTACAAGCCCTGATCATATCCTTGTTTGTGCTACAGTTATTGGTGTATTTATGTTTCCAAATTAGAGTATACTTTTCTTTTTGATCATCATCTTTTTTCCTATCCTCAGCACAAAGTATGTACATAACTGCTATTAAATACATACCTGATTAATCAGTTCAGATCTATGATTTCATTAGTGTATGAAACCATAGGCAGAGAGAGTATTTACTAGTACAGTTAGGTAACTTCTGGTCTTAAAGAGTTGGGGAGTGGGAGAAAAGGGGGATTGGGAGGTTGAATGATTTGCCCCATACACGAGGCCATTATGTGTCTGAAATGGGATTTGAACTCAAACCTTGTGGACAGAAACTGGTCTTTTATCTACCATGTCACACTGCTGAATTGACTAGAATCTTAAAAAATCTGGCAAATCTTTCGTTCTCATAGAATAAAATAATATTTACACAAATTATAACAATAAATAATAACTAACATGTAGCTAGTACTTTAAATTTTAAAAATTAAAAAAAATTGATCTGTCAATCCTCACAATTACCCTGAGGCAAATATTAAAAATCTATAGATGAAGAAATTGAGCTTTTGAGAGATTATACAACTGACCTTTAGCCATATTAGCCTAGTAACTGCAGAAGGAAAATTTTATTTTATTTTGAATTTAAGTAATAAAACAAATATTTCAGTAATATATGGAAAAGGAAAAAGATGATTGTACACAAAAGCACAAATCTATTATGTACAACCTGCTATTCTTTTTAAACATACAATAAAGTTATCGAGTAACTTTCTTCTTTTTTTCTTCCCATGCTCCCAACCGAGAGATGACTACCATTAGACACAACAATGTGTGTGTATGTAAAACCATTCTATACATACTTTTTTAGCAGTTATTTCTCTGGGTGGAGGTAGTAGTTGCCAGCATATGTTCTTTGTCTTAATTTGGGGATTTATAGTACTCAAAATAACTGTCACTCAAAGTTGTTCTTAAAACAATCTTTCTGTTACTGTATACAATATTCTCTTGGTTCTACTCATTTTGTTCTTTGTTATTTCATGCACCTATCCACATTTTTCTAAGATCATTGAGCTCATCATTTCTTATAGCACAGTATTCTTCCATAACAATCATTTACCACAACACATTCAGTCATCCACCAATTGACAGGCATGCATGTGATTTTCACACTTTGTAAATTTCCTTCATAAACACACAGAACATAGCCACAAAATTAATGTAAAACAGCAAAAAATAAAGGGGTAAAGCAGATGCCATCCTAAAACAACTTGAGAATACCTCAGGAAGGACAAGACCTCCAGGGGCTGAGCTTTGGCCT
>CM053580.1:511756297-511773064 GCA_028627135.1 Pseudochirops cupreus
TACATCCAACTGGAACTTGAGATACACAGGCACTGCAGTTGGGAGATCCATCCTGCCCTACCAAAAAGTGACATAGGAGAGAATAGACTGGGGGAGGGGGGAAATACTGGGATGGCTGTTTTGGGGTGGTGGGCGGGGGAAAGACGGGGAGAAAAGATGTAACTCAAAAAATTTAATAAAGAATCTCATATTAAAAAAAGATGGTATAAAACAAATCCAAACAAACAAAAGAGTAAAAGGCAATGTGAAATATCTCATTGGAAAAACCACTGATCTGGAATACAGATTCAGGAGAGATCATTTAAAAATCACTGGACTACCTGAGAGCCATTGTCAAAAAAGAGCCTAGACATCATCTTTCAAGAAATTCTCAAGGAAAGTTGCCCTGATATTTTAGAGCCAGAGGGCAAAATAGAAATTGAAAGAATTCACTGATCAGCTCTTGAAAAAGATCCCCAAAAGAAAACTCCTAGGAATGTGTAAGGGTGTTTCACGTCATCAGCCGCTGGGGGTGCACCACAACAGCCTGGGGACGGGGTAGAGGCCCTGCATGTCTCCATGAAGAAGGCATGATCACGCGAGATGTCTCCTTATCTTCAGGGCTGTACGTGAGTGGCTCACCGGGTGATGACGGCACTTGGAGGCGGGGATCAAAAGCTAGGGTATAAAAAAGGGGAACCATGTCTGTGTAGCTCTCTGTTCCTGTATATGCTGCAATAAACACCTTTACCGTTTGCCCGAATCCTGGGCGTTCTGTGGGGGAGCAGTTCTTCAAGCTGGTCTTGAAGCCTGTGACGACCGAAGCCTGAGAGAATTAAAGTATTTTTCATATTTCTATAGATAGCTTGATTACTTCATCAGAAAGGCCTGCAATAGAATAGGGTCCCCAGAGTCCGAGTTGGGGGACATTTATAGAGTAGGGTCCCCAGAGTCTGAGTTGGGGGACGTTTATAGTAGGGTCCCCAGAGTCTGAGTTGGGGGACGTTTAGAGTAGGGTCCCCAGAGTCCGAGTTGGGGGACGTTTTACAGGAATGTTATAGACAAATTCCAGAGTTCCCAGGTCAAGGAGAAAAATTACAAGAAGCCAGGAAGAAATAATTTGAGTATTGTGGAAATGCAATCAGGATAACACAAGATCTAGCAGCTTCTGCATTGAAGTATTGAAGGGCTTGTAGTATGATATTCCAGAGGTCATTGGAGCTAGGATTAAAAGCAAAAATCACCTACCCAGCAAAACTGAATATAATGCTTTGGGGGAAAATATGGTAATTCAATGAAATAGAGGATTTTCAAGTATTCTTGATAAAAAAAATAGAGCTGAACATAAAGTTTGATTTTCAAATACAAGAAGCAAGAGAAGCCTGAGAAGTTATACAGGAAAAAGAAATCGTAATGATTAAAGTTGAACTATTTACATTCCTACTTGGAAAAATGATAATTGTAACTCATGAGACTTTTCTCAGTATAAAGAGGGTTGAAGGGAATATATATGTATACGTACACATATAGTATTATAGGAAAGTATATGTGTGTATAAATATAAATGTGAGTGTGTGTATATGTGTGTACATGTATACATAGACAGAGGGCACAGTATGAGTTGAACATGAAAATGATATCTAAAAAATAAAATTAAGATATGAGAAAGGAATATAATGGGAGAAGGAGAAAGGGAGAGATAGAATAGGGTAAATTATCTCATATAAAAGAGGTGAGAGAACACTGTTATAATGGAGGGGAAGAGCAGGAGGTGAAAGGGAATGGGTCAACCTTACTCTCATCGAATTTGCTTTATAGAAGGAATACCATACACACTCAACTGGGTATCTTACCCTAAAGGACAGTTGGAGGGAAGGGAATAAAAGGGGAGATGATAGAAGGGAGGGCAGATTGAGGGATAGAGTAGTTACAAGCACACAGTTTTGAAAAGGGACAGGGTCAAAGTAAAAAATAGAATAAGTGGGGGGCAGGATAACATGGAGGGAAATATATTAGTCTTTCAGAATATAACTACTATGGAAATGTTTTGCATAACTACACGTGTACAACCTATATTGAATGGCTTGTCTTCCCAGTGGAGGTGGTTGAGGAGGGAAGAAGGGAAAAAATAGGGAAATCAAAATTTTAAAAATAAATGTTAAAAAAAAATGTAGAAATCCATTTTGTCTTACTAGAAAGTTAGGGTGGGGAATGGGGGAGGATATAAGAGAGAACAGATTGGGGGAAGGAATATTCAGTAGGCTCGCTATCTTTGGGTAGGGTGTAGGTAAAGGAAGGGGAGAAAATTTGTAACCCAAAGTCTTGTGGAAATGAATGTTAAAAACTAAAAATAAATAAATTTGGGAAAAGAAAGAAATGATGAGCAGGATACTCTCAGAAAAATCTGGAACAATTTCCATGGGCTTATGTAAAGTGAAGTGTACTGTGCACAAAGTAACAGCAATATTGTAAAATGATCAGCTGCGAATGACTTCAGTATTCTCACAATAAAACAACCCAAGATAACTCTAAAGAACTTATGATGAAAAATTATATCCTCCTCAGAGAAGGAACTGATAGTGTCTGAATAAAGACTGGAGCATCCTTTTTTTACTTTATTTTTCTTGAAGGTTTTTTTTTTTGGCTTATGTTTTTTTTTTTCACAACATGACTATTATGGAAATGTTTTGCATGACTACACATGTAGAATCTATACCGTATTGCTTGCCTTCTCAATGGGGGTGGGAGTGGGCAGAGAATCTGGAACTCAAAGTTTTAAAAACAAATGTTAAAAATTATTTTTATATGTAACTAGGGAAAAATAAAATATTTAGTGAAAGGGGAAAAGGAAGGTTTCAGAGACTAGATAGTGCTTCAGTTGGGCCTTAAAAGAAGGGAACAATTTCAACAAGTGTACTTCAGGTACAAGCATATTCATCAAATAATGAAAAACCTTGAATCTCAATTGATCATAGGACAAAAGGCCTGTTCTCACCAAATTTAATTAAGTTAAAATCAATAAACATTCAAAATTCCTACTATGTGTAAGAAGAGACACTATGAGAAAGTGCATCAAAAGGCATCTTTAGAGACATAAAGATTTTGGTTTAAGCTCTGCCCTTGATAAATATTAGCTGTATGAACATGGCAAATCTCATTGCTTCAGGCAGCCTTCTATAACTATACATTGCAGATAAATTGTTGATCAGAGTCAATGGGAAAAAAAAATCACATTGAGTTTCCCATGCTGATTAAATGACAGGTCTGAATCTCTGTCTGTATTTATGCCTTTCATTATTTTATTTTTATCTTTTGTATCCACCATAGCATCTTGTTTCGCATATGTTTAAGTATATATTTTGAAATATATATGTATACATATACATATATGTTCTGAAGTTATACATATACTTTGAAATATATATCTATACATGTGCACACATATTTTGAAATGCATTTCTCATTTATGCCCCTATGTGTGCATATTATATATAAATATATATATATATGTATGTATGTATGTATGTATGTATGTATAAGTGCATGCATAGGTATAGGTATATGTATAGGTATATGTATATATGTAGAGAGAGAGACGGCTTGGAATAATGGCTAGAGAGCTGGTCTTATGGCCAGGAAGACTTATATTCAAGTCCTAATTTTCACACATACTAGTTGTGTGACCCACAGAAAGTCACTTAACCTCTCAGCATGTTAGGGCCAGCAGTTCTATGAGACTAGAAGTTGCAGAGAAGACACCAACCTGCATTAGTAGATGGCAGTTTTCTCACTCTACAGTTTTCTACGTCCATGAAATCCCAAGTGTAGTTTTTCTTTTCTCTATGAATATCTATAGATAGATATATACATATTAAGTAATAATCTATATATTGTATTTCTATATTATGATACACGTAAACACACACACACATATGTATAAATTTTATGAACACATATATGCAGATATTATAAGTACTTAATAAATGCTTACCTGCTTGATTTATTGCTATTTATGATGAAAAGCTCAAACGTTCAGAGGAGGGAAACCACCATGGTAAAGGACCTTGGATATGTGCCATATGAGGAGTGTTTGAAAGGACTATGCCTGTTTAGCCCAATGAAGAGAAGACTAAGGTCTGGAGGGAGAGAGGAAGACATGATGGATTCATTCAAGCATTTGAATGCCCACATCATGGAATATAGATGAAGTCTTTTCTTGATGACCCCAGAAAACAGGATTAGTAAGAATGGGTTGAAGTTACAAGAGTCAGATTAGGCTTGATGTCAACCAAACAATGAACAAGTATTTAAATGTTTCTTATAGGCTGAGGATTGTGCTAATGAGAAAAGGTGCAAAGAAAGCCAAGAACCAATTTCCTAAAAATTCGTATCCAAAAGTCGAACGGATTTTTTCTATAGGTGGTGGATTTTTTTCACTGAATTAGAGGCTGCATGATTTTTGTCAAATATGGGTTTGTCTGTATAACCACTGACATTCCAACTCTAAATCCTTCCAACGCTTTAACAATGTGGATGTGTGTATGTACATTCATACTCTTCCATAAAGGTGCTGTTCTAGGTATAGGTATTAAAATGAAAAATATTACAACTGGAGCTTTTCTTCGAGGTTCTCCATTATATTGTCAAGAGTTGAGGGTCCTCTTCTTAGCAGATTGAGGGATCAGAAGAGGACTTTAGTGCAAATGTGTCAATATAAAATGGATATTATAGCTCCTACTCTCCTCATCCCAGCAGGCTGTGGTGAAGGTTAAATGAAATTCAAGAAGGCTTTAGTAAACTGTGTTGATACATAAATGCAAGCAGTTAACGATTGTTCATATTTTTGCTGAGAACTATGCAATTCAAATCCAAAACACCTTTATGCTTCCAAGATTACTTTTGTGACCTCAGAAATATTATTAATTATGACAGCAGACAAAACAAATGAATTTGCCAACTGCAAGCACTTAAAGGATTTAAAAGAAGTCCTTTATTTCTTTTAACCTAATGTTGAAAGAATCCAGCTTAGTTCAAATTATGAAGATTTTGTTTTGTTTTGCTTCTTATTTTCCCCATAGATCAAATTTCCTCTGGGGCCATTGACACCATTCTATCCCCCTTTGAATGTCAGAAGATTCCAATATCCTTGCCAAGAGGAAGTTAGGACTTTGATCAGATGGCAGCATGTGAACTTTCAGAATTACCAGTAATCTTTTAATGGGCTAATAGCATTTTGATTTTTCCCTTCAATCACAAGGACTTTTGGCATTTGCTGTCTCTGTGTTTGTGCGCCTTTTCTGTCAGACTTGATCTTTATGAAGAGCCAAGGTGCTCAAAGCTAAATTAATCTCCCTTATAGGCATGTAAGCAAAAAAAAGAAAAAAGAAAAAAGAAAAGATACCCTTCACCTTTCATTGAATAATTTTCATTTTCATATATGTACATATGCAGAATCCTTACAATAACTAGCTTTCATATAAAATAAGAATGCAAAAATGCAAATGCTAAACAAAAGATGATTCTGAAAACCTTCTTGACAAAAACAATCAAACAAATAAAATACTGAGTAAGATATTCTTCAGGGTACCACAGAGGATCTGACTGAACAAAATATTCATTTTTGTCTTAGCACCTAAAATATTTTCTACCACATAGAAGGAACTCAATAAATGGTTCCTGACTGACTACTCAGTAATGCAATATTAGTAATAATTAGTAATAATAATAGCTTGCATTTCTATATCATTTGAGAAATTACAAACAAGGTGCAGATGGAATTCCTCCTAACAGCCCATACAAAGTAATGCAGAGCAAGTGTTATTCTCACTGTCTCTGTCTATCTTTGTCTTTGTCTCTGTCTGTCTTTCTGTCTCTATATCCCTCTCAGGCTCTCTCTTCCTCTGTCTCCCTCTCTTAGCCAAGACGAGTGAATCCATCTCTCTTTAGAAATGAAATGGCTTTCATGTCTTTCTGATCACTCAAAATTCTGGGAAGATTAATCTGGCTGTTTTTTTTTTCTATCTGTGTAAAAAAACTCTCAGTATAGAAAAAACCCACCATGAATATAGACAACTTACCTTTACTTTATCTTGTAGAGTAGTTTAGAGCAATAGGAGGGTGTGACTTGTACACTGTCACAAACTTACTATGTTTCATAAGGCAGGACTTTACTTTTCTTCTTACTAACTCCGAGTGGCATTCTATTCCCTGTATTTATGATGACCTTTAAAAAAAAAACAACACATCTGGAATATTTTAGAAAGAATTCTTGTTTAGATAGACATTCAGAAAAAATTAATTCTGAGATCCTTTCAAGGAAGAGAGAAGGAAATATGTATATGTATGTGTCTATATATGTGTGTATATATTTTATATATACACATATGTATATATGTGTATTTCTGTATTTGTGCATATGTATATACTTATATGTATATATGATGTCTACTATATGCCAGGCATTGTGCTAAGGACTTTTAAAAATAATATTCTCTAATTTGACCTTCACAACAATCATGAAAGTTATGTACTATTATTAGCTCCATTTTATTGTTAAGGAAGTTGAGAAAAGTTAAGTGCCTTTTCCAGAATCACACAGTAAGTATCTGAGACTAGATTTAACTCAGGTCTTCTTTACTCCAGGCCCTGTGTTCCAAGGACCACCACAATCTATATTTTTCAACTCTTTAATTCTATGGTTTTAGATTGGCCTAAGGGCATGGAGCTACTAAATGGTGAAGTTTCAACTTGAACCAAATCATGTAATTTTAAAAGCATGAAGGCCAGATCTTCTGAAATCAAATCTCTTCTCAATATACTGTACTGCCCTTACATAAGTAGAAACAAATATAATTCTGAATTTCTCCCTATCTGATGGATAAATGGTAGAATATAGAATCTAATAGTAATTCCACAATTCTTTATGCCTATGTCTCTCTGGTTTTAAATGTGTCCACCAAAACAAAACAAAACAAAAATGTTCTTTCTAGAAGCATTCTGGAAAGAGTGCCTAACCACTAGGGGCTACAGTGTAATTCTGTCCTGGCATTCCATTTCAAATGCAATCTAGTAAACTCAAGACAATGGAAAGATTAATCAGTCTCTCTTTTTTTTTCTTTTAATAAACATTACAAAAAAAGCAATTGAACTTGACCTCAAACTGCTTATCCACAAATGAACGTACAGTACATCAGTTGCCCGAAATTAGCTTGATTGCTTAATGAATTTCAATTACTGAGAGATGAGTAGAAAGAAAAAAACAAACAACCCACCGAATATCTATACACACACACACACCCCACATGCACACACACACACACACACACACACACTTGCACTATATAGATATATACACACACTTATATGTATATACATACACATGTATATATGCACATTGTGTATGTATATGTGTTTGAGGATCAAATAACGTATATTAAGTACTTTCTAAACCTTAAAGAGCCACATAAATAGCCACTACCATCACGACTGCTACTACTACTAATTATCATTATTTACATGACTATAGACTGAAATGTATCTTGAAGGATAGTAGACTTTTGACTGTGGGCAAATCACTTAGCCTATTGTATTCTATGCTCCAAAGTTATAATCTGCAGAGAAAGTGCTGACCTCCATTGGGAGAGGGATTTTGCTCCCCTAGCAGTTCCCTTTATCAATAAAATCATGGACCCAGTCCTGAATCCCATTCTACTGCATATATCGCTCACATATGTTAAATGTCTAAAATCATAGCTCATTTGGCTTGAAATTAGACTGACATGACTGAATTCTCCATGTCCCTGATTCAATTCTGGGTTTTGACAGTAAAGAAGAGACCTCAAAAATAAATTCTTTATTGATGGAGTATTCTTAGAAGAGAGGCAAACTGTTATAGTCTTGCCATGCTCTGCTTCTAATACATATTGAACATGCATTTAACCTTTCAGCAATACAAGAAAATCTCTAAGACTAGAAATTACAAATGCAAAGAAATTAAGTCCCAATAAATGGGTCTATAAATGTGCATTTATTAGGAACTTACCTGTCTCAAGTAGGATAGATAATGCAGTGGATAAATCACCAGGCCTGGAGTCAGGAAAACTCAAGTTCAAGCCTAGCCTCAGAAACTTACTACCTGGGCAAGTCATTTAACCCTGTTTGCCTCTGTTTCCTCATCTGTCAAAAGAACTGGAAAAGAAAAAGGCAAGCCACTGTGGTATCTTTTCCAAGAAAGCCCCAAAAGGGGACACAAAGTGCCAGACATGACTGAAACAACTGAACAATTGAACTACATGTGGCAGGCTCTTTGCTAGGTTGTGGGGATTGTTGTTGGTTGTTGCTGATTTTGTCCTTTTTTGAAGAGGACCGTGGCATCAGGGAATGATGATGTGACTTACAGTTGACTTTGATTTGAGGGAGGGAGGGCTGTGCAAGGTCACCAGCCTCAGTTTCTCCTCCAGAACCATCTGGATCCAGTGACCCGATATTCATCAGGACGACTGGAGATGATTCAGGATGAAATGGGAGACCTTGGCCCTTTTAGGCTAAGGCCCTTTCAAGTAGTCACTTAGAATGAAGTAACACCCATTCAGTGAATAGATTTCTTTAAGAAGTGAGTCCAGAGATGGCCCCTTCAATCCAATTAAAGAAAAAATATCAAGCTGGGAGGGGAAGATCCTCAGATTTGCTGTTATAAAGAGAAACAGTTATCATAGAAATTCACTCTAAGCCAGGAGGTCCCAAAATACAGCCATTAAATGGAGCATGGTCAGGGACCTACTGTGGTCCAATCTATGAGCTTTATAGTGAGCCTGGTTGAAAATTTTGGAAAGAAGAAAGGAAAGAAAGAAAGGAAGGAAGGAAGGAAGGAAGGAAGGAAGGAAGGAAGGAAGGAAGGAAGAATAAAGAAAAACACAGAAAATCAAGGTACAGTATTCAGAATGTTACAGCTTATCACAGAAAATTAAAATATAGCATTCACCACATCACCACTCAACAACTTATGGCTAAAGTAACCACATAGTTTTCACCAAACTGGTCACAGTAGTTTTCAACAAAGTACAATCACTGAGTAACTCAATCATTCAATCATCCTTAAGGAGGCCTTCTTAAGGGACACAAAATACAGAAGTCAAAATACTCCACCCCTGAGTGGTATCAATTGGAGATTAGTTTCCAATCATAAACAAAGTACATTTATTTAGTCAATCACAGAATCCTTAATTCAATCACAAAGTACAATAGTTAAGGTCCACCACCCATGGGGTACAGTTAAGTTACAACTTCAACGGTCACTTTAATCAGTCAAACATGTATCATTTACCTAGTTCAGGGGGAAAAGTCAACACCCTGAACTTCAGAGAATACAAACAGAAGTTGCAACAGAAACTAACACAATTCAGCAGGCAGGGCTTCTGGCTGTCTGACCATTACATCTATACCTAGTTAGTTATCAGAGAGTGAAGCATCAACATCTGGGTTTTCAAAGCCAGGGGGCTCAACACCTTCCCAGAGTCTCATCTGACCAAATCACACAACTCTTCCCATAAGTGAGCCCCAAAGCAAAACCTAACATCAGTCAGTCACTACTCAGACAATTTCATCAGTCACTACTCAGTACCCACAGAGGGGTCTTTTCATCTTGACTTGGGGCAGGTTTTCAGCTTCCATGATTCCTCTTCCACGGTCCCAGCTCCCACCCGAATCTAACCAACTGCCACCTGAGTTCAAAGCCAGACAGCTCCTGGTTCCTTGTCCAGCTCTCCATGCAGTTTCTGCTCCATGTTGAATCTCACATTGTCCAATCCATGTCAAATCCTTCACAGTCTCTGTTCCTGGGAAGACAAGGCTTAACAAAGCCACAAAAACATTCATACACATTAACAAAGCCACAACAACATTTGTACAAAATATCATCACCACAGTCATGTTTCCTCAGCCTTTGACAGCTCCAGCTGGCCCTCAGGAAGCCTCAGCAGCTCCAGCTGGCCCACGGAAATCCTCAGCACCATAAGCTCTGTTCTCAAAATCAAAATCACTTTATCCAACCTCCACATGACTTACTCCAAGAAACTCTGTCTCAGTTCTCAATTCTCATTCCTCTTCTGAATCCTCAGTTCAGTCTTCAGTCCAGCAGCAGCTGCCCTGCCTTCGCTATGCTTACCCCCAGGAAATTCTGACTGTCCAGCTTGTGCTCTGACTTAAATACAGTATGGCTCCTCCCCGTTCATCCCCTTCCTGTTACATCAGCAACAGGTGTTCCCTGTGCTGCTGTTGTAGAACAGTCCCAGAACCCCTGAAAACATCAGCAACGCTGTCTCCCAGGATTTCTGTGCAGGTACCACAAGAAAATTCACCTTCAGGGCTTCCAAAACCAACAGCCAGTTTCCAGGACCTCTACAACAGCAGCATTGTCCTTCACCATCAGGTAAATCTGGCAAAACAACATCAAAACAGACAGACAAAATACTGGCATCACAGCCATGCCTCCTCAGTTCTTTGCAGTTCCAGGTGGCAGTTCTCAAAAGTCCAGGCCAATTCCAACGGATTCTTAGCAGTCTTTCTCTCAGAAACTTGGGCTCCACAATATTGGAAACTGCTCTCCCAAAGTCCTTCTGGCCTTCTCTAGGCTTGGGCCTCTCTCCCAATTCACAGCTCCTCGCAGTTCAGCCCTCTCTCTTCACGTCAACAAGTCCATCCCACAAGAAGGATTCACAAGCTCTGGGTTTTAACACTCAACCCAAAAACCAAGCCAATACAGGAGCACCTCCAAATTCCATTACCAACACACCTATTCAGCTCCTTCCTGTTATGTCAGCAACAGGGGTTCATGCCTTCTGTTTCTTTAACAGAGGCTTAATTTGAAACTAGGTGCTAAGTACCTCCTAGCTTAGCAATACAAAGGGATCTTCAAATTTCATTACCATTACAGGTGGGTCCCCATTTAGGCAGCTCTGTCTACTCACAGGTTATGTTTGTCCTTCATTTTCAAAGAGGACCATGGAATCAGGGAAATGATGACATGATTTGCAGTTGACTTTGATTTGAGTGAGGGAGGACTGTGCAAAGTCACCAAACTCACTTTCTCCTCGAGAGCTATCTGAATCCAGTGACCCGATACTCATTAGGATGACTGGAGATGACCCAGGATGCAATGGAATACACTGACCCTTTTAGAAAGGCAAAGAAGTAAATCATCCCTACTCACAAGGAGCTGCTGCCTAAGACAAATACATAAATGTATATATTTAGAGAGAATCCATATTACTACAAATATAAAGTAGTAAAATACACATTATTTTGGGAAGGACACTGGCAGTTGGAATGATTAAGAAAGGTTTCATATCAAAGATGATACTTAAGCTGAATCTTGAAGAGGAAGTGGAATGTAGAGATGAGGAGTGTGCATGTTTTAATCATGGAGCATTGCCAGAAGAAATTTGTGTTAATTCTATATTTATAAATATATGCGTGTATACCAAAACATATGTGTAAATTTCTCTATCATAAATCTATCATCTATGTTCATGTATCATCTTTATCTACCTATAATTTCTCTATACATCTGTCAGCTGTTTTTATCTCTAGATACTCACATATATGTGTATTTATCTATCTGTCTATCTATCTATCTATCTATCTATCTATCTGTCTATCTATCTATCTGTCTGTCTATCTATCTATCTATTATATACACATGCTCACATACAAAGTAATGGAGAATCAGCCAACTTCAACCAAAGAGACTGTACTTCAATACCACCATTGGACATAGACTGGTTATATGATCTTGTGCTAGTCACTTACATTCTCAGTCTTCATTACTAACAATTCTTCAGTTCTTTTCATGTTGCTAAGTCCAAAAAAGAAAAAAAAATCACTCTAACACCTTAAAAATTCCAGAGTTATCTCCATGCTCTCTCATTGTAAACAAGTGGAGGAAAATTTCCAAGTAAGCTATATACATATACATATGTATACACACACACACACACACACACACACACATATATACGTATATATGAGTACATATGTGTGTGTAGGTATGTGTGTATATGTATATGTATATTTCAATTCCTTCTAGAATATAAGTTAGAAAAATAAGTTTCTTGAAGCCAAGGGCTCTTCCTGTCTATGAATCTTTAGCATCTTATGCAATGATTTTCAATAAATATTTGCTGAATGAGACTTCACTTAATCTAATTTTTTAATTTTGTAGTTTTTTCAACATTCATTTCCAAAAAAAAAATATTTACAAATAAATTACAAATTTTCTCCCTATCTCTCCATAACCCCCATCTCAAGACAGCAGGCATGCTGAATACCCCTTCTCTGAATCTATTTTCTCTTATGTCCTTCCCCATCTTCCCCCCGCCTTACCTTTTTGAAGGGCTAGATGGATTTCTATACCCCATTGCCTGTATATCTTTTTTTCCCAATGGCATGTAAAAAACAATTTTTTAACATTTGTTTTAAAAACTTTGATTTCCAGATTCTTTCCCTTTTTCTCTCCTCACCCACCCCCACTGGGAAGACAAACAATTCAATACAGGTCATACAAGGGTAGTTATACAAAACATTTCCATAGTAGGTATATTGTGAAAGACTAGTTTTCCCTCCATCCTATTCTCCCCCTGATTTATTATATTTTCTCCATTGACCCTGTCCCTTTTCCAAAGTGTTTGCTTCTAACTACTCTCTCCCCCAATCTGCCCTGCCTTCTATCATTCCCTCTTCTTACCCCCTTCCATCCTACTATCTGATAGGACAAAATACCCAATTGAGTGTGTATGTTATTACCTCCTTAAGCCAAATCCAATGACAGTAAGGTTGACTCATTCTCTTTCACCTTTCTGCTCTTCCCCTCCATTGTAACAGTTTTCTCTTGCCTCTATTATGTGAAATAATTTCCCCTGTTCTATCTCTCCCTTTCTCCTTCTCCCAATATATTCCTCTTGCAGCACTTCTTAATTTTATTTTTTAGATATCAGCCTTTCATATTCAACTCATCCGATGCCATCTGTCTATGGATACATGCACACACATATACACACACATATATATAAATACACACATGTACCTTCCTATATATACATATATGTATATCTACAAATATTCCCTTCAATTATACTCACACTGAGAAAAGTCTCATGAATTACAACTATCGTTTTTCCATGTAGGAATGTAAGTTGTAAGTAGTTCTTCTTTAATAAGTTCCTTATGATTTCTTTTTCCTGTTTACCTTCTCATGCATCTCTTGGCTCTTGTATTTGAATGTCAGATTTTCTGTTCAGCTCTGGTCTTTTCATCAAGAATGCTTGAACGTCCTCTATTTCATTGAATTTCCATATTTCCCCCTGAAGAAGTGTACTAAGTTTTGCTGGGTAGATGATTGTTGGTTTTGATCCTAGCTCCTTTGACCTCCAGAATATTATATTCCAAGCCCTTTGATCCTGTGATGTAGGCTAAATCTTGTGTTATCTTGATTGTGCTTACACAATACTCAAATTGTTTCTTCCTGATTGCTTGTAATATTTCCTCCTTGACCTGGGAACTCTGGAATTTGGCTATAAAATTCCTAGGAATGTTCTTTTTGGGATCTTTTCCAATAGGTGACCAATGAATTCTTTCAGTTTCTATTTTGTCCTCTGGTTCTAGAATATCAGGACAATTTTCCTTAAGAACTTCTTGAAAGATGATGTCTAGGCTCTTTTCTGATCATGGTTTTCAGGTAGTTCAATAATTTTAAAATTATATCTCCTGGATGTATTTTCCAGGTCAGTGGTTTTTCCAATGAGATATTTCACATTACCTTCTATTTTTTTTTTCATTTCTTTTGGATCTGTTTTATAGTATCTTGATTTCTCATAAGGTCATTAGCTTCCATTTGCTCTAATCTAATTTTGAAGGAATCATTCTCTTCAGTGAGTTTTTGAAATTCCTTTTCCACCTGGGCAATTTGACTTTTTAAGGCATTCTTTTCCTAATTGGCTTTTTGGGGCTCCTTTGCCATTTGATTTATTCTATTTTTAATGTGTTATTTTCTTCAGTCAGGCTGTTGATTTGTTTTTCATGATTTTCTTGCATTATTCTCATTTTTCTTGCCAAGTTTTCTTCTACTTCTCTTACTCTTACTCTTACTCCTTCTGGAGCTTCTCCATGGCCTGTAACCAATTCATATTTTTCTTGGAGGCTTTTGATGCAGGAGTTTTTACTTTGTTGCTTTCTTCTGGTTCTATGTTTTGATTGTCTTTGTTCCCATAAAAGCATTATATAGTCTGATTGTGCTTCCCCTGTTTGTGCTCTTTCCAGGCAAGTATTTGACTTTTGAGCTCTTTGCCATGGTGGAACTCTGCCTCCAGAGTGCAGAGAGCTGTGTCCCAAATTTCTGGAGTTTTGTGCAACTGTTGTGGGAATTTTTTTCCAGGCACCTGCCTCAGAACTGTGAGGAAGACTTTCTCTTCACAGTCTCAAGAAGCTCTGACACACCAGTACTCCTCACCCTAAGACTGCCACCCAAGATTGTGACCCAGATCTAAGCAGGGCAAAGCAAGGGAATTCTGCCTCAGCACCATCAGAGAAATTCCTGCAAATACCCTCTGGACAATCACTTGTTCCCCCTATGATCTGTAATCCTGAAGCCAGAAGCGGAGCAGCAGCAGCAGTTGCAGCCATTGTCACCTCTGCCACCCTGGGTACAGGAGCCAGACCACACTCTTCTCTCACCCAAGATCAACAGGGTTCCCCACAGAACTTTCAATTTCTCTTTGGCATTTACGGGTTAAGAATTTGGGAAATCACCACAGCTCTCAGTTGTTTGCTCTCCTGAAGTCTGCTCCAGATGGGTCTGTGCACTTAGTCTGGGTCCATACGGGCTCATGGGGGCCTGTGCTCTGCTCCCAGCTTGGTGTGGAGTGTGATAGACCCTTCCTGTTGGCCTGCCCAGCTTCCTTGACTGGGAGATTTGTTTCTCTCTGTTATTTTGTGGGTTCTGTAGCTCTAAAATTTGTTTGAGTCATATTTTACAGGTATTGGAGGTGGTGGGAGCAGGAGCTCAAACAAGTTCCATCTTGTACTCTGCCATCGTGGCTCTGCCCTCCACTTAATCTATTACTTAACATTTATTAAGCACTTATTACGTTCCAGGCTCTGTGCTAAGTAGAGGGCATACAAAGAGAGAACAGATGGTCCCTGTACTGAAGAAACTTACAATCTAATGGTGAAGACAACATGCAAACAACTATATATAAAACAATGTTTTTACAGGATAAATAAGAATTTAGCAAAGGGGGGGAAATTAAGATTCAAATAAAGAACTAAAATTGAGCATTGTTGGGGAAGGCTTCCAGTAAAAGATGTGATTTTAGTTTAGACTTAAAAGAAGATAGGGAGGTCCATAGGTGGATCAGATGAGGGAAAGCATTCCAGAATTGAGGGATAACCAGAGTAAATTCCAGGAACTAGGACATGGAGTATCTTGTTCATGGAACAACCAGAAGACCACTGTCACTTGACTAAAGGGGATTAAGAAGATTGGAAAGGTAGGAGTGGGTAAGGTTATGAAAGGCTTTGAATGCAAACATTTTGAATTTAATCCTGGAAGCACTAGGGAGCCACTGGAACTGTTATGTAGGCAGGGTGACACAGCTGAATCTACAGTTTAGGAAAAGCACTTTAGTCACTAAATGGAGGACAGATTAGAGAAGAGAGAGACTCTAGGCAGGCTGAGGCAACCACAGGCTATTGCATTAGTCCAGGAGTGATGTGCTGAGGATCTGCTCTAGAGTTGCCCAGTGTCAGAGGAAAGAAGGGGATGAATTGAAGAGATGTCACAAGGGTGAAATTGGAAAGTCTTGGCAACAGTTCAGATATGTGTGGTAACAGATAAGGAGTTCAGGATGACTCTTAGGTTGGGAGCCTGAGAACTTGGAATTCAGTGTTGCCCATTTCAGTAATAAGTAAGGTGGGGATGGGTTTAGAGAGAAAGATAATGAGTTCTGTTTTGAACATGCTGAGTTTATGATGGTTACTATATATCTAGTTTGAACCGTCTGAAAGGAAGTGGGAGAAATAAGATTGGAGATCAATAGAGTTTTGGAGCACGATGAATTGCTATAGGAATCCTCAGGACAGAGATGATAATTAAATCCACTGGAGCTAAGATCACCAATGATTAGAACTGCATCTGTCAAGCCAAAAATATACCTCAGAAGAGAAGAGCTGAGCATTTCAGGTGAAAATGTATTTCACTGGGGGGCGGAGCTAAGATGGCCGAGAGTAAGCAGTGACTTCTCCAAGCTCCCAAGAATTTCGTCCTTGAGAACTAAAAAGTAAATTTGAGTGGATTTAAGAGTGACAGAACCCACTGGGAGACAGAGAGTGACAGATTCCCCACCCAGAGAAGTGCCTAATCAGGTCAGGGCAGGGAGATCAGAGCACACAGGAGTGGCACCAGCCAGACCTGAGAGCAGAGTGCAGCAGACTGGGAAGCCCCACCCAGCAGACTCACCCAGCTGGAGGCTTCTGCAGCCCTCCCACAGCCAAGGTGAGGACCCACGGAACTGAGTAGGAGGGAACGCAGGGCACATAGCAGGGTCAGCGGTTTTTCCTGGGGCTAGCAACCCACAGCCTGGATTCTTGAAGCTACGTACCCAGACTTTCAGAAGTTGGGATGGAGGAATGAAATCTAGGGGCTCTCATCCCCCTCCCTGACACAAAAAAATCAAGAGCTAAAAGCCCCACCTAGAGTACATTCTTGCATTAGGGTAAACAGCCCCAGGCTTGGAAATC
>CM053580.1:511773564-511799332 GCA_028627135.1 Pseudochirops cupreus
GCCGAGCTGACTTTAGTGGGAAGTATCTTTGTGTGCGTTTTGGAGTTCCAGGATTGGTTTAGAGTCCTATTTTATGGGTATTTTGGGGTGGCTATGTGAGAGCTGCGCTATGTTGCTGCTTCTACGCTGCCATCTTGGCTCCGCCCCTCCCAATTCATATTTTTCTTGGAGATTTTGAATATAGGAGCATTGATTTTGTTGTCTTCTGAGTGCATTTTGATCTTCCTTGCCACCATAGTAACTTTATATGGTCAAAGTCCCTCCCTCCCCCCCAATATTTGTTCATTTTCTCAGCTATTCTTTGAGTTTTAATTTCTTATTAAAGTAAGACTCTGCATGCAGGGTTTAATGCACACTGTCTGAAGCTTCAGGGGTTTTGTGCATCTGTTTTCAGAGATATTTCTAGGGAACTGTAAGTTTTTAGTTCTTCCAAGGTGGTATGATTCAAGGAGAAGTATTTACTCATCTTCTAGCCTGTTCTCTGCTCTGTGAATGACTGTAAGTACTCTTTATAGCCCTGAAAATCTGAGGAGGGTCCCCCTCCACTGCTGTTGCATGCTAAGCTATGTTAATGCTCCTCATCTTATGACTGTCACCCAGGAATGAGACCTGGACCTGAGTATGGGCAGAGCAACAAAGTCCTGCCTCCATGATAGCCAAAAGAATCCTATTGTCCTTATTATTAGTTGTTTTTCCCCCTTACCATCTGTGGTATGAAAGCTTTGGAAGCAGCCACTGCCACTGCTGTTGCTGATTCAGTTACTCTCAAAGCCTGATCCCATTTTGCTGGCGCAAGAGCTGTGCCAGCATGGCCTGCTTTGGATTGTGCCCCTCTCTCACCCTGGTGCAATAGACCTTTCCTGTTAACTTTCCAAGTTTTTTGGGCAGGAAACGTGTGTGACTCTATCATTTTTGTAAGTTCTGCTGCTTTAGAATTCAGTTGAGAGTCATTTTAAAAAATATTTAGAGGGGTTTGGGAGAGAGCTCAGGCAAGTCCCTGCCTTTACTCCACCATCTTGGCTCCACCTCTTGACTGTATAGGAAACATGCCTTTGGAGCAAGCATAAGATATTTAATTGTCAACTACTCCTCTTCCAGATACCTTAGAAAGAGGATATAGAGGACATGCACATCACACTGCAACCAAAAGGGGAATTCCCAAGACAGCCCAGAATCAAGACATCATAATTCAGTTCTCAGCAAATTTCTCCTAAGACAGATCACTCTCCAGATGTTAATGTCTGCATGTTATCACTTGGTAGTATTTCCACAGATGGTCTCCTGCATCATCCCATTTGCTCATGCTTTTATGTTTTATTAATGCTGTACTTTAAGCTTTCTGTGTATTGGCCCAGTTTTCATCACCAATGCATAGGAAATGGATTATTTTCATATCTTCATGAGTCATCTTTTTAATATATATTTCTGTCTTCCTGGAATTTTCTTAGGATTTAAAATGAAACTTACTTTTACTCCATATCTCTCCTTACCACTTTGAGTATCAGCAGATAGCATTCCTTTTAATACCATGACACCTCTCCTATTGTCCATTTTTCTTTAAAAATCATTGATCAGAAGCTGATAATTTAGAGCCATGACTTGAGGTTAATCAGGGCAACATGCTGCTCTTCCATTCTCTCTCTCTCTCTCTCTCTCTCTCTCTCTCTCTCTCTCTCTCTCTCTCTCTTTCTCTCTGTCTCTCTCTCTCTCTCTCTCTCTCTCAGTTTGTCTCTCTCCCCCCTTTACCCTCTATCTCTTTGTTTCTGTCTCTTTCATTTATTTGAATTCCCTATTAACGATTTTTATTCTATGCCTCCCAGTATGTAGATCAAAGATCCACCACACTGCTGTCAGCAATTCTTTAGTGTGGTGTGAAACATATTAAAACGTTATTTAGAAAAAAAGTAATTTAGGAATACTTAACAAATTCAATAAAATGCAATAGATCATAGATAATGTTAATGTGTGATTTTCTAAGTCTATATGCAGTGTCATTGAATGTTCTATCTCTATTTGAGGTTGATGCAACTGATGTAGATCATTCTATTTGTAGTGAAAATGTAGATAATACTGAATTGAGAAGAAACAAATTCTTTTGTGTGCATTTAAATAAGTGGAATTAACATGTTGTAATGGGAATAGGAATTTGAAGATCTTCCCTGCCCCTTAATAGACCTAGGAGGAGTTTGAAGACCTCCCCTGCTTTGAAAGTAACCTCTGCCCCCTAATAGGCTGAGTGTAATCACAAGGAGCCCAAGATGGAGGGAATTTGCTGAAGAGTGGAGCAGAACCCACAGGAGGCTTCCCTGCTTTGAAGATAAATTCTGTCCCCTAAGCTAAATATAATCACATGGAACTGGTGGTGGGAGGAGTTTGCTGAAGGGAAGCAGAGCCAACCGGAAGCTGGTAGTCAGAGATAGCCAGAGGGTGGGGGAAAGAGGATGCTCATTAAGGAGACAGAGAAGGTTTGTGAGTAAATATTGATCTTGTATTGGTTTTGTGGGAAGACTGAACGTTGCTGTGGCTCTCAGCATTATTATGGCTTCTGAATATTTTTGGTATAGTGGTTGAATTGGCTTACTGGTTTGGGGATTAGTTTCTCTAGTGTATAAGTAAATGCTTCAGTTCTATCTTCTATCTGAGAATCTGGTATATTTAGTGATTGAACATCATGCAATACTTATAATCATGGTCTTTATCATGTTTGCAGGTACTGCAAATATTGCATTGGTGCTACACATGTGTACGAGGTAATATAGTAGTATGATTACTAGAGGCTTGTGCTGGAAAAAATGTTCAAATATTGAATGCTAAAGCTACAGACTTCTTAGAATTTCAATTGTCAGAAATGAAAGGCACGTTAGGATGCATAATGTTATAGCTGGAAGCCACCTTAGTAAATAAAATGCTCAGTTCAGAAAGGAGGTTAAGAATATAGAATATGAGCTGAAAATTATTTTGGCATATCAACTATCAGCCCCTAGAACATAGATGATTAGAACAAGAATGGGGTTACACTATCAAATGTTTCATTAGAAAACCTTAGAATATAAATTATCCCCACAGAAGGGACCATGACTCTCATATAGTTCAGTCCTCTCATTTTAGTAATAAGTAAACTGTGGCTAACCGAGGAGCAATGGCTTGCTAATATGACACAACATGTTAATTTTTCAAGAGAATCTATAACATATTTCTCTTGATTCTTTGACACATTTCAAAAGAAAATAACTATTGATTAGGTTGGAGTAGATGATTTTTTTTGGTTTTGTCACAGGCCTCTTCATGACTACCCATGATGCCTGGAAACACCAACAATTTTTGCTTTAAGTTACATTTATTGAATCAAAGAATCATAAAAGGTGAAAGAAATTTGGGATTCTATGTCATTTTGTCTAATTTCCTTCTCAGTTCAGGAAGCATCGCTGGTGAATTGTGAATTGTGAATTATGAGTTAATCAATGTTAAGAAACAAGTGGTCATGTAGATTCTTTATGAATGCCTTCAATGAACAACAATTGATTCTTTTAAAACATAATAGGTTATAAGAGCCAATATCCAATCATGTGACTGAATTGAACCATTTTCATTCCAAGTAGTTTTGGTCAACTGGTAACCTTTTTGCCCCTCCCCCTCTTTTATTTCAATAATCTATCATTAAGCATAGCTTTGAAAGTATGCCATATATGTGTGTGTATATATATATATATATATATATATATACATATATATATATATATATATATATATATGTATGTATATATTCTTTAATTTTAAAGCATCTGGGACTTTGATGGACTAGGTACTCTTTCTATTGATGACCAAAATGAACATTTACATAGCATTCTAAGACACTTTAAGAAAGAAAATTTAGATGCTTCATTTCATTTGATTTTCACAACTCTGTAGGTGATATTTATCTTTTATAGATGAAGAAACTGAGCCACAGAGAGTTTAAGTAACTTGCACAGAGTCACACAGATGTCTAGGAAATGTTTGAGTTAGGATTTGAGTTCAAGTCTATTGAGACTCCATTTCCATTGCTTTTAAAAACTGTTTTTAATGTAGTTAAAGCAATGAGCAACTCTTCCACCACTTCATGAGTTGTCACGGCCAAATAAACTCATTTGCTCTTGTGCAGTTGTTTTCAGTCATTTGCCTTTTTATGACCCTATTTGTGGTTTTCCTCTCAAAGATACTGTACTGCTTTGCCATTTCCTTCTTCTGCTCTTTTGACAAATGAAGAAACTGAAGCAAACAAGGTTAAGTGACTTGCTCAGGGTCAGATAGATGGTAAATTTCTGAGGCTAGATTTGAACTCAGGCAGATAACTCTTCCTAACTTCAGGCCCAGGAGACTATCTGCTGTGTCACCAAGATGACCTCATAAACTCATTACTTAGGGGATAATATTCTGGGGGTCACTGTCTCCTCATTCAGCAAGGCTTGTCCTTAGGTGCCACATACATTGTCTATTTTGAAGTCTTTATGAAATTTATTTCTATGTTGGCTGGATCGTCCAGACCTTGGAGTCCTCTGACATAAAGATAAAAAAAAAAACCCAGGGAGACTTTTATATCAGGCTGAGATCCTGGAAAATGGCATTAGTAGAAGCCTCCATAAAATATCTCAGCTGAAATAATTAAAACCAAGATTTTGAGTTTCCTCCTTCTCAATGAGTAGACCTAAGAAAAGTATGAAGAAACTCAGAGAAGGCACTTGCTGTGTCATGCATGTCTTCTGTATTCAAAGGAGAAATATCCAGTGAGTTTCTGCTCAAAATTTAAGCAAAGATTGATTTTTTTCCATTTAAAATGTCGGGGGGGGGGGGGGCAGAGCAAAGATAGCGGAGTAAAAGCAGAAAATTGCTTTACCTCTTGCTCCAATCACCTCCAGTACCTGTGAAAAAAAAATGACTCTAAACAAATTGTAGAGCTACAGAACCCAAAAAATGACAGAGAGAAACAAATCTTCTGCTGAAGGCAGCTTGGTAGACCAACAGGAAGGGTCTATCACACATTGCTGGGAGCTGAATGCAATCCTGTGTGAGCCACAGAGGCCCAGATCTGGGGTAGCCCCAACCAGCAGCAAAGACTGGCCAGAGTACACATGAGGAGAGTGAATCAATGGCAGCTGTGGTGGTTTCCAGACTCCTCAGCCCATAAACCCCAAAGAGAAAGTAAAAGGTCAGTGGGGAATCCTGTTGATCCAGGATGAGAGTAGAGCAGGGTTGAGCCCCTGCCCCCATGGCAAGAAGTGCACTGAGGCACAGTGGCTGCACCTACTGCCATGTGACTGCCTCCAATGCTCCTGGCCTACAAATTGTAGGGGCATCAAGTGACCATTCAGAGGTTAATAGCTCTTGCTTTGACCTGCTTGGATCTGGGTCACATTCTTGGAGGGTGGTCCTAGGATAAGGAACACCAGTGTGCCAGGTCTGGTGGTGGCTGTAGAGAGGTCACCCTCCTCACAGTTCTGACAACTCTGGCAACAGCTGTGAAAACTCCAGCAATCTGGGACACAGCTCTCTCCATTATGGAAGCAGGGTTCTACCATGGCAAAGACCTCAAAAGTCAAGTAATTCGCTGGCAAGATGAACTAACAGAGGAAGTGCAATTAGACCATAAATTTTTTTGGAGGACAAAGAGGATCAAAACATAGAACCAGAAGAAGACAACAAAGTCAAAACTCCTGCATCAAAACCTTCCAAGAAAAATATGAACTGGTTGTAGGCCATGTAAGAGCTCCAGTAGGAGTTTGAAAATCGAGTAAGAGAAATAGAGCAAAATTGGGAAGAGAAATGAGAATGATGCAAGAAAATCATGAAAAGCAAGTCAACATCTTAAAAAATAGGTTAACTCAAATGGCAAAAGAGACCCAAAAGCCAATGAGCAGAAGAATAACTTAAAAAGTCAAATTGCCCAGATAGAAAAGGAATTTCAAAAACTCACTGAAGAGAATAATGCATTCAAAATTAGTTTGAGCAAATGGAAGCTAATGACATTATGAGAAATCAAGATACTTTTAAACAGATGCAAACAAATGAAAAAAATAGACGGCAATGTGAAATATCTCATTGGAAAAACCACTGACCTGGAAAATAGATCCAGAGAGATAATTTGAAAATTATTGGACTACCTGAAAGCCATGATAAAAAAAAAAGAGCCTATGGATCATCTTTCAAGAAATTCTTAAAGAAAATTGCCTTGATATTCTAGAACCTGAGGGCAAAATAGAAATTGAGAGAATTCACTGGTCACCTCTTGAAAAAGATCCCAAAAAGAAAACTCCTAGGAATATTATGGCCAAATTTCAGAGTTCCCAGGTCAAGGAGAAAATATTACAAGCTGTCAGGAAATAACAATTTGAGTATAATGGAAATGCAATCAGGACAGCACAAGACCTAGCAGCGTCTACACCAAGGTATCGAAGGGCTGGGAATATGATATTCTGGAAGTCAAAGGAGCTAGGATGAAAACCAAAAATCACTTACCCAGCAAAACTGAGTATAATGCTTCAGGGGAAAATATGGTCATTCAATGAAACAGAAGACTCAAACATTACTGATGAAAAAAACAGAGCTTAACAGAAAACTTGACTTACAAATACAAGAAGCAAAAGAAGCATGAGAAGATAAATGGAAAAGAAATCATAACAAACTTATTAAAGTTGAACTATTTACATTCCTACATGAAAAAATGATAATTGTAATTCATGAGACTTTTCTCAGTATATATATATAGATATATATATGTATATATGTATGTATGTATGTATGTATGTATGTATTAATACACATAAATGTAAGTATAGGAGGGTGTATGTGTGCATAAATACACACACTCACACACACACACATATATGGGTGTGTGTGTGTGTGTGTGTGAGTGTGTGTATATGGGTGTACATATATGCATTGACATATGGCACAGGATGAATTGAATATGAAGGGATGATATCTAAAAAAGTAAAATTAAGATGTGAGAGAGGAATATATTGGGAAAAGGAGAAAGGGAGAGATACTATCAGGTAAATTATCTCATATAAAAGAGACAAGAGGTCCCTTTTACAATGGAGGGGAAGAGCAGGAAGGTGAAAGAGAATGGGCCAACCTTACTCTCATTGAATTTAGCTTAAGGAGGGGATAACATACACAGTAATTTGGGCATCTTCCCCTACAAGAAAGTAGGGGGGGAGGGATAAAGGGAAGATGATGGAAAGGAGGGCAGATTGGGGGAGAGGGTAGTTAGAAGCAGACTCTTTTGAAAAGGGATATGGTCAAAGTAGAAAATAGATTAAGGGGGGGCGGAAAAGGATGGAGGGAAATATATTAGTCTTTCACAATATAACTACTATGGAAATGTTTTGTATAACTACACATGCATGACCTATATTGAATTGCTTGTCTTCCCAGTGGTGGTGGGTGACAAGGGAAGAAGGGAAAGAATCTAGAAATCAAAAACAAATGTTAAAAAAATGTTTTTTACATGTAACTGGGAAATAAGATATACAGGCACTGAGGTATAGAAATCCATCTTACCCTTGTAGAAAGTTGGGGGGGGGGTGGAGAATATAAGAGAGAACAGATGGGGGGAAAGGCTCACTTTCAGTAGGCTCACTATCTTGGGGTGGGGCGGGGAGGGGAAAGACAGGGAGAAAATTTGTAACTCCAAAACTTATGGAAATGAATGTTGAAAATTAAAAATAAATAAATTGAAAAAGGAAAAAAAAATTTTAAGTCTCTTTTGAACATAGTCTGAATAGCTCCAGAATGTAAATTTCCCATTTCTCCTTTGGAAAGGAATAATTTACTCTTAGAAAAGGCTAAGTTGACCATTTATGTAGACTGTGAACACTAAAGCGTCTTAAGGGTCTATTAAAGAACAGAATTCAAGAAGACAATTAATATAATAATTGCCCATCAATTCCATAAATCATCTTAAACTGTACTCCAGAATATCTTCCATATTATGATCATTAATGGTAATAATTATGATTGAGAGATTTACTATCAATTAATCAGCCAGTATTTATTAAGCACTTTTCTCCCCCTAGACCCTGGAATATTGGGCATAGAAAGAAAGATAAAAATAATCAATGTCATCAAGAAACTTACATTATATTGGTTGAGACCTGTACTGTTGTAAGTATGTAGATCATACCTACAGAGGAGTTGGAAGGTAACTTTAAAGGAGTGAATAACAGTTGGGAGGATAGAGTAAGGTATCTTGCAGTAACTGGGATTTGGGCTGAACTTTGAAAGAAGATTGGGTTCTAAAAAGCAGATATAGAAGTGAAAGAAGGAAAGAATTCCAGTGCAAAAATATAGAGACCAGATATTGAGTGCTATGTGTGAGGAACATAGGTGAATAAAGTTGGCCTACAAACTATGTGTAATGTATAAAAACACCTAGAAAAATAGGAGGGTTCAAGTGCTAAAAATTTCTGAATTTCAGAGAAAGGAGATTCTATTTGAGGCTTCTGGTAATGGGGAACCAATAGAAATGGAATGAGGGATGATCAGATCTTCATTTGGCATGTATCTCTATTGCAGATTAATTGTAATGAGGAGTGTTTGGAGGCAGAGACCATGTAGGATTCTGTTGTAATAAACAGTCCAATGAAGGTGTGATAAATTCCTGAACCAACATGGTGGATTACTGCATGGAGAAAACTGGATTCAAAAGATGTTGGATAAGCTATGACAAAATTTAGCAATACATTTGATAAGTAGGGTAAGTGGGAATGAGGCATTGAAAATGTCATCCAGATGACAATCCTGCGTGATCAGAAGTAGAATGTTGACCTCAATAGTGAGAGTGAAATATGGCCAAAGGGTAGTTTCTCAGGAAGAAGTAATGAGTTCATGTTGGGACATGAAAAGTTTGAAATAATCATTGTACGTGCTGCCTGAGATGTCTAATAAACAGATTATTATGCAGAACTGACATTCAGGAGAGAGGATGAGGAAGTATATATAGATTGGATAATCATTTGCATACAGATTATAATTGGACTCATAGGAACTCATGTGATTACTGAGCAAGATATTTAGAGATAAAAGAAAAGGACCCAGGGTAGAAGCTTTGAGGACCTACAGAATTAGTGGGCAAGACAGATAAAGATCTGACAAAGGATACAGGGAAGTTAAGAGTTATACAGTTATGAGAACCATAAGAAATCAGTCAAGATTATCTAGGAGATGTCAATAGTCTTGGATGTTATGGAGAGCTCAGATAGAATAAGGATTGAGGGGGGAAAAATCATTTAATTTAGCAATCAATAGATCACTGGTATGGTGTAGTTTGGGTTGTCATTCATTATAACTTCAGGGTAGTATACTTTATTGTGCTGTAATTAATTGGCTTAATTTTAAATTCTAGATTCATTAGAAATTAGAATGCAAATATACTTCATTTTAAGGCATAAGGCATCAATTTTTCAAGTTTCTCTTCTGCTTAAGAAGCATCAATGGATATGCATAGTCTCCCGGATAAAGTCTCAAATGCTTTGCTTAACATTCAAAGTCCTCCATGATCTCACTACAGTCTACCTTCCCAATTACCTACACCAAAGGGGAGAAGGAATGAGTACAATTTCTACTCAATATAAGGAAATTAAGGCTAACATTTAACTGTGCAAAAAAAGTTATGAGCTCCCCAAGGCTCTTTATTAAATAAACTTAGATTAGAGGTATCAACCACATTTGTGCTGTAACACTCCTGAATGCAGCCCAAACCAGATTAAAACATAATTGGGAAATATTTAACAAAATAAATACAACATACAATAAACCATAGAGAGCATTATATTTTAACACTAAGTATATATTCAGCCAGAGAAATCCTTATGTGTGGATTACTGATCCTCATTTCTTTGTGAGTTTGATACCACTGGCTGCCTGTACAGATATTTATAGACAATATTGATGATTGGGATAGAGTGATAGACTAGATGACCTTTGATATGATTTCAAGCTCAGACAGGTCAATGATCTTATATTTTATGGTTGTATGTCCTAGCACTCCCCAATATAATCAGAGCTTCTGATTCATCCAAGGTGATCATTCTATTTTCCTGAACCCAACTTGTTTATTTTCTTCTCTTTTATCATGTGTACTCCATTCCATATACTTAGAATAACTCTTTTCTCTGCCTAGTTGAACATTTTCTATACTTTAAAATCCCATGACCAATAGCACTTAGAAGTGGCTATTGATAATGCAAGTATGTGGGCAGAAATGGGAGGTTACCTCAATTTAGGTAGAAATTTAAATATTTCATATGGTTTAGAAGCTATATGAGATGTTGTCTAGCCTAAGTCTCTCATTTTACACAGAAACAAATGGACATTTAATAAAGAGAAGTGATTTCTCCCAAGCTCACACAGGGAATAAGTAGACTAATTTAGTGTCCTAGTCACTGCCCTACTCAGTCCCTGCCATGTAGTAGACTTCAGGAAGTGTCAGGGCATGGAAAACTCTAATCAGAACCAAGTAGAAAAGATGTCATCACCAAACTTAGCAATGGTGCTAATCAAGACCCAATATTAAAAGAAATTGCTGTTTTGGATGCCGATTGTGTGGTTCTTTAAAAGATGTATAAGCAAGGATTAATCATAATGTAATCACTTTGAATTTGTATTGTAAACACTTATAACTATCAATTTTAAAAGTGCCTGCAAACAACCATTGCATATTCACATCCTTCTCCCTTCATTGCAAATTTTAATGAAGGGGAAAAAAGGAAACCCACTTGGTACTTAACTGTCTGGTGATGGTGAGAAGTATTGCTGTTTTGGTGGGTATTTTAAAATACTTAATCATCAAGAGCAATTGTGCTCCATTTTTATTACAACAGATCTTGTTGAAGGCTGATCAGCATTAGGGTGAAAAAAATGACCCAAGTGTAATGCATTTTATATGAAAGCAGAGCATAGCAGAATAAGGATAGGGCTTGAAAGTAGAAGACCTGGGTTTGAATCTAGACTTTCTGATCACTATCTAGGAAGTCTTAGATTCACCTTAACCTCAATTTCCTTTCTGTAAAATAAGAGTGTTGATATCCATGGATTTTTGTCACTGTAAAATTCTATTCTATAAAGTTCCTTTCAGCTCAAACATTTTGTGATATTTTGTATTTTCAGAGGTGAAAACAATTAGAGAAAAAAGAAGAGATTTTTGTGTCACCAATGCCGTGTTTTGGTGACACCATAAGGTCATCTGAATGTAAACCGGAGATTGGTTGGATAAAATAAAAATCTATTTTAGATTAGTACTTTTTAACATGTTACTTGAAAATCCTTGTGGTTAGCAGAGATGGATACAATTACACATGAATAACTATAAAACTCATTAGAACTTGATACATATTAAAGTTCTAAAGAAAGCAGTACAATACATTCAAGAAGGAGAAGATTTCCTTTGTGTCGGCTTCATATAAGAAATTGTATGTGATCTGAGCCTCAGAGGAAGAGCAGGATTTAAACAGGCAGTCATGTATGAGAGAGAAAGTCATTCCATGAATAGGAAATGAATTAGCCAAAAGCACAGAAACTAGGAAAGGCAGGTCAAAAATGCAGGAATGGTGAATTATCTTCCTTGGTTGAACTGTATAAAAGAGAGAAGAGTAAAATTCAAATAAAGTATATCTAAACACTTATCATAGAGGGCCAAGGGAGGGAGATGTTCTGATCTATACACCAAAAATCTTGGCAGTTCGAGATGCTTTTCTTCTCACCACACTCTTTCATTGTTTTTAATTTTATCTCATATTAGAGCTGTGGAAGTTTATAACAGTAAGGTCTCCTTTGTCTTGCAAATGATAAGGATTTATATTAAATATGTATTATCTTATGCTTTTCTTGAGTCACAGACTACATATTAAGATAATGTTCTTAATCCCAGTAGAAGTCAGAACCTTTGACCAGATCAAGATAGTTTCACAGAAATGTGTGCACATATCACCAGGGTCTACTTGGATGACAATTCTAAATCAAGTAGGCAGAGCCAAGAAAACTATATGTACAGGAATTATAACCATATAAATAAGAAGTATAATAACCACAGTCCAATTAAAAGTAAATGTTGCAAAATAATAAAGAACAAACATGTTTCCGTAGAAAGATATGAAAAGACACCTACTAGTACTCTACAGAAGTGAGAGGTTGACAGATATGTCAAATTGTCTACATTTTGTTTTCCTATTTGTTTATTGGTTTCACTTATGTTTTTCTCTTAATTTTAGATATACGAGATAGTTCTCTGGGAGGCAGGGAAGGGATATCAATTGAAATTTAGGTTCTGTAAAAACAAAAGCACCAAATAAAATATATTTTAAATAAAATTCTAGAACAACTTAAAATTATGTACTTTTGTCCTTTTGCTACTACAAAATTTCCTTAATTACTATAAAATATGAGTGGGAAAGTGCTTGAATCAGAGAGTTCTCTGATTAGTAGGATAAATGATATTGTCCAGAATCTTTCTCCAAGCAAAATTGCTTGTAAAATTGCTAAGGTACCTTGAACAAACTTCAACTTACTAAACAAATAATGCAGATTATTTTCCTCCATAGAGTAAAGCTAATCCTAGACTTTTTATTCTCTCAGTGGAGCTCAACATGAATTTAGAAAGACTTAAAACTGGACAGCAGCCTTTATGTCTCAGCTGAGCACCAATCTAGCTGAGTTCAGAGTTTCATCACCTGAACTTTGGTAATCAGGTGATTATTTTGTTAAGCAGGTAAACTCATGGGATCTAACAATTTAGAAGTGGAGAAATTTGAAATCTGAATTAGCAAAAAAAAAAATCTTTCCAAAGAAATAATAGATCTCTTGAAAGATGGAACTTAAAATATTCTACAAATAAATGCCAGAGTCATAGGATATTTATAAAGCTGTCAGAGAAATCAGTGGATGCTTTATGTTCTATTGAAGAACATAAAGAGGATGGAAGAAAGTAACTAATTTTCAATTGGTTTCAACCTCTTATCAGCACATCTACAGATTATGTTGATAAACCATGTTCTCTGTACAAAGACAGAAAGTTTCCTTTTGCAGATTTGAAATAAAGCAGAAAGTTCAGCATCAAGTCTTAATTGTAATAATTGCAGTAACATTAATAATTAGGGAACAAAGTGCCCAAGGACTTCAAACTTTTCCACAATGATAAGTAATCAGAATGGTATAGTTGACAGGGAGCATCTAGGTGGCACAGGGTAAAGCACTGGGCTTAGAATCCTTGGAATCAAGAAGTCTTATTTTCATGATTCCAAATTCTGCTCTGGACACCTACTAGCTATGTGACACGGGAGCAAATCACATAATCTTATTTGTCTCCGTTCCTCGTAGACAAAATGAGCTGGAGAAGGAAATGGTAAATCATTCCAGTATCTTTGCCAAGAAAATCACAAATGGAATTACAAAGAGTTGATGGAACTGACACAATTGAACAATTACAATGAATAGATAAGAAACTGTGGGAAATATAGTGAGGAAAAAATGGGGTTCTATACTTCCTGTAATTTTATTAAGTTTTCTTTTGCTATTTAGATACTATGCTGATTTTTGAAAGTATAATCATTGTGCCAATTCATTTTTTTTGGTGACATCATATAATTTTCACCTTTAAATCTTATGTCTGCTTCACTGTTGCTTTGTCTGAGATCATAATTGTTACCCTACTTTTATGAGTTCACCTAAGATATAAAACATTTTTCTCCTCTTCCTTATTTTACTTCAAAGTGAATCTTTATGTTTCAAGTGTTTTTCTTGTAATTAAGAACATATCATTAGCTCTGTTTTTTAAGACGTTCTGCTATCACTTTCTACTTAATGGGTGAGTTAATTCCTTTCACATTCATATTGATGGAATGATTGTTAATAGTCTATTTCTGTTTATCTTACAGTCTTATATTTTTATTTCTTTGTCTGTTGGCCCTTCTTTACAAACAAGGAAAAGTAATAAAAGATGAGTATGTTTAATACTGGTGATCAATAACTGAAACTGTCTTTCTGATTTGCTACTCTACTTTTGTTCTCTTTAACCCACTCTCAGTCATAAATTTGTACTTTTCTAGTTTCTTCTTACTTTCTCCTTTAGATTTTGAAGTTCATCTTACTTATATCGTGAATGCAGGATTGGTTTAAAATAAGGTGAGCTATAAACATAACAAAGATAAATATAAAAATAATAAAACCTCATGGTTATATCAATGAATATACTTTTGTCAAAATTCAATAGTAATTTCTTTAAAAAAATTAAAAACATAAGAACAAATAAACCTTTCTCTAACATGGTAAACTGTACCTATCTAGAATCAAAGTATGTCTTAAGGCCTTTCAGGGTAAAGAAAGTCCACTACCACTACCATTATTTGATTAAATACTAGAAATGCACAATGCAGGAATAAACTAACTGAGAACAACTGAGAGAATAACCTTTGTAAAAGAAAAATAAAATCACTGTTTGCAAATGACATAATAGCATATTTAGACAATTCTAAAGAGTCAACTGAAACAATTTAAATAGTGAGTTAAACAGAGATGCATGAAAAAAATAAAGGATCATTTTTTTTTTATATCGCCAACAAAATCTATAAGGAAAATATAGGAAGACAAATTCCATTCAAAATAAATACAGAATTACAAAATTTTTGTGAGTGTGCCTACCCAGATCCACATAAAAGATATGACCAGATATAAAACACTGGTTTTGTAACTTTTTAAATTTTGTAATATTTGAAAATAATTAGAAATTCATTAATTGTCCATGTTTGAGCATGTAAATATAATTTCTATTTTTCATGCCAATATAATAAAATTACAATACTGGTTAATTAATTTAACAGAGGCAATGTACATAGTGCATAGAGAGATGACCTTGCAGTCTGAATTTAAGTTTTGTCTTTGACAGCTGTAATCTTTGTGATCCCAAGCAAGTCATTTAATCTCATGTTTTTCTAGGCAACCTCTAAAACTACAACATGGAGAAAATGTGCCAAATACCCTGAATTGGTAGAGGGAATTCCCTCAATCAGGAGCAATCTACATCAATAAAATCACAGGCTTAGCTCCTATCTCTATTCTGTTTTCTATCAATTAAAATGTTATTACATAGATTTAGGAAAGAATCAGCAGGAAAATGAAGTAAAACAATTCAAGGTAGCAACTGCATGACATAAAGGAACTAGCAGAACCAGTCTCATACTATACAACAAAGTGGTAATAATAAAAACTATTTGCTAATGGTTAATAAATTGAAGCCAAAAAAAAAAGCATATTATTTGATAAACCCAAAGACTCTAAGTAGCGGGGTAAGGAGTTTCACTGTGATAAAAATTGCTAGAAAAAAAAAACAACAGAAAGAAGTATTACAGAATTTTGGTTTGCACAATCATTTCATACCATATCCAAAAGCAAGCTTCAAATAATTGCACAATAAAGAATAAAAAAGACAGGAGAGGCCACATCATCAACTAATCAGAATAGAAAGAAATAAAATGCCTCCCACAACTATGAATAGGGGAAGTATATGGAAACAAATGGAAATAAATGCATTAAAGCATTAAAAAAAAATCTACAGAAGAAAACAGAAAGAAGCCCAGAAGGAAATATAAACAAGCTAACTTTGAAAATTACATGTTAAATTTTTTGAATATTTGAAAACCAAGGTAAAGTGGGGGCAGAGTCAAGATGGCAGCATAGAAGCAGTAAAACTCCACAGCTCTCCCCATAACCACCTCAAATACCTATAAAGTATGTTTTTAAACAAATTTTAAAGCTCCAGAACACACAAAATGACGGAGTAAAAAAGCTCCTGCTGAAGGCAGTATGTCAGGCAAATGAGAAGGGGTTCATCACAGTGTGCTGGGAGCCCAGACCATGAACTTGCAGTTGGAGCCCTAGAGCCACCAGAACAAGCCCCTGCTGGAGCTCGAATCACCTGCAGCTGTGGTGTTTTCCAGAATTACCAACCCATAAGAAAATAAGATTAAGTGAAAGGTCAGCAGAACTTGGATGACTTTGGGGGAAAGGGTCTGGCCAATGGCCCCAGGGCTAGAAGTGGCTGAAGTGGCAGCCCTGCATCTGCCTCCACATGACTGCTTTAGAAGCTCCAGGCCTGCAGATTGTAGGGGGCCCAAGCAATCATTCAGAGGCTAAGTGCTCTTGCCTTGAGCTGCTTGGATCAGGATTGTGGTCTCAGGTGGTGGTCCTGAGGTGTGTTTTCAGTGATCCAAAGCTGGTGGGGGCTACAGAAATGGTGGCCTCTTAATAGCTCTGCAAGCTGTGAAAACCCCATCTATTTGGGACAGAGTTCTCCCCTCTGAAAGCAGAGTTCTACTGAAACTAAAAGTCAAGTAATTTACTAGCAACATGAGTAGGCAAAGAAAGCAAAGCAAACCAAACAATGCAACTTTAGATTCCTTTTTTGGGGACAAAAAGGATCAAAGCATGGAATGGGAGGCAGACAACAAAGTCAGAACTCCCACACCAAAAGCTTCCAAGAAAAATGTAGACTTGTTACAAGCCATAGAGCAGCTTAAGAAGGGTTTGAAAACAAAATAAGAGAAGTGGAGGAAAAATTGGGAAGAGAAATGAGAATGATGCAAGAAAATCGTGAAAAGAGAGTCAACAACCTGACTGAAGAAAATAACACCTTAAAAAACAGATTAACTCAAATGGGAAAAGAGGCCCAAAAAGCCAATGATGAGAAGAAGGCTGTAAAAAGTCAAATTTGCCAAATGGAAAAAGAATCTCAAAAGCTGTCTGAAGAGAATATTCCTTCAGAATTAGAGTGGAGCAAATGGGAGCAAATGACTTGATGAGAAATCAAGATACTATTAAACAGATCCAAACAACTAAAAAAAAAATAGAAGGTAATGTGAAATATCTCTTTGAAAAAACCACTGACCTGGAAAATAGATCCAGGAGACACAACTGAAAAATTATTGGACTACCTGAAAGCCATTATCAAAAAAAGAACCTAGAAGGCATCCTTAAAGAAATTTTCAAGGAAAATTGCTCTGATGTTTTAGAACCAGAGGGCAAAATAGAACTTGAAAGAATTTCCTGATCACCTCTTGAAAAAGATCCCCAAAAGAAAACTCCTAGGAATGTTATAGTCGGGTTCCAGAGTTCCCAGATCAAGGACAAAATATTACAAGCTGCCAAGAAGAAACAATTTGAATACTGTGGAAACACAATTAGGATAACCCAGGATCTAGCAACTTCTACATTAAGGGATTGAAGAGCCTGAAATATGTTATTCTGGAGATCAAGGGAGCTAGGATTAAAACCAAGAATCACCTACCTAACAAAATTGAGTACAATGTTCCAGGAGAAAATACGGTCATTCAATGAGGTGGAGAACTTCCAAGCATTCTTGATGAAAAAACCAGAACTGAATAGAAAATTTGCCATTAAAATACAAGAAGCATGAGAAGGTAAACATGGAAAAGAATTCATAAGGAACTAATCAAAGTTGAACTATTTACATGCCAACATGGATAAACGATAATTATAACTAATGAAACTTTTCTCAGTATGAGGATAGTTGAAAGGAATATAAATGTATATATGTATACATACACATGTGTCTATATAGGAGGCTATCTACGCATGTCATTACATATGTGAATGTGTGTATATATATGTACATAGACAAAGGGCACAGGGTCAATTGAACAGAATGGGATAATATGTTAAAAGGTGAATATGAGAGGTGGGAGAGATATAGTGTGAGAAGAGACAGGGAGAGGCAGAACAGGCTTAATCCTCTCACATAGAAGAGGCAAGGGATAATTGTTACATTGGAGGGGAAGAAAAGGAAGACAAAAGGGAATGGATCAATCTTACGCTTATTGAAGTTGACTTAGGTAGGGAATGACATACACTCTAAATTGGGTATCTTGTCCTACAGGAGAGTAGGAGGAAGGGGAAAAAAGGGGGAGTTTGGAGGGGAGGGCAGATGGGGGGGAGGGTTGTTAGAAGCACAGAGTTTTGTAAAGGGTCAGGGACAAAGTAGAGAATAGAACAAGTGGGGGGTGGAATAGGAAGGAGAGAAATATATGGGTACTGGGGTAGGGAGATCCATCTTTCCTTACTGGAAAGTCAGAGGGATGATGGGGGAGGATATAGGAGAGAGCTGATTGGGGGAGGGGATATACAGTGGGATCATTGTTTTGGGGTAGTGGGTAGGGGAAAGACGGGGAGAAAATTTGTAAATCAAAATCTCATGGAAATGAATGATGTAAACTAAGAATAAACAAAATTTTAAAAAATTTAATGAGAAAAAAAACCACTGAAAACGTTGTCAGACTGTTGGTATGTTGTGTGGTTTTGATAAATTGATTCCCCCCCCCTTTTTTTATTCTTTTTCTAGGGGGGATATCTCTCTATGTAGGGGAGGGAGAGGGATATATTTGGAAATTATGGTGATGTCAAAACAAGATATCAATAAATTCTCTTTTTTAAAGAAAGTAAAAAAAAAAAAGAAAGAAAAAGAAAACCAAGGTGAAGTAAGGTTCCATAAATAGGTTTCAGGGTGTGTATTAGCTTGGATGGAAGGGGTGGGGTGACCTACAATTTTATTTGCACTAATCCCTAAATGAAATTAAGAATTTCTTTAATTTTTTGAAAAATCATTACTCTGAAAAGGAGTCCAAAAACTTCACCAAACAGTCCAAGTATGCAAGATTTATATATGACCTTCTTTGTGTTGTACTTTGTATATATTTTTTGCTTATTTTATTTGCTCTTTGTTAATTTCAGATTTTTTTTTTCATAAGTTGTTTGGTTTGTCATTCTACAGCTTCCTATACTGTCCCACTAAATGCTAGAGTAGACACTGTGTCACCCTAACCCCAGTAGTACAAATTTGACAGAGCCTCACAAAGCTATCGCATCCCAACAATAAAACAAATCAATTAATTTAAGCATATTTATCCTCATTTTAAAGATCAGAAAATTGAGTCATGATGATAGAATGAAATTGTATAGCTTATGTGTTAGAACTAAGAATGCCCTGAGAATTCAGCAAATAATGTCAAGTTTTTGTCTCCTGTAAGTTCTAATAAACCCTGGACATTCCTATTTTTCTCTGACTTGGTGCTATTTTAGACTCCTGGCTGTATTTTCTGCTTTATGATGGTTGGAAGATCCATCTGGCAACAATGGCCTGTCACTCTTACGTTTCCTAGGCTGATCTCCTTGTTAACAATCCTAGTATAGAACTAAGTATTTTCAGTTGCCTGTCAGGAAAAGCACTCTTGGAAAATGTCTGAAGAGGACAAAAATCAATCAATGGATCGACACGTACTTCCTAGAGGCTCACTATAGGAAAATATTTCTATAACTTTTGCAAGTGTACTTATCCTAAATTTAGCCCAGCCACAATGATTTACTTATACACCATAACCCTCCGGGTTCATTTAGAGAGTTTCTGTGGATGATCTGTCATTGACTTATTTATCCTAAAGTATTTTTAAAACTCATTGTCATTCTGTCAGGAAAAATATATTTTGGCCCACTGAGTAAACAGATTATAACAGAGAAGGTCAGCAAAACAAAAATCAATAAATTTCCTCATTTGTTAACCAGAAAAGATTATCTCCCCAACTTGTGTGTGTGTTCGTGTGCATGTGTGTGGATTTATATATTATGATATAAAAGGGATTTATGTTGTTCTTGTTGTGTGTATATTAGTATAAACTAGTTAAGTCTTTGAAAGATTTGTTTGTTCCTCAAGTAAAGATTTTGTTTTTAATTTCATACAGTAATAGACTTAGCAAAGTCATGGGAAAAGCTCTGAACATGGAGCCAGTACACTTGCATTTTAATTCTTATTGGTAAAGAAGTCACATATGTACACGATTGTAGAGGAAAGACACAGACAATAGTTAAACTGGAAAAACATATATTACAAATTCAGTGTAATTCAATAGTATAATTTGATAATCAAAACAAACAAACAGTTATTGTGATCTTGGGATGAATTACAAAATTTCTAGCTTCTAGGAATAAGTTGATAATTTTACAGTTGTACTGTAGCCTGCCCTTATTAAGACAAATAGGGAGTGTTTTGTTCACATTTTAGGAGGAACATTGAAAACTAGGGAGGGTCCAGAGGAAGACAACCAGAAAAATAATGGGCCTCAAGTTCATATCAAATAAAGATCAGTTGAGAGAACTGGAAATTCTTAAACTAGAGCATAATAGAATCAAGGAAGACAGATGAACTCTTTTCATGAAGGGCTCTCATAGAAAACAAACAGTAGACACATTCTGCTGGGCCCTAAAAAATGAAGCAGGAGCAATAAATGTTGGAAAGAAAGAAACTGAGATTTGATAATAAGAAAGTTCTTAATGCCTATTAGAAATATCTATATGTGTAATGTGCTATAGCTTAGGAAGTAGTATGCAAATCATCATTTTGAGTCTTGAAGAAGAGAATAAACGACCACCTGTTGAGGATATTCTAAAATAAATACTTATTGTATTATAAATATTATAAATAAATTCTAAATGCTTACTGAGATTCCTTACAAATCTGAAATTAATAATAATATATAGCATTTAGTATGCATCAGACATTATGCTAAGAGCTTGTGATTTTTTGACTATAGATAATTTAATTTATCACCCTTGAACATTATGTTCTTCATCTACAAAAGGAGAATAAAATACTTTTACTATGTATATTATGAGGGGTAGCTAGGAAATCATTTTACATACTCTACAGTGTTCTATAACATGAGTTTTGATTATTTGTTCTATCATTGTATAGGTACATATACAATATACTCTGTATACATTGATATCTATTAAGTGCTTTTCTTTTTTCTCCTCAATATACTCACCTAACTTTACTTCAAAGCCATAAAATGTATCTTTTTCTCCTTCTTCTGTAATCATTCTTTTTTTTTCTTTCCTTCATTTTGTCTTTGACCCATTTCTATTTCAGTAATGTAGGTAATCCTTAGTGTAGCTCATGGAGCTCATTTTGCCTATACCTCTTGAAAATATCACCACTCTAATATCTTCAACTATGTATGATCTCTAAGCAGAAAAATTTCATTCATCTTTAGGTAATATTCTTTTAAAGTCATAACAGTCCATCATTATCATTTTGGATGTTTCAATAAAGTAATCAAAACCAATCAACACTCTACTGCAGTGGTTCTCAAACTTCCTAATGCCATGACTCTTTAATACTCGTATGTGGGCGTATCTGCATCTGGAGATGTATATAGGAGTGGTGTGTCGATTCCTAAGACCATCAGAAATATGTGTTTTCCCATGGTCTTAGGCGACCCCGTTCAAGCCCTAAAGAGGTTGCGACACACAAGTTGAGAACTGCTGCTCTACTGGTTGTTCAAAACAATATCAGAGAATATGACCAAATTTATAACATGTATTAATTATTGTACCAAGTATGAAAACTGATTTATGTATCTATACATGGAGGGGAGAGAAACAAAAAGCAAAAGTAGCAGCAATAATAAAAACTTGCCTGTCATTGGTTCTTGGGATTCCTAGAATTGGTGGCCTTTCATTTTTCAATATCATTCTATAAGGAAAGGAACAAGACCATTAACTACATTTAGGAATTATGTTATTTTAAAAGGACAACACATATTTCAATGACACCTTTGGGTATCTATAGCAATATGGGTCAGTAAAATTTATTGAATTTCTGTTACATATAGAGCAGTACAATAATTTAAACCATAAAAGAGATGAGGATATACTTGTCATTTGGCAAAAAACCAAATTCATAAGAGAATAAGTGAAGTGTGAAGTGTCAGCAAGCCAAAAGAAGACACAAAAAATAAATAGTTGCCCAAGAAACAAGGCCAAGATAAGCAGCCTAGTGAGGGGTAATGAAGATGTAGGGACATAGGGGAGGAATTAGAGCAAAAGGGTTTTGTTACAAATGTGAGAAGAGAAAAGGAAGACAATAGAAATGACAAAAATCAATTTCTTCATTTGTCCTCTTCTTTGACCTCTTTCCAGAATTTAACATGAGGAAGCATAGTCTCAATGTGGAGGTTCCAATATCACTGGTGATAAAGATAGATTACTACTGAAATCAAGGAAAAACTGCTCTATTTTGTATTTGTTTGTTGTCTTCCTTCAAGTTTCATCTAAAAATACTCTTTGAAATTTTCCACATACCATACTATTGTAGACTCGTTTCCTTCTGATCTATCTTTCACTGTTTTATGAATCAATACTACTCATACCTTCTGTCATCATCCCCTTTAATGTTTGGCAAACAAGGTAGTACTCCAAAACAAATGTTTCTCTTGCATAATCATATTCCTTGATTGTCAAAATGATCAGGGAATTGCTAGTCAACATAGTTTCTGGGCTCTTTCTACCTCTTCATTGTAATGACTTTGTCATTGGCTAATTTTTTTTGCTAACTTTCTATAGGAAATGGTGGTCAGAGTATATTTCCTAATTTTTTTAGAGTCATTAACTTGCTTAACTATGTGATGGACATAAGTGGTAGCAGCTGTGTACCCCAGTTCAATCAATCACAGAGTAATTCCATTCTTCATCTATAAAGGAATTTCAGAACATTATCCTAGTGGAGATCAGTACAGTACATATGTTGTGAAACTGTTCTCTGGGTGCTTATGATAGAAATTGTAGGATTAGATGTATGGAGGATGAAGATTAAAATTGGATCTGAGCAACTGACTTGAGAAAAATAAGCAATTTGTTAGAGCAACTAAGTAGAATCATGAAAACTATTAACAAGAATCAAATTGTGCTTGTATGTAGAATTCCAATAATTTGAGTGCATGTATGGTGTCTTCATGTTCAGAAGTTCAACAGCTTTGGGCTAAACTCAGTTTTAGCCTTCTTGGTGGAAGGATGGTAATGATTCAGAATTAAGTTAATGTTTAGAAAATTGTGTCCTAAGCCTGTTGTCCAGGTGGGTGAACTTGAGTGAATACTGAGTCATAGTGCAGATCCCTATGGAGTGATCTTACATTTGGGGACAATTATCACAAGTCTAAGTATATTTGAGACAAATTAAAGATGCATTTTGGAGCTTCTAGTAATGGCTCTGTTGTAAAAACAGTGTCTAGTAGTATGCAGGTGGACCCAAACTTTGAGCAGAAGGCAAAAGTGAATGGTTCTTTACATTAGGTTAAATTTGATTATATGTGGTGTTTTATCATCTTTATACTTTCTTTACATTTTATACTGATTTTGACCTTTCCCCCTCAAAAGCAAATAAATTAGCTGGACACATCTTAGTTGAGTAAAAAAGACCTTATTTCTCAACATAGGGTTAATTTCATTTTGTGATTTTTTTGATGTTTTATGTTTCCTATCTCTTTTGACTCTCTTAAAAAAAATTATAATATGTCAGTAAAAGGTTTGTGAATAGTCCACAATTCACTAATTTACCAATTTCAAAAAATATTTCCAAATATAGTTACTTCACATTCCTGGTTTTCTGCATATGCATCAGAATCAACAAGTTTCATGTTTTTCTAAGATCACTGAGTTCGTTAATTCATATAACATAGTAGTATTCCATCGTATTCATATATCACAATTTGTTCAGCCATTCCCTGATTGATGGGCACACCTACAATTTCCAATTCTTTGCCACTCTACAAGGAGAGCTGCTATAAACATTTTAGAACATATTGGTTCCTTTCCTGTTTCCTTAATCATCTTTAGAAATAGACCTATAGCGGTATTGTTTTAAGAACAACTTTGGAGGAGGAGTAGCCAAGATGGTAGAATAAAGGCAGGGATAATACGCCTGAGTTCTCCCCAAACTCCTTGAAATTCTTTTTTAAAAAAATCTAAAATTCTAGAGCAGCAGAACCTACAAAAAAGACAGTGAAACAAATTTCCAGCCCAAGACAATTTGGAAGGTCAACAGGAAAAGTTTATTATGCCAGGGTGAATGAGGAGCGAATTCCAGTGCAAGCCTTGCCAAAGATCCAGCCTCAGCAAATTTGGAGTAGGCCTTGGGGTGCTTACATCACTGGCAGCAATGGCAGTTGCCAGACTTCTCAACCCACAGACACCAAATACAACTTAGAAGGTCAAATAGGAAAGGTCTGTCACACCTGGGTGAGAGTGGAGTTTAGTTCAGAGCAAGCTGTGCCAGCACATTCCTAGCCCCAGAAAATCAGGAGCAGGACTTGGGAGTGTCAACCCACAGATGGTAAGCTGGTTGAGCAACTGGTCAGAAGATTACAGGTGTCTTTTTGCTAACACTGGGGAAGGACTTTGTTGCTTTACCCATGCTTGGATCCAGGCTGAAGTCTTGGGTGACAGTCCCAAGGACAAGGAGGAGCACTAACCTAGCAGAGCTTTGGCAGCAGTGGAGGGGCACCTTCCTCACAGTTTCAGGACAAAAAAGAGTGTTTGTGACTGTTCATAGACCACAGGCCAGGCCAGGAGAGGAGTAATATCCTCTTCTTAGATCATTCCACCTTGGAAGAACTGAAAAATTACAGGTCCCTAAAAGTATCTCTGAAAATAGCTGCACAAACCCCCTGAAGTTTAGGACAGTGTGCCCTCCACCCTGGAAGCTGAGCCCTACCTTAACAAAGAGTTGAAAGACAACTAATAAACTGGGGAAATGAGGAAACAAGGGAGAAAACAGCTCTGACTTGACTGCCCAAGCTCCAACCCCACAACCGGTAACATGGACCAAGAAGGTCGGAATTGTTGCTAAACATGGAATACATTATGGTGCATCCCTCTGAAAAATGGTGAAGAAAATTGAAATTAGCCAGCATGCCATACCTGCTCCTTCTGTGGCAAGACCAAAATGAAGAGATGGGCTGTGGGTATCTGGCATTGTGGATGAAAACAATAGCTGGTGGTGCATAGACCTACAATATCACCTCTGTAGTCACAGTCAAATCTGCCACTACAATACTTAAGGAATTGAAAGACCAGTAAAATCTTTTTTTTTTTGAAATTTTATTTTAGTTTGCATCATTCATTTCCACAAGATTTCGAGTTACATATTTTCTCCCCCTCTTTCCCCTACCCACCGCCCCAAAACTGCCATCCCAGTGTGTCCCCCCTCCCCCCAGTCTATTCTCTCCTATTTCTTCCCCCCTCACCCCTCTGACTTTTCGGGTGGGGCAGGATGAATCTCCCAACCACAGTGCCTGTGTATCTCAAGTTCCAGTTCGATGTAGTCAATAATAATAATAATAATAATAATTGCATATATAGGGGCGGAGCTAAGATGGCGGAGAGTAAGCAATGACTTCTCCAAGCTCCCCAAGAATTTCGTCCTTGGGAACTAAAAAGTAAATGTGAGCTGGTTTTAGAGTGACAGAACCTATTGGGAGACAGAGAGTGACAGATTCCCAGCCCAGAGAAGTGCCTAATCAGGTCAGGGCAGGGAGAACAGAGCACACAGGAGTGGCACCAGCACGGACCTGAGAGCAGAGTGCAGCAGACTGGGAAGCCCCACCCAGCAGACTGACCCAGCTGGAAGCTTCTGCAGCCCTCCCAGCTGGAAGCTTCTGCAGCCCTCCCACAGCCGAGGTGAGGACAACACGTAGCTGGGTAGGAGGGAATGCAGGGCGCATAGCAGGGTCAGCGTTTTTCCTGGGGCTAGCAACCCACGGCCTGGATTCTTGAAGCTACATGCCCAGACTTTCAGAAGTTGGGATGGAGGAATGAAATCTAGGGGCTCTCATCCCCCTCCCTGAAACACAAAAAAATCAAGAGCTAAAAGCCCCACCTAGAGTACATTCTTGCATTA
>CM053580.1:511799832-511829095 GCA_028627135.1 Pseudochirops cupreus
TTCTCCTCATTGGCTTTTTGGGCCTCTTTTGTCATTTGAGTTAATCTATTTTTTAGGGTGTTGATTTCTTCAGTCATACTGCTGACTCTCTTTTCATGATGTTCCTGCAACGTTCTTATTTCTCTTCCCAATTTTTCTTCCACTTCCCTTATTTGGTTTTGAAAATCCTTCTTCAGCTTATCTCTAGCTTTAAGGCATTCTTCATGTTTATTGGAGGCCCCTGGTGGGGGTGCTCTGGCTGCACTCTCCTCCTCTCTTTCTCTCCCATCATCTTTCTTTTCTGCAAAGAAGGAATCTAGGGTTTGGAAGTTGTTCTTACTTTGCTTCTTATGCTTATTCTTACTCATGGTTGTTCAGTCCGTGATTTTTTTTTAAATCTCTGTGGGGCTCTGCTTCCAGAAGGGAAAGCTCTGTCCTAAATCGCTGGGGTCCTCCCAGCTGCCATAGCTCACAGGAAGATGCTGGGACTCTTCCTACTTACTTCCGGCAGAGTGGATAATGAAGACTCCAAGACCAAAGCCCAAGATGGTGATCCGGATCCAGGCCACTCAATGCAAGAGCACTGGCCTCCGAAAAATCGCTTAGTCTCCCTGCTGTCTGCAGGCCGCGGGCCGGAAGCTGCAACGCGGAGGTGGGTGCAAAACTTCTGCATTTCGCTTTTCCACTCTGGAGGCCTTTTGGCCAGACTCCTTAACTCTCCCAGATTCGCAATCCGCACTGAGCTAGTGCTGAACGCTGCTCGCAGCTGCAGCTAATCTGCTCTCCTGGGGCTCCTCCACTCTTCCCGTCCAGCCGCCCCCAGGGCACCGCCGCGGCTTCAGGCCAGGATGGTTTCGGTTTGCTGGGCTTATATGGTTCCTCGTAGCCGAGCTGACTTTAGTGAGAAGTATCTTTGTGTGCGTTTTGGAGTTCTAGGATTGGTTTAGGGTCCTATTTTATGGGTATTTTGGGGTGGCTATGTGACAGCTGCGATATGTTGCTGCTGCCACGCTGCCATCTTGGCTCGGCCCCCCCCCCCCCAGTAAAATCTTCTTATCAAGTATCTTTAACCCACAGTCTAACAATAAATGGGTTAATTTATGGAATAATAAAAAAAAACGTTCTGATTATTGAAAGTTACCATGGTGATAAGGAAGATCAAAACACACTCAAAGGAAGACAACAAATTCAAAGCTCCTATATCCAAAGTCTCCAAGAAAAATATGAATTGATCTCAAGCCATGGAAGAGCTCAAAAGAGATTTTGAAAATCAGGTGAGAGAAGTAGAGGAAAAACTGGGAAGAGTAATGAGAATGATGCAAGAAAATCATGAAAATCAAGTCAATAGTTTGGTAAAGCAGATGCAAAAAATAATGAAGATACTGAAAGAAAAATAAAAAATAACAACATTTAATTATTAAGTCATTTTGATTATTATAAATACTGAAATTAACTATGAAGAAAGACACCATCTGTATCCAGAGAAAGAACTGATAAATAGATGTATAGAATAATTGTATAGAAGTATATCTAGAATAATATATATATTATATGCACACACATACATACATATCTGTGCGTGTCTAATCGTAGCAATATCTAATGCAGGGGAGAGAAGGAAGAAAAAGGGGAAAAGAAAAAATAAATTTACACGGTAGCTTTATTATAATTTTAAAAGGAATAGCAAGTTGTACATAACAGATTTTTAATGTAATGTGCAATCAATGGGTTTTTTTTATTATACTACATTATGGAAATGTATGTTTTATTCCATAAATTAAAATGAAATAAATGGAAATAATAAAAATAAAGAATCAATGAGTTTTTAAGTATCCATTTATTTTTAATTCTTCAAACAGTACAAAGATTTAGAGATTACTTCCACTCTGTGTGAGGTCTTTTGTAACAAAGTAAAACAATTAAGTACAATTTATAATGTATGACATTGTCTGAAACTTCATTCAACACTAACATCTATTACAACTAGCTCTCTAATTTTTGAAATTAAGAGAAAACTATTTTTCTCCCTCCTGCTCCTCACTCCATCAAAAAAAAAAAGAAGAAGAAAAGAAAAACAAATCCCTTATTACAAATATCCATAGTCAAGCAGGATTTTTTCCCCTTAATGGTTATATACAAATTTGGTGTTACAGAAAGCTTTAATAGCTTTTTTAAAGCTTTCAAAGCTTTAAAACTGAACTAAGACTTTTGGAATACCTTTTATATATGCTTCGTTTTCACCCCCGAACTGTAACCTCTTTGTCCTGGACACGATGTTTCACCACTGTCCTCTGAAATCATCAAAAGTCGAAGTAATAATTATAGTTCTTACAACTTTCTGTTTTGTTTTGTTTTTTGTCATCTCATTGTTATTTTTCCTAATTTTCCTAATCACAGACATTTCATTTTTCATCAGTTTACAAAATTCTTTAAAGTTGCTTATTTTATATTATTGATAATACAAGTTTATTTGTTCTTCTGGTTCTATTTCCTTCTTTCTGCAGTAATTGATCTAAGTTGTTCTGATGTCTTTGAAGTCATTTATTTCCTCATTTCTTACAGAGCAATAGTATTACATAACATTCATATACCGCAATTTACCATCTTTGTTCATTTGATAGACAGTCTTTAGTTTATATTTTTTTGATCACACTAAAAGTTATTATAAATATGTTGCACTTAGAGGAACTTTTTGTCTTTTCTTAAAGCATAGATTAGATATAGTGATATACCTGCGTCAAAGGGCATGCACAGTTTACTAATTTTTTTGGTGTATAATTCTGGTGGCTGTACTTATTTATAGATCATTTAACAGTATATAAATGCGTGTGCTTTCCCAAATCCCTTCTGATATTTATCATCCCCCCCTTTTTAGTTATTGTCACCAGTCTTATGAGTGTGCACTATGGAGTCTTAGAATTGCTTTTATTATCATTTCTATTTTGTAGTGATTAGGAATTTTTTCTCATATGCATATAAATAACTTGTGTTTCTTCCCTTGAACACCGTCTGTTCAAAGTCTTTTTTTTTTTTTTTTTTGCTTTTTTTGTTGGAGGAGGGAAGGCAGGGCAATTAGGGTGAAGTGACTTGTCCAAGGTCACGTGGCTAGTAAGTGTTGTATCTGAGGCTGGATTTGACCTCAGGTCCACCTTACTCCAGGGTTGGTACTCTATTCACAGTTCTACCTAGCTGCTCCAATCTGTTCATAGTCTTAAACAATTATCAGTTGGGGAATGATTCTTACTCTCTTAAATTTGAATATCCCTTACATGTCTTGAAAATGAGATGCTTCTCTGAGAAACTTGTTGAAAAGATTGTTTTCTGATTGTTTTTCTTTTGATCTTGAAGTATAGAAGCATATATCGCTATATTTGCTTCTTATATTCTCATGAAGATTACAACTTCCTTGAGAAACAGATTCATGCCTTTCAATTCTAACGTATTCTCTAGCATCTAGCCTTATTTGTAACATCAAAAGTACCCATCATTGCATCATTATCCCTGCCTTTTCCAATGCTGTAAACCACCTATTTTTAGGAAACAGCTTCATGAATTGCTGTGCTTGAACAGTGTTTATCACTTATTAGCCATCTTTTTGGTGATGAATCACTCTAAAATTAACTCAAATTTTTCTTAAAGTACTGATGTACTTCTTGTTGTTTTGTGTGAATGCTAAGTCTTACCTGCTTGTTGACACTTGACAAATTGTGCTGTAGAAGAATAGTTTTTTCAGAATGCTGGACCCATTTACATTTTATAATGAAGTTTGGGAGCATGATTTTGTTGGGAGACTTTCAAAAAGGTAGTTTCTCAGTATATGCTTGGTAGGTGAATGAATGAATGACATACAAGAGTTGATAAACAATTGGTCAGCTATTGAAATAAGAAAAGATTAACTTCCTGGATTCAGTATCCTATTCTATTACCAAAAGGTGCTGGAAAGCTGTCATTGTTGGCTATTCAAGGTAAAAGGTAGCCAACAGGTCTGTACTTCCAGATTTTCTCTGCCTGAGCTTCATCACCTGCCAAGTAAGAGAAAAATGGTTTCCAATCTGGTCTCTGATCTGGCAGAGATTTTCCTTCCATTTCAGGCCTACTTACCAGGGCAAAATGGACATTGCATTGATTTCCGTGAAGAGACACAGGTTGTCCATTCTAGGTGAGGGCCTCATGATAATCACTTCTGAAGAGAAGGCCAAGGAAGAAAATTGTTTGCCTGGAGAACTCATAATTTTTCCATATCAGAAATGCCAAAGCAGTGCAATGGTGCAGAAAGATGACAATTGTCCACTCGGAATTAAGTAGTCAGCAGGTAACTGCAAGGGGACAGCCATTTGGGAGGGGTCTAGTTTTGGTTTTGACAGTCTAATTATGATGGCCAACATATTTACAAAGTGCAAATCTGTGAAATATATGGATGCTAAATTTGTTCAGAATAATAGCTTGCAATCATTTCTGCCATTGGCCTTTGTCTGATCCAAACACTTAACTCCTTCCTCCTCTTTGAGGTACCTAAGCTAACTCTGGACTTTGGTATGTGGCTTTCTCAAATTGATAAAATGTTATCATATGTTTTCTCATTTCAAAGCCCTGCCAAATTGTTCATATCTTTATTCTCCAATGGCTTCTCCAATCTTGACAATAGGGTATCTTAGTTCTTCCCCTGAGTCTCTTATCCCTCCTTCACTAAACCCCATTACTTCTCTAGTTCGCTTTCCTTTTTATTCCATGAACTCTCTTCTACTAATTCTGTCTTACCTTACATTGCTATTTCTGATCTCATTTGACACCTAGATGCTCTGATCAGGTTTACTGGGCTTAGAAAAGAGTATAAGTTAATAAGATATTATCTTCAAGTTAGTAAGATATTACCATCATGTATCAGCAAGCACCTTAGCATACCCAGGATGGCTGCTAGCACAGGTTCTTAGATCTGCTTTTCTAAATGAAAGCAACTCAGAATGAGTTCACAGTCTCACTTTAATCAATCAAACACATATCATTTAGCTAGTTCAGGGGAAAAAGTCAGCACCCTGAACTTCAGAGGATACAAACAGAATACAAACAGAATTTACAAGCAGTCAAAGAAACAGATCAGCAGATGGGATTCCAGGCATCTGACCATTACATCCACACCTATTCAGTTACCAGAGAGGGAAGCACCAACATCTGGATTTTTCAAAGCCGGGGGCTCAATGGTTTCCCAGAGTCTTGTCTGGCCAAATCACATAACTCTTTCAAAAGTGAGCCCCAAAGCAAAACCTCATATCACCAGTATATACAGCCTTCTTCTGGATCAGAGACTGTCACAGCCCTCTTGACCCACTGCCCAATCACAAAGTAATAAGGTGTGGGCATTCCTGAAGAACAAGCCTCCCGCCAGAGGCTCCATATGACCACATTCAGCCTATTAGGGGGCAGAGTATACTTTCAAATCAGGGAAGGTTCTCAGAGCCACTTAAGCCTATCAAAGAGCCAGGGAAGATCTTCAGACTCCCATAACACAGCACTATTTAATTGATTTTGCAAATGACACCCATAGTGTTTATTTGAATTTTTCAAGGAAGCATAACTAGGATATAACTAAGACTTCTAATATTCATATTTTCTACTCATAGTGAAATACTAATTCTACTCTCACCCTTCCCCCACCTCAAGTCAGATGACAAAATATACTGAATTCTACACTCATGTTCTTCTGTCACAATTTCATATATGTACATCTTTTCTCTTCTGTAAGATTCTCTCACCGTTTCAAAGAAAGAATGATGTCTTTCACGTGTTGATAGTCTTCAAAACTTCTAATAATGTTGACTATTTAGAAGTCACTTAACAAATGTGAAATTTTAAGAATAGTTGTTTAGAACTGTATTGGATTTTAGAACAAACCAGATTTGAACAAATTCAAAGAGACTTTTAAACATAAGCTATTGGAACACAGAGTAGAAAAATCACGTTAGCACATGGAGAGCCATTGGGATGCAGAATGTTTGACCCTGCTATGTAGAAATGTTTGAACTAGAAGGAACTTCAGAACACAAAATATTCTAGTTGGAAGGGGCTTAAAACACAGTATGTTAGATAAAGAGTATTCTACCAGGAATGGATCTTGGAACGTGTACTGTTAGCTCATAGAGCATAGAATGTTTGAGTTGGAAGGGACTTTAGAAGTCAGTAATTGCCACACTTCCATTTCATGGTAAAGGAAACTGAGGTAGTTTCTAATGGATTGAATAATGCCCCAGATGGTCTGAATTTATTGTTGTTCTATTTCAAGGCAGTGCCTACAAATTAGTTCAGTAATTTGGATTTCTCCAGCCCATTTTATTTCAAGTGCTTACATTGATTCAGGCCCATTATGTGACTATTAATAATTATGCCTTTTTTTGTCACATGAAGATAGTCTTTCTTAGGCTCTACCCTGTAGCCACCAATTCTTCTGACTAAGCAGGAAGAGATAAAAAAAAAAAGAAATGAAGAAATATATCGGTGTTTCTGAGCATAATCACATTTGGCACCTGTACGTTCCTATTCCAATTTAAATAGGAGCCATATTTCTGACCATTAATGGGAGCCAGGAAAATGGGAAAATTATAGAATCACAGAATTGGGAGGTATTTTATTGTAAAACATATAAAGAGGACAGAGCCAAGATGGTAGAGTAAAAGCAGGGACTTGCTTGAGCTCTCCCTCAAACCCCTCCAAATACCTGTAAAAAAAATGATTCTAAAAAATTCTAGAGCAGCAAAATCCACAAAATGACAGTGAAACAAATTTCCAGCCCAAGACAACATGAAAGGTTGACAGGAAAAGTCTGTTACACCAGTCTGAGAGAGAGTGTAGTCCACTGTGGACCACACCAGCATATACATGGTAGAACAGGCCTCAGGGCACTGAATCACCAGCAGCTGTGGCTGTTTCCATAGTTCTCAACCCCCAAATGCCAAGGACATTGGAAGATAAATGGGAAAAGTCTGTGGGAACTGTGTGAGAGAGTAGCAACATCTGGCCCCAGACCCAGGGAAGCAGAGGTGGCAGGCTGCAGCAACAGCAATGGCTATTTTGGGAGCTCTCAGCCCACAGACAATGAGGGAGATCGAGCAGCTGATCAGATGGGGATTGCAGCGATCTCTGAAGAAAGATTCTCCTGCTTTGCCTATGCTCATATCTGGGTCTCAGTCCTGGGTGGTGGTACTGGGGTGAGGAGAAGTGCTGGCATGGCACAGTTTGTGGATATGGTGGGGTGGGAATCCTCCTCATAGTTCCAAGGCAGAAAAGAGTGCTTGAGGTCACTCATAGACCACAGCACAGGCCAAGATGTTTTTTTTTTTTAAGCACCTCTCCTTTGATGATATCACCTTGGAGGACCTAAAAATTTATGGATCCCTAGACATACCTCTAAAAACAGCTGTACAAAACACCTTGGGACAATACACCCTTCACACTGGAATCAGTGACCTACCTTAATAAAGGGTTACAAAGTCAAGTAATTGGCTGGGAAAATGAGCAAACAGTGTAAAAAAAAATTCAGACTATAGAATCTCACTTGGTGAAAAAGAAGATCAAAACATACAGCAAGAAGAAAAGAAAGTCAAACTTCCTACATCTAAAGCCTCCAAGAAAAATATGAATTGGTTTCAGACCATGGAAAAGCTCCAAAAGGATTTTGAAAACCAAATAAGAGAAGTAAAGGAAAAAATTGGAAAGAGAAATGAGAGGAATATAAGAAAAGCTTGAAAAAAGAGTCAACAATTTGCTAAAGCAGACAACAAAAATGCAGAATAAAATAACACCTTAAAAAATAATCTAACTCAAATGGCAAAAGAGGTCCAAAAAGCCAATGAGGAGAAGAATGCCTAAAAAAGCAGAACTGACCAAATGAAAAAGGAGGTCCAAAAGCTCACTGAAGAAAATAATTCCTTCAAAATCATAATGGAGCAAATGGAAGCTAATGACTTTATGCGAAATTAAGATGTTATAAAACAAAACCAACAGAAAAAAAAATAGAAGACCATGTGAAATATCTTGTTGGAAAAACAACTAACTTGGAAAATAGATCCAGGAGAGGTAATTTAAAACTTATTGGTACTATCCAAAAGCCACGAAAAAACAAACAAACAAACAAAAAAAACTGGATGTCATCTTTCAAGGAATTGTCAAGGAAAATTGTCCTGATATTTTAGAAACAGGGTAAAATAAAAATTGAAAGCATTTATTGATCACTTCCTGAAAGAGATCCCAAAAGGAAAACTCCTAAGAATATTGCAGCCAAATTCTAGAGTTCCCAGGTCAAGAAGAAAATATTGTAAGAAGCCAGAAAGAAACAATTCAAGTATGGTGGAAATACAATTAGGATAACACAAGATTTAGCAGCTTCTACATTAAGGGACCTGAGGGCTTGGAATATGACATTCTGGAGGTCAAAGGAGCTAGGATTAAAACTAAGAATCACCTACCCATCAAAACTGAGTACAATACTTCAGTGGAAAAAATGAACATTCAATGAAATAGAGGACTTTCAAATTTTCTTTATGAAAAGACCAGAGCTGAATAGAAAATTTGACTTTCAAATACAAGAATCAAGAGAAGCATGAAAAGGTAAACAGGAAAGAGAAATCTTAAGGGACTTAATAAAGTTGAACTGTTTACATTCCTACATGGAAAGATGACATTTGTAACTCATGAGACATTTCTTGGTATTAAGGGAGTTGGAGGGAATATGTATGTACATTGAGACAGATAGAGACAGAGATAGAGATATGGGTAGAGATAGGGAGAGAGATAGAGAAAACTATAAATATCGATATAGAGATAGAGATAGATTAGATATAAATGTAGATGTAGACATAGATGTGTACACATACGTATAGATATACACATATCCCCATATATACATACACACATATATATGAAGTATGTTAAAGTCACATTTATATGTGACTTTAAATTTTGTTAAACATCTTAACATGTAGGACTTCATTTATCTCTTTAAAACAAGCCTTAAAGTAGGTATGATTATCTTCATTTGTAATTAATGAAAATGAAACTCAGAAAGTTTAACTGACTTGCTCAGGGTCATACAAGTGCTGATTATCACAAGAGGATTTGTACCCCAGACTTGGACTGCAAGCCTAAGATCTTCTCTGTGACAGTCCTACACCATTACCAGTTCCTGTGCCTCTAGATCCTGCCTATATACTTATAGAGATAGTAAACTTATCACTCTTTAGGAGCCTGAAATCTTAAGTTTTTCTGAGGATATGTGTAAAGGATGGGCTAGATATGTGAACAGTATTCCTTTCTTTCTCACTAAAGTCCCAAAAGTACTTATTTGTTCTCTAGCCATTAACAATTGGCAATAATAAATTAAATAAATCCCTGCTATTTTTATATCTTCCTGAGAAGATTAGTTTAAACAAATTACAATTCAATTGTGTTCAAAAAGTCCATTTAGAAATTCCACAAGCATTTATTGAATATCTCCAATTTTCATGACATTATGCTAAACATTGAGGATGATTCCTGGATAATTTATTTTACAATCAAGTAGGAAGAATATTTAAAACAATACTATAATATAATAAACAATGTGATGACTATGCTAGAGTTGTATAGACTTACTTTCAGAACTCAGAGGAGGGAAAAATTGGCATCAGGCAAAAGAAATCAGAGAAAACTTCTTGCATAAGATTGCATTTACCATGGGATTGAAAGATGGTCTCAATTATTATATTAGAACCAGTAGAAAGAGAATGATAGACATAGAAAACAACATAGGAAGATGAAGTAAGGTGGGAAAAGATGGTAACCAGAGCATTCCAGTTCTGTTGGAAAATAGTAACACTTATAAAAGACGTGTGGCAGCTGCCCCGGGAGCCAGGAAGACTTACAGTTAAATCCTGATATTGACACCTTGGATTGTGACATATAGTCTTCTAGCAATTCTCTAGGACTATAAATTTGATTGAGTTTTCTTCTCTAGAGGTTTCCATTAACAGTGAAATTAAGCATCCATTCTCTATCCCTATACTAGATTAAGGATGACGTGATTTTTACAAGTCATTCCCCAATTGATAAATGGTCCAAGGATATGAATAGGCAATTTTCAGAGGTAGAAATTAAAGATATCTTTAAGCATATGGAAAAATGCTATAAATCACTACTAATTTGAGAAATGCAAATCAAAACAACTTTGAGGTACCACATCTCACCAGTCAGATTGGCTAAGATGACAAAACAGGAAAATGACAAATGCTGGAGAGGATGTGGAAAAATTGGAACACATGCGTTGTTGGTGGAGCTGTGAACTGACACAACCATTCCGGAGAGCAATCTGGAACTATGCCCAAAGGACCATAAATAATTGCATACCCTTTGACCCAGTAATACCACTTCTGGGGTTCTATCCCAAAGAGATCATAGAAGTGGGAAAAGGACCCATATGTACAAAAATATTTATTGCAACTCTCTTTGTGGTGGCAAAAACCTGGAAATTTAAGGGATGTCCAAAAATTGAGGAATGGCTAAACAACTTGTGGTATATGAATGTAATGAAATACTATTGTGCTATAAGAAATGGGAAGGAGATGGACTTCATGTTTACCTGGAGAGGCGTATACGGACTGATGCTAAGTGAGAAGAGCAGAACCAAGAAAAATGTGTACACAATCACAGACACATCATATTTGTGACAACCAACCTTGATAAACCGGACTCTTCTCAGCAACGCACAGCTATAAGACAATTCTGCAAGTCTCAAGATGGAAGGAGATATCTACATTCAGAGAAAGATCTAGAAAGACCAGAGTTTAAATGGAGAGTGAAGCAATCTACATGCTATCGTTCTTTTTCATGTTTGGTTTTCTTTCTTTTTTCTCGTTGTTCACTCCATTGATTACAATCCTTCCATATAACCAGATTATTGTATAATATGAAAGTATTTGCAGATCCTATACCTGATTGCATGCCACCATGGCGGGAAGGGGAAAAGGAGGGGAGAAAATTTGAAACTCAAGGGATTGTGGAACTGAATCTTGTAAACTAAAAGTAAAAAAACAAGTCAATGAAAAAAAAAGGATTATCTGATTTTAAACTAGAAAAGTTTGTTAAAACAAGTCTTTCAAAGTCTTAAATGGCAGAGAAAATAGTTAATTGGTAGCTAATTGAATTCAATACAATTCACTCATTCATTCATTCATCTATTTTTTTTTTTAGTAGGAGTGAGTTGATAAAGCTTCCATGTTATAATGAACACTGTGAAAGTATGCTCAGTATCTACTTAGAGTCATGGAAGAATGGTATAGCATTATCTCTTTCAGACAAGAGATTGTGATAACTAAACTAGTGTGGTAAAAGTGGTGATTGTAGAATGAAATGGAAAGAAGATTAGGAGATTAAATGTGAAAGTAGGTTAGAAATAAAATGTTACAGCTGTGAAAGCATACAGCCCAATAATAAACCAATTCTTGCTTGACATGATTTAGAAACGTTATATTTTGCTAATTGTAACTGGCTGTTAGAGAAATTACCACCACCACCACCACCACCACCACCACCACCACCACCACCCCTACTACTACAACTACTAGTAACAATAATAAAGCAACTGACATATTGCATAAAGATTTACAAAATCTTTAAAGACAACTTTTAAAAAACATTCTGATTCCAACTTTGTAAGGTAAGTATTATTGATATTATCCCCTTTTCTCCAGACCAGAAAGCTGAATCCTATGAAGGTGAAGTGATTTATCCAGTTAGGAAGTATCTGAGGTTAGATTCAAACTCAGGTCTTCCAAGTCCCCTGCTTACTTAATTATCACAGAGAGGTAAGGATATATTAATAGACAAATGCATGAATATATGGATTAAAGCATGAATAAATAAATGCACAAATAAACAAAAGAGAACAAAAAGATAGTAACAACAAAAGCTAACATTTATATAGCACTATAATTTATATATAAACTTAAATTTATATATAAATCTAGCATTTATATAGCATTGCACTAGTCCTTTACAAATATTATCTAATTTGAACACCACAACCACGCTGGGAAACAGGTGTTATTATAATCCCCATTTTACAAAAGGGGAAAATGAAGCAAACAGAGGTTAAGTGATTTGCCCAGGGTCATAAAGCTAAAGACCAACTTTGTTTAGATTTTGACCTAGATCTTCCTGATTCCAGGCCGAGCACTCTGTGGGATACTACATGTGCCATAGCTACATGTACCCTGTATCTGCCAAATAGATTGATAGATTAGATAACTAGATAGAAGAATTAATAAATAGCATAGTTTTTCTTGGCAAAGAAAAGCTCAGAAATGAGATAGAACTTGGCACTCTTTGGCACTATGAGCCCTATTACAGGGTTTTGTTTTGCTTTTCTTTTTTTTTTTTACATGTCCAAAAATTGAGGAATTTTATATTAAAATTTTCTGTTTTTTTCTCTCTCACCTTTAATTGACTAGAAGAGAAAAAAACAAGTTTAAAAAATAAGTGTAGTTTGTGGGAAATTAATTTCAGAAGCAAAGAAATTAATTGAGAATCAGGAGACATGGTGGTCTCAGTTGTGCATTTGTTGTGTGACCTTGGGAATGTTACTTTCCCTGATTTCATGAGGGACTTGGTTTCTTCATCAGTAACCTCCAGGAGTTGGACCCCATGGATTTTAATCTCCCTTCCAGCCCTGATTCTATGTTCTATGATAAAAAAAATTCCATAACTTTCAATATCCTTCTCAACCTGGACCCAATGCCCCTTCCCAAGCTCATTATACATTATTTCCCTTCTCACACACAGTTGGATCTAAAGAAATAGACTGACCTTTTCTCTGTTTCTCACACAGCACTGTCATTCACTAGGCACTGTGACTTTTCACTGACCATGCCTACATACCTGGAATGTTCTCTCTCCTCATTTCTGCCTAACAAAATCCCATCTTTCTTGACTCAGATTAAAAACCATCTTCTGATGTCCCAAATTGTCAGCTCCCTCCTTTGCTAAATTTATACCTATTTATTTTGTATTAAACTGTATTTAATTTATATATTCACACTCTTTCCTTTGCTATAATATAAGCTCTTTAAGAAAAGGGACAAGTTAATTGGAAAAAAAAAAGAAAAGGGACTTGAAAAATTTTTTGTCTTTATATTTTCACTACCTAGAAAAATGTCTGATACATAACATTAATAAATGTCTGTATGTATGATTGATTGATCATCTACGAGCAATCAGAAATTTTGTCTAGCCCAGACCAGATAACTTCAAACACCCTTTCACTACAACCTGAGTTTTAAGTAAAAGGAGAAAAGAATATTTAAGAATTCATTAGAATATTCATAAATGATACCTTAGGGATGAATTTACATCTTTTAAAATAATTCTAAAATGTCATAGTTAAACAGAAAAAGCAATTGCCTAATTGTGATAAAGTTCATTTTTATAACTATGACAAATTTATTATTAAAATCTATGAGAACTTAAAGAGAGAATTGCATCTGAATTGGCAATGGATTGAATATCAAAACATTGAATTTCCAAATCCAGAGATACAAAATATCAACAAAATCACATATACACACATCCTTGACATATTAATGAAGAGCAATTAATAGATTTAGGGGCATTAGTAATTAATAGATTTAATAGATTAATTAGTAGTTAATAGATTTAGATTTAAATGGTTCAGCATATAGAGTGCCTGGCCTGCAATCAGAAAGATTCATCTGAAAACAGAAACTAGCTGTGTGATCCTGGAAAGTCATTTAACCCTTTTTGCCTCAGTTTCCTTATAAATAAAATGAACTGGAGAAGGAAATGCAAACTCTGGTATCTTTTCCAAGGAAACTTGCAGGGTCACAAAGAATCAGACACAACTGAAAAACGACTCAGCAGTAACAACAACAATTAATAAAATGTATTGAGCACATTGAAGAACATTACGAAGTCTATTTGGGGTTCTGCATGGTGCAGTGGGTGAGTGGATGGTAGAGAATGCTGAACTTGGAGTTAGGAAGACCCTGAGTTCAAATACTACCTCAGAGACTTTATTTGTTGTGTGATCCTTGGCAATTAATTTAACTTCTATTTGTCTCAATTTCTTTAATTATAAAATGGGTATAATAACAGTACTTTCCTTACAGGTTGAGAAGATCAAATGGCAGAATATCTATAAAAATGAAAGTGCTTTATCAATGTGAACCATTATCATAGATCAGAATTTAATATGTCATATTCATCTAAGATACTTTTCAAATGAATTTATTTAGTGATATGCCAAGAAGATCCTGATTTTGATCATGGAATGATAGGATTTGAGATGCAAAGCAACTTTAGAGTCTGTTTTAGAACTGATCTGAAGATCTGAATGGTGAAGTGATTTGCCCTTGGCTGCAAGGCTAGTAGTTGAAGACAGAGTTAGGAACCAATGTCTCCTGGCAATTGGTGCAGTGAACGTCCCATTATAGCATTTCACGTTCTCTCTGAGAAGCTTATGAGTCCCTAGAGTCCTTGTCAGTAACCATTTCTTAGGATTCATTTTCAATTCAATGGTTTTTCTTAGGCGGACATGTGTTTTATTGGTAGGAAAGCTCATGCTGGTAAGTATTGGCATGCCTTTCATCTAATAGGCATTTAGGAAATGCTTGTGATTGATTTGATTAGCCTTGATTGTAGATGGTGAGATTATTGCTGCCAGAGGAGATACTATAACATAGTAAGATACTCTGAAAACAGAAAATGACAATGCAAGAGGACATATCTTGCCCAAACATATCTGACCATATCCAAACTGTATTGGTTCTACTCTTATAACCTATCTCAAATTAATTCTCATCTTTATCCCCACACATCTACCAGCAAAACTGAGGCCCTCATAACCTCTTATCTAAATTTGCAATAACTGTGTAATTGATCTCCCTGATTCAGGTGTCTTTTAATTTCCAATATATCCTACATATGACTGTTAAAGAGATTTCTCTAAAATTCTGAACCATGTTACTTCTTAACTTCTTAATATTCTGAAATTCTGACAGTATCACTTCCCTCTTCAGTAAACTCCAGTCCTTCCCTATTGGCTCTAAGATGAAATATAAAGTCCTGTTTTTGACATTTAATGACCTTCACAACCAAGTCCCATCTTATCTTTCTAGCTCTATTAAACTTTATTCCATTCTCACTATTGTCCAATGAAACTGACCATCTCATTGTCCCCTTTAACCTCTTTGCCTTTTTGGTGACCATTTCCTATTTCTGGAATGTACTTACTCTACCACCTCTCTATCTCAGAAACTCTGGTTTCCTTCAAAGATTAAATCAATGTCACCTTCTAAGTGAAGTCTTTCCTGATTCCCCAGCCGCTAATGCCTTCCTCCCTTCTAAATCTTCTTGTATTCTTTGACACTTTGTATTTAGTTTATTTCACTTATGTCTATGTTGTTTCCTCTTATTAGAGTATAAACCTTTGGAAGGCAGGGATGGTTTTACTTTCTATCCCCAGTAGCTAGCAAAGGACCTGTAACTTAATGGGAATACATAATAAATGTTTATTGATTATTTGAAAATAGTGCATAAAAGGTAGCAGCATAAGAATATTCCCAGAAAATGTGACCTGTTTTTGTTCCAATAGGTGGGTATTTGGGAGATGGGGGGGAGGCTTGTTTGTTTTCCCCTTAGAATATTCAGAAGATTAGATATATCACTGATATATTTCTGTTGTGAACAATTGACATGTTGATGAAAATCCAGAAGAGCATCTGCATTCATGTTGATTTCTAATTCCTGTTTCTTTATTTGCTCCAATTTTAGGTTGTATATCTCTCAGGGAATTCCACCCATGGGGGTAAAATATCAGAGGATTTGATCTGTTGTTAAATGTTACCTATCTTTAGGGACACGTACATTTGTTACTGAGTGTAGGTGGTTAGTTCAAATCAGATAAAGATGCAAACTACCATCAATGAGATAAAAGTGTCCAAGAGTCATCTGAGATCTAGAGCTGTGAGCTCTGTTGGCTCATCACATACCTAAGACAGTTCACAAAGTATTCCTTCTTTTCTCAGGAGCACCTGATAATGGAGGTACTGTCTGACACAAAGGCATTCACAAGGGGTAAAACCAAAACCATCTTCTCTAGTAATTCCTTGGCACCAATCCCATGACTCTTTGATGTGAAAAGAATCTTAAGATATAATGGTCATAATACATGTATTGAGAAGTTTTTCATGCTTGACCCTGCTATGGAATAGCCCCTGTAAACTACCCCCTGCCCTCACCTTCTAGCTAGTCTCAATTTCTAGACGCTCACATCTATTTCTAGCTTACAGAAGTGAGTTCATCTGAATTTCCCCTATGAATTAGACATCTTTCACCTCTCTTTTTAAAACAAAGAAAAGGCTGACTAGCTTTCTGCATATCCCCTCACCCCAAATAAAATAAAATGTCATAAATATTCATTGATACCATTTTTCACTCCCACATCCTCTACTTAATGGACTTATAGCTACAACATGCTATTTATCACACATTCCTAATTAACATCTAATTTTGGATTAATTTCCTCTTTTCTCCTCTGGGTTTTTCTAATGAGACAATAAGTTACACTTGCAAAAGACACATATTAAAAAACATAACTTTATTGTAGCCCCTCTTAGGTAGTTAGCCTATAATAGTTTTTAAATTCTGTTTGTTGAACATATGTTGAAACTCATCTCACCTGCTGTACTATTCTCAGAAGCATCAAAGGGAGTCAAATTGCCTATCATTTTCAGAATATTTCCACAAAGTGAATTTGCAGGAATTGAGTCGCTCTGGAGTACTGGTCTGGGAATCAGAAGACATGGATTCACATCCTACCTGGAATACTTCCTAGCTGTGTGACAGTGAGTAAATTTCCTCTTTTCTCTGTGCCTCAGTTTTCTCATCTGAAAATGGGGATAATGATAGTCACTATCTACTTTACAAGACTGGTATGAGAAAGGTACTAGTAGGGATGTGATGTGGCATATTTGGGATCTAGATGGTCAAGTTTCACATCCTGAAACTTGCTACCTTTGTGACCTAAATATGTCAATTAGTCTTTGTGAGCTTTGTTTTCTTTATCTATAAAATGTTGGGTTTAACCAGATGGTCTCCAAGGTGCCTTACCCTTCTAAATCTATGATCCTAAATTGAAAAGTGGTATATATAAATGTGAGCTATTATTATCATCCCTGAAGAAACAGTCAAATTATGGGTTTAGCTACCATGAATGATGCTGATTACCACGACTAACTCCCTCATTCAATTTCCATTTTTTCTCAAGTGAAAGGAAAGCCTCAAATTACTGAAATTCAAAGAATCTCTGAGTCACATCTCCCCATAGCCCAATAACCTCTCAATATCATAGGGAAGTACTTTGGTATAGGGGAAAGAATACTTGATTTGGAGCCAGAGGAACACATAGTTACAAATTTTTAACTTCCATTTTATAACAATCTAATCAATCTGAACAATCTTTCTTTCTCTGGGCTTGTTTTCTCATATGCAAAAAACAGTTTAGCTTCGATAAATTCGAAGACCTCCATTATCACTAACTCTAGGATCTTAACAACCTTTTGAAAAGTCCTTTCACACATTTAGAGGAATTCAGAGTTAAGTAGGATCTAAGAGATCACAAAGGATCAATGTTTTGGTTCAACATATAGCAGAGTCTCCCTTCTTTTTTCACTTCCCTTACGTCCCTGTTCTCCTATAACATACGTGGAACAGAAGTGACTGAGCCCCTCCCTGGTAGGACTTGACTCTCCCAGGTACATACAGGGCAAAACAACAAAGATCAAATTTCTTGGCCTATCATAGGAAAGCTAAAAGTCGCAACACATGGGACAATTCCCAGTAGCAATTTTGAAGAAATTTTGGTAGCTAAGAATAAATATAGTCGTGATGTAGAAGAGGTCTTAAGAATAATCAAATTCAACCAACTCATTTTGCCAAAAAGAAAATTAAGACCAAATTAATTTTTAATAATTTTCTCAACAGTATACAGTATGGCAGTAAAACACAGAACCAGGATTTAAAACCATTTCTTCTGACTCCAAATCTTTCCATATGAAGTACTGAATTTAGACTACATTGGCATGGATTAAAATCCTTGTTCAGTTATTTACTATCTATGAAGTTACTGAAAATTTCTTCATTCCTTCATTTATTTGTAACCTGTGACTTAAACCTAGACATTTACTGGGAATTCTCCTCGTCGGTAAAGAGAACAATTATTTTAAGCTCTGGTGACTGAATGAGAAGTAGAATTGACTAGAACTTCAAATAGAAGAGATGTCTCTTCTGGAGATGAAAAAGGATTCAGGTTTCCTTCAGGGAGAAACCCCTTAAGATAGAGAAAGGATTTGGGTAGAAAATGAAATTTAAAGGAGCTAAAATCTCAAATACCACCCTGGTAAATTGTCACACTAGAGAAATAGGGGAATTTCTTTTGGGATCAGATGCTTTGAATAGTCAATTGATTCACTACAATAAAACTGGCCACTGTTTTCAATTCAATCCAAGAAATATTAAGTGCCTAATATGAACATGTTTCTATTGGAGATGTAAGGGGAGATAGAAATGCACTAAGCCTGGATCTAGCCACTTCGATAGCTTACTAGGTAGCAGTAGAGACAAGGATGGGGCACCAGTATGGTGTTATTTAGGGTGTGGTAAGTACATGAAAGAAATATCAGATGCTAGGAAACATTGAAAGTCATAGAAGTTATTTCCAAGAGAGTAGTCAGGGAAAGCTGTTTGGAATAAAAGCAATTCAATTGAGTCTTGAATTATGGATGTGATTTCAACAAGTGATGTCCTCTGTGTGTGTGTGTGTGTGTGTGTGTGTGTGTGTGTGTGCATGCGTGCTTGCGTGTGTGTGTGTGTGTGTGTGTGTGTGTGTGTGTGTGTGCAGTTGCTTTCTAGGTGTTGGGGGGAATGATATGAGACTTAGTGTAGGTTATGAATTTAGAAAACAGTAAATTCCCTTGTTTGCCCAGAGTTGGAAGAGGAAAATAATATAAAGGATGAACCAGAATGTGGAAGGATAAAATGCAAAGTGAAGGAATTTCAGCTTTATTTAGGAGACAATAGGGAGTCATAGAAGGTATTGGAACAGGTTCATGAAATGATCAAATGTGTGCACTAGGAATTTTCTCTGAGCAACAATACTTAAGTATGCAGATATAAGCTCGGTGGGAGTTCTTCCTTCACTTGAAAGGAAATGCAGTGTAAAAGGAGAATGAATTGGATATCCCCTTAATACAAACTTCTTTTCCTCTCCATATTTACTGTAATGAATATTTTAAATATAGTATCACCCTTCCTATTTATAGGGCAGGCTTATACATTCTATGAAGGTCCCCACGTTCAAAAGTTCATTGACCCAATGGATCAGTTGAGAACAATTCCAACCTTGTTAATGAAGAAACATCTAAGCAGATTGCTCAGAGAAGGCATGGGAGGGGGGGATAGATCATGAGTAGGACTTGATTTATTTTATCAACTATTCAGCAGCCTGAGCTCTTTCAATGAAGATAAATGAAGAACTCCATCATCTTACTTTGTAGACTTATTTAACCAACAGACTGTCTGCACTATGATTTGTGATGGCTTTACACAGTCGAAACTAACTGAGATATATCATGGCTGTCAAATCCCAGTATTCCTGTGGGTTTCACACACAGCACAATAGAACCACCTTCATTATCTCTGTGTTACAGATAATGGATAATAAACCAGCTTACAGTACCCACAGGAGATCCTTGTGAACCCCAGAAACAGCCTTCAAACATGTTGTCTATGCTTTAAACTATTTTTTCTCCTTCTGAAGATGTCTTTGAATCAAAATGAACATTGCCTTACTTTGTAAAGAAAGAATCCATTTTCCAGGGTCTTTGGATTGAAGGGGGCAAATTCATTTGTGGTATTATTCTACCTTAGTGGAATAGCATGCTTGCCTTCCCAGAAACTTCCCTTCCCTACAGAAATTGCTACTTGCATACCCACCTACTTCTCCCTGTTTATCTTGCTTTGCTGTCCTCCTCCAATGATACTGAAGTAAAGACACAGACTGGTCCTTCACATTCATACCATGTGGTACCAGAATGGGATTTGATTTTTAAAGACATTACAAGGCAAAAGGACATATAAACATATGCCATAAAGTACGATCATTAGTCACAAATTTATCATAGCACTTACCTATTCTTCAAGTAATGACTCAATTAGTATCTCCTCCTAGAAGAAACCTTCTATGATGCATTCCCCAAATAGTCCCTTCTATTTGTCCCCTAAGCCATTCTCCTTCTAGCTCCTAAAGCACTTTAGCACTCTCATATTATTTCAGTCCATTTTGTGTTATATTCATGTGTATACATGTCCTCCCCTACTAAAATCCCATCCTGATATTATGGTAGAGGGGATCCTGGGAACTTGAAAATTATTCCTATCCAAACACAAATTCTGCAGCGCATTGCCACATTGGAAAAGTTTCTAGCATGGGACTCAATGTAAATTATGTGTCTAACTAGGCCAGTGAAATAAGGCTCATTGGCACAGAATTCTTGAAGAGTCATAAATTGGACCTGATATTCTCTGAGGTCTTTTCCAGCCCTAAGATTTAGGGATTCTCTGATTCTTTAGCTGAACTACTAAGAATTTTTTTTTCAGCTCCACCAGCTTATTAATAAATAAATAAACCTGATACTATAGAGATAATTTTCACAATGATCAACTGTTCACTTATTCATTCAACAAGACTTTACTGTGCACTTGCTGTGTATAATGAAATTAAATGAACAATTATAAATTGGAGCTAGAGATAAAAGGAACCTCAGTGATCATCTAGTCTAAATCCATTATTTTATTTATTTATTTATTTGTTTATTTATTTTTGGTTTTGCAGGGGGAAGGCAGGGCAGTTGAGGTTAAGTGACTTGCCCAAGGTCACGTGGCTAGTAAGTGTTAAGTGTCTGAGGTCTGGTTTGAACTCAGGTCCTCCTGATTGCGGGGCTGGTGCTCTATTCACTGGGCCACCTAGCCACCCTGAAATTCATTATTTTAGAGTTTATAAAAAAAAAAAAGAGCCCCAGAGAATTGGCCCAGATTGTATCAAGGCATTGTGATAAATTCTAGGCCTATAAAGACAAAAAGGACACATCTTCAAAGAGCTTAGCTTATAACAGATTTATTGCAGTAGACAATGTCAAGTGTTAGAAAAAATATGACATTTAATTAGGTTATTGTTTCAGTCCTGGAAGTTATATTCTATTAGGAGAATGGTTTGAACCACTGTTGGGATTAAAAAAAAATTTTTTAGGAGAATTAGATAAACTAGGAAATGTTGGAAGCAAAAAGCTCTTTCTTTTGTTGGGTTCATGGAAAGGCTACACAGATTCACCGGAGTAGCCCTGCAGAGCATGAGGAGTGGCGAATGGGTTTCAAGGTAAGACCATGAAGTGAACACTGTGACCCCTCCAAACTAGGGCAATTCAATAATTGATCTTAAGGGGTCCTGGGACTGACCTTTTCATACTAGCTCTGCCACTTACTGTCTGTTTGTCTTTGAGTGAGTCATGAATCCTTTTTGGGCATAAATTTTCTCATATGTAGAATGAGAGTGATTAAATCACCTCTAAGGGACTTCACAACTCTCAACCAATGATCACCTAGTTATCACTAGTGAATTATCTGTTTATCACTGGGATGTACCATACCCTTTTTATATGAATGAATGTATGAAGAAAATTAAGTACTTCCTCTGTGTAAAGGACATAGAAAATTTAAATATTTTAAATTGGTAGATTACGGAATTTCATACTTGGCATGGGTTTCAAATAATCTAGTCTAAGTCATACCTGAATAGGAATTCTCTGAATAACACCCTTCACAAATGCCTGTCCAACATCTATTTAGAGATTTATGGGGATGAGGATTTGACCTGTTCTAGTTGTGGAAGGTGCTCAAAATAAAATCAGAGAATTTTACAGTAGTAAGGTAATCTTGAAACCAACTGATCTAACCACTTCATTTTACGAACATAGTGGGGAAAAAAACATAGGACCAAGAGTTAGGAGACCTGACTTCAGATCTTAGCTTCAAAATTCATTCACTCTATGATTATAATACAGAAACACTGACTCATTTTTAAAATGGGCACAATGAAATTTAGACTGTATTGTTCACTAGAGAAAGAACAGCGAATAGAAATAAGACTTCAGAGTTTCCAATACTGTGTAACGCTTTTTTCCACTGAAATAGCATTTGTAAACCATTTAGCATGACGTCGGACACATAATAGGTACTTAATAAATGCTAACTCCCTTTTCTCTCATTCCTTTTTCCAACATAGTAAAAGGGACTTTTTTCATAATTCCAAGGTGCTCTTGGTGATAGAATAATGACTGAGATTTCTAGAGCACTTAATAGTTTGCAAAATATTTTACCTAAACAATCTCACAATACTTCTTTTAGGTAATTGCTATCAGTACTACTATCCAGATTTTTACAGCTAAGGACTGAGGTTGGCAGAAGTTACTTGCTTTGCCCAGGCATGATCACATGATCAAACAAGTGATCAGCAGAAAACAAAGGATTTAAACTACTGTCATACTGATTCCACTTGAAGTCTTCTGTCTCACCTAAGAATAACCAAAGCCATTTGTCTCTCATTCATTCCCTCACACCATGTTCTTTCACGACTCCAAAATGATTGGTGACTTTCATTGAACTTACGTGTATGAAAAACAAAAGGGAATCAGTCAAATGGCTTCTTTTCCCCCCTCAAAGTGATTCTTAATCCAGCCCAAAGAACGTTTTCAGGAACACATGTAGACAAAGGACATCTACTGAATCTCTTGTTCCTCACTCAACGCTCACCTCTTTGTTTTTGTACTGGCTCTTCCTCAACTCCTCCACTCTGAACTTCTAGACTTTCTTAATCCCTCAGACACTCATTAGTTGTGTGATTCTGTGCAAATCAGTTAACCACTATATGCCTCAGTTTGTTAAATTGTAAATGGGGACAATAATAGAACCTGCTCTCAGGCTATGAAGATTCCATGAGATAAGATTCATAAAGCATTTAGCACAGTTCCTGGAACTCTGTGGGTGTTTAACAAATTGCTTCCTTTTTTTTCTCCAAGACTGAATTTCAGTTCTGCCTTTTACATGAAGCCTTTCCTAGTTTTTGTATCCCTACCTACTTTGTAATTATTCTGCACAGGCTTACAGGTATATGTATACACACATATACATATATACACATGTACACACACATACATACACACATGCATACATACATACATACATACATTGTCTGCCCAGGTAGAATGCAGGGTCCTTGAGTACAGAGACCGTATATATGTGTGTGTATGTGTGTGTGCCTATATATATACTGCATACATATGTGTATATGTATATATGTACACACATGCATATGTGTATATATGTATATACATATTGTGTATTTATTTTATTCACATTGCCTAGCACAATGTCTAGGATATGATAGATGATTAATGAATGCTTTGACTGACTGATTCAGTTCTGAGCAGTGTGATAGACTCCACAGGAGTCAAATAAATGGAACTGTACATAAAAATAAGAATGTTTGTTCAGTATTGCACTCCAAAAATACTTACTGTATCTTTTTTAATATTCAGTCTCTGGTGTTTGGTTCCGGAGGGAGCTGCTCCTAGTTGAAAGACTACTCAAATTTGGATCAGGAGACTTGGCCTCTCAATCCCTAGAAGTATCTAGCTATTTGGCCATGAGTAAGGTACTGAACATCACTTGATTCCAATTTCCTCTTGTCTAACATGGGGAAAATAATACCAATTCCCCCTCCTTTGAGATTTGTTGTGAGGATAGTTCTTGGTGGTTCTTAAAGCACTCGAGGCTGTGAGTTGCTATTAGTTTCAACGCAAAACACATTGATCAATCACTAGCTATATGCCAGGCCTCATGCTAGAAAGTAAGAATGCCAAGGTAAAAATGAAAGAATCCCTCCCCTTCTGGGGCTTATATTCTGTCAAGAGAATACAGTATGTGTACACAGAAGTAAAAGCATGGTAATAAAGAAAAAAGTCCTTCAAGGAAGAGACAGCATAAATAATCGAGACTGGGAAGGAATGAGGAAAGGACTTGAGCAGGTCACAACTTTAGACCTGTTTGTTAGAGGAACTATGGATTCTAAAAGACAACCATGTCAGAGTGCATTTCACAAATGGGATACAATATGAAAAGTATCAAGGGTCAAGATGGTAAGCCAACCTGCTTGAAATGGAGATTACATGAAGGAAGTAGTAGAAAATAAGATGGGAAAAGCCAGGTATGAGTCAAATTGTGACCATTATCATTAAAAATAAGAAACAACCTCTGCTATTAAGAAACTGTCCTACTCTGTATGTTTACTGAGGCTGTGGGAAAGGATAAAGGGGAAAGGATAAAGGGCACAGATAAAAATGGTACAAAGACACAAGAGAAGCATAAAGGGATTTGTTTTTGTCCTTGAAGTCTCTGAGCCCACTGCAAACATAAGTAAACAGAAGGAGGCAAACCATTGTCCATTCAGCCAATCACTATTGTGGGTATAATATTTCATAGGCAAAAATATTTTTTTGTGTTCACTAAGAAATAGCCATTATATTTTTGTAATACACTATTTTATGATTTCTAGAATGCTATTAGATACATTATCCCATATAATCTTTGAAAGAGCCCTATGAGGCATAGCATGAATTATTAGCCAGGCAAAAACAGCTTTGTATTAGGAATCAGAAAACCTGAGTCCTCAACCAGGTTCTACCACTCAATAATAATGTGGTCAAGGGAGAAACATTTTGTCTCTTTGAGTCTGTTTCTTCATCTGTAAAACATGAGCAATATGCTTATTCTACTTATTTTGCAGGACTGGTTTTGTATTATAGGATGAAATAAGGTTGCAGAGTTTCAAAAATAGAGAATTGAGAAACTTCAGAAATTATTCACTCTGGTACTTACAGAAGGCATGAATTCTCTCTAAAGCATCTTTAAAAGCAGACATCCCAACTCTTGCTTGAATATTACTAGCAAATGGGAATTATTAATAGCAGTAATCATTCATATTTTAAAATTACTTAAGAAACAAAAAAATTATTTCTCACACTATGACAATGTACTAAAATATATATTCCCCCCTAGGGGAATAGAGAAAGGAAAACTGAGGTTCTTAAGAGACTTACACAGAGCCCCATAGTTAACATACCAGAGCCAGCACTCAAACTCATTTTCTGATTTGTCAACTGGTGCTTTCTCCAGTAAGCTATACCTCTCCCTCCCTAATGAGGTAACTTATTATGAGTTGGATATATTTGATTGTTATGTATTTCATCTTTATATTGCACCAAAACTCTGCCTTCCTTTACTTTTTGCTGATTGTTCTTCATTCTATCTTCTGGGTCTAAGAAAAAGACAAATCCTTGCTCACTACAGGGATCCTAGTCCTTCCTCTCTTTTAACAAAAAGAGACAGGACAAAAACCCTGGTCCTCTATGTCTCTCTCTGTGTGTCTCTGTGTGTCTCTGTCTCACTGTCTCTCTCTCATTGCCCCTCCCTCTCTCTCTCTCCATCTCTCTCTTCCCTATTGTAACCTCTAAATCCAATGTTTATATAACACCCACTGGTTTGGTAAATGAGGTAAATTTAGGTTAATATTGTTTATTCTCTAAAATAATTACATATTAGAGAAAATGGATTTGACTCCCTCCACCTCCTTGGAATGTTTCTGGATTGTTGTCCTTGGCTCCCTATAATAAGAATGACTAGATTTCATGGGAATTTAACAGTAATCCAAGGATTAGGGACCACCTTAGGACTGGATATCTTCTAAGTAGGATCTCTTCCTTATGAATTAGCCTTGCATCTGTGAAATCTGTTTAATGCCAGATGAAATATATACTCATACTATTAACTACAGCAGGAGAAGATTCGTGCTTTCCTGTGTTCATATACAATTAGATACTAAAAGCTCCTTACATATGACCTAGAAGTTTCAGATAATAACCTATCCAGTGACAAATGCCTATTGCTTTCAGAAATTTAATTAAAAATAAGTGGATACTACTGACCAGAACTCCTATCTCCTATTTTTTTTAATATGAATTAATTAAAGGAGGTCACCTTGGGAATTCTGCAGTTTATAGGCCTCATGGAATTTATTATCTAGGAGATTCTGATCACAGTCCAGTGACAGGCCCCTCAAATCCCTAACACCTCATTCAAACCTCTTTTCTTCTAAATGAAAGTAATCAGGAACATGTGTGAGGAGAATCACTACAAATCAGTTATTTTTAAATTCTTGCACTTCTGAAGGGGGGGGGGAAGTGGCTGTGTGTTGTGAAGAATTAAGGTATTTCAAAACTACGCTGCCTTCTCCTTTAAGCTGGGACTTAAAAGTCAAGAGTTATATTTCCCATTTTACTAAAAGTTATCTATGTGGTCAACAATTCATCAGGTCTGAAGGCTGTAATTTGCCCATCTCTATAACGATGATAACAATGATTAAAGGGGTACAGGTTCAAGCTGAGACCTCTGCCCCTTTTCCAAAAAGAATTTGGGTCCCATTTACCTAAAGGGCCCTGGAAAACCTCACATTGGAATCTCCTTGGATTTCCCCACTAGATCTGGCTTTCCTTTGAGATCATAAGACTTTCTTTAGAGTTATGCTCAAATTTCTGTTCAGCTTCTTCCCACCCTTAATTCCATTATCCAGGCTACTAATCACTCCCATAAAGACCCTCCCTAGACCTCAACCCTTCCTCCAGACACCCAGACTACTTGGCCACCCCTAGATTCATCCATCAGTCTTTCTGTATTTAAGATCCATCTTGTTTCCATGAAAGTGCTCAGACTTTATCTGCCCTGCTTACATTAGCATTACAAAGGCTCAAGCTCAATCTGGCCCTCTGGCATTAGGGAATGAAATGCTCAGATTCCTTGAGCCTCTGCCCAATGTTGCAGCTCTTTAATAAACTGTGTTTTTCTTTGGTTGAAAGAAGGCTTGGGTGGCATTTGTTCTGGCGGGACCTGGCATGTCACTACTTCAGGGACCTGAGCTCCTCTAAATCTCAACAATGATGAGGACGGAAATCACAATAATCCCATCTACTTTTTGAGTCAAACTTCATATTGCTCCCCAATGGAACAGTGGAACGTGGGATGCCACACTCTCATTTCTAGTAAAATCGTCCTACTAGCTTATGCTAGTGTTTGAGACTCTGATCTCTCACCTCTCCCTTCTGAAATGTCTTTATATTATTGGGTGAACACTCTTTATTTTAGTTCCTTGAGAGCAAGTATTATTGTTGAAAAGTTAGGTTGATTCAGTTACCCACAGCTCCCAGTCCTGTCTATTGATCAGTTTTGGAGGAAGCTCTGGTGAAGAAGACACTGAGTGAAGTTTTTGTATCATCTGCTCTTTGTCAAGTTCCCTACTTTCAAATTGTTACATTTTTTTGCTACCTTGGGGGAAGAAACTGATATTCAAGAGCCCAACCTCTTTTGCTGAAGTGAACTTATGTGAATTGTCTTAAAGTTACCTTTTAAAGCAGTCCCCACCTGGAAGCCATTGCTTAAGTTACTTTGCATTAGAATAAAAATATGTCATTGATTGATGGATATTGTGGTCCTAGAATAGAATGTAAGTTCTCTAAGGGCAGGGGTTGTTTTGTTTTTTGTCTTTGTATCTCAATACCTAGAGGAGTGGCATGCCTACAGCCCATGCTTACTAAATTTTTGTTAAACTGAAATTAATATAAACAAATAGTTCTAATGATTTCGTTTCTAAGGTTGCATATAGCTTTGACTTCCCCTTAATCTGATTATTTCAAGAGGAAGTGATTTGTGAGCTTGAATTAGCAGAATTGGTTTACTTTGCTTCACAAAATGATTTGCAGAGACAGGAGTAATAGAAAGATAACTTTGTAAAAAGCCTGTGGTGTTTTAATGGATTGCAACTTAATGGGCATAATAAGATCACAGGATCATTGATTAGGTAAGGAAGAAAATTCAGAGGCTATAAAGTCCAACTCCCTCATTTGATAAGTAGGAAACTAAAGTCTAGAACATTTGAATGACCTACATAAAGTTATAAAGGTAGCAAGCAGAAGAGCATGGCTTTAAACCCAGGTTCCCATACTCAACATTGAGTGTATTTTCAGTTGTACCACAGTGGTACAGTGCTCCTAGTGCTACTTCAGTATGAAAATATACACACACACACACATCTCTCTGTATAAGAAAGAACTTTACACAACTATGGTTAGAGAGAGAATTCTTAGCTTAACAAAGGACAAATGTGATTTTAAAGACAAAAATAGGTAATTTTAATTATATTTAATTGAAACTCATTTGCACAAACAAATCAATGCAAGTAGAATAATAAGAGTTGTTAATATGAGAAGATATTCCACAGCAATTATATCTGAAAAAAAAACTATATCTAAGACGTGTTAGAATTAATAACTAACTAAATATGCATGTAGATATATGTACATACATAAAAATACATATAATTTGCATATGTGTGTTATGTATATATGCATATATGTAGATGTGGTGTGTCTGTGTGTATGTTGTGTGAGATGAAAGAGTTCAGAGTCTGAATCTAAGGTCAGAAAAGGTCTTTTTTCTTTCTCATGAAAAAGGACTCTGCCCCTGTCGCCCACATGACAGCAGGGAGAAAGCAACAGGTAAAAGCCAGTCCATGGTTATATAATCTTCTAACGCAGAAACCCAACCCCCGCAATTGGCCTTCACTCTTATTGGAAGGGAGGCTGGCCCACAACTAAGCATGGAAGACAAAGGACCCATAAGCATGTGGGTGTCCAATGAAAGCAGTCTTAACCTTATTTGGCATATCTTCTGCTGAGTTGGCACTGGGGGAGGGTCTCCATTGCTCTAAGCCTCAGATTGCTGGAAGGTCAGGTGACTTTTGAACAGGCCTAGAGAACACTGAAGTCATTCTAGATTTGATTTTTCAGAATGAGGAAACTTCACTATAAATTATCCCTCCCAGTGTGTGTATATATTGGGTCAAATTCATTCTAGCAGGACCTGGCATGTCACTATTTCAGGGTCCTGAGCTCCCTTAAACCTCAACAATGATGAGGATGAGGATGAAAATAACAATAATCCCACCTACCTTTTGAGTCAAATTTCATATTGCTCCTCAATGGAACAATGGAATGTGGGATGCCACACTCTCATTTCTAGTACATAT
>CM053580.1:511829595-511855164 GCA_028627135.1 Pseudochirops cupreus
TGGGAACTCTTCCTATATACTTCCGGCAGACTGGATAATAAAGACTCCAAGACCGAGGCCCAAGATGGTGATCAGTCCAGGCCGCTCAACGCGAGAGCTCTGGCCTGATAACAATCGCTTAGTCCCCCTGCCGCCTGCAGGCTGCGGGTGGGAAGCTGCAAAGCCGAGGCAGGTGCAAAACCTCTGCCTTTTGCTTTTCTGCTCTGGAGGCCTTCTGGCCAGACTGCTTATCTCCCCCTTTCACAATTCCCATTCTCAGCTGCCACTAATCTGCTCACCTGAAGCTCCTCAGCTCCTCCACTCCTCCCATCCAGCTGCCCCCGGGGCACAGCTGCTGCTTCAGGGCAGGCTGATTTCAGTTCGCAGTGCTGATATGGTTCCTCATAGCCAAGCTGACTTTAGTGGGAAGTATCTTTGTGTGCGTTTTGGAGTTCTAGGATTGGTTTAGAGTCCTATTTTATGGGTATTTTGGGGTGGCTATGTGAGAGCTGCTATATGTTGCCACTTCTACGCCGCCATCTTGGCTCTGCCCCCCTCTTTGTTTATTTTTAGTTTTCAACATTCATTTCCACAAGATTTGAGTTAAGGATTTTCTCCCCATCTTTCCCCTATCCCCCACCCCAAAATAGTGAGCCTACTGAATACCCCTTCCCCCTTTATGCTCTCTCTTATATGCTCCTCCTTCCCCCTCTAACTTTCTAGTAGGGCAAGATGGGTTTCTATACCCCAGTGCCTGTATATCTTATTTCCCAGTTGCACATAAAAAACAAAACAAAACAATTTTTTTAACATTTGTTTTTAAAACTTTAATTTTCATATTATTTTCCTTCTTCCCTCCTTAGCCACCCCCACTAGGAAGATAACCAATTAAATGTAGGTTGTACATGTGTTGTTATGCAAAACATTTCCATAGTAGATATATTGTGAAAGACTAACTATATTTCCCTTTATCCTATCCCTCCCCCTACTTACTCTATTTTCTGCTTTGACCCTGTCCCTTTTCAAAAGTGTATGGTTCTAACTACTCTCTCCCCCAATCTGCCCTCCCTTCTGTTATTTCCCCTCTGATCTCCTTGCCCCTACTTTCCTGTAGGGTAAGATACCCAATTGAGTGTGTATGTTATTTCCTCCTTAAGCCAAATTCAATGAGAGTAAGGTTGACCCATTCCCTTTCACCTTCCTGTTCTTCCCCTCCATTGTAACAGAATTCTCTTGCTTCTTTTGTATGAGATAATTTACCCTATTCTATCTCTCCCTGTCTCCTTCTCTCATTATATTCCTCTCTCACCTCTTAATGTTATTTTTTAGATACCATCCCTTTCTATTCAACTGATCCTGTGCACTTTGTCTATGCATACTTATACACATAAACACACACTCACACATGTATTTATACACAAATATACCCTCACATATAAGCATGTGTATGTTCATATACATGTGTATTCCCTTCAACTATCCTCATACCGAGAAAAGTCTCATGAGTTACAATTATTGTTTTCCCATGTAGGAATGTAAAAAGTTCAACTTTAATAAGTTTGTTTAACTTCTTTTTCTTTCCTGTTTACCTTATCATGCTTCTCTTGCTTCTTTTCTTTCTTTCTCTTTTTTTTTTTTTGGAGGGCAATTGAGATTAAGTGACTTGCCCAAGGTCACATGGCTAGTTTTTTGTGTCAAGTGTCTGAGGCTGGATTTGAACTCAGGTCCTCCTGACTCCAGGGCTGGTGCTCTATTCACTGTACCACCTAGCCATCCCTATTTCTCTTGCTTCTTGTATTTGAAAGTGAAATTTTCCGTTCAGCTTTGGTTTTTTCATTAAGAATGCTTGAAAGTTCTCCATTTCGAGGAATGTCCATATTTGCCCCTGAAACATTGTAGTCAGTTTTTCTGGATAGGTCATTCTTGGTTTTAACCCTAGCTCCCTGGACCTCTAGAATCTCATATTCCAAGCCCTTTGATCCCCTAATATAAAAGCCGCTAGATCTTGTGTTGTCCTGATTGTGTTTCTACAATACTCAAATTTTTTCTTCCTGGCTTCTTGTAATATTTTCTCTTTGACTTGGCAACTCTGGAATTTGGCTTTGATATTCCTATGTATTTTCTGTTTGAGATCTTTTTCAAGAAGCAATCAGTGAAGTCTTTCCACTTCTATTTTGCCTTCTGGTTCTAGAATATCAGGGCAATTTTCCTTGAGAATTTATTGAAGTATGATTTCTGGGTTCTTTTTTTGATCATGGCTTTCAGATAGTCTTAAAATTTTTAAATTGTCTCTCCTGAATCTATTTTCCAATGAGATATTTCACTTTGCCTTCCATTTTTTTCATTTGTTTGGATCTGTTTTATAGCGTCTTGATTTCTCCTAAATTCAGTAGCTTCCAATTGCTCCAATCTAATTTTGACAGAATTATTCTCTTCAGTGAGTTTTTAAAATTCCTTTTCTGTCTGGCCAATTTGACTTTTTAAGGCATTCTTCTCCTCACTGACTTTTTGGGCCTCTTTTGCCATTTTAGTTAGTCTATTTTTTAAAGTGTTATTTTCTTCAATGGGGGGGGGGTCTCCTTTAGCAGGCTGTTGACTCACTTTTCATGATTTTCTTGTATCATTCTCATTTCTCTTCCAAATTTTTCCTCCACTTCCCTTACTGGATTTTCAAAATCCTTCTTGAGCTCCTCCATGGCCTATAACCAGTTCATGTTTTTCTTGGAATATTTTGATGCAGGGGTTCTGACTTTGTTTACTTCTTCTGGTTCCATGTTTTGATCCTTTCTGTCTCCCAGAAAAGGATTCTTTGGTTTGATTGTGCTTCTTCTGCTAGTTCATCTTGCCAGCCAATTACTTGACTTTTCAGCTCTTTGCCATGGTAGAAGTCTGCTTCCAAACTGGAGAGTTTGTCCCAAATTGCTGCAGTTTTCACAAATGTTGTCAGAAGTCTGAGGAGGGCTCCCTCTCTACAGACACCACAAGCTCTGGCACACTTGCCACACACCCCAGGACCACCACCCAAGACTGCGATCCAGATTCAAGCAGGTCAAAGCAGGAGCAATTACTCTCTGAATAGTCACTTGCTCCCCCTACAATCTGCAAGCAAGGAGCTCCGGAGGCAGCCATGGCAGCAGCTGCAGCCACTGTGCCTCCTCCACCTTTCTCCCCAGGGGTAGAGGCCAGATTGGGGCTCTTCCATCAGCCAGTTCCAACAGAGTTCCCCACTAACCTTTTATTTTATCTTTGTTGTTTATGGGTTGAAAAATCTGGAAACTTCCACAGCTGCTGGTGATTTACTCTCCTGAAGTCTGCTCTAGCCAGTCTGGGTCACAAATCAGGGCCACCTAGGACACAACTCAGCTTCCAGTCTGGTGCAATAGACCCTTTCTGTCAGCCTGCCAGGCTGGCTTCAGTGGGGGATTTGTTTCTTTCTGTCACTTTGTGGATTTTGTAGCTCTAAAATTTGTTTAGAGTCATATTTTCCAGGTATTGGAGGTGGTTGTGGCCAGAGATCATGGAATTTCCTGCTTCTACTCTGCCATCTTGGCTCTGTCCCTCCCCCAGTCTTCTTAATCTGAAAACAGTAACTAAATTAAAGCTTCTATTTTTCTGGAAAGGACAAATCAATGCAAGAGTCCTACTCAGCACTCCTACCATCAGACTTCGAGTGCTTCTTCTAGTTACCATAACCCTGTATGCATTATCTCCCCTTTTTAGAATATGTTACTTGACAGCAGATATGGCCTCATTTTGGTAAGTGCTTTCCCATGGCTTACCACAGTTCGTGGCTTATCATAAGTACTCAATAAATGCTTTTTCATTTCATTATATTCATTCACCTATCCATTTCTTCATTCACTCCTTGACATGTATCTTCCAGATTCTCAACATGTGCATATATAGATCCTGTACAAAAGTCCTTCTCCAGTTCTGCATTATGGCATAAAACTAACCTTGAGCTCTCAAAACATATGCCACTTCAGCATGAAGTTTGTCAGTTTTTCACAAACTGAAAACACTTTGTGCCCATGGGTCTGCTATCTGATCAATCCAGCGATGTACATAAGGACTTATTACCAGCAAGATGGCCATTGGTTGATGCATTATTATGAACAAACCAAAAAGAAAAATACAAAATTCTCCCCATTCCTTTGGAGTGCCTTTCTGCTTCTGCAATGATGATGACAAAAAGATGGAAAAAGAAACAGGGAATTTGAGGTAACACAATTCCTTGACTAACAACACACATTAATTTCACTGTTAGCATTATAACAATATTCATCTGTTTCCAATAATTAAACAGTAGGTACACTACTAATTGAACCATGTTCCATCTATAATGGCCCACTCACTATGAATGAAATTAGAAGACATAAAGGAAGTGGCACTAGATGGAAGAATGGCTCATGGGATTGCTTCAGAGAAATTAATAAAGGAATTGACCCACTTCCATCCAATGTAACTCAAAGGCAAGAAAAATAATTTTGGCAGAGCCTTGCTTCTCTAGCCTACCAATGTTCATTATGAGCCTGTATATACTGTCCTTTATGAAAATGATTGTGTCTTTTATGTCAACATTCAACACACACACAAATGCTGGATGGCGGCAGCAGAATGAGGAGGCTCACTGGCTTCTGAAGTAGTAAATATGAGTGTCACATGGAGAGTCATGTGACAAGTGTGATTAGACTTTAACATACAGCCAATGAGGACCTCTGGAGAACTATAAGAATAAAAACTATGTACTAAGAAAATCACATGGTCTATGCTAGGCCACTTAACCTTTCTTTATTCACAAAAAGAGTATATTCAAAGAGATCACCTTGAAGGTCCTTCACAGCTTTAAATTCCTGATGCTGTGATCCAAATTAAGTTATTATATACTTTTTATTTAATAAATGCATTTGAAAGTTAGGAACAAGTGATGATGAAGAAAATGGTGTTAAAAATATGGCTCAATTCTAAGAAATAAAAAAAGTCAAGTATTTGTTTATTCAATTCAGGAAAATATTAAGGAGAAGGCTGAAAAGTTCTGCATATGTCATTAAAAATAAAGTTCAATGCATTTTAATAGACATGAAGTAACTGATTATTGAGGTTGGAGTCATTTCAATTTAACTGTATTCATGATGTCAAATCATAGACTGGCAAAAGTAAAAGTTAAAATAAATACTGACCTAGAAATAAGGATGAAATAAGAAGACAATAGATATGATTACTATAGCTCCAACTCAAACTTTAAAAAATAAATCTATGCATATCCTTCCTCCTTTACCCTCCCCACACTCCAAAAAATCCAGATAACCTTTAAAAGAAAAGGCATTAATTGGTTCTGACCATCACTAGTGCATGGTGTAGAAACAAAGCAAAACAGTCAGCACAACGAGGAGTGTGAAAAACACAAGAAACTATGTCAGAGAGAAAATATTGAATCTTGCTTATTAAGCAGGGAGACACAGTAGCCAACAGAAATGCCAGTTTTGATTAATTCTTCTATAAAGCGTTTCAAGGAAGACAAGAAATTACGAGCAACATTGCCTTACAAAACAATGGAAAAGAAGTTGAAGAGGCAATTACTGCAATTAGTTGGACACTGGAGCAGACTGAGTCGGGGCATGTGGAAAGAATTTGTATATAAAGTAAATCAATTGATAAATCAATGATATTTATCAGGTACCTACCATATGCCAGGTATTGTGTGAAACAATGAGGATACAAATTTAAAGATGAGATAATTCCTGCTCTCGAGAAACTTTACATTCTAATTGGTGAGACATCATATGTACACATAAAAGATAGATAGGTAGATAGATAGAAAATGGGAAGGAAGGAAGGAAGGAAGGAAGGAAGGAAGGAAGGAAGGAAGATAGGTGATAGAAATAAACATCGACATAAAACATTAACTTGAGGGAGCTTTTAAGAAGGAGTCATATATATTTGCTGAAGAAATCACAAAACAAAAAAATATGAAATTGAATGTATTTGGAAATCTTTCTTTTTTATAGCAATACAAATTCACTGGCAACAAGTATGGGAGCACTATATTAGTACTCTACACTGGTACATAATATTCCGTTTTGTGTTTAAGAAAATCCAATCAGTAAGATTATATGGATCTAACTAATTGCAACTAATAGTCAATAGAAGACCTGGGTTCTGATTCCAGTTATGCTGGCTACTCCTTTCTGTAATCTTGCATAAGTCATGTAGCTACTCGAGCTCAAATGTGGTCATTTGAAAATTGAGTTCAGTCACTTTGAAAAGTCCAACCTAGGATGAGAGTGTACAGCCCCTGACAGCTATCTGTCACTATAGCCAGGAGACTTGACCAAATATAGAAAAAATGTGAAGGCAAGTACCTCTTCTCAACCCTCTGCCCCCCACCACCACTCGGGAAACCTAGATTCAAAGGCAGGTACTGCTACTTATGATGCATGACAGGTTGGACTAATAACTCAAAGTTTCTGAAGCTTATTTCCCTTACCCACAAAATGATTAGGATGGACTAGATAATTCCTAAATTCTCTTCCAGCTCTAAATCCTCTGATGCTGATGTGACACCGTAAGACTCTTAACAACACTTGCTTATTCATTCTTATGGTAAAGTCAGTTGTTATGACCTTTGTCATTCCTTTGGACCATCGTAATCATTTATTTACCTTTAAAATTAATCCCAGAAATCTTTCAAAATCATATCTCCAAGTATTAATTTCGAATGATGAAAGCATAGAATTGGAACTGGAAGGGATTTTTTGTAGGTGAGGAAAATTAAGTAAAAAAAGGTAAAGTGACCAAGTCTAGATCATACAATTTTCTGAGGACATTTATTTTTATTCCTGTAGTTTTCCCGAGGTCCTCATTGGTTATATGTTGAAGTCTACTCACACTTGTCACATGCTGCTCTACCACCCTCTGGGTGATAATCATTTTTACTGATTCACTGAATTTTGTGTTTTTCCCATTCTTCTGGGATTGTTTCTGGTAGTGGGCAATTCTTGGTATGTTCAATAAGCTTTGGGGAGTACAGTTCCTCAAATACTAAGAAGACTGCCTGGGCAGTGAGCCAAGCAGAACGGTCATTTAAGGGGCAGGCAGGTATTGAATGTATTTTCTATGAAAACAGAGACAAAAGAAGCTAGGACATAAGAGATGACGTCCCTTTTCCCCTGTGACTTTACTATTTGTGGGATGTTTAAAAGTCTTTTTTTCATAAAGGTCTTAAAGAACATCAAATTTTCCTTTCTTGCCAGAACCAGGAGACAAAACTCAGAAAAGAACTGAAATTAGCTGTTATCCAGTATTTCTGGGCTACTCTTATTCAGTTTCAATATTTTACCTTAACCTAGATGCCAACTTACTTAGCTTTTTTGGGAAAAGCAGAAAATGGAAAATAAACTGGGGTCCAATGGGTGAGGGCAGTGAACCAAGTGATTTATGAATTATTGTTAAAGTATTTAAACACCTAGATAAGGACCCATAGAACAATAGAGAATTTAGAAGGTTTGGAGAAGCTTGGAAGGCTTCTACAATCTGCACAACTAACGTTAGCAAGCCTGGCAATGCTAAAGAGTGTGGTTGGCTAGATTTTTTCACAAGCATAGGAGATTGTGATGTAATACTTTGAGATTACAACACCACATACTTAATTGCCTGTATAGAGCAGCACAAGTAACTATCCCCAGAAATATCCCATAGTACCAATAGAAGGAACAGTGTGCTATGAAGGGGGTGGAGGTGAGTCGGGAATGTTTTAGTAACAAATTAGTAATTATAGAACAGAGACTGGGACTGTAAGAGACCTTAGAAGAGACAACCTAACAAGTGGTTCATGTAATTCTTAAAAAAGAAATGCATATTTTGGTAATAGTATTTCAATATATTTTCCTTTGTAAATCTTTGTAAATTATCAGAAGGAATAAAATTGCATTCACATCATACAAGTCGTCAAGTAGTCCAGATGAAGGGAAAAGAGTTTGGAGTGTGGTAAATGGGGTAGAAGCTGCTTATTCTTAATGCAATAATCTGTAGACAGATGCATAATGTGCTAAATGTTAAATAAATTCATCATGAACATACATGAATGAATGAATGAATGAACATGTTATGTATAAAACAAGCTCACTGAGGACATGACAATTTTTTTAAATCTTTGTCTTTGTGTTTACAGCACCTATGAAAGTAATTTAAACATAGGAAATATTTGTTGAAAGTAAATTGAATTTTAAAACCAGGGGGAGCTTAGATATCATTTCATCCAACTTCTTTTTACGGGTAAGAAACAACCGTGGACAAATTATTTTACCTCTCTGCGTCACAGTTTCTCCATCTATAAGGCAGTGATGGTATTAAGAGTGATGCCTAATCTAAGGGGTTGTTGTAAGAATCAAATGAAACAAACTATGGAAAAAGGACTTTGCAACAATATTTGCAGATTTGTGTATGAATGAAAGGTACTACCATCATTAGGATAGCCAGGTAGCTCAGTGAATAGAGTTCTGGGCCTGGAGTCAGGAAGACCCGTCTTCCTGAGTTCAAATATGGCCTCAGGCACTTACTAGCTGTGTGACCCTGGGCAAATCACTTAATCTTTTTTGCCTAGATTTCCTCATGAGCTAGAGAAGGAAATGGAAAACCACTGAGTTTCTCTGCCATGAAAACCCACAATGTTTTCAGTCAGCCGCAATTGACAAATGACTGGATCATCGTCGTCATCATCATCATCATCATCATTATCATAATTAGCTCACTGTCCCTCCCAGCTGGTAGGGAAAATAGGGAAGGTGGGGTCTAGTCTGTTCTTATGGTTCTTCCAAACAAATGTTTCAGAATTTATATGTTCCCCTATTTGGAGCTCAGAATCTTGTCATATTAGATAACTTTACTTCATCACTAGAGGATGGTGTTAATACATTTTCCACATTCCCATTAAGAGCTTGATAAAGTCATGCTTACCATGTTTACCTTTTTAACCCTCTTCTCCTTTCTTTGAACCCTTTGTTTCTCCTGTTTCCAGCTCCACAAACTTGTGAAAAAAGGGTGTGAGGCCCTTGTAAAATGGAATTTACGTTATGTATATATAATATATATATATATACATATATATATTATATATATATATGTAAATGAGACAAATTTTAAAAAAAATAAAGGGTTAAAGAAAGAAGATTTCCAGGGTGTGGGGTAGCATTGAGTAATTATTTCAAAAGAGACAGTAAACTTCCCATCTAAACTCAGAGAACCTGGGCTGAAATCTAGCCTTTGCCACTTCTCCGTTTTATCTCAAAAAAGTCACTTCACCTTTCTAGACCTCAGGATCCATCTCTTTAAAATGAGGGGTTTGGGCTAGATGGGTACTGAGATGACTTCAACTCCCAATGTGCAAGAATTCTTTTTTCATCATATCCAAAATTTGGTCATCCAATCTTTACTTGAAGATTCCAGTGATGTAGAATATAGCTAGCCCTAATATGACTCACTCCAAATTTGGTTAGGATTAATTGTTAGGAAGCTTTCCTTTATATAAGACTTGCAACATTATAGATGAAATTTCTACCTGTTATTTTTATCCCTGGGTCACAACTTTTGTAAACTGAGGAACTTAGAGCTGAATTCAATATAGTAGCTGTGACCCAAGTGCTAAGAAATCGTTTGCTTCCTACTCCTGAAAATTCTTTCTCTTTTTAATGAAGAATTAGTTAGTTTGTTTTCATAACATACTCAGCATTTAGTTGCTGAGTGAATAACTTTATGTAGATTACTTAATCTTTATTTGTTCCCCTGCAAAAAGATAATATAGATAATTGTACTAATTCACATGACAGAAGAAAATACAATATAAAGTACAAAGCTTCAATTAATCAATAATTACCAATCAATAAATATTTAATTAATCATCTTCTATGTATTATGGGCTCTGCAAAGCATGGGTGATCCAACAAGAAGCCAAAAAAAGTACCTCTCTTCAAGAAGTTTATAATCTAATGGAGAAGACAAAATACAAACATATGTATATATATATATATACATATATATATATATATATATGTATATATATATATGTATATATATATATATGATTATATTCAGCCTATATAAGAAATATTAACAGAGGGAAGGCAGTATAATTAAGAGAGGCTGGGAAAGGTTTACCATCGAAGGTGGGATTTTGTTTGTAACTTAAAGTCAGTGAGGTCAGTAGTCAGAATGGCAGGAGCAAAACTTTCTAGGCATAGGGGATAGCCAGAAAGAATACCTGAAGCATTGAGTGCCTTGTTCATAGAACACACAAGAGGCCCATGTTATTAGATTAAATAGTACATGTTGGAGGGTAAGGTGTAAAAAAACTGGAAGGTAGGAGTGGGCTAGGTTATGAAGGGATTTGTATGCCAAAGAGAGTACTTTGGTATTTGGTCCTGGAAGCAATAGGGAACCTATAGAGTTTATTAAATTGGGGGTGTAAGGTGAGGCTTTTGACCAGACCTATGCTTTAGGAAAATCGGGTAGGTGGATGAATGGAGAATGAAGAGGGGCAAGGAGAGACTTGAAGAAGGCAGATCCCATAATAAGATATTGCAATAATGCAGGCATGAGGTGATGAGGGTCTATACCAGAATAGTGACAGTATAAGAGGAGAAAAGGGGGGACATTTGATAGATGCTGCAAACATGAAATGCATAGGCCTTGGCAACAGCTTGGATGTGAGGAGTGGGGAGAAATGTAAGGAATCCTAAATGACTCTTAGGTTATGAGTCTTAGTGACTAGGGAGATGGTACCCTCTATTGTAACAGACAACATAGGAGGAGCACAGTAAACTATGTAAGTTCTGTTTTGGATATATTGAGTTTAAGATATTTACTGGACATCAATTTGAAATGTCTGAGTGGTAGTTAGAATTGTGAGATTGGAGGTCAGCAGAAAGATTGGGGCAGGAAATGTAGATTTAAGAATCTTCAGCATGGAGATGATAATAAATCCAGGAGAGGTGATTAAATCACCAAATGATGTAGGGTAGAGAGAGAAGAATGCCCAAGAGAAAAACCTGAGGGCCTTCTAAAGTTAGAAGACATGTCTTCAGAAGGATCTAGCAAAGGAGACAGAGAAGAAACAGTCATACAGACACAAGGAAAACCAGAAGAGAGGGGTGTCCCAAAAACACAGAGACAAGAGAGTGGCAAGGAGGAGAAAGTGAGCAAAAGTGTCAAAGGCCACAGAGAGGTCAAAGAGATTAGGGGATTGAGAAAAGACCATTGGATTGGCTTTTTATTGCCTCTATTATTGCTGAATTCAAGAAGACTTGATTTCAAATCTTAAATCCGACCCATACTAGGTTATCTGACCATGGACAAGTAAAGGTACTCTTAATTTTTACTCCAGGAAATATTTATGATTCTAAGTTATAGAAAACTTGCCACACTTTTATAGTGGAGGGAATTTCTGCATCATGGATTCATCGATACAATGCCAGAGTATTAGTAAAGAATAGATAGACTTTGATGTGGGATTTTCCCTGGAAAATAACATTTTTGCCGCTACAACGATGACTGGAAAAGAAAGAAAATACAAAATTTCACTTTGTTATTTTTTTTGTAATTATTTTAAAGCATTTGAAATGGTAAAGCTAAACAATGGCATAAAGACTCCCTTCCCACAAAGTGAATCCTATCCATATATCAATCAATATTGACTAAGAATACTTAAAAGACATAACAAGCGTGATAACCTGGTGAGCTGATCCTTTGAACATAAATGTCAAGTATGGCATAAGCCAAGGACAAGTATGCTTGACAACTGTAACCACTGCTTCGCAAAGGCTTATGATGGAGCAAGTTATGGTGCAGAGAGGACAGAAAACAGATAGTGAGGTACCTGATAGTCTTCTTGGTGGCAATGAGCTTAATGTATCAAGTCAAGGAACATTGTAAAGAGAGAGATGCGAAATCATGCAAAAAAGCTTGGACTAACCATCCAGACAGGAAAACAACAACAACAACAATGTGAAGAATGTCTTTTGTCTAGATTCTGGCATTTAGTTGTCTTAGAGCTTATAAAACTTGTCTGTCAATGACTATTTTGATAGATAGATAGATAGAAAAATAGAGAGATACATAGATACATAGAAAGATAGCTAGACAGATATATATACATACATACATACATACATACATACATACATACATACATACATAGGGTAGTAAGAAATAGGTAGAGATAGCTAGGTTGACAGGTAGAAATGTTGGCAAATGCTTAACTGGTTTTGTAGAGAAAAATGTATGCATAACATATTTTTAAGTTCAATGTATATTTTCAACAATTTCTCCATGGCTTTCTTAAGCATAGGCAATAGAACATAAATTAATCCCTGAATTGTAGTTTATTTCTGAAGTATAAATGCTCACACTGAAAAATTTACAACTGGCTCTCAGAAGTTGGTACAAGTTGATTCCAGGATCTTCCTGTATAGGAAACATGATGAAAAGACTGGAATGAATTGCCAATGGGAAACTTCAAATCTTTTTAACAACTTGAAGTGTCTCCCAGATGCAAAGGCCCATCTTTTAAAATAAGAATATTCTATCAATGTTATTTTATGGCTATGCTCACTACGAATTCTGAAGAATTAAAAATAAATGTAACACAGATGTCAATAGAGATTCCATGTAGATATGAACAGTATGCCACATCATAATAAAGAAGTCACTTTGATGAAAAAAATGAAGTAAATGATGTCATCAAGGAAATGAAAAATTGAAAAAGGGAATGAATTTTATGGTCAGAGCAAGAGACAACCTGAGGACAGTCCACATTTCACTCATTTCCTCATAATTTCTAGAGAAAGTGAGTAAACTTTCCAACATATTTTGGTGAACTCTCTGTAGCAAAAGTTGTAGAAGTGCATGGATAAGAACCCTGCCCTCAAAGCTGAACCATAAGAAAGGCCCTCATTGACGAGTGCTTATTTGTGCTTTTAATTATAATTATTGTTACTTTATTGGTCTTTCTCATTTCTGTTCCTCTAGGGTCTTGATATGATTGAAAATCATAGAACATTGTATTCTCCAAAGAATCACATTTTTCAATGTAATGGGAATGGGAATTTGAAGATCTTCCCTGGCCCTTAATAAGCCTAAGGGAATTGAGGATCTTCCTTGCTTTAAAAATAAACTCTAGGGGTTGCTAGGTGGCACAGTGAATAGAGCACCCGCCCCGGAGTCAGGAGGATCTGAGTTAAATCTGGCCTCAGACACTTAACACAAAAATTGGCTGTGTGACCTTGGGCAAGTAACTTAACCCCAAATACCCTACCTCACCCCCTTCAAAAAGCAAAAAATGAAAGAAAGAAAGAAAGAAAGAGAGAAAGAAAGAAAGAAGAAAGAAAAAAGAAAGAAAGAAAGAAAAAAGATGGAAAGAAAGAAAAGAAAAGAAACTCTACTCCCAACAGGCTAAATGTAATCACATAGAGCCTGTGGTGGGAGGAGTTTGCTGAAAGGTAGAGTCTAGGGCCCACAGGAAGCTGGGAGTCAGAACAGCTGGATGGCAGGAGGAGAGAGATGGCAGGCAAGCAGACACTTAGGTTTGTGAGTAAATATTGGTTTTATGTTGGTTTGTGGGAAACCTTAAGGATGCTGTTGTTCTCTATGCTGCTGTGATTTATTAACTTCTTTGCTGCTTTGATGGAATCAGCTTACTTGTTTTGTGATTCATTTTTCTGGTACCTGAATAAATGTTTTGCTTCTGTCTTCTATATGGAGAGTTTATTATATTTTGTGATTGAGCATCACGTGGGTATTTTTATAGTGACTGTGGGCACTGTGAATATTGAATTGATGCTGCAGTTAGTGACTCAAAAAGCAATGGAGTGGCATATACTGGATGAAAATAATTATGTGCAAGCAAGAAGACAAATAACACCCACAATAAGATATATGAGTCAGGTAGTAAGATTAAGGGATGGCAGATGGACAATAAAAGTAACAATGGCTTACCTTTAATATTAAAATCCCTAGAGAAAGACCTTCAACCTGTTGTTCAGATTTTCTATAAAGAAATTATAAGAGGGGACAGATAAGTGTTAGAAAATTTAGAATTTGTAAACAGGCTATGATCTATTTTATTGGAGAAAGTACCCATATAAATAGAAATATTTTCCCACTTTGGTCACTCATTCTTAATTTTATAAACTCCCATATTGGGTTCTGGCAACATCAGAACTTTTATCTTCAGTTTGAGTGTGTAAGTCTCACTATATTCACTTTCACAATGTAGTTCCAGTTTCCTTGTTGCTTCCGAGTAAAAATGAATAAGAGAAGACGCCAATACTTATTAGCCATTATTCGTGTTCTCTCAGTTTCCAACAATAACGATACTTGCTCTGCTATAGCTACTCTGGCCCATCCAGGACTCTGTCACAGTTGACTAGCATAGGGCTAATCAGTGTGTTTTAGTCACTTTTAAATGCACCAACATCTATGATCTTTTGGTATAAATCTCTTAATTGTTTATACAATCATGAGTGACTTTGTCAGATGAAATCTAAATATTGTACACATTTGGCACTCTGACAATTGACTGATCTAGTTACTCTGTCAAAAAATGAAATGAACTTAGCCAACCTGCTTCATTCTTGATGAATCTATAACAGTTTCCAGTGATCACTGTCATACTTGTAAAGTACTGACAAAACACCTTTTAAATATTGTATTCAATGCAAAGATTTAAGGCAACTCCAAAAGACTCACAATGGAAAACATATGTCCACATCCAGAAAAAGAACTATGGAGTCTGGATGCAGATGGAAGCATATTATTTGCTTTCTCCTTTGTTTTTCTTCTTTCTCATGGCTTCTCCCATTGATTCTAATTCTTCTTTACATATTACATACCATCCTGAGGTGAGAGAGATGGGAGATGGGGAGAATATTTCGGACTCATAATCTTATGGAAGCAAGTGTTGAAAACTAAAAATTAATTAATTTATTTTAAATAAATAAATAATGCATTCCATGCTTTTCATAGGAACCTAAGTGAAGTTCATTGGTCTATATTTTGAAGAATTACCCTTCATTATAAATATCTTGATATGTATTTTTATCCAGGGCCTAAACCCCTACCCGGACTTTTCAAAAAACATATGTTCGTAATAGATGTATAACTTGAACAAACTTCAGAGTGTACATAGCCCAATCAAGCTCATTTTACAAATAAGGAACATGATGATCTGCAATGCATCAGCTTGACCAAGGTTATAGAGGAAGTGAATGTCCAAGATGGTATTTGAATCCAAGTATTCTGACTCTAGATCACATGTCATTTCTGAGTCACCCCAGTGTGATATAATGGAAAGAGCCAATAGGGCAGTGAATAAAAGACTGATCTTACGGTGACATACCATTGCTGTTCAAAGAATTGTCCAATCTGTATCAAGTCATTTTGCCATATGATTCCTTGTAACACAGTGTCTGGTATAAACACTGAAGGGAGATGAGGACAAGAAGATAATTATATTCAAGACATTTTCTCAGTAGCTATTAGGTAGAGGTCATCACAATATAAGTTGGTAATACAAAAGGCAAATGATTCCTGGCCTCAAGGAGTGGACTTTTTACTCAGTGACTACAATATGCACACAGATAAGTAAATAAAAGGCAATGTAGTACAGGAAAGAGCAGTAACAATTAGAGGAGGGGGCACTGTGAAAGTTTACTCCTAATAGTTGAACCTGAGATGAGCTTTAAAGTAAACCATGTGATGCTAAGCTAAGAAGTGTAGGTAAGGAGAGAGGGCATTCTAAGAATGGGGGATAGATACACTCTGCATAAAGTCAAAGAGAGAACAGGTGGCAGTGCCAGGTTGAGAGTCAGTGAGAAGGTTATTCTGGCTGTAACATGGAGTATGTGAAGAAGAGTAATGTGAATTAAGTCTGGAAAGATAGGTGGAAGGCAGAATGTGGGAGACTCTAAACTGCAGGCTGAAGAATTTATATTTTGGAGTACAGAAAGTATAGAGACATTAAAAATTCCTGTGAAGAGAAACAGAGGGAAAGGAAGAGGGAGAGAGGAGGAATATGGAGAGGGAAAGGCTGGGGGGGGGGGGGGAGAAAGCTTGGGCAGGGGGTGAAATGTTTAAAGAAACTAAGGTGATGATTCAGAGAACTAAACAACCAGGTCATATTATAAAAGATGAGTAGAGATGACAAAATCAAGGGTAGATAATAAGGAAAAAGTACAAAAGATAGCAATGCTCCAAAGAAAATAATTTTCTTAGTTTTTGTCAGAGAAAGAATTGGTGGACATTATTGCTAAACCACTTTTAGTCACATTTAAAAGATTGATGAGAATGGGAGAAATTGTAGCCTTGGAGAAGAGTAAATGTTTTGATTTCTAATTTTTTTTTAAAGGAGATTACAGGAGGGTACAAATTTCAGGACAAAGAAGTTGACTTCAATTCCTGGGGAAATTTTCCAATTAATTGTTAAATCTATGCATAGTAAACATCAAGAAAAGTTGTAGCAGATATAATAGGGGGCAGAGCCAAAATGGCAGATTAAAAGCAGGAACTTGTTGAGCTCCCACTCCAAACCACCTCCAATACCTGTAAAAAATAACTCTAAACAAATTTTACTGCTATAGAACCCACAAAGTGAGAGAGGAAAAAAAAATAAAACTCCTGCTGAAGGCAGCCTGACATGTTGGCAGGAAGAATCTATTGCACCACACTGGGAGTAGAGGGCCCTGAAACAGACTCATGGCAGAGACCAGACATAGTAGACTTCAGGAGAGTGAATCTCTGACAGCTGTGATTATTTCCAGACTTCTCAACACATCAACGCCAAAGAGAAAGTAAAAGGTCAGTGAAAAACTCTCTTAGAACTGGGTGAGAGAAGAGTGCAGTCTGGCCACTGCCCCAGGGGCAGCAGAGGTGTCAGCGGCTATAAATGGCGCTGCTACAGCTGCTTCCGACTCCAGGCCTATGGAGAGTAGGGGGACCAAGTGGCCAAACAGAGGGCATTTGCAGGAATCTCTCTGCTTTGCTGAGGCAGGATTCTCCTGCTTTGCCCTGCTTGGATCTGGGTGGCAGTCTTAGGTGGTGGCCCTGGGGTGAGGAGTGTTGGTATGGCAGAGCTTGTTGAGGCTGTGGAGAGGCAGTCATCCTCACAGTTCTGACACAGGTGCCTAGAAAAAGCTCTGACAACCGCTGTGCAAAACCCCAGAAATTTGGGACACAGCTCTCCTCACTCTGGAAGCAGAGTTCAATTGTGACAAAGAGGTCCAAGGTCAAGTTATTGGCTGGCAAGATGAGTAAACAGAGGAAGTACAAACCATAGAATCATTTTTTGGAGACAAAGACAATCAAAACATAGAACCAAAAGAAGACAACAAAGTCAAAACTCCTGCACTCCTGCATCAAAAGACTCCAAGAAAAATATCATCTGGTTGCAGGCCATGGAGGAGTTCAAGAAGGATTTTGAAAATAAAGTAAGAGAAGCAGTGGAAAATGTAGGAAGAGAAATGAGAATGATGCAATAAAATCATGAAAAGTGAGTCAACAGCCTGCTAAAGGAGAGACAAACAAAAATACTGAAGAAAATAATAGCTTAAAAAGTAGGCCAACTCAAATGGCAAAGGAAACCCAAAAATCCAAGGAGGAGAGGAATGCCTTAAAAAGCCAAATTACCCTGATAGAAAAGGAATTTTTAAAAACTCTCTAAGGAGAATAATTCCTTCAACATTAGATTGGAGCAAATGGCAGCTAATGACTTTATGAGACATCAAGATACTATAAAACAGATACAAACAAATGAAAAAATAGAATGCAATGTGAAATATCTCATTGGAAAAGCCACTGACCTGGAAAATAGATCCAGGAGAGATAATTTTAAAATTATTGGACTACCTGAAAGCCAAGATCAAAAAAGAGCCTAGACATCATCTTTCAAGAAATTATAAAGGAAAGCTGCTCTGATATTCCAGAATCAAAGGGTGAAATAGATATGGAAAAAATCCACCAATTGCCTCTTGAAAAAGATCCCAAAAAGAAGACTCCTAGGAATATTATAGCCAAATTCCAGAGTTCCCAGATCAAGGAGAAAATATTACAAGCACTTAGGGGGAACAATTTGAATATTGTATAAACACAATCAGAATAACACAAGATCTAGCAGCTTGTACATTACAGGATCAAAAGACTTGGAATAAGATATTCTGGAGGTGAAAGGAGCTAGAATTAAAATCAAGAATCACCTATCCACCAAAACTGAGTATAATACTTAAGGGGAAAATATGAATATTCAATGAAATAGAGGACTTTCAAGCATTCTTGATGAAAAAAAACCAGAACTGAACAGAAAATTTGACTTTCAAATAAAAGAAGCAAGAGAAGCATGAGAAGGTAAACAGGAAAGAGAAATCAGAGGAATATATTAAACTATTTACATTTCTACATGGAAAGATAGTATTTGTAACTAATGAGACTTCTCAATACAAGGATAGTTTAAGGGATTATATATGTATATATGTAAGCACACGTATGTATGTATAGGGGGTGTAAGTATGTTTGTATGTGTGCTTGTGTATGTCTGTACATGTGTACATAGACAGAGGGCACAGTATCAATTGAATGTGAAGGGATGATATCAAAAAATAAAATTAAGAGGTGAGAGAAGAATATGTTGGGAGAAGGAGAGTGTGAGAGATAGAATGGGGTGTATTATCTCAAATAAAAGACACAGGAGAAGGCTGTTACAGTGGAGGGGAAAGCAGGAAGGTGAAAGGGAAAGAGTCAACTTTGCTCACATTGGATTTTGCTCAAGGAGGGAATAACATGCACACTGAATTGGGTATCTTACCCTACAGGAGTGTAGGTGGAAGGGATTTGGGGGGGGGATGATAGAAGGGAGTGCAAATTAGGGGAGAGGGTATTTACAAACAAACACTTTTGAAAAGGGTCAGGATCAAAGGAAAAAATGAAATATATCAGGGGAGGATTAGGATGGAGGGAAATATAGTTCATCTTTCACAATATGACTACTATGGAAATGTTTTGCATTACTAGAAATGTATAACCTATGTTAAATTGCTTGTCTTGTCATTGGGGGTGGATGAGGAGGGGAGCAAGTAGAGAATTTGGATCTCAAAGATTTAAGAACATTTTTTAAAATATGCAACTGGGAAATAACATATACAGGCACTGGGGTATTGAAATCCATCTTGCCCTACAAGAAAGTAAGAGTGGGGATTGGGGGGATGTAAGAGAGAGAAGATTGCAGGTAGGAGGCTATTCAATATGCTTGCAATATTGGTCTGGAAGGGGAGAGGAGAGATGGCAAGAAAATCTGTAACTCAAAATCTTTGGGAAATGAATGTTGAAAATTAAAAATAAATTTAAAAAAATAAACATATATAAAAAAAAGAAAAGTGACAGCAAAGATTCAATATGGTTTCATTAATTACAGGTCATACCATATTAGCCTTATTATCTTTTTAGATTGTGTTACTAAACATGATCAGAAGAATCTTGTAAATACAGATTACCTCTCATTGAGCAAAAGGTTTTATAAAGTATCTCATGCTATTCTTGTGGAAAAGATAGGTATGAGATAGAAAATATCACAAATAGATGCGCTGATGACTGGTTGAATGGACTGATTCAAAAGTAGTCATTGATTCTTTGCTATCAATTTGGAGAGAAGTTTACAGTACAATGCCTCAAGAATCTGTATTTATGCCCCATCTCCCATAATGCCAATCTGTCCTCCAAACAAGTGTCAACATATTTTCCTTAAGGAGAGATCTTTCCATGCCATTCTCTTACTCAGTAAACTCCATTGGTTCCCTATTACATAAAGATAAAATATAAACTCTTCTGACTTTTAAAATCTTTCACGTTCTGTCATCAACTTAATTCTAGAATCATTTTAAACATTCCTTTCTATACTCGAAAAAACTATCTTTTATTCCGTTCCTCACATACTGCACATCTATCATATCTGGTGTGACCTCCCCCTCCCCCCCACTGGTAAATGCTCATATGTGGAATGTACTTTCTCTTTATCTCTGGCTTGAATTTCCCCCTTAAAGATACACCTCAAACATTCATTTTTACAATTATTTGCTCAATATTTATTAAGTGCATACTGTACTCTAGGTGTATTAGATGTAAAGGGTGTGAATATAAAAAGTAAAAGTCACTATGCTTAAGGAAACTGTATTTTATATAAGTTTTTACTGATACCTTTAAAAATTTTTCCTATTATCTCTTCTTCCACTCCAAGAGAACCAATCCATAAAACAAACAATACTTTAAAAAGAAAAAAGAAGAAGAAAAAGCAACAACACAACTAATCAATCATTGATAAAGTCTGGAGACAGGTACACCTATGTAGACTTCCCCCTCACATTAAGGGGTAAGTTGGGATATCCTCTCATGTCTTTCATTTGAGTCACAGAATTACATTTTAATGAGGGAACGATATATGTACATATATAAATGTACTCAGAGTAAGGATTAATAAATATAAGTCTTAGGCAAGGAGGGTACTAGTAGTTGGTCTGATCAGAAAATATTTTCATCTGGATGTGGATGCTTGAGCTTTGTTTTGAAGTCAGAGAGAGAGACTCTACAAAATTGTCCTAAGGGAGGAGTGAATTGAAGCCATGGAAAAAACTGTCCAATGCAAAGACACACCCATGCACGCGCGCATACACACACACACACACACACACACACAGAGTGTGTTGTTTTTCTTCATCTGAGAGTATGATGTGTGGAATGAATAAACACAATAAAGTTGGAAAGACTGGTCAAGGGGAGGTGGTGAAGAGCTTTGAATGGCAAACAGGGGATTTTAATCCTAGAGATGATAGGGAGCCATTGGAGTTTGTTGAATAGGGGAGTGATATAGTCAAATCTGTGAATTAGGAATATTAATTTGGAGGTGAGTGGAAGATAGACTGGAGTGAGGTCAACCTCAAAAGAGGAGAGGCTGTTGAGTGACAGCTGCCTCCTTATATGAAAGTGCAAGTGGGAAACAAGTAGTATTCCTTTCCTTCCTCTCTGCCCAGTGACTTAAGCACACAAGAGAAGGAAAACTCATAACTTGGTGGGATGACAACAAATGCTTATTCTACTAATTCTAGCTTTCTTCTACATAGATTTTGAGAAGGGAAAACATGCGAGAAGGCTTAGAGGGAAATCATTGCACTACTGAAATATATTGTGTAATTATTGTCATGAACTGGTAGAATATAGTGAAGAGATCATAAAATGCAAAGATTGGAAACATCCATCCTACTGTCACTTTTAAATTAGTTAAATAATTACCCCAGAAAATAATCAGTTTCAATGGGTTTATTTTATTATTGAAATAATAAGGTTGCTTAATGCAATTACTGTAACCAGGTCATATAATTCACAGAGATTCCTAATTCAATTAAGTATAATGTTGAGTTTGGACAGAGTTATTTTTTTTTTCCTTTTCTGGTCGACTTTTGTTCTCTGCCCTCACTCTCCAGAACCTCATCCTAAGCAACCTATTCAAAAATCAACCAGCTATAGAAGTCCAAAAAGGGTCACAGACAAAATGGATTGTTTTGTTACTACCATGTAATAGTTGATTTGTACTTTTTTTTTAAACAATGTAGATGGAAGATTCACAATTTCATATGAAATCTTCTTTTGTTGTCCTTTATACATGGAAATATTCATAGTTGTGGTCAAATTCATAATTGTTTTAAAAAGATACTTATACAAAATCCAATCAGATGTAAGTCAAGTTTGTTATCTCATATTCACTGTATCTATAAGAGAAAACAACCAGATTTTACATGCTGTCTCCCCCATTAGAGTGATGTCTTTGAGAGTAGAGACTACTTTTTCCCTTTTTTTTGTGTGTGGTATTTCCAACACTTAGAAAAGTGCCTGGCATGGAGTAGGAATGTAATGAGTTCTTATTGATAGATTGCATATATGCTAGATCTGAAAAGGACCATGGAGATCACCCAGTTCAATCCCTACTTTTACAGAAGAAGAAAGTAAGAAATAGAGGTTGTGATTTGTCCACAGTCAATTACATTAATAGTTAGTATCACAACCCAGATTCTAATTATTTTTATCTGATTACAAGTCTTGCATTCTTTCCACCACTATGCTCCTCAGGTAAAACACAACTCCCCTAGTCCGAAAAAAGTGTACATGATTAACTCCCTCTACAACATTCCCAAGAAGAATGAATGTATCTAGATTGCATTTAGTATTACTGTCATCAGAAAATTCACTACCTACTCCTTTTTTGGACAATTCTCATTTTGGACAATTCTAATTATTAAGAAGTTTCTTCTTAAGTCCAAATGACTTCTATTTTCCTATAATTTCCTCTCATTGGTCTTAATTTTGATGCTTGGGTTCCAGTATGTGTAAAGCCAAGCACAAGCAGCTTTCCAGAAGACTGCTGCTATGGATAGCTCTAAGGTTCTGATCACATAGTATAGTGAACACTCTATTTAATCAGCTGTAAATTAAAGCAAAATATTTATAGAAACCAAAATACAACATTCACAATGTCATAACATAGCAACTTATCACTAAAGTAGGCATATAGTTTTCACCAAAATGGTAACATACTTTCAAGCAAAAGATGTCATTCAGTAAGTCCTTAACTCTATCATTCTTAAGGAACAAGCCTCCTTAAGGGATATAAAGTATAATCATTCAGTAAGTCCTTAACCCAATTATCCTTAAGGAGCAAGCCTTAACAAGAAAATCCTCTCTCAGGGCTTCCAGTAAGTTTCCAGGGCTTCTGCATAAAGTATCACAAACAAAACAGAACAGAAAAACAGAGTGCCAGGCCTCCAAAACCATTCCCCCTCTCGGTTCTGCTCTCTCCCAGCTTGGGCTTTTCCTCATATATGATCATTACCTCCTTCCTTTTTCCACCCCTTCCTGATGCATTAGCAATTTCCTCCCACTGTGGGTTTCACAAGTTCTGTTTCTTAACAAAGACTTGATAGGCTGAAGCTCAAAAGAAACTTGAACTGAAACAAAATGCTAAATAATCAAATAGCTGAAACAAGGCACTAAGTACTTCTTTGCTTGCCATTACAGCATACTAAATATAATCTATTTTATATAAGACAACTCATTAGACAACTGGAAGTAGAGATCATATGTATATCCAGTGATAATATCCCAGTTAAAGGCTTCACCTAATTCAACTTCCTCTAATGATTTTTATATAGTGTGATTTCAATTCTTATCATCATATTGCTTGCCCCTGATTCAAGCTATTTGGTGAAATCTTGCAATTAAGAGTCCTGGGATGGGGGATGAGGTAGGGAGGAGCAGATAATATATATGCAGGATTCTTGGGAAAATGTATTTATCTTGGACAGTAAATAGGGAGAAGTCTAAACTCTCCTTTAGGATATGTTAAATGAGTGCAATTTTTCTGAATCTTCATACTTATAAAGTCTTACTATATTAATGACTAGATAATGAATCTTTGAAACAATGAATTCTTGAAAACTAAATATGATCTGATTTTCCCAGGTCCTTGGAAAACCTTAAACATTCCTTCAGCAACCTCTAAAAAGTGAATCTGAATGGATTTCAGAGTGACAGAATCCATTGGGAGACATGGTGTGGGATATTCCAAAACCAGGAAAATGTGCATGTAGGACTGGGCAGGGGGAGCACAGAATGTGTGAAGACTGCACCAGCACAGACCTGAGACCAGACCATAGCAGAGCCAGAGCGAGCCCTGGCCAGCAGATTCACCCATGGCAGGGAAGATTCTTAGATTCTCACCTTAGAACAGAGAATCCGTTGGAGCTAGGTGAGAGACAAACACAGGACTCGTGGCAGCGACAGCAGCATCTTCTGGGCGTATCAACCCACAACTTGGATGTTTTAAATATCACCTGCCTGAACTTCTGGGAGCCAGCATGGCAGAATAAACTTTAGCTGCTCTAATCCCCCTCTCTGATCCTAAAACTCCAGAGATTATTGCCCCAGCGTAAAATCCTGAAATAGTGGAATCAGCAGCAGGCCTGGGAGTCCTACAGGAAAGATGCAACTGAGGCTGTGCTGAGAACAAAGTGAAGTGCAAGGGGTGCCCCAACATACCCCATCTCAGCTGACCAGCAGGTGTGGGGAGGACCCAGAAAGTGCTAACACCAGAAACCCAGGGGTGCCTTAGCACAATCAGGGGATTCTACAGACACGTTTGTAGTTGGCCATCAGTTGCTGAAACTGCTTGACCTCTAACCCAGGGACACAGAGGTGGAAACCTGAAGTGACTAGAATACCCTTCCTCCACACCTTACTCTGTGAGCTTCAGGGTAACCCAGGGGAAACATTGAAAGTCCTCACCTTGGCCTAAGGCTAGGCACCCAGAGGCTACAGCACACAAAGTCAATAACCAGGTTTCTAGCTCCCAGCTAGGGAGGGTATGGGTTAGAGTCCTCTGTACTCCAGAAATGGAAATCCACTTTAAAAGCCAGGAAACAGGCAATCACAATGGGCAGGAAGCAATTTGGAAAAGCATAAGCAAAGATGATTGAATCCCATTATTGTGAGCAAGAAAAAACAATTTCATAACGGGGCACCACTGACTCTATACCCACACCTGAGACCACAGAAGGAAATATGAATTGATCTCAGGCTCAGGAAGCATTCTTGGAAGAGTTCAAGAAGGATTTTAAGGGGGCGGAGCCAAGATGGTGGTGTAGAAGCGGGAAAACTGAGTAGCTCCCCCCATAACCAAATCAAATACCTATAAAATATGACTCTAAACAAATTTTAGACCTCCAGAACCCACAAAAGTCCAGAGAAACAAAGCTCCTACTGAAGGCAGCATGGCAGGAGGGACAGGAAGAGCTCATCACAGCATGCTGGGAGCCAAAACCAGCATGACCTGAAACCACCACTTGGCCCCCAGGGCAGCCAGGACAAGCTGTGGCTGGAGCTTTCAGAAGAGCAGATCACCAGCAACTGTGGCAGTTTCCAGAATTATCAACTGATAAGAAACAAGGACAAAGTGAAAGGTCAGTGGAACTCAGCTAAATTTGGGGGAGAAGAGCGTCCAGTTGTCCACCACAGGTCAAGAAGGCAGCAGAAGTGGCAGTCCTGCAGCCACCTCCACATGGCTGCTTCAGAGCTCTTACCCTGCAGATTGCAGGGGGGCCAAGCAATCATTCAGAGGCTAAGTGCTCTTGACTTAAACTGTCTGGATAGGAATCATGGTCTTGGGTGGCAATCCTGAGTTACGTGAACAGTGAGCCAAAGCTGGTGGGAGCTGCAGAGACTTCAGCCTCCTAATACATCTGCCAGCTGTGAAAACACCAGCGATTTGGGACAAAGCTCTCCCCTCTGGAAGCAGAGTTCCACAGAGCCAAAAAGTCAAGTAATTGACTGGCAACATGAGCAGGCAAAGGAAGAAAAGGGAAGCCCAGCAATCCAAATTTAGATTCCTTTTTTGGGGACAAAAAGGATCAAAGCATGGAATGGGAGGAAGACAACACAGTCAGAACTCCCACACTAAAAGCTTCTAAGAAAAATGAAAATTGATTACAATCCATAGAGGAGTTTAAGAAGGAT
>CM053580.1:511863263-511883838 GCA_028627135.1 Pseudochirops cupreus
TGATATGGTTCCTGGTAGCCGAGCTGACTTTAGTGGGAAGTATCTTTGTGTGCGTTTTGGAGTTCTAGGGTTGGTTTAGAGTCCTATTTTATGGGTATTTTGGGGTGGCTATGTGGGAGCTGCGATGTGTTGCTGCTGCTACGCCGCCATCTTGGCTCCGCCTCTCTCAAGGGCCATTTTCTTCATGAGACCTTTCCCTCATCCATGCCCATTTTGTTTGCTAGTACATTCTTTCTCCCCCACCAAATTTACTTTGTACTTATTTCATAGGTACTTATGTAATGGAGGATTGGCCAGTGAGGTCATAGTGCTGGAAGCATGCTCATTCAGTAAAGCTGCTTCTAGAACTGCACCAAACTAGGGAAAAAAGTGTCCCTGTTCTCCATCTCAGAGTATGTGCGAGTATTCTATAACTGTATTTGGTCAACTAACTACATGCTTTAAAAAATTATTTTTCGTTGACTGCTTATCTGGAAGTGATTGCACATTCAAATGGAGACTTAAGGTCAAAAGAAGGATTTTCCTCTCTTCCTTTAATGGCTACTTTCCAGTGAGGAGGCAAACAACCGTTTATTCAGGCAGTTTTGTTGTTGTTGCCCTCTTGTCCAGTTAATCTCTCCATGACCTTGTTTGTTTTTTGTTTGCTTTGTTTTTGTCAGAGATACTGGAGTGTTTTTCCATTTCCTTTTCCAGGTCATTTTACAGATGAGGAACTAAGACAAACAAAGTTAAGTGACTTGCGCAGGGTCACATAGCTAGTGAGTGCCTGAGACTGGATTTGAACTCATAAAGATGAGTCTTCCTGATTCCAAGTCCAGTGCTCTATCTGCTTCACCAACTACCTGGCTGTTAAGCACTTAGTTAGTCAATAAACATTATTAAAGGACTGCTATGTGCCAGAAACTGTATTGAGCAATGGGGATAGAATTTTCTAAGAATAAATAGAGGAAACCTTGCCTTCAAGTTGCTTACAGTCTAGTGCAGTTGTGTGTGGAGGGGAGGCATGAAAGACAAGACACTGAAGAAATTTGAAATGTTTTCGGGGTGGGGAATCGAGTAGACCCGTGTAGGGACATGATGTAGAAAGAGGAGTGCAGTTGAGTGAGAAATTAAGAAAAAGTTGGACTTATATAGAAGTTTCAAAAGCAGTTTGGTACCTTCTTCTCAGAGGGGCCCTGGGGAAAGAAGGTGTTGATGAGATGAGATGAAGAGCTTTAAGAGAAAACTAATGCAAGTGGCCTATTCTTCCTAAATGAGGTGACAGGAAAACATGGGTCTATGGCCTTGTGATTGATTTTCTCCTGATTGAATCTGTTCTTTTTTGTCCTAGCTAAAGCAGTATCGATGATGTAATGGAATATGCTGTGACCTGGTAACATTTGAAAGTCCCTGACAGCAAGTTGAGGGAAATTCAGTGTCAGGAATCCATGCTACAGTTAATGGGTAGCCGAGTCTAACGAGAAAGCAATCCTCGAATGTCTTGTTGACCCAATGTAGCAGTATATAGAAAGCAGTCAAGAGGAAGAGAATGGTCCATCTGCTCCACCACATTCACAAGCAGTCTTGTTAGGAGTGAATACTTTGTGGCAGTTGCTTTACGTCTGAGGCCACTCTTCCAGAAATCAAAGTGGTATAGGGGAGAGTGTTCTCCTCAGTGTAACAGGGAAATATTTAGAATACTAATATCCTTTTGTAATGTATGAGTGCATACATATATCCATACAAACCAACAACTCACACAACACACACATATGCATACATATATACATACATAAATATACATATATCCATGTATACGTGTGTGTGTGTGTGTGTATTTGATCCAAGGACACTATTCACCTATAAGTAATACTGGGGAGAATGCACCAGAATAGGTGTTAGAAATAGTGTTAGAAAGATATCCCAAAAGGATTCTGTGAAGATGGTGGAAAAGGTCAGAAAATTCCAAGTTCTCCAGATTACACCCCCACAAACAAGACAAAATAATACCTTAGGGAGAACATGGAGTAGTAAAAATAAGCAAAAAAGGGGGCAGAACAGTAGTCCTCCCCGGACAATGGAAGAATAGAAGAAAAATCCCAGAACTGAGGTTTGGCCCCTATAAAATATAAACATATCCAGACTAGTTATGCTGATACAGCAAGCATCAAGCCCTGGGAATAGCTGGATTAGGAGGTAGCATTGGCCACAGCCATAGGAATTTTCACCTCCCAGACACTGTGGGGAGTCAGGGTATGAGCAGGAGAAGATTGAGGGAACCTTTGCACTTAAGGAACATTTAACCCACCTATGCCGCTGAGATGAAGCCCTTATACTATTTTGGGTGAGAAGGAACCAACACACACACCTGGTGATTACAGAAGCAATGAGGCAGGTGCCACTGGCTGTGGGCACTTACAGGAAGGTGGAGTTCTTTGTTTTGGTTTCAGGCCAGAGGGGAGAACTGAAGGAGAACCTGAGACCAGAGATACCATTCCCCATACCTTAGAATAAGAGGTGATTAAAACAAGTTGCTCTAACTAAAAAAAATAAATGAATGAATGAATACTTAACTAATTAAATAAATAGAGCAGGTAAAGGAGAAAGAACCCAACCATAGAAAGTTATCATAGGAAAAGAGAAGACTGGGGTTCATCTTCAGAGGAGGATATCCAAGAAAAAATGCCTCTTTTGCCCCAAAACATAATGTCAAATGCTCACCTCCCTCCCCCAAAACATAGAAGAACTTAAAAAAAGATTTTTAAAACTGAATGACGGAGAATGAGGAAAAAATTCAAAACACATGAAAACAATTGAATAAAAGATTATGAAAATAAAATTAACTATCTAAGAGAGGAGATCCATAATCTTAAGGAAGAAAATGGACTGTTCAAAATTAGAATTGGGCAAGGGGAAACCATCAAAGTTATAAATGACCAAGAAATACTAAAACACAATATAAAGAATGAAAAAAAAAAGTAAAAGAGAATGTGAAATATCTCATAAGAAAAACAACTGATATGGATAACCCATCAAGAAGAGAAGAGAAAAAGTAAAAATGATCAGAAGACCTGAAAGCTACAAAAAGAAAAAGAATCTTGGTATAATAATATAAAAGATAATTTAAAAAAATATCCTGAAGTGTTAGAACAAGAGGGGAAAGTAAAAATAGAAAGAAAAAAAAAAGATTTCACTGATCAGTACCTGAAGTAGATTTTACAAGGAGACCTATAGGAATATCACAGCTACATTCTGAAACCCAAGTTCAAGGAGAAAATATCGTGAACAAATAGGAAAAAAAATCAAATATGGTGGAAACACAATTATAATCACACAAGACATAACATAATGACTACCATAAAAGACTGTAGGTCTTGGAATACTATATGTCAAAGAGCAAAAGAACTGGGTTTCCAGTCAAAAATATTATACACAGCAGTTAAGCATAATCCTGAATGAAAAAAAAAAATGAATGTTCAATGAATCACCAGACTTTCAGGATTTTATTGCAAAGACCTGAACTTAATAGGAAATTTGACATACAAAACCTAAGAGAAATATAAGGTAAAGTTCAAAGATTGATTACAAGGGACTCAACAAGGACAGGCTGTTTACTTTTTATATGATGAAATGTAAATTGTATGTCTAAAAGAGTAATTAGTAATGGGGGTAGTTTAAAAAAAAGTTTTAGGGCAGAATTGAGTATGATGTTTCTAAAAAGTAATAATTTCTAGGAAAACCAAAATCAGTAAATATCTTGTACAAATGAGGTGCTAGAGGAAGAATTGATACAGAGGAATTAGATGGGGGAAAAAGGCTGGTAGTTCTGAAACATTACCCTCATTGGAAATTGACTAAAGAGGGAATGTTACATGTAGAATTCAGAAAGAAAGAAGGCAAAGAAGATAGGGAGGGTGGAGAGGATAAGGGAGAGATCTTTGGAGAGGGTAGGTTAAGTCATAGGAGGGAAAGGTAATGGGGTAAAAAAATTAAAGGTGTTAGGAGGAAAGGAAACGAGATAGACACAAGCATAAAATAAACATCAGGAGCAGAATTTATTAGGAAAATAATCAGGGATAATAATCATGACCTCACATAAGGATAAACCTAAAAACTGATTTAACCAAAAGAGAAAAATAAGGATACTACATTATATGTCAATCATATTAATCAATATTGTTTTAAACTTTTTTAAAATAGCTAAACAGTATAGACTTGGAATATTGCTGTGGTATAGGAAATGATGAGTTAGTGGACTTAGGCAAATGTGAAAAGACTTGGACTTATCAAGGAAGATCTCTTACTCTCAGAGAAACAAAGGACAAGCAAGTATAGTACAGTCTCACATAGATGCCTATGAATGTATATGTCTATATATGAGTATGATCATAGATACCTAATTATATGTAAGTTTATGTAAGAGTAGGTATGCATTTCTATATGTGTATATACATACATAAATATATATATATATACATGCAGATATAGATATAGACATAGATATAGATGTGTGTGTGTGTGTGTGTGTGTGTGTGTGTGTGTGCATGCCTCAATGCTTACTTAATTTTAGCCTTCTTGGGGCAGAGGAGGAGGAAGGGGGAAAAAAGAATAAAGGAAAAAGTATGCAATAGAAAACAAAGAAAACTCACAATGAATCCAAGATGGACAGCTCTGAACACAATGTGTAGTAATTACCATACAGGCTTTCCTGAAATGGAAATTTATTGCTGTATATTTTGAATCCTTTCTTATGCTTTGTTGTGCACATGGCAATGTTTTTTTTTTCTTTTCATATTTTGTGTTTGAGTTTTAATATTTAAGTTTATAAAGATTCCGTTTCTTATTGTGTACTTAAATTTTAGTTTTTAATTTTATAATAAATTAATAAAAAAAAAGATACTCCCAGTGGCTCAGTGGGCTTCTAGAGACTTAAAGGGAAAATGTCATCTTCCTTTTGCAATACAACTTGGCAATGAAAGTAGGATTTGGGATAAAGAGTCCTCCCCTCTGTTTTCTCCCCCAATATACAAACTGCACATATTATATTCCTGTTGTCTCTCCTATTGAACATAATATCCTTCAGGGTAGGATATGTTTCTATCCCCAGTGCTTGATACAGAGTTGATACTCAATAAATACTGGCTGATTCATTGATAGCACACAGTATTATCTGAAGGCGGACCAAACTCATGGTAGTGGTAAGGTAATTCCAGGTTTGTAAAATACTTTACATAAATTCTATTTTGATTCTCACAACAACTTGTAAGGGAAGTACTAAATAAACTTAAAGATAGTTGATTGATACAAAAGAGTGAGAGAGGTAAGCCTGGAATGGGTTCCAATCCAGGCTCAAACACTGATTATGTGACTTTTAGTCAAGTCACTTTACTACTACCTGCCTCATTTTTCTCATCTGTGTAATGGGGGTAGCAATAATAGCACCTACTTTCCAGGGTTATAAGATGAGATAATCTGTAAAAAGGACTTTGCAAACCTTAAAACACTATATAAAAGCTATTGTTGTGATGGTAACTTCTATATCCATTTTGTCATCTTTTGTCCTTCATTCTTGAAGGGGACCATGACATCAGGAATGTGATGCCATGACATGCAAGTGAATTCCATTTTACATATTGGAAAACAGAAGTCCAGAGAGGTTAAAGCAATTTGCTCAAGGTTATAAAGATAGTATATCAGAGACAAGATCAAAGACAATTTCTTCTAGCACCAAATCTAGTGCTCCTTTTGCTTAACCACTTGGACAATCAATGTCAATTTTTTTTAAAGCAATGCCATTTGTCCCTCTTTTACTTTCTCAGAGTGCTTAGCTTAGACTTCTCTTTTGCACTTATCTCATTTTTCTTGCTTCTCGTTTATTTGTGTTCAGCCTCCAGCCCTGCTCTCCACCCCACCCCTCCCAACCTCCATCCACACCGATTAATTTGAAGGCTGCATTTATACAGGGTTTATCCTACATCTTCTTCTGTGTGTTCCTTTATATCTACACAGGATTTGGCTTATGTTAGATGCAAAATGAATTTTGAATGATTGAAAGAATGTACAAGCAAATAAGTTGGTTGAATTGAAAAACTTTTTCTTTTTTTACCCTTCTCAGATAGCTCTTTTCCCTTTTGTGATTTTGTATGCCACTTATCGGTGACTTCAGAATTCATGCACAAACAGAAAAACACAGATTCACCTAAATGTGATCTGAGGGATATAGGGGTATACCAGTAAATGTTTAGCAATCAGCTCTCAGAAAAAAAAAATACACATGATATACATTTAAGGTTAATTTACATTACTAACATTTTCTTCATCTCTCTTAGACAATCCACGACACAACAAATCAAGCCCCAATTCTGTAGCTTTTGCCAGTAAATGACCAGGCTGAAGATTGAACAATCCATCTCTTCAAAGCCAGTTCAAGCATAGACCTGTGTGTCCATCACCTTGAATTCTCCAGAAGTAGTCCTGTGAAAACTCAAATTCTACCATCTTCCATCTTCTATGTGAAGAACCTGTGTGATGGTGAGAGAAAGAATTGATTGAATTGTTCTGATTTTAAATCTGTCCTTTTTTTGTTTCTTTGTTTTGTTTTGTTTGTCAGCCTAAAGGGGCAAAGGTGGCACAGTGGATGGACTGGAGTCAAGAGGACTCATCTTCCTGAGTTCAAATCAGTCCTCAGACATTAGCTGTGTGACCCTGGATAAGTCACTTTGCTGAGGTTTGGGGACTTAGGGTTGTCTGAGACCCCAAAATACAAACACACAACATCTTGCCAAATGGATTTGACTCAAGCCTTCTCTCAACCAAAATAAAAGAAAGTTTATTAAAGATTCACCATAATGGGTAGACTTTTAAGGAACCTAAGTATTTGTTTGTGATACCTATGTTGACAAGCAGGCCAGAACACTCTGACACAGACTGAGTCTATGTTAGATTGAATCTCAGCACCTTCATGGAGCCAAGATGGATCTTATATACAGAAAGACTGTGGGAGGGATCTAGAGGTGGTCTAGCTGAGGGGTTAGGGGAGGAATCTAAGAAGGTTCTTGCCTGGGATTGAGGTCAGACTCCAAGAATGGGATTAAGGGCGGGAAATAACTAAAGGCTACTTGGAGGTGACAGATAATGCAGGGCTAAGCTAGTTTAAGAGTAACAGATTTGGGTATAGATATTTTGATAGAATCAAGGGTGGGAAGTAGCTGGACAATGGAGGGCTAGGCTAGGTTAAGAGTAACAGATTTGGGCCTAGGATAATGAAAGACCTCAGCCAAATGTTTTATCAAGTGGGAAGATTCAAGGAGTTCCCAGAGTCTAAATCCCATCAACTTAACCCCATTTGCCTCAGTTTCCTCATCTGTAAAATGAGCTGGAGAAAGAAATGGCAAGTCACTCCAGTATTTTTCCCAAGAGAACTCCAAAAGGGGTCACAAGGAGTCAGGCATGATTGAAATAACTAAAGAACAACAACATTTCAGTCAATGGTCCTGTTAAACTAAAGGAGAAAAGGAGACCAGCTATGATGAATGATTTGTGGCCACAGCAAGAGGGAGCCAGAGAGGGCTAGAAAGGCAGGGTTGCTGTTGCCTGTCCTTTGTTTTTGAAGAGGACCATGACATTAGTGAGGGGATACCATGTCATGGAAGTGAATTGTATTTAAGTGATGGAGAGTTCTGCAAAGTCACCAGCCTCACTTTCTCCTCAGGAGCCATCTGGGTTCCTGTGGCAAGATATATATCAGGACAACAGGAGATGGCCCTGGATGAAGTGGGAGACTTCAGCTTTAGGTAAAGTCTTTAACAGGTCTCAATTTCCCTGGGGCAATGTCCATTCAGTAATTAAGGCTAGGTAAGAAATAAGGCAGAGAAGGGCCTCTTGAACTGGTCAAAAACAAAAAAATAATCAATCTAGGAGAGGAAGACCCTTAGGGTTTCCTCCCCAAATAGAAACAATTACTATTTACATTCACTCTGAGCCAATCAGAGCCCAAACAATGACCAAATAGGGCCTATCCTGAGACTTACTGTTGGCCAATCAATGAAAGAAAGGCAGAGTGATTTGGATTTAAGACTTGGTCTTTAAAAAAAAAATTCAGAGATCAAAATTTATATTTGTTTGGGTAGAGTACTGCAGGTATGGGTTTAATATCCTATGTGGACAGAGGAAAGGGAAATAAAGAAAGAAGAGAGAGAGAAAAAGAAAGACAGAGAGAGAGAAGAAAGAAAGAAAGAAAAAAAGAAAGAGAAAGAAGGAAAGAAAGAAGAAGAAGAAAGGAAGGAAGGAAGGAAGGAAGGAAGGAAGGAAGGGAGGAAGGGAGGGAGGAAAGAAGTAAGGAAGGAAAGAGGGATAAGGGAAAAAAAAGAAAGAACAATAAGTTCCAGGCCAAGTTCTACTTAGTTGGTGTTTGGGTCCTGATGACTCAGAATGAATGTAATTGTTTCCATTTTGGCAAGAAAGTCTGAGGATCTTCTTCTCCCAGGTTGATTCTTTTGGGGGGGAGGGGCTAGGTAAAGAGGCCATTCTCTGTCTCATTTCTTACCTAGCCTTAATCACTGAATGGGCATTGCCTCAGTCAAACTGAGTCCTAGGAAAGACTGTAGCTTGGAAAAGCCATAGTGTCCCACTGCATCCAGGGCCATCTCCAGTTGTTCTGATCTATATCTTGACACTGTATCTAGATGGCTCTGGAGGAGAAAGTGAAGTTATTGACTTTGCACAGTCCTCCCCTCACTTAAACCCAATTCACTTGCATGTCAAGGCATCTCCTCCCTGAAGTCACAGTCCTCTTCAAGAATGAAGGACAAACAACAACCTGGACAGCTGGGCAACACAGAGGCAGGGAGAGATAGAATGACTGCCACCGTAAGTGAAAATTTGTCTTGTTCTGGTCCCCCCAACTACTTCTTCTCCCTTATAGTCAATATAATAAGTAAATTTACAAGTAGCTAATATAAAGGAGCAATAGCAGAAAGTAAGATTTCAAAGGGGAATCTAGAAATCCCTTACAAACCAATTCAAAAACCAAAGGGGCATAATTTACAAATTGCATCATGAATTAGCCAAAAATCACATCCAATAACATGTATTGAAACAAGGGAAGCTGTTAGGTGCTGCTGCCATCAGGGCCTTTTTGTCCTATGATATTTAAATCCCAGACAAATTCCAAACCTCCACAGTAAAGACCAGCAGATCACCAAATGGTGCTGATAATGTTGAAAGGATATGAACATGTCAACTTTAAAGTTTTACTGAGAATTTTGATTTCATTTGGACATGTTAAATGAACTAAGCCCAAGATGGCACAGATAAGAGTTAGCCAGTTCCTTCCAAATACCCTGTAAAAGTGAAATCTCATGCTCCTGCCCTCTGGAGCACTCTTCAATACCCATTGTGTCCATGTTACTGAGTGCTCCCAACCCTAATCCATAGTTACATGAGTGATACTCTTCCTTCCTCCTTCTCCATACAGTTCCCACAATGTCTGCCTTCCTTTATCACTCTATCCCCTGTCCCCATGCTGTCTCTGTACTTTCTGTACTATTTGCCCCCACACCCATTATGGTTACTATAGTGTGATTATAATCTGTTTCCTGCTGCCTTCATGGTCTTTTCCAGTGAGTGCCCAAAGAACAAGGCATTTCTGCCCCTGTTTCATAATTTCAAAAATTAATTACCAATTCATAGCTCAATTGGCCATATAAGAATGGTTGTTGAACTGCCACCATGATATTGACTACATGCTTTAATCCCCCAGCAATGGACAAAGGGCAGTGACTGAACTTTAATAAGGAACATAAAATGGATAGCCAGGTGATGCAGAATGCTGAAAATGAAACTAGAAGATCTGAATTCCAACAAAGATATTGTAGGTTGTGTGACCCTAGGCAAATCACTTAATCTTTACAATAATTGAACTTAATTCACAGGGTTGTTATGAGGATAAAGTGAGATGACCTGTAAGGTGCTTTGTAAACCCTAAAATATTAAACAAATATGATTGTTATTAAACAAATGCCCCCTGTCTCTCTCTCTCTGTCTGTACACACATAGAAACACACAGAGATAAATAAAGTTCTAAATAAAAATATACATATATGTATATGTATAGATATACATACATGTATATACATACATACATATACACACACATATATCTTGGAATTGAAGGGGCTCTTATTTTTGTTGCTGAAATGACAGCTTTCAACTTCTTATGGGGAAGGAAAACATTAAAGTCATTCATTCATTCATCAAACATTTATTAAGCACTTAACAGATATTAGATTCTGTGTTAGGACCTGAGAGAGATGCAAATATAAAAATTAATCACTTCCCTCAATGACTTTGTCATCCAACAGAAGAGTCATTCATTCAAAAATCATTTTGGAAATCAAATTACAATTTAATTGGTTCACAGTACCAGGAAAGGCACAAGTGGCTTAAAAAAAAAAAGAAAGAGAGGTGTGACACCATGCTTGACCTTATGAAGCTTACAGTCTAATAGGGAAAAGAGACATATCCACAGAAAGTGCCTCAATACTCTAGAGATCTGGTTGGAGAGAGCAGACCCAGGCCAGGATCTTGTACATGATCACTGTCAAAACTGGATAGAATGCAAAGGACTGAGCTCTCACTGGATAGCCCCTTACAGTTGTTATCATTATTATTATTAATTATCATTATTATTTTAATGTTGTCTTCATTCAGCTTAACTTCAACTGAGATATGTCATCTCATCCATTTTGATTTGCCCTCCACAGCTTGAAAATCCCCTTCTCCTCTGTCATCCTAAGGATCTACCCAATGTGCTGAAGGCCTTTTAGATGTTTTAAAAATTTTCTTAAATTCTGTGGTTGCCAACGGAGCATTTGGTCTATCCTTCTGTGAGTCCTTTAATGGCCTTCTCATCATTCTGACTTCTTGAGTTTGCAACCTCAGAGTTATGCTTGTTCCTTCCTTATCTCTTAAGTCAGTTGGCCTTTCAATCAGTTTTTGGAGTTTATCAATCCTAACTCTACTTCCCACCCCCCGCCCCCTTTTTTTTTTCTTTCCTCTTGACTGCTCTATTACCATGGTCATAGAGTAGCTCGAGCTCTCGATCTGCAGTCAGGAAGACCTGAGTTCACATCCGGCTTCAGTCATTTACTAGCTATATGACCTTGGGAAAGTCATATAACCTCTCTCAGTTTTAGTTTTTTCATCTGAAAAATGGGGATAATAATGTGAACTCCTCAGGGTTGTTTTGAGGATAAAATGAGGTAATATTTATAAAGTTTAGGGGGAACTTAAAGTGTAATATAAATGCTAGCTAGGGGGTGGCTAGGCAGTGAATAGAGTGCCGGCCCTGGAGTCAGGAGGACCTGAGTTCAAATCTGCCCTCAGATACTTAATACTTACTTGCTGTGTGACCTTGGGTAAGTCACTTAACCCCAAATACCCTCCAAAAAGCAAAAAATTTTTAAAAATTAAAAAAAATAAATGCTAGCTACTATTTTTATCAGTATCAGACACTTCCCTCTCCAATTCAATTTCAATTGTTTCAGTCCTGTCCGACTCTTCCTGACCTCATCTGGGTTTTTCTTGGCAAAGATACTGGAGTAGTTTGTCATGTCCTTACCCAGTTCATTTTAGAGAAGAGGAAACTGAGGCAAATAGGGTTAAGTGACTTGCCCAGGGTCACACAGCTGGTAAGGGTATGAAATCAGATTTGAACTCAGGTCTTCCTGACTCCCAGCTGAGCTTTCTACTCACTGTACCAGCTAGCTGTGCCCTCTGCCTAATTGCCAAATTGAGAATACTAAAATTCAGACTTTATTATTCACCCCCCTCCCACTTTACCTACCTTTCTGAATTACTTACTTGAGTCAAACTGAAACAATGTGATAACATTAATGAAATCTAAGTTCATGTTAACAGAGGTATAATATCAAGGAAGAAATAGACCTCCTGAGCAAAGGATATCTGAGAATTTTGTTCAGTTCTGAGAACATTTTAGAAATAGCATTGATAGATTATAGGACATCTAGTAAAAAAGAAAATGGATGGCGAAGGGCCTCCATGGGAGGAGGCCTCACCTGGTCAGCTAGGAAAGCTACTACAACTATTGAGAAATCCTTCACCTAGGCATTCTGAAGAAGCCACTGGGCTAATGGTGCAAGAGGAACTCCTATTGCTAGGCAAACATATATGATGCTCTGTAGTTGGTTAATTAATAAGTAAATAAATAAATTATTTGCCCTGTAGATTGTTAAAAGCAGGAGAACGACTCAGGGTATGGGCAGGGATAGTCTGAGAGCCTCAGTTATACATCTAGTACCACTCATACCATCTGTCACAACAGTTATATAAGCTATTACACTCAGATAAGTACATGGAAGTGATTATATAAATATACATGTAGAGTGAGTATGCCTCAAAGAACAAAGGGATTGCTTTATGAGGCACTGAATTCCTTGTCACTGGGAATCTTCAGATAGAAGCTGGACCATCACTTCTCTGAAATGGGTGAATTGGTCAGGGGGTATGGAGAAGTAGACTTCTCCCCTTCCTTTCATGTTTTTGATTCAATGATTCTAAAAATGGAGTGAGGCTGTTAGTCTGGAAACCTTGCTCTGATATTCAAAATGACTTACAAGAAAAGATTCAGCCTGTGATTTATTGAAAGTCTCTTGTAGAACAACACTAGATAAAATGCAGAGAGTAAATTTTACCAGGCCAACATGTCATCTGAGAGACAGTGAGTGAGTGAGCTCTGCTCTGACCTCCAAATGACTTGTGTTGCAGGTAAAGTTACTGGGACAGGTGAGCGAGATAGAATGTCTCAAAGTCAGATTTCCCATTTCCTGTGACTCTGCCATACTTGAAAGTTTGTGGAGGCACCAGGGAATCCTTGGAGAGAAGCAGGTAGATGGAAATAATGCTAGTAAAACAGAAGGATAGTTTTATGGGAATTTTTTTATTATTATTGGATTTGAGGAGAATCTACATGGGAAGTCTCCCTCTCAGCCTATTCAACCCTCCATCAAGCTCACAATGGATGCTGCAAATGAGTTTACTATCAACTATTGCAGCTTTGGGACAAGATACAATAAAACTACCCAGAGTAGGCTCTGGAAAACTAGATGGTATTTTATTGAATCCATCCTTCAGTTAGGGGTAGATTTATACATTTCAAAGCTTAGTAGTGTGATTGATTATGACTTTGCAACCTTTTCTGTTTTTTTTTTTCCACTGTGTTTGAGAAACTCTGTGGTCTTGCTTTGTCATTTAAAGGTTGACATATTCAGCATATATTCAATTTGAATTCATTTACTTCAGCTCAATAAATACCTCTTTGTTCATTTGTACATGAGGCATATTTCTCTTAGGAAGTGCTTTCACTTCTAAAACAATAAACATATTGACTGCTACATAGAAACTTGTAATAAGATTTGTACTGAATCAGCAGACCATGACTTATTCTACCCTATATCCCTATTGTTATCTATAGAGTGTCCAAGCAAACAGCTTTCAATTGTTTCTGGAAGATGGAATTCCATCCTATAGCCAATATATCCTTTGTTGTAAATAGAAAATGTGTAATAAATGGTCAAGCCCCATCCTGGTTTCTCTACCCAGAAGTGATGGGAGATAAGATAACATGATAGAGAATGGCAAGGATTAGACTTAGAAATATGGAGTTCTATTCCTCTCTCTTTGACCCATTCCCTTGTGGCCTGAGCAGAATTGTAAAGAACATCTTTTGTGGTCAGAGAGTTATGAAGATGAGTCAGAAATGCAAGCCTGCTCTTTGTATAAGAAAATAGAGTATCATATGCTATAATGCTGCCTTTGGTTCTAATTGTTCTGTCTGAAGCAAAATAAAATAAAGTTGGAGGAAATCATGAGAATGGTAACCAATATGATCAGTGAGATAGTAATTGTAAATGAGCTCAGGAATAAAAGTGAGACAATCAAAATTCTAGTCTTCAACTAATAACTAGATAGTAGAATCATCTTAAAGATCTCACTTGCCCTCTCTGGTTCACAATTTCTTGATGAGTGTCACAGAGGCTAAATTCTTGCAAATATCTAAGAGACCAGTTCTTTCAAACTGCAACTGACCAAGAAATGGTCCTATAACTTCTTTTTGAATGCTTCCAGTAAGGGACAACCCACTCCATTCCAAAGAAGCTAATTCTACATGCTGATAGTTGTAATCATTACTAAATTTTCCCTTCTAAACGGAATAAAATGTACCTCCCTAACACTTAAACCTATTAATACTAACAAGAAAAATTACACAAAAAAAATAAATTAAAGGCATACATATAAGGAAAGAGGATACGAAGGAACTGTAATCTGCAAACTTCATATGTTACATAGGAAAAGCAGAGATTAAAATAAAGTCATGAATTTATTTTATTAATGATTTTAGTAAAGCAGGAGTATGAAAACTAAATCCATACAACTTGTCATTATTTCTAGAGAAATAACAACAATATAAAAGGAAGAAATAATGCAAAGAGAGACCTCATTACAAGTAAATAAAAGCAGTATAAAACCTCAGCGAGTTTACCTACTGAGGCACATTCAACATTTACATCAGTACAATTACAGAACACTTCATACAGAAATAAAACCAGCTTTAGGCATTGAAGAGATTACTATTTATAGTTCAATAATGGCAATATTAAATGACAATTAATTTCTAAATACATATTTAATACCAAATAGGCAAAGAGTTTAATTTTATTGTACTAAAAGCATTTTAAAAATTATTTTGAGAGGAAAAAATCTAAATATTCTAAGAAAATAATGAAAAAGATAGGAATGAAGGAAGACTAATACTATGTTATTCATAAACTATATTATGAAGTAGTAATCAAAACTATTTCAGATTGCATTTAAATAAAAGTAAATCAGAGGAACAGACTAGATAAGGAATTGTCCAGTGTTCAAAAAAGCCAAGGGAACAAATTACTGCTTATTTGGAAAGAACTACTGGCAAAACTAAACAGCAGTGTAGAAGACAATAGATTTACCCTATCATTTCACAACGTATGGTATAATAAGTTCAAAATGGATTCTCAACCCAAATATAAAAAGTTGCATCTTCTTAACAAGTAGAAAAGAATGGAAGCTGAGAAATTTTGTGACTAGTACTGTAAACAAAGTTCTTTAGAAAATTAAAGAGAAAATCAAATAAGAAAGAAAAATGATGATTACAAGTGTATAATGTTTTAAAAGTTTTTACATGAATATGATTAATGCAAATAGTATAAGAATGAAAACAGTCCACTGAGAAAAGTGTTTGCCTCAAATATTTTTGTAAATATTTAATAAGCAGTACAAACGTGTATATATGTGTAATCAACATAAATGAGTAAGAATAAGGAAAAAATGTCCCATATATTTGGAAAAACAGTTCTCAAAAGAATTGTACACAATTAAAAACTGTGAGAGTTGCTCTAAATCATTAATAATAAAGGGAATATACTTTAAAACATCTTTGTAGTTTTTACCACAAATCATCAAATTGACAGAGATGGCAACAGATGGAATTAATTGCTATCAGAAGAGTAGGTGAGATGAAAAGTACACTAATATACTCTTCATAGTCATAAATTAGACTGATAATAATAGAAAATAATTTGAAATTATACTGGAAAAATGCCATAATTATTCCTATCCTTTGGTTAAGAGGTTCTGTTGCCAGGTAAGTATCCCAAAAAAGGTCAAAGACAAATAAATGCTATTCAGACTGGTACATATGATGTGTGTGTGGTTGTGTGTGTGTGGTTGTGTGTGTACACACATATATAAATATATGGTTTCCATTGATTCAGGAATGGCTCAACAAATTATTATATTAGGTAAACAACAGCATGTTATTTTGAAATGAGAAACAATGGATTCACAGATACTTGGGTAGAAGGATGCAAAATAAAATATATTTCTTATTCTATGATTATGACTTTTTGTGTTCACACTCAGATGGTTTGTTGATTTGTTTTGTTTTTCTGTTCTTTGTAACAAGGAAAGGTAAACAAGAGAGTGGTTAGGAATATGTTTAGAAATGACTGATATTTTAAAAGTATAAGCAATTATGAAAAAATAAGCACATAAAAATATCTCCAACTATTGTTAATAGTTTTATTTATCTGCGGTCAAGCAAAACCAGTCTAAATCCTTTGCCATGTGACAGATGTTTAAAAGTTTGAAGATGGCTATTATGTCATCCTCTCTTAGCTTTCTACTCTCGGTTTTGCAGCCCTCAGTTGCTTCATTTGGTTCTCGTATGGTTTGGTTCTGTAATCATTCTGGTTTCTTTCTTCCATATCTCTTCTAGCTTGCCTATGCCCTCTTAAAAGGTGCTTTCAAGAACCAAAGGTAGTTCTTCAGATATGGTCTGACCAGGGCAGAGGACAATACAGGTTTTCATTCTGTTAAGATGAACGATACTTCTCTTAATGCAGCCTAGGATAATACCATCATTTTTCACTGACCATTCTTTATGCATGTTAATTTTGCAGTTGACTTAGTTAGTCTCTAATCCAACTTAAACATTCCATGTTTTAAAAGCATTGTAAACTTCCATTTTATCCTAACATCCTCTTCTTTTTTTCATGATTTTTCCAGTTCCTTTATTTTTTAGAATTTAAATTTATTTATTTACTTTTGATTTACAACATTCAGTTCCACCATCCCTTGAGTTTCAAATTTTCTTCCCCACCCTCTCTTCTCCCCTCCCCCCCATGGTGAAATGCAATCAAATATGGGACCTATAAATACCTTCACATTAAACATTAGTCAGGTTGTAAAGAAGGATTATAAACAATGGAGTGAACAATGAGAAAGAAGAGACTAAACAAAAAAGGAGAGAGAGAGACAGAGAGACAGAGAGAGAGCAAGTAGTTTGCTTCAATCTGCATTCAGACTCTGTAGTTCTTTCTCTGGATGTGGATATCCCTTTCTATCATCAGTCTTTTGGAGTTATCTTATAACCTTGCATTGCTGAGAGGAGCCCAGTCTATAAAAGTTAGTCATAACACATACCATATGTCTGTAATTATGTACAAAATTCTCCTGGTTCTGCTCTCCTCACTCAACATCAGTTTAAATAAGTCTCTCCAGGTTATTATGAAGTCCATCTACTCCTCATTTCTTATAGCATAATAGTATTCCATTACATTCATATACCACAAATTATTTAGTGATTCCCCAGTTGACAGTCATTTCCTTGATTTCCAATTCTTGGCTACCACAAAAAGAACTACTATAAATATTTTTGAACAAATGGGTCTTTTTCTCACTTCTATGATCTCTTTGGGATACAGCCTTTTAAGTGGTATTGCTGAGTCAAAGGGTATGCACTTATATTTTTTAAAAAAATTTTTTTTTTTGCTTTTTTTGGAGGGGGGAGGACTGGGGAATTGGGGTTAAGTGACTTGCCCAAGGTCACATGGCTAGTAAGTGTTAAGTGTCTGAGGCCAGATTTGAACAAAGGTCCTACCGACTCCAAGGCCAGTGCTCTATTCACTATGTCACCTATTTATAGCCCTTTGTGCATAGTTCCAGATTGCTCTCTAGAGTAGTTGTATCTGTTCACAACTCTACCAACAATGCATTATGGTTTCATTTTTTTTCACATCTTCTCCAGCATTTACCACTTTTCTGCTTTGTCATCTCAGTCAATCTGGCTGGTGAGATGTGGTAGCTCAGAGATGTTTTGATTTGTGTTTCTATAATTGTAATGGCAATGAGAATTTGAAGATCTTGCTTGCTCCTTAATAGAGGTAGGGGGGAATTTGAAGACGCCTCCTGCTTTGAAAGTAAATTCTGCCCCCTAACAGGCTGAATGTAATCATGTGGAGTCTGTCATGGAGGGAATTTGCTAAAGGTGGAGCAGAGGCCACAGGAAGCTTTTCTGTTGTGAAGACAAACTCTGTCCTCTAAGACACTAAATATAGTCACATGGAGACCATGGTGGGAGAGAGTTGCTTAAGGGAAGTAGAGCCCACAAGAACCTGGGACTCATAGCTAGCAAGATGGTGGGAGGGAGAGGACTCTCAGGCAAGGAGTCAGATAGGCTCGTGAGTAGATATTGATCTAATATTGGTTTATGGGAAGGCTAAAGGATGCTGTGGCTCTCATATGGCTTCTGAATGTCTTTGATACTAGGATGGAATCAACTTACTGGTTTGGGAATTGAGTTTTCTGGTGTTTAAATGAATGTTTCACTTCTGTCTTCTGTCTGGAGAATCTGTTATATTTTGTGATCAAACGTCATGCAATATTTATAGTCATGGTCTTTATTATGATCATGGGTGCTGTAAATATTGCACTGGTGCTACACTAATCAATAATGATTTAGAGGGGCAGAACCAAGATGGCAGAGTAAAAGCACAAACTTGGTCTTGGTTCTGGCTCCAAACTCTTCTAATACTTATAAAAAAATGACTCTAAACAAATTTTAAAGCTACAGAACCCACAAAGTGACAGAGACAAAAAAACCTCCCACTGAAGGCAGCCTGGCTGGGCAACAGGAAAGGTCTATCCCAGCACACTGGGAGCTGAGCACAGTGCCATGTGAGCCACAGTTCTGGCCACAAGATGGGCCAAATTGGCAAAAGCAGACTACAGAAGAGTGAATCACTAACAGCCATGGCAGTTTCCAGACTCCTCAAACCTTAAATGCCAAAGAGAAAATGAAAGGTCAGTGGGGAACTATGTTGGAAGGGTGAAGAAAGAGCTGGGTCCAGCCCCTACCCCCAGGATGAGAAGTGGCAGAGGAGATATGACTGCAGCTACTGCCACTTGGCTGCTTCCAGAGCTCCTGGCCTATGGATTGAAGGGGGACTAAGCAATGATTCAGAGCATAACTGCTCTTGCTTTGACCTGCTTGGATCAGGATCACAGTCTTGGGTGGTGGTCCTGGGGTGTGCGGACAGTATGTCAGAGTATGTGGGGGCAACAGAGATGGAGCCCACCAAATAGCTCTGGCATCTGCTAAAACCCCCGTAATTTGGGACGTAGCTCTCTCTATTTTGAAGCAGAAGTCTACTGTGGCAAAGAGCTCATAAGTCAAGTAATTGGCTGGTAATATGAGCAAGCAGAGGAAACACAATCAGACCATAGAATCCTTTTATGGGGACAAAAAAGATCAAAGCATGGAACTGGCAGAGAAGAATTAATGATTTGATGCAGAACTCCTGCATCAAAAGCTTCCAAGAAATATATGAACTGGTCACAGCCCATGGAGGATCTCAAGAAAGATTTTGTAAATCAAGTAAGAGCAATAGAGGATAAATTGGGAAGAGAAATGAAAATGATGCAAGAAAATCATGAAAAGTGAGTCAACAGTCTGATAAAGGAGATCCAAAAAAACCCGAAGAAAATAATACCTTAAACAGTAAACTAACTCAAATGGCAAAAGAGGATCAAAAAGCCACTAAGGAGAAGAATACCTTAAGAGACAAATTGCCCCAATGGAAAAAGAATTTCAAAAACTCACTGAAGAGAGTAATTCCTTCAAAATTAGATTGGAGCAATTGGAAGCTAATGAATTTAGGAGGAATCAAGATACTACAAAACAGATCCAAACAAATTAAAAAACAGAAGACAACATGAAATATCTCATTGGAAAAACCACTGACCTGGAAAAGAGATCCAAGAGAGATAATTTAAAAATCATGTGTACATATATATATGTGTGTGAGTGTATATGTGTGGACATGTATACATAGACAGAGGGCACAGGATGAATTAAATATAAAAGAATGATATCTAAAAATAAAATTAAGAGGTGAGAGAGGAATATATTGGGAGAAGGAGAAAGGGAGAGATAGATTAGAGTAAATTATCTCATATAAAAGAGGCAAGAGAACACTGTTACAATGGAGGGGAAGAGCAGAAAGGAGAAAGGGAATGGGCCAACCTTACTCTCATAGAATTTGGCTTACAAAGGGAATAACATACACATTTAATTGGCTATCTTACCTCACAGGAGAGCAGGGGGCAAGGAGTTAATAGGGGGGATGATAGAAGGGAGGGCAGATTGGGGGAGAGAGTAGTTAGAGCAAACATTTTTGAAAAGGGACAGAGTCAAAGTAGAAAATAGAATTGGGGGGTGGGACAGGATGGAGGGAAATATAGTTAGTCTTTCAAAATATAACTACTATGGAAATGTTTTGCTTGACTACACATGTACAACCTATGTTGAATTGCTTGTCTTCTTAGTATGGGTAGGTGAGGAGGGAAAAAGGGAAAGACTGGAACTCAAAGTTTCAAAACCAAATGTTTGAAAAATTGTTTTTTACATGCAACTGGGGAATAAGATATACAGGCATTGAGGTACAGAAATCCATCTTGCCCTACTAGAAAGTTGGGTGGGGTGATATAGGGGAGGATATAAGAAAAATAGACTAGGGGGAGGGGTATTTATAATGCCATGCACCAGCAGATTCTTAAAGGAATGCTACTGTGAACAGCTTTTAGAGTTCAGATTACAAAATATAGTGAACACTCTGTTTATTCCATTACAAATCAAGACAAACATTCAAAACATTATAATATTCACAACATTACATCTTATCACAGAAAATGGCCACAC
>CM053580.1:511884338-511902739 GCA_028627135.1 Pseudochirops cupreus
ATATAGTGTTTAGCAGAAAATAACTTGTAAGAAGACTGGAAACTTAGAATAGAAAAAAGTTTGTGAAGAATTTTAAAATGCCAAATGGAAGAGTTTACAGTTGATCTTAGAAGGAATAGGGAGTCATTATTCAAGCAAAATCTCAAATTCAGGATGTGTAGAGACTGCCTATGGTTGCCTCCTGGTCTCCTGGAAGAATATAACAGGTCAAGAAACTTTAACACTATAATGCAGAAAATAATAGATGAGAACTGCTGAGAATTTCTAAACGCTGAAAATGAAATTCTAATGGAAAGAATTCATTGATTACATATGAAAAACATTAGACAAAAATTAACAACCAACTTCCTCTTCCAATTAATCCCCACTCTTTGGCTCATTGTGGATTAGAATTGGCCCTGGTCTCTTCAAGACTACGTAACAAACATGGAGAGAGTTAGATGATGATAGATTGAGAGCTAAAACAGACCTTAGAAGTCACATAATCCAACACTTTGTCTTACAGATGATGAAACCAAGGAGTATGGAGGATAAATGACTTTCCCTAGGTCAGGAAAGTGTACTTGGTATCTGGACCCTGAACTCTCCCTTTCCACGATAAGCCTTTTCCAATGTCTCATAATTTTAGTTCCATCCGTCTGTCAATTATTTCCTATTTACATTATATCCTTAACATTTAGTGCTGTGCCTGGTGTGCAGTAGGTACTCAATTTATGTTTGTTGATTGACTAACTATCCTTTGATGCATTCTTGGTCATTTGAAATAAATTATGTAGTAGATAGAGGGATAAGTTTAGAATCAAGGGACATAAGTTTGTTTTTGTAACCTTGGCCAAATCACTTAACTTCTAAGGGTCTCGGTTTCTTCATCTATAAAATAATCAGGTTGTAAAGCAGATGATCCTAAAGCTTTTTTTGTGTCATGGATTCCTTTTTTTGGCAGTCTAGTGGAGCCTATGTACTACTTCTTAGTATAATGTTTTTAAGTGCATAAAGAATAAAAGATTAGAAAGAAAACCAATTATATTCAAATATATTTAACTTGTAAATTTAAAATAAGATATATGTTAAATTATAAATCTCTTTTAAATAAATTAAATTTAAATATATATATTTATACATACCTACATATATATATATATATATATATATATATATATATATGTATATATATATTTAAATCATAGGCCTCATGAAATCAATTTACAAACACACTATGGGGTCTGTGACTCACAAGCTAAGAATCTCTAGACCAGAAAAATTCTCAAATCCTTTTAATCTATCATCCTATGAGAAGACATTTGGTCACTGACACTTTCATTTAGAACAACTCACCCCCCAAAAATCTAGTAAAGGATGAAAAGGGTAGAGATTTACACTGATGGAAGAAGTAGACAAATCAATCATAATTATTATAACTAACATTTACATAGTTCTATTAATTGTGACAAAAAACTTTTCCTATATTACTGAATTATATCCTTATAAAATGGTGTAAAGGTGTTTTCATTATTCATGTTTTACAAACGAGAATATTGAGGCAGGGAAAAATTAAGTAAAGTTACAGATAGTAAGTGTCTAGGGCAGAATTAGTATTCTGATTATCCTAATTCCAAATCCAGCTTTTTAGTCACCCAGAAATAGAATCAGATTTTTGGATTCAATTCCAGGCCCCTTTCCATTATATCATACTGTTTCTGCTGAAGTTCCTAGCAATTGAATACAAACTGAGTGTAGCTAATCCAATTGAATTCAACTGGTCCAGTGCTCTTTTAACTACACCAAGATGCTTCTTAGCAATTTCACATGCATTATGTCATTTGATCTTGACCACAACACTGTGAGAAACGGAGGTCAAAAATCGTTATTCTTATTTTATACTTGAGAAGATTCTAGTCTTATTTCATAGGGTCAGATTAAATTTAAGAAGTTTGACTGCTAGGAATAGACAGATTGATAGATAGACTACAGACAGACAGACAGACAGACAGATAGATAGATAGATAGATAGATATGAGGACTTTTGAGAATGGTTAAACCTTGATTCAAATAAATGACATTCTAATAGCTAATTTTTTTTCGTTATGAGACATTTCTGGGGAAGAAAGCACCTTCCTATCACCACATCACAGTTGCTATATAGAGGTGATCACTTAATCCAAGTAACTACCAATATAACCAGGACCATTTCTACTATTACTATCATACAAATAATATTCTGCATATCTTAGAAAATAGAAAAAGCATAATGAAGTCCACCAAGCCCATTAAAATTTTCAATTCAGTTGTTTTTCAGTTATGTTTGAGACTTTGTAATACATTTAGGGTTTTTTTGGTAAAGATACTGAAGTGGTCTTTCATTTCCTTCTCAGTTCATTTTATAGATGAGTAACTGAGGCAAACAGAGTTACATAACTTTCCTGGAGTCACACAGTTAGTATGTCTGAAGCCAGATTTTAACTCATGAATGTAAGTCTTCCTGACTCTAGGCCTGACACTCTATCCATTGCACCTTACAGTACAATGAATCATTCAAATTGCTCATCATGTTCCTCAAAAGGGAGAAAATTTCTGTGGTATTTTAGAGTAAATATTGTCAAACCACAATCAGTTTGGACTTGCATCATTTGAGTAACTCAGAGCAATGTCATGCAGGGGTAGACAAAGTGCAGATCTTCTAACCTTTCATGGCACAGATTTAGTCCGCTAGCTGCAGACAGACCCTCTATGTATGACCCACTCTTCTTTCTCCAGCATAAGAGGGACCTGGCCAATAGGAACCCAGTTCTCAGAACATATGCTCAGCTAGGCAAAGACTCTTGCTGTGTGTTTCACCCACCAGTTGATATTTTCTGTTATTGTTTGTTCATTTGGGGGGAATTGAAAATATCTATTCTATAAGTCAAAGAGAGATTAAGTAAATGTTCTGAGGATCAAGTTCCCATTGGTGAAGCTCATTTTACTAAGAAGCAGGCAGTTAAGGAAATTTGTTTCTCTGCGAGCACTGTGACTCACTTTGGACCTCAGGGACTGTCAAAAAGTGAAAACCCAAACTTACTCACTAGGTAACCTCCATGTCTGAACATGCCAGTGTTAAGATTGTTAATCTCTGACCTATGCTGAGCAGAAAAAAGACAGAAGTATATAGTCACAAACTGGAAGTCCATAAATTCCCTTCTGAGACTCATCCAGTCACACAAGGCTGCTTGTCATATGCTTCTCTTACAAGTTGGTATTACCTGCTATCATTTCTTTTTTTCTTTCTTTGCTTAGATGGGAAAGCATGGGTTACTGTCCTCTCTTCTATGAGTCCAAAGGAGAGTGAGTTGCATGGATTTATGTGGGAGCAGTGTTATGGAGGAAGCTAGATTAATCTACAATTCAAATTGTTTTGTAAGAAGATTAACCCAATAACACACGCAGCTGGATAGATGATATGAAGACAATAAATGGTCTCTAAGATATCTTCCAGTTCTAACTTTTACAAAATCAGTAAGACTGGAGATTAGAGATGTAGTTATTGCAATAATTTAGGGTAAAGAGAATTTGGGTCTCACATTTAAAAATAGAAAACTAGAGTTAAAAAAGATATATTTTAATCCAACTCATGGCTAATGTTTGAATTCTTTCTATAGCATCCCTCACAACAATTTATCAAATACCAGTGAATTCTTCCTGTGACAGGCTACTCACCATCTCCTGAAGTAGTGTATTCCATTGCTGGACAGCTCTAAATATTAAGCAAATTTTTTCTTTTAGCAACACAAAATCTGCCTCTGTGTAACTTAGCTGCATTTTTTCTACTTCTGCCCTTCAGGATCAATCAGAATTTTTAATCCCTTTTACAAACAGACATTCGGATAGGTCAGATTTTTATATATTAAGTTTTCTTAAAATGATATGTATCTTCGGTTTCCTATCTCTTGTCCAGTATGAATATAATCTGTCTTTATGTCATGTTTAAAGTCAAGGAAAAGTTCATAGGAAAAGCTCATCTGATCAAATCCCAGTTTTTTCAAAGGACATTATTCTAGAAAGCAAACATTACATGAAAAATAGACATCTACTATGGCAACCAAAGAGGTAATGGTCTACACCAGAGATATAACACCCAAATCCAGCAATACTTCAGTGTAGAACTGACCAGATTAAAATGTAATTGAGAATTGTTTAACAAAATAAGTAAAACTATAGATAGTACAACATAGTTAATATTAACGTGAGATTTTCTAAATCAATATGCAGTCAGTTTTCATTTGAATTTGACACCATTGTTCTGGAGTATCTGGAGTGAAGAAAATGCTATTCCTGGATGATATTTGTCTGGGTTTCAGAGGAGATGAAGATAGCAGGTACAGTGAATAGAGAAATGATCTTACAGTCAGAAAGATCTAAGTTCAGAACCTATGTCCAATACTTGTTAGTTGTACCATAGGGAAGATCATTAGAGATGATATATTATTTTACCCTAGTATATAACACACATTGCCAGCCAAGTCTGGAATATTTTGAATAAGATTTTCCTAATTTCAGATAAGAATGTTAATAGAATACTCTGTGCCTGAAAGAGGGGCAAAGTTGTTTCAAGAGCTTTGGAGAAGACAGACAAGCTTCATCCCTTCTGCTTTGGGAGTCATTCATTTTTCCTCTGTCTATCCTCCCTAGATTAGTTTCTGAGGAGAGTCTGAGATTCTCTTAAAGCAGAAGGAATGAAAACTAATTTTTTTCCTTTCCTCATGTATGGCCACTCTCTGATTGTTAGCAGCCTTTCTTTTTGTCTTATGATGCTGCAGCTTCAAACAATTATAATAAAAATACCACTAACTTGAGAGGCAGTGTGAAATACAGCCTTGGAATCAGGAGGACCTGAATTAAGTCCTGCTCCTGAAAATTATTATGTTACCAGGGGCAAATCACTTTACCTCCCATTTCTCAGTGGTTTAGACAAATACCTAAAACTAAAAATTGTGTATGTTATTGACATGCTTCAGAGGAAGAAGTTTCCAAACAAGATATTTAGAATGCAATCTGGTATAGAAAAAAAGAAAAAATTCTTATAGCTTATCTTCCTTTTTGCATCTTATAGGTTAAAAAAAAATATGCTTTTCTCACCACAACTTCATTAAGTGGGGAATACAAGTATTATGTAATAAATTTGTAGATGAGGAAATTGAGGCTCCTTTATTTTAGACAGGTTCTCCATAGTCACTCAACTGATAACTATCAGGACCAGGATTCAAACGCAGACATCCTGACTTCAAATACTTATTTTCCCTCCTAAAAATTTCCAATTCTTTGAAAGGTAGAGTCTGAGTTTTAAATGTTTCATTTTATTCTTTCCATATAAATCAATCTTTCTGAGTATTAGGTTCATTAGAGTCCTGTTGAATCAATCCTTCTTGGCTTGACTGGACACGACTTACCCCCTCCAATTCAAAAGGGCCTCAGCAATGAACGAAAAAAGAAGTCTTTTTCCAATCTCATTGACATTCTGTTTCTTTCAGATCCTGCTAGAATGAAGGGGAGAATGGAAGTTATAGTGAAGAGCCTTGTATTATGAATCACAAAGTGATCCATTTTCTAAAGCCAACTCTGTTACCCACTTGCTGTTTAAATTTAAGCAAGTAACTTTAGGCACTCACTTGCCTCATCTATAAAATTAGGATATTAGTCTCCATGGTATCTTCTAGATCTGAGGTTTGTGATTTGGGGCTTATTCCAATAACAATGACAACAACAATTTTTTTTAAATAACACTTTATGGTTTGCAAAATGCTTTGTCTACATTATTATACTGAGAAGTGATTCACCCAAGGTCAAAAAGGGAATCAATAGTAGAACCAGAATTAGAACCCATGTCCTGTCATGGTGATGTTTAGTGCCCCTGATAAACTTTGGCTCATCTTGAGCGAATTCTATGCTTGGCTTAATTAGGTAATGGCCCTTCTTTACCCAGATCTGTGGATTGGCAACAAATTGCATTTCTTTCCCCTACACCCTCTGTGCCTTCCCTTTTTTGGAAACAGCAAAGCAGCCACTAGTGTGCCAGTTATGAATTATGGAGTGTGAGAGTTCTGAAAAATGGGATTCTTAAAATAAAACAGGAGGCACAGCTCTGTGATTCAAGCTCTTCATCTCTGTCTCTGGCTTGCTCTCGCCTCTTTCTCCCCCTGCACCTCCTGTCTCCCCACTTTAGGGCTCAGTTTTATTTTTTTCTGTGATGGATGAAAGTTCAGACTATGAAACACACTGTCATGCTAAAGCCATTTGTCAAAAACTGGCTCTCATCTCTGCTGAGATACTGGGTCTGAGTCATGTCTTCGCTTCTGACAAGAATGTCAGGGCCATTTGTCAGCATCTGATTTTTCTGCCATATCAGATTGTCACTTTGCTGCTGTGGTTCATAGCAGTGGGGCAGGCAATAGCCCTCAGTGACTCTATCAAATTATCCTGGCTGGAGATACCAGGGTAGTTGGTTCTGACTTTATTGTATTTAAATATTAGAGAGAAAAGTAGTATACTGTTAGTGCCTTTCAGCCTCTTCTGCTGGAAATGCTTCCTTTATTCAAGATGCACATCCTTCATGAAGCCCTCCATAACTTTTCTGGACCCCATTAATTTCCCTTCTATCTAAGTTATAGTATCATAGGATCATAGATTTAGGGCAAGAATGGGTTTCAAAGATAATTTAATCAAACTACCTCATTTTACAGATAATGAAACTGAGGTACAAGAAGGCTTAGTGACTTGTCTACTCTCTAACAAGAAATTTATCAGAAGTATAAAGGGAAGTTACAAACTTTGGAGTTAGACCCATATATCTAACTGTGAAATACTGAAAAATACAGATTATTGATATAAAGATATTAAGGTTGAAAGTTTGCTGGCCTTGGAGTCAAAAGAATTGAGTTTCAGTTATGTATCCAAGAAGTGTGTGATTATGGAAAATTTACTTTAATTTCTCTGAGCTTAGTTTATTCATCTTCAAATTAGGGATGGTGATGATGACAATGGTTATGATGATGGAATTGACTAGCATGTGCTCAGGGATTTCATAGGTTTAAAGTTACACTTATTTAAATGCTTTAAAGGTCATCAGAGGTCATCTAGTCCAACCCCCTCACCATACAGATTAGGAAAAACAATACAAGTGACTAGTCTTAAATCTTACTGGTAGTAAGTGGTGACTTAAACACAAGCCTTCTGACTCCAGATCTAGTATCATTTCCCATTGCATCACTCTGCTATCATTTCATTTGTATCGGTACCTCTTCTATCAAAAAATCTTACATACCTTTTCCTAAGTGGATAAAACAAGATCATTACACACTAGCCATATTGGTAACATGCTTCTCAGGACTGTATGTACTTAAGGCATCTTTTTTTTTTCATTTCATACTTTAGAAGGCTAAGACTAAGAGGTTAAATGATTTCTCCAGCTAATTAATACCTGAGGAAAGATTTGAACTAGGTTGTCTATGTAACTCTACACTTTAGCCTGTCTGTCATGGTGACAACTCACATTTATGTGGCATTTTTCCAAAACAATCCTGTGAATTGGTACTATGAACATTTTTATACCCATTTCACAGATGCATAAATATGCCCAAGGTTAGAAGGAACTCAGTGATGGAGTAGAAATTCAAATTCATTATTCTGTAGTTCAAGACTTGGACTTTTTAATTTAATCTTAGATTTCTCCCCATAATAACACCTTTAATAATGCATCACAGTTATGAGCATGAGATGAAGTAATATGCAAAACATTTTGTAAAGTGAAACATTGAATATAAATCCCAGATAATTTTGTTATGTAATATAGATAGACATATATGTACATACATATGCAATATTTATTATTTTTCCCAAGATATATAATAGGGTTGTGGAGAGCACATACCAAGTCACACAATTCTGTATCTCAGAGCATTGGGGGCAAATAGGTGGGGCTAAATTGAGCTTTAGACTGAAAAAAAAACACTGAAATCTAGTTAGAGTCAATCTTGTCCTTCTACAACTACTTAAAGAGGAACTTAAGGAATTAATAAATGAATTCTCCAGTTTGGGAGAATGATGAGTAAGAATTGTGGTCTGGTACTGGAGAAAGGCATTCTATCAAAGGAGAATGAAATAGAAAGTGAGCAATTGGAGGGTATGAAGAGAAAAGGCTAAACCTTTGGTGTGACTAAAACCACTAAAAGTATTTCTAGAAGAAAAAAAATTAATTAATAATTTTGAGTACATGAAAATAACTCTAAAAAGAAAATAATAAAATTAGGAGAGAAGATGAGTACTAAAACACACAAAAGATTACAAAACTCCCAAAATAAATATTACAAGTAATTACCTGATAAAATACAGAACCTTTTGGATTTTCAAGGGAGCATAGAACCATGGCAGGATACGCATGCATCTCTACTAGTGTACTCCTTTTGTGTCTCCACTTTTCCTGTGGATACTCTAAATAACTGTGGAAGTGTGAACTTTAAGAATATGGGGAGAAGTTCCTTTTTGAATTATTGTAGTTTATCTGCTGCCATTACATTAGCTCTCTTTGCTATGAGCCTATTATGTCAAGAGGATGTAAATTTAAAGACAAAAAAGGTAAATGTCTTGTTAGGATGTCATAATTTATGAAACTACAGAATAACTTTTAAAACATATATTTTCCTGATATTCCTTTGCTTTACATAACCTATATTTCCCCCTATATGCTCTCTTTCCTCCTTCCAAAGATTTATGCTTTACTAATTTTTTTTTAAAAAGGAAAGCAAAAAACAGCAAAAGAGGAAAATAGATGAAAATTGATCTTTGCATTGAAAAATATGGTGGTGACAGAACCAAGATGGAGAAGGAAAAAGCAGGGACTTGCTTGAGTCTCACCCAAACCCTTCCAAATACCTGTAAAAAATGACTAAACAAATTCTGGAGCAGCAGAACCCACAAAGTGACAGAGTAAAACAAATTTTCAGCCAAAGACAACCTAGAAGGTAGACAGGAAAGAGGGGGGAGATGAGAGAATAAATGAAATTTATTCTCATCCGATTTGGCTTAAGAAGGAACATGCTCAATTGGGTATGGAAATTTATCTTACCCTACATGAAAGTAGCAATGAAGAGGATAAAGGGGGTTGGGTGGGAATGATAGAAGGGAAGGCAGATTGGGAGACAGGGCAAGCAGAAGCAAACACTTTTGAGGATAGACAGGGTCAAAGGAGAGAATAGAATAAATGGGGGGCAGGATGGAATGGAGGAAAATATAGTTAATCTTTCACAACATGATTATTTTGGAAGTGTTTTGCATGATTGCACATGTATAACTATAAAGCCAAACATGAACAACTCTCATGAAGACTATTGCTGTGAATAACTTTAATTTTCTGTTTGCATAGTATAATGAATTCTCTATTTATTCAGCAATAAACTAAAGCAAAACATGCACAACAATATTGAGTAACAACTTATTACTAAGGTGCCCACATAGTCTTAAACAAAGCATCATTCAGCAAATCACAATTTCCTAGATCAATATAAAGTACCCAAGTCAAAGTCTCCTTTCATCTTGACTCTAGGTTGGTTTCCAATTATCCTTAAGCCAATCTTCCTTAAGGGGCAATCACTCTTAAGTCAATCATTAGTAAGAGGTAGTGGAAAGCACAAAGGCTATTAACTGCTAGGTCACAGAAAGTCATAATCACATCAGTCAGCACTAAGTATTGGTCGACTTCCAAACTCCATGGCTCCTCCTTCATCCTCCCAGCTTTTGCCTGGATTCATCTGACTGTTGCCTGGATTCACAGGTAGGCAACTCTCTGCTCCTATTCCATATCAAAGTTCAATGTGACTAGTCCTCTCCAAGCCCTTCACAGTTTATGTTTCTGGGAAGACAAAGCTTAACAGTGTCACAACAATATTTGCTCACATTAAGCTTAACAGAGTTACAACAATATTCACACACGTTGCCAGCAGTATCATCACAATTCACTTTCTGCCTGAGAAATCAATACTAATCAACAGACATAATGTTTCTGTCTGACAAAGTAACATGATTCAACAGACAGAATGCTTCTGTCTGACAAAGTAACACTAAAACAAAACAACAGACAGAGGGCAGATACCACAAGCATGCTCTCCCTCTCAGTTCTGCTTGGTCCCAGCTCATACTCATGCTTTTATATACTCTGCTCCTTCCTGTTCAGATTTTTCTGCAATTTCCTCCCACTGTGGGCTGCATGTGATGACATTATACATATTAAGGGCAGGGAAAGTCTCCAAACTCCCTTGGGCCTCTTAAGGGCAATACAGTGTATATTGCTTCCAACAAGGACTTGATATAATCACAAGCACAGCTCAAAGGCTCTTGAATAGCTGACACAAAAAGCTAAATAATACTTTTCTTGCCATTACAATAACTGAAACAAGGAGCAAAGTACCACTTTGCTTGCCATTGCAATAATGTATATCTAATTGTTTGCCTTCTCAATAAAGGTGGTTGGGGAAGGAGGAAGGGAGAAAATTTGGAACTCAAAGTTTGAAAAGCAAATGTTATTCTTTTTACATTCAACTAGGAAATAAGGTAAACAAGACATGGGGTATAGGAGTTTATCTTGCCCTACAGGAAAATAGAAAAGAAAGGGTTTAGACAAGGGGGCGGAGTGATAGGGTAGATTAGGGAAATGGGTAATCAGATTCCATACTGTCTTGGGATAGAGGGAGGGGAGAGATAAGGAGAAAATTTGGAACTCTAAATCTTGTGTAAGTGAATGTCAAAAACTAAAAATTAATTAATTAATGAAAAAAAATCTGATACTTAGTTTTGTTTCACAACTATGAATGCTTTGCAAATATACAAAGGAAAGGTAGTACTTTTACATATCTTCCCTGGAACCAAGTTTATGTTGTCATAATTTCATAACATTAATAGCAAATTTGTGGAGCAAAGCCAACCTATGTCTCTAATGCTTTTCTTCTCATCTATCTTCCTCATATCCCCCATGGATACAGTATCCTTGCTGGACCATTTACTTAGCTGAGATCCTTGCATCTGTCTCTTTCTGAAGTTCAATATCTGACTGACAGGTTTAAATCTCTCTCAAGTTTGCAGCTGGTTTCCCAGTGTCTGCTCTCTGTCAGGGAAAACATATCCTACTGGACACATAGTTCCAATAAAAGATATAATTGCTAATGTGGGAGGAGAGCAGAAGAGATATGACCTCCCACTACTAGAGTCACAATCTTCAGAGCTTCCTCTTTCTTTAAATGATTTGTTAAGAGAGTGCGTCTTGCTTTTTAAAAAGTGATAGGGTATAGCTAAACCTCTTGACCATCCAATAACTATGTGCTCCATGATTCCATTAAGTTTGATTGAATAATTTCACTACTTCTGAAGGAGTAACAAGCTGTAAGTACTGAGGATACTGAGTGATGGCAATAGATTACAGTGATGAACCTGACATCAGGAAAACCCAAGTTCAAATCCCATCTCAGAACTTGCAAGTCCTGCCACTCTAAACAATTCCTTCAACCTCTTTTTTTGCCTCATTTTTTTTTCAATTGTTAAATGGGGATAATAACAGCATCTACTCTGCAAGATTGTTGTGAAGATTAAATGAGACATTTGTAATGTTCTTGGTGCCTGGAATATTAGGTGCTATATAAATCCACATTCCCTTTCTGTTTTTATACCTCATTTAAAACTTTAGAACCTCATTTTCAGTTACTTGACCCTTACAATTTGTAATTTCCAACAGTATATTATTAGTTCTCTTATATTTCTATTATATTTGATATTTTGCCATGTGCAAAGGAATTGTTCAATAAATCAAGAGCCCAGATCAACACCAATACAACATTTCTTCCCTCCCCATTTGCTATATTTACAAAATCCCCTGGTGCATCTTTTACACATTTCTCCATATTTCCAATTTTGAAGAGTATGCTAGTGACATGGGGATGTTAAAGCATTGCTTTTTAAAGTTTCTTCCCACAATGCCATGGACTAAAGAGTCTCAACAAATTCTACATGGAAGGTAGAAGGAGGAAAGAGTGACTAGCCAAGATGATGGAATAAGAAGAAGCACAATTCAGTTCTTTCTCTTAAACAATCCAAAAAATCTAGAAAATGAGCCAGACTCAGAGTCGAATGTGAAATTCACATACACACACACACAAACACACACACCAGGCTAATGAAGAAAGAGACAGGGAGTTCTGCAGACAAGGGAAATGGAGTCTAATCAGGAACTCACCACATAGAACCTTGCTAGAATGAGAGAACAAATTACAAGAAAGAAATCCAACCATAGAGTGTTATTATGGTGATAAGACTACAAATGCCAAAGAAGAGAAAATGACTAAATCATCTGCAACAATGCCTTCCAGGAAAAACATGGCTTGGGCTCCATTTTAACTAGAATTATCAGAAGGATGAAGAAAATAATTTTTAAAAATCTCAAAAATTTTTTATAATGTAAATGAGGTCAGAGAAAAGAATCAGAAAAAAAAATAAAAGTGTTAGGGAAAATATAAAAAGAAATGGTGAGGTTTATGGAAGAAAGATTTGGAAAGAAAATTAAAAGCCTGGCATAAAAAGCACAGACATTTTCTCAGACAATAGATACTGAAAAAAAGTAGAGCAAATAGAAGTTGATTATTTTCAGAAACAACAAGAAGTATTAAAACAAAATTAAAAGATTGAAAAAAATTGAAGTTTAAGTTGACTCATATAAAAGCAATTGGCCCAGAAAACAGATCAATGACAAATAACTGAAGAATTAGTGTGTATATAAAACTATATCTGAAAAAGTACCTATGCATTGTATTTCAAGAAATCATTTTTTTAAAAGGCTGTCCAATTTTCTTAGAATCAGAGGGAAAAGTGAAAACAGAAAGACTCTACTAATCACTTCCAGAAAGAAACAAATAAATTGAAAAACAAAACCCAGGATCATTATTGCAAAAATATAGAACTTGAAGTTCAAAAAAGGTAAGCCACAGTCAGGATCATGCAAAATTTAAGTTACCATAGAGTGAAGAGTATAGGATGTGATCTTCCAGAAGGCAAAAGAAATAGGCCCGAAATCAAAAATAACTTAAATATCAAGTGAAGCATAATCTTACTGGAGGGGGGAGGAAGAGTTGGGGGGGAAGAAGAGGGGAATGGAACTTTAATGAAATAGAAGACTTCTAAACATTGCCACCTGATAGGCAAAGCTGACAAAAAAGGGGGGGAAGAGAGGGGAATGATAAATTCTGGAGAAGTTTTAGGAAAATGGGTATATTAATGCAATATTTGTGGAGTAGGAAACTGGTCAAGCTATTCTAGAAATCAGTTTGGAAATATGGCCACAAAACTATTAAATTATGAATGTATACCTTTTGACATAACTTTAGTACTAACTAGGTCTATATCCTAGAGAGACCAAAGAAAGAGGATAAGGACACACATACACACACACACACACACACACACACACACACATCTATCCATCTATCTATCTATCTATCTATCTATCTATCTATCTATATCTTTTTATAATGGAAAAAGAGATTGGAAACTGGGGAAAAGCTCTACAATTAGCTGAAAAAGTTATGGTATATGAAAGTGACTATAAATATTTTGCTATAAGAAATAATGAAAGAGGTAGTTTCAGATTAACCTGGGCAGACTTAAATAAGTACATGCAGAGAGAACGAGGGGAATAAAAGATTTATAAAATAAAATAAATATTATAAAGACAAATACTTTAAAAGTCTTAAGAATTCTAATTAACTAAATTACTAACCAGTATTCAAGAGTACTCATGATAGGTCATGCTACCTTCCTTCTGATTGAGAGGTGATATACTCACGTAAAGCCAAGCACAAGCAGCTTTTCAGAAGAATGTTGCTATGAACAGCTTTTCAAGCTTCTGATTACACAGTATAGTGAACACTCTATTTATTCAATAACAAATCTGAGCAAAACATTCACAGAAAATCAAGGTACAGCATTTACAATGTTATAACTTATACAGAAAATCAAAATACAGCATTCACAACAGCTTTATCACCAAAATGACCACATAGTTTTCACCACAGTGGTCACAAAGTTTTGAATGAAGTACATCCATTTAGTTTATCAAGCACTTAGTAACTTAATCATTCAATTAACTCAATCATTCAATCATGTTTAAGGAGGTTTGCCCCATTAAGAGACACAAAATACCGAAGTCAAAGTACTCCACCCCTGGATAGTAAATTCATTTAGTCAATCACAGAGTCCTTAATTAAATCAGAAAGTACAATCACAAATAAATAACAATTCCATCAATCACTACTCAACAGAAAATAATGCAATTCAGCAGACAGGGCTTCCAGCTGTCTGACCATTACATCCATACCTAGTTAGTTACCAGAGAAAGAAGTACCAACATCTGGGGCTCAATGCCTGCCCAGAGTCTCATCTGGCCAAATCACACAATTCTTCCCAAAGTGATTCCCAAGGCAAAACCTAACATCAGGGTCAGTTACTACTTAGTATTCATGGAGAGGTCTTTTCATCTTGACCTGAGGTAGGCCCTCAGATTCCCTGGAGCCCCTTCCATGGCCCCAGATCCTACCTGGATTCACCAAACTGTCACCTGGGTTCAAAGGCAGACAGCTCCCAGTTCCTTGTCCCATGCATTTCCTGTTCCACACTGAAGCTCACATTGTCTAGTCCACCTTAAATCTTTCCCAGTCTCTGTTTCAGAGAAGTCAAGGCTTGAGAAAGCCACAAATAGGTTCACGCAAAGTACCAGCATCACAATCATGCTTCTGCATTCTTTGGCAGTTCTGGCTGGTCCTCAGAAAGCTTCAGAAGCTACTGCTGGCCCTTGGACTCAGCAGAAGTTTTAGCTGGATCTTAAATCAAAATCATTCCATCCAGGTTCTCCAAATACAAATCATTCCCTCCAGCTTGGACCTCTCTTCCTCTGCCTCCAGTACCTGGTTTCAAGAAGATCTGTCTGACCCATCATGGACTTCTCCTTATGTACACATGCAATTAGCTCCTTCTTGTTTCAGCCATTTCCTTTTTCAACCCCTTCCTGACACATCAGCACAGGGGTTCAGACCTTCTTTTTCTTTGACAGAAGCTTGATTGATTACTAAGTGCTAAGTACCTGTTAGCTTTGCCAATAGAAAGGGATGAAATTGCATTATTATTACAACTCAGAGTGAAGAATAAATCAAATGTAAAGGTAACAATAGCTAAAATTTATATAGTGTTTATTATGTACCAGTCACTATGCTAATTAGTATGTAATTATTTACTCATTTAATTCTCACAACAATCCTGGAAAATATATGCTATTATTATTTCCATTTTACAGATGAGGAAACTGAGGCAAACAGAGGTTAAATTAGTGGGCTAAGTTCCCATAGCTAATAGGTGTCTGAGGCTAGATTTTATCTCAGGTCTTCTTGACTCCACTGGACCATTTAGATACCCCAAGACATGATCAGTTGGGTAATTGATAGTGTATAAATATACATGATTGTCACAAGGACTTCTTTTCTTAGGTTTCTTTTTATGAATTGAAAAAAGCTTGAAGGAATAGAACATAGGTTATAATTAACTGAAAAAATAAAAACAATGGCTATATGTGAGAGTTCTTGAGCAATACAAAAATTAATAGTAATCAGTTAGGGGATCAATCATATCATGTTTGATAGACATAAATATTGTACTCCCCCTCCATGCTCCTTACTTGGTTACAAAGTTAAAGAAAGACGACTTCATATATTTTTCTTCAGGTCACTCTCTGTCTTGCTGTGTGACCCAAATGTAAGGTAAAGAAAAGAAAAATGACTTTCCTTCATCAAAAAGAAATCTGTTCCCCAAAATGAAAATTCTTCCACTTAAAAAAAAAGTTTACATGACTATCTGTAAATTTGGAAATGACAATGTCTATACCTTTATCCAAATTATTTACAATTATTTGAATTAGCAATGTAAAAAATTCAGATCACTGAGATACTGCACTGGTGTTTTCCCAAGATGCTATTAAGCCAAGGGTAACTACTCTTCAGATCCAGGCATTCAAACAACTTCAAATCCAATTACATAAATTTGGCTTTGGGCTATTAAGAGCTAAGATCAAGTGCTGATATTGTTTTTCTCTTAAGATCTCATTATTTTGTCCTTTAAGTTTTCCAGTTTTAATACTCAGTATCTGGTGATGCTTTGTGTTTGCTGAAGGAGAGAAAGAGCATGCAGAAGTTTTGATTCCAAGCTGCTTTTCTCTTAATCACCCTTTCTATCTTCAGGTGGTCTTTTGATCTCTGGGTCAATGGATCTGAAGTGGGTGAGGAGAGAAGAAAGTCTATGTGTTTTGACACCACTGAAAGGACTTGAGAAAATGACCTTAGGTAATGGAATCAGTATTGATTGATGCAATGTGCCCTGAAGCATCCCAAGTGCATTAAGCAGTTCTGTGCTGGATAATCTGCTAATTCATCCCAATGGAAGAGAAAATTTAGGCAGGTTTTTTTGCACTTTCCTAAATGGATACCTAAAAAATATTCCATGAAGGCCAAAACTTATGGAGAAAAGGTGTGGGAGAACAGAGAGACTTTATGTCTTCTAATATCTCCAAAGTTTTCTTAATAGTGAGCTCTCTAGACTATATCCTGATATATTTTCTCAAAAGAACAGCTTAAAAGACTTTATCAAGTATTTTATTATATATTCAGGTCAAATTTTGTCTAACACTCTATTGATCATGTGGTTAATTATCTTATCAAAATAGGTCATAATTGGGGTGGAACCAAGATGGCGGCATAGGAGCAGCAAGGTACGGCAGTTCCCACACAGCCACAAGAAATACCAAAAAAAGATGACTCTAAACAAATTTTAGAGCTCAAAAACGCACACAAATTTACCTCTCGCTGAAGGCAGCTCAACTAGGAGGGACCATCTCAGTGCTGAAAGCTAAAACCAGCCCAGCCTGAAACTGTGGCTTTGCCTCGGGGGTAGCCTGATAAGCCAAGCATAGCTGCAGCTGGAGCTAAAGGAGAGCAGATCTGCAGCAGCGGTGACAGTTTCCAGAATTATCAAGCCATAACAAAAAAAAGGACTAAGTGAAAGGTTAGTGGAACTTGGCTAAAATTGGGGGAGAAAAGCAGGTCTGACCAAACTGCCTCCAGGGAAAGGAAGTGGCAGAAGCGGAGGCCCTGCAGCGCCTCCATGTTGCTGCTTCTGAGCTCCTGGCCTGAAGATTGCATGGGGGCCAAGCAATAGTTCAGAGGCCAAGTGCACTTGCATTGAGTGGCCTGGATCCAGATTGTGATCGTGGGTGGTGGTCCTGGGGTGCGTTTTCAGTGAGCCAAAGCTGGTGGGGGATGCAGCAGCCTCCTAAAAGCTCTGGCAGCTGGGAAAACCCCAGCGATTTGGGACAGAGCTTTGCCCTCTGGAAGCAGAGCATCACAGAGCTAAAAAAAATCATTGAGTGACCATCATGAACAGGCAAAAGAAGCAAAGTAAGAATAGCAACAAACTATATATTTCTTCTTTGGAGACAAGAAGGATCAAAGCAGGGAATGGGAGGAAGACAACACAATCAGAACTCCCACACCAAAAGCTTCCAAGAAACATGAACACTTCCTAAAAGCAAGAGATCAGCTTAAGAAGGATTGTGAAAACCAAATGAGAGAAGTGGAGGAAAAATTGGGAACAGAAATAAGAATGATGCAAGAAAATCATGAAAAGAGAGTCAACAAACTGACGGAAAAAATTAACACCTTAAAAATTAGATTAACTCAAATGGCAAAAGAGGCCCAAAAAGCCAATGAGGAGAAGAATGCCTTAAAAGGTCAACTTTTCCAGATGGAAGAAGAATCTCAAAAGCTTTCTGAAGAGAATAATTCCTTCAGAATTAGAGTGGAGCAAATGGAAACAAATGACTTTATGAGAAATCAAGATACTATCAAACAAATGAAAAAATAGAAGGCAATGTGAAATATCTCCTTGAAAAAACCACTGACCTGGAAAACAGATCCAGGAGAGACAATTTAAAAATTATTGGACTACCAGAAAGACATGATCAAACACAGAACTTAGAAAGCACCTTTCAAGAAATTCTCAAGGAAAATTGCCCGGATATTCTGGAACCAGAGGGCAAAAGAGAACTTGAAAGAATTCACTGATCACCTCTTGAAAAAGATCCCCAAAAGAAAACTCCTAGAAATATTATAGCCAGGTTCTGGAGCCCCCAGATCAAGGAGAAAACATTACAAGCTGCCAAGAAAAAACAATTTTAATATTGTAGAAACACAATTAGGATAACCCAGGATCTAGTAGCTTCTACATTAAGGGATCAAAGGGCCTGGAATATGATATTCCAGAGATCAAGGGAGCTAGGTTTAAAACCAGAAATCACC
>CM053580.1:511903239-511914402 GCA_028627135.1 Pseudochirops cupreus
GCACAGGAGAAAAACCTGAGCGTTTGAGAACTAGAGGTTATGATGAGGATAAATAACAGGGAGAGGAGTTGCTGGGCACAGGCATAGGTGAAATGACAACAGATTGGGATCTGAGTAAGTAATTACAGATTTCATGAGGAATAGGTGAAATGACAACAGATTGGGATCCCAGTAAGTAATTACAGATTTCATGAATATAGAAGTTGATCACATGGGTGATCAAGGGTATCTTCATCTTTGGGTATAGTTGAGGTGGGATAGTGAGAGGAAGTCATAGCAAATGAGTAAGTTGAGTAATTGGGAGCTTATGATGTTTGAGTGAGCATCAAAAGTATGAGTTCAGGAACTAAAGAGGAAAGGAAGATTAACAGTCAGACACTGAATTCCTTGTAGGATATCAGAATGTCATGGGAGAAAAGAGTAACCAGAATCCTGATTGCTTAATAAATAGGGGTTGAAAGAAAGTCAAAGGAGAAGTTACTAAGTGATAGGGGTTCAAGAAGAGCATGGAAGTGACAATTTCTGAAAAATAAGCATCCCTACACCCCCTCAATGACCAATTAGAAAGAATGAGTGAAAATGTCACCAGTGATAGATAGAGTGGGCAGGGAAGAAAAGTTTGTCATCAAGTTAGAGCCAGGTCTCAGTGAGTGCAAGAAGTTGGATGGAACAAGAAAATGAAAGGTCAATGATAAAAGTTTTTTGCTTTTTGTTTTTACCTACAGAACAAGCATTCCAGAAAGCAAAGTGGAAGGGATGTAAGCTTTAGAGTGGGGAAGTGGTGGGATTAAGAAAGGGGATATAGGAATAAGAGAGTAGTCAGTGAATGAGATTCAAATAATGGGAACCAAGCATTCAGAATGATTGGATTAGGGAGAAATATCAAAGTGAGAGCCTATTAATCATTCAGGAATGAGCTCAGGACTGCATTCTCAATAACACTTTAGCCTTGGGATGGAGTGGTCCCAGAGTATCAGTCAACTATGTAAAGCTAGAAAGGAGGTGAAGGACAGGAAGTTTACCAGGTGAGATAGCTATAGATAGCTATAGGCTATGGAGATGAAGGATGTTAGAGAGGGTGCCTGCAGTGGAATAAATTAATTAAATAATCAGGGAGGCCAGGAAACTCTCCTAGGCATGTGCACATAAGTATTGTATAGTAGCATATGATGGAAAAGGTATCTGGGACATGATGGTTACTCAGGGAGCAAAATTGTGAATGTTCATTTTTAAACATGGAAAGATCCTCTCTGAATAGGGGTAGGTAACATACAAAATTTCATGGCGGAGACATAATAAGTTCATAGACTTGCATTTTGGGAAAATGTTGATAAGATGTTGAGTAAATAGACAAAGGTGATCAGGATGCAAAGAACCACATGAAACTCACCTGAAGGAATAGAGCCTGTTTAACCTCAAGATGAAAATGAAGGAGGGTGGGTAAGTTACTGGTCTCCATGTGTCCAAAGGACTGCCACTCAGCAATGAGGGATTATATTTGTTCAGGTTGTGTACAGAGAATAAGACTACAAGTAATTACTGGAAGTCAAAAGAATAAGATTTCAGCTCAAGGTAAGGAAAAAAACAAAACAAACCACTTCCCTGCACCTAGAATTATGCAAAAGTGGAGTAGGTTCACCTAGAAGCTAGTAATTGGCCAGTCATTGGTAATGTTCAAGCTGTGACAAAATAACAATTTGACAGGAGGGAGTTTATTCTATCTCCATAAAATTCTCCAACCAAAGATTTTATGACTACATGCAAGGTAGATGAAGAGGGAATTTCCTGTTCAGTTACATCTTGGGCTATATAGCTTCTGAGGTCCTTTCAGTGCCGTGATTGTATAATTCTGTATTCATGGGATAATGACAAACTGATCTGGCAAAAGCATAGAGCTCATGCCGGTGGGAGGCAATGTGGTATAGTGGAAACAATACTAGTTCTAGAGTCAAAAGAACTTGGTTTGAATCCCAATTGTCTCAGTTAAAACTTGTGTAGTAATTTGTCTTCTCTCTCCTCCTCCATTAAATGAGTGCGTTGGACTATGTTCTTTCTAGGGTCGCTTCAAGCTCTAGATCTGTGATTTTGTGTTTCTATCCTAAATTTATTTTATCTTCACTGATTTTCCATGCTACTTAAACTAGACTATTTAAAACCTGATTCCATATTGTACTGTATTATTGTCTACCTGATTTCAAGAATTTTTTTTTACTTCTCACAATGTCTAGAACATTAACATTTACAAAGTAATAAATCCCCTGCAATATTGACTAAGAAATGTATTTTTATCATCACAGAAAAGTTTTGGGATGTGTAAGTGGTGGCAAATGATAAAGAGTAACACACTGGAAGTCAGAATAAATGAACGGCAGACTTGATAATTCCCCCAATTGGGTATGTTTTCTTAGACAAATCATTGAAATTCCCTGGACACCAGTTTCTTCATTTTTAAGCTGAAGTGATCAATTTTCAGATGTTTTTTATGGAGTGAAAAAAATATTAGATTCAAATTCCGAGGACCTCAGTTCAAAATCTGCCCCTGAAGGTTCACAGACTCTTCCTGAAACACTATCATTCAGTAACTTCTCCTTTGACTTTCTTTCAACCCCTATTTATTAAGCAATCAGGATTCTGGTTACTGTTTTCTCTCATGAAATTCTGAGATCCTACAAGGAATTCAGTGTCTGACTGTTAAAGTTCACAGTGACTCTGTGAGAGACAACTAGGTGATACAGCATTGGTCTGGAATCAGGACTTGAGTTCAAATCTGGAATCAGACACTTACTGTGTGACCCTAGGCAAGTGTAGGGCTAATGGAATATAAGATTTTCCCTGTCCGTTAATAGGCCTATGTGACACATGTGTTCCTTTTCCCCTTAGAACATGGGCTGTGTTCTCAGGCCTAAAGGTACACAGGTATTTCAGTCATGCATGTCTTGCAGCTTTGAACTTTGGCTCACTTCACAGCTGTGACACATCTGAGTCACATAGAGCCCATCAAGTGATTCAGGAAGATTTATATTGCCTTGGGGGAGGAACTTGTCTAAGGAGAAGCTTGCTTAGGGGGAAGCTTGCTTACAGGAAGCTTCACACCTTTTGACACTCAGCCAATTAGGCATCCAAGTCATGTGGGTTGTGATGCCTTCTGGCTTTGAGCTTATTAGTTAAACTGCATGTACTGGGAGATTGGCATTATACTTTGGGGTTTATTCATGGGATGTATGTTTCTTTGTGATTTGGCCAGACAAGACTCTGGGTAGCTGTTAAGGAGCCCCCTGGCAATGCCTGCAGTAAGATATTGGCCCTCCCTGGTCTGGTGATTAGATATCCACTGCTCTGTTTAGACAATTGGATCCCTGTCTATTGGATTCTTTCTTGGATACTCACTTCTTTCTACTTATCTGTACTTATCTATATGTTAATTAAAGTAAGAATGTTGACCCCTTTAAAGCTGTCTTTCCTTTAGGAAAGCAGTTCAAAGAACCTGTGCTAGCAAGCCCATCTTGTGTACTAGTGTGGTTGCTAATACAGCAAGTCATTTAACACTGTGTGCCTCAGTCTCTTCATCTATAAAATGGGCATAATAACAGGATCTACCTCACAGAGTTGTTAAAGAAAAATTAGATACTATTTGTAAAGAGTCTGGAACAAAGTGGGCGCTTATAAATACTTATTTCTTACTTCCTTCCTTCTTCCTCACACAAATTGAGGGAGTTAGACTGGCTGTTGTCTATGTCCCTTTCCAGCTCTGACATTTCATGATCCTATGACACTTTAGTATAGTGGAAAAGGTATTGCGTCTGGAGTTAGAGGCATGAGGTTAAACACTGGTTTATGTACTTATTACCTTTGTGATAAACCACTATCTGTACTTCCCTTTGTCTCCATCTTCTATTTGTAAAATGAGGTGTTTAGACTAGGTAACTTTTTGAAATATGTTTTATTTTTCCCAGTTCCATATAAAAACAATTAATACTCTTTTTTAAAATTGAGAGTTCTAAGTTTTCTCCCTCCCTCCCTACATTCCCTCTTCCCCAAGAAAGTAAGCAGTTCCATATAGATTACACATATGCAATCATACAAAGCATATTTCCATATTAGACATGTTATGAAAGAAAACACAGACCACCTCCCCAAAAAAAGAACAAAAAATAAAGTGAAAAATGGAATGCTTTGATCTTCAGTCAGACTCCATTAGTTCTTTCTTTGAAGGTGAATACCATTTTTCATCATGAGTCCTTTGGGATTGGATCATTGTGCTGCTGAGAATAGCTACGTCATTCACAGTTCATCACTGTACAATATTGCTGTAACTTGGGCTAGGTGACTTTTAAGAATCCTTTCAACCCTGTATTTATAATTCCGTAACATTTAATATTTGATCTTTACAGTTTTTTGTTTGTTTGTTTGTTTTTTTGTGGTTTCTTCCCAGGTCACTGGGCATCCTTGAAATAGCAGAATGCCATAGGAGATACCAAGCTGAGCTAGTCTGCCTACCGTAGTGGCTGACTTATGTCCAAGACTTTATGAAGAATTGGACCCAAGAAGATAACATTCATATATGAAATCTGATCAAGAGTTTTGAAAGCTAACTTCAGTCTTCTCTCTGATAATGATTTAACATTTACCCATTTTGGAGGAGGGGATCAAATCAATAGAACAAGAATGGAATACTATGTATTCTTGAGCATAATTTGCCTATAAGCTAAGTTGTTTAATGGAAGAAATAAGCCAGTTTAGTAAATATTGGAATCTACAAGTGTGATAGATGCCAGGACTGGAGGCTCCATAATCAGGGATAACTCAGTATGGGAGGGAGAGACAGCTGCTAAATGGTGTGCTTGTAGGAGCACTAAAGAGACTGATCATACTACAATATTTCTTCTGCCAGTCTGTCACGGGAACGACAATTCCCATTAATAGAGTCAGTTTCACAGATTATAGCATTGAATCATCAAGGCTAAAGAGTAATTCATAAAATAAGGGCCTGCTGTTTTAACTGGACTCCATTGCCCTTAATGTCTTTGACCCATCTTTGTCTAGCTACAACTTGAACATTTCCAGTGACAGAGAATTCGCTAGCACTTAAGGTCATCCATTCAGTTGTCATTGTTGTTTTAACCAATCTAATTAATTGTTAAGCTCATATTTACACAAACTAAAATTTCTTTTATTGCTATTTTTGCATAACATATGCTATCTTGAGCATAACAGCCTGACAAATATAAAAACTGTAATTGTATCACCTGCAAGTCTACTTTTTAATAGATGAAGTATCTCCAATTTTTTAAATAATATGTGTTTGAGTATGTGTTTGTGTATGTGTTTCCTTATTCTCTTACTACACTGGTTAAATTATCTAGTTTGTCACTATCCTTTTTAAAATGTTGCCAGTGGAAGCTAATGTGGTATTTGACACAAGGTCAGACAAACATAGAGAAAAATAAGATTGGCAATTCTCTCTTCATGGTTGCTCTATTTCTATTAATGTGATTTCATAATGAATTTTGAGGTATTAAGTCCCCTCACTACATCCCTATATGAACTGATGTCTCAATACAGCTTCCATAATCCTGCATTTTTGTGGTTGGCTTTTAAAATCTGAGTATAGGACTTTACAATTTCCCCTGCTGAATTTCTCCTTCCTCCCCCCAAGGCCCCTTCCAATGTGTCATCACGATGTAAAAGTTCAAAGGTTGTGGCAGCCAAATATAAACACCTGCAGACTCTGCCAAGGGTGCAGGCTCTACAATGAAGGTGGTAAAGTTTTTAAAAGCAGTCTAAATAGTTGTAATGTTGTTTTCATTACTACATGGCTATTTGATCTAGGAAAGACCATGTGTAGAAGAAAGGGATTTAGCAATAAATGGAAACTGATCATTAACTTCTAGAACTACAAGTTACCTTGGAGGTCATATTCTTTTTATTTATTTACTTAGTTTTAGTTTACAATTTTCAGTTCCATAAGTTTTGTTTTTCAGAGACTATGATATTCTTTGACTTATAGCCCTGTGATATAATGGGAAATTTTCCTTGTATCAAGTCAAATTCGGCTTTCCTAAGACTTTTATTTCTTTACTGTTATGCCCCTGGAGTAGAGCCGTGATTCAAAGAAAGTACCCATGACTTCAACTTACATGTTCCTTCTGCTGTGTCTTGATGCTTAATATGGTCTGCTGTCCTCTCACCATCATGGTGACCATCCATTGGGTACACTTCTCAGTTTAGTTTGCCATCTCTAAATGATAGATATTCCCTTTCTCTATGAGGACCTGCTCATTTTGGAGGAGAAAATAACCGACAAAACCCTGAAACATCCACCCAAATGCAGTCACCCTTACTTCTAAGATCAAAATAACAAAGAATAATAACTTTTTTTGGCATGCTGTCTGACAGTGACTCATATCTATTTCTGTCTCTGCCCTCTTTTCACTCTCAGCTTGAGGTAACTGAATACTGGTAGGGGAAAAAAAATGAAGCATGATTGCTTATCTGATTTGAAGTACAAAGATTCCCTTCCTTTCCTCTAAGACAGAGTTTTTAAAAGGAAAATGTGCATATTGGCTACTTTTAATTGAATTTGAATCATCAGGGTGCTGGGATTTGCTGTAGCCCAGGTCATCAAGGTGCCTCCTGAGGATTAGTTTAGGATTTGGGTAAGGCATTAGGACTTTAAAGGCTCTAAGCCTAAAGGGATTGCAGCTTCAATGCCACAAAGGGCCAGGCTCTACAAAATTTCAGAGAAAGGTTGGTTGGGCAGGAAAATTGTTAAGAATGAGTAAGTAGAGTGTTATAAGAAACACTCTTCTTTAGGAGGCAGAATACCTGGATTCTAACTGCAGCTTTCTGTCTAATGTGGGACAAGCTAATTCCTCTCTTAACCTTGGTTTTATCACCTGGGAAATGAGAGGGTTGGACAGTTATGAGCCCTTGAGAGGGCAGTGATGATATACAAATAGTGAAGTACTGCCCATCTTCTGTCAGAGAGATGATGGTCTACTAAGGCAGAATTTTGTTTATCTTGTCAGCCAGGGACACTACAATCAGACATTTTCACTTAAATGTTTTGCTGTTTTTTCTATCCCATAGGATAGGTTTCAATTTAAAATTGGAGTGTTTTTTTTTAAAGACTGTGATGGTAAATGAAAACCATAACAAAAACTTTAAAACATATTTTAAAACAAGGTAAACAAATGAGAGACAGAGACAGAGAAGAAAAAGAGGAGGAGGAGAGAGACGGAGACAGATAAAGACAAAAATACAGAGAAAGGCAGAGACAGAGAGATACACAGAGAGAGAATTGGACTAATTTCCTCCCTTTTCTCCCCCTCTTTAATGGTTTTATCATTGTATAGTTAGTTTTCCTTATTCTGTTCATTTTATTGTGCATTATAGAGTGTAGTGTTCATTGTAATTTTTCCCCCAAACTGTACATTTTGTCATTTCTTATGGTCCAATAATATTCCATTATATTCATATACTTGAATTGCCTTAATCATTTCCCATTTTGGGGCACACCCTTCAAATTTTGGGTACCCTCAAAAAACTGCTATAATTATTTTTTTTGTGTATGATATAAATCCTTTCCCTCTTGCTTTAATTTCTTTTCAGTATGTGCCTAGTAGTGATAAAGCAGGGTGAGAGGCTACATAAACAATTTAGTAACTTTTTGGACATTGTTCCAAATTACTTTCCAGATTAGCTAGACCAATTCAAAGCTCCATTAATAGTGCATTATTGTACCTGTTTTCTCATAGCCTTTCAAACATTCATCATTTCCCCCTTTTGTTATGTTTGTTAGACTGTTGGGTATGAGATAAAACCTCAAAGGTTCTTTAATGTATATTTTTAGTTAATAGTGATTTAGAATATTTTTCACCTGGTTGTTGAGTATTTGCATTTCTTTCAAACATGTTTTAGAGGTAGATTTCTATTGTGAATATTAGTAGATACCCTCCCAAATATTTTATAACTTCTGCAGTTATTTTGAGAGGAATTATTTTCTAGCTTTTCCTACAAGATTTTGTTGGTAATATGCAGGATTACTGAGTTTATATGGATTTATTTTATAACCTAAAAAATGTTTCAATTAACTTTAGTTAAATCTCAAGTGTTCTTTAAGCATATCATTCCATCATCTCCAACAAGCAATACTTTCTATCTCTTTTCGGTCTATAGTTAATTGCTCTGTTTACTTTTCTTGTCTTATTGCCGTACCTAGAATTTCTAGCATTATGTTCATTACTAGTGGTGATAATAAGCATCCCTTCCTTGCTTTGCTCCTGATCTTACTGAAAACCTTCTTTAAACCATTAAATATAATCTTGGCTCCTAGATTTAGATAGATATTTAATTTATTAAGGGAAGATTAGTTTATTTCTATGATTTCTAGGGTTTTTAATAAAAAAAATACATAATTTTGTCAAAAGCCTTTTTAGTCTCTATTGATATAATCTTAGTTTTAAATATTTATATTGTTAAAATGATTTCTTTTGTCTTCCTTTTATTTAACCAACCCTGAATTTCCAAATGGGTTGTAGACTATAAACTTTTTCATATGTTCTTTGTTTAATTTACTAATTATTTTTATATTAATCTCAATTAGGGATATTGATATATATTTTGATTTGCCTGTTTTGACCTTCTCTGACATAGGTGCCAAGGCTATATTTGTTTCATATATGAGATTGGGGGGAAAAATCTTTTCCTTTTTATTTGATTTCTAATCTGAGAGTTAGAGTCAGCTCTAGGCATTATTGGAGTCTCTTTTCTCCTATATATTAACTACAGTTAAGGAAAGAGCCTCTAGGAAATGGTAGAACAGAGGCTCTCTAGGAAGTTATATTTCATCCAGTTCTTTCTCAATTTATTCTATGTTAAATAGACTATGTAGAAATAAAAAGACTCTTTCTTGTGTAATAAAAATAGTGAAAGTAAAGCCTGACATAATAGATTTCCTAGATATCAGAATGATTATTCTGCAGATAGTTTTGAGAACCTAGTCAGCAATATTTTTTTGTTACCTAAACATTGGGAACTACAGTTAAGACATAGTGGTTGATTGTATACATATCTGCTGAGTGGGAGATCTTCACATGGGTTGGAGTGAAAGTGAGGGCACCCTTCAATTGCTAGCTTGAGCATAATATTGCCTCATGGACAAGTTGTGCATTACACTCCTTGGTTGATTATGTGTAAAGCTACCCACTGTCTGCTCTAGTGTCTAGGTGCAATGAGGCATCAACTGATGTGGACTGCAATCACAATTGCTATCCTTCAATGCAACCTGGAATACCATGAAAGCTAATGCATAAATTGCACCACTTTCTCAAAAGTAGTGTTAATGCTTATTCAAAAGTGAAAAACAGAATTAGATAGGCAAAGCTAATTGCTTATAGTCACAGTTAAAAAGCAAGATTCTGTTGGAAAATAAATTAATTTAGAGTCACATTGCATTTAAATTCAAGCTCTTTATTTTACTATTTGTGGGACTTAACTTTGGTAAGTCACTTAGCCTCTTTCTGCCTTTCTTCATTTGCACAGAAAAGAGTTTAAACTAGAAAATCTCTAATGTCCCTTATTCCTAGGATTTCCTAAGGTTATTAAGGGCTATGTGAGGTAAGATTTCAGTGCATCTTTGTATGGGAAACCAAATCTTTCACCTCAATGATTTGCTTAAAGGATGGTAGTGATATTTTCCCTCACTATTACCTTCTTTACTCTCATAACAATTAGCAGGCCTCATGGGTTGGTTATATTCTGGAGGTAAAATCTTTCTTTCAATGATACTGAATCTCATGTAAAAGCTACTGACTTAGGCTTTCTGAGATTGTTATCACTCAGAAAGAAGGAATGGGTTTGAAAACAATTTTTAAAAATCTTAAAAACAATCTCTTTGAATGTATTTCATCTATGATTTACATGTAATGAGAGAGGAGAACATTGGAAAATAAGCAAGCAAGAATATCAGTGTGAAGCTGTGGAGTCACATCCTGTGCCTAATGTAGGATCTAGTGTCTGTTCTCTGCCTGGTGGCAAAGATGAATAGGTCAGGGACTAAAGAAAAAGTCTATGGGGGCACAGTCAAGATGGCAGCATAAAAGCAGGAAAACTCTTTGGCTCCCCATAACTACCTCAAATACCTATAAAATATGACTCTGAACAAATTTTAGAGCTCCAGAACCCACAAAATGACAAAGCAGCTAAGCTCCTGCTGAAGGCAGCCCAGAAGGTGGACAGAAAGGGCTCAGCACAGCACACTGGGAGCAGAGCCCAGCCCCATGTGGCTTTAGCCCCAGGTCATAGAGGAGAAGTCATGTCTGGAGCTTTCAGGAGAGTGGATCACCAGCAGCTATGGCAGTTTCCAGAATTATCAACCCATAATAGCCAAGGACAAAGGGAAAAGGTCAGTGGAAGTTGGCTACATTTGGGGGAGAGGGTCTAGCCAATGGCCTCCAGAGCTAGAAGCAGTCTAAAGTGGTGGCCCTGCAGCCATCTCTACATGGCTGCTTCAGAGCTCCCAGCCTGCAGATTGCAGGGGGGCCAAGCGATCATTCAAAGGCTAAGTGCTCTGGCGTTGAACTGCCTGGGTCACAAACGCGGTTTTGGGTGGTGGTCCTGAGTGGTGTGATCAGTGAGCCAAAGCTGGTGAGGGCTGCAGAGACAGTGGCCTCCTAATAGCTCTGGCATCTGCAAAAATCCTAGCAATTTGGGACAGAGCCCTCCCATCTGAAAGCAGAGTTCTACTGAACCTAAAAGTCAAGCAACTGACTGGCAACATGAGCAGACAAAGGAAGCAAAACAAGCTCAGCAATCTAACTTTAGATGCCTTTTCTGGGGACAAAAAGGATCAAAGCATGGAACAGGAGGAAGACAATGAAGTCAGAACTCCTGCACCAAAAGTGTCCAAGAAAAATGTAAGCTGGTTACAGGCCATAGAAGAGCTTAAGAAGGATTTTGAAAACCAAATAAGAGAAGTGGAGGAAAAATTGGGAAGAGAAATGAGAATGATGCAAGAAAATAATGACAAGAGAATCAACAACCTGACTGAAGAAAATAACACCTTAAAAAATATATGAACTCAAATGGCAAAAGAGGCCCAAAAAGCCAATGAGGAGAAGAATGCCTTAAAAACTCAATTTTGGCAGATGGAAAAAGAATCTC
>CM053580.1:511923087-511938616 GCA_028627135.1 Pseudochirops cupreus
TTAAGACCTATTTATCTCCAAAAGAAACATTTCCTAAATGTTCAATTCCTATCAAAAACTGTGCATGCAGTATTTAGGCCTTTCATACTGCAAAACCACTCCACCTGAGTTTAGGTCATACAGCTAATGGCTATAGTGATCAAGGCTATCTCTGTCATCTTTGATATAAACAGAACTTTCCTGAACTTGGTGTTATTGTTGAAAACTATCATTATGCATATTCTACCACTGCCATCAACTATTAAATGAAAAGCCTGTTGGTTAAACAGATAATCATATAAAAAAGTGTTTTAATAAATTTTAAAGTCAATATAAGTCAATAGTTTCACTTGACAATCAGAAAAGCTAACTTGATCTGAACCTAGACTGAGAGAATCATGACACTTAGAAAAAAAGAAATATCCTAGACAAAGTTTCTTTAAGCCACATTTTAGGGAGAGCATTGAAGAGCTAGAGAACATACTAAGGAGAGCAAAGAGGATTGTAAAACTATGCTATGCCATGATCTATTGAAGCAATTAAGGGTATTTATCATGGACAAGAGAAAATTTAAGAACAGTATAGCTATTTTCAAGTATTTACATATCTGCCATGGGGAGGAATAATTAGATTTTTTCTGCTGGGCCTAGAAAACAGAATCGGGAGCAATATGTGGATGCTGAAGAGAGGCCAACTTCAGGTTTATTTAATGAAAACCTTCCAAACCATTATTGCTGTGTAAAAGAAAAGATTGTCTTTATAATAGTAAAGGGAGACTTTGATCAGATGGTAGATACTCCTTAAGAATATTAAAGAGGGGATGCCATTTTAGGCTTAGAGTCTAATGGAAGACCTCTACAATCCTTAGCAAGCTATGAACTTCAATGATTCTATTACTTGAGTTAAGTAAACATTTATTAAATGCCTATTCTATATGAAAGAGCATGCTTTATAGCAGTCTATGAGGAACTGTATAAAACATTTCAAATTAAATAAATAGACACATTGAAACTCTGGGAATTCAGTGGAAAGGTTGGAATAAGTAAACCTGGTGAAAAATGTCACAAACTGTGAATTAGAATTGCAAAATGAGAAAAGTCAGTAATTTTTGAACATGAAAAGGGAAAAACAAAGAAACGATGAGCCTCCTTCTATCCATTACAGCTTGCTATCTCTCAGGTTATAAGAATACATGAGAAAGAAACCAAAAGGCTTTCACTCGCTTTTTCCTGACCTTTCCTTTCTAGTAAGGAAATTAAGTTAACCTTTATGTGTTAATAAGTTTGCTACTTATTTGTCATGGGTTTTTTTTTAATAACATTGATTTGGTAGCATCACCTCCACTAAGGTCCTCTTCAGATTCATATTTATTATGTAAAATAGCAATGTAAGAAGTAGTCCTAAGAAACAAAGACCCTTAAATTCTTACCATGTTGGCTGAATGGAACAGAATCACAGATTCTTAGTTAGAAGGGACCTCCAAGTCCACAAAGAGCAGTGGGTACCTGACAAAGAATCCCCTCGAGCACTTCCCAACAAGTCCTCATTCAGTCTTTGCTGAAGGAACTCTAATAAATTGCTACCCACTATCTCCTAAGGAAATCTTTTTCACTTCTGGACAGCTCTAATTGCTGGCTAAGTTTTTACTACCTGTTTCCTTTTTACCTTTTACCCCCTCCCCACACTGGGCATGGCACAGTGGAAGGAGAATTAACATGAAAGAAAGATTTGGATTTGAGTTTCACCTCTGATACATACTAGGTCCATAAACCTGGAGTAGTCATTAACTTTTTAAGGTTTCAGTTAATTATCTAAGAGTATATATTGTAATGAAGGTGCTGATCAGCATTGATGGAGGAAATTTGCTTATCTGGGAGTTTATTATATCAATAAAATCACAGGATCAATATTTATCTCTCTTTTTGCCAAGATGGATGGACAATTCTAAGGAATCAAATTCTGAAGACACAAAGAAAAGAAAATCTGATGTAAAGGAAAGAAAAAAAAAATCAAGTAAGCACAGGAACCTCATCAGTTACCTTCAATTTTAAATCAACATAAAGATAAAAGAGAAATGGGTAAAGAGAGTGGCTTTGAATACAACTGCATAGCATGGAAGTATAAGAATAATTTTAGTAGCTGTAAAATTCAGAATGAACTGGTTGTTATAACGGACAACAACAACAAAAAAGACTGTTGTCATACTGTTAACTTTATGAGAAGAAACAAATTTCAAAGAATGTTTAGAATCACTGCTAACACTGGAGGGAGATGAATATGAGCTGTTGATAGAAAGAAGGAAGACCCTTTGAACTCCTATTTCATTTCTTTTCTCTGTTTAATCAGAATCATCTTTAAAATAGAACAGAAGAAAAATAGTTAACAGGGATTTGATAGTCAAGGTAAGTAGAGTGGTAATAAAAGAATACCTTGCTGCCTTTGATGAGTTCAGGTTAGAGGCCAGATGCACTACATCTTTGGGTACAGGATGAATCAATGGATATGATGGATAGTCAGTGATCTTAGAAATATCTGTGAAAAGTGATATTTAAAGCTGCTCTTTGATCCCTTCTAACTGTCCCTTACTCACCGGGGCAGGGAGGGGGAGGAGGTAATCTAGGTTTTCTCCTGATTGCTCCCTGTTTCTGGAAGGGAAGGGATTCAATGTGTCTCCATCTGCTCCTTTGTTAGGATAGAGAATGATAATAGAAAAGAAATTTATGAGACAGAGAGAGAGAGAGAGAGAGAGAGAGAGAGAGAGAGAGAGAGAGAGAGAGATCTGGAAAGGCTTCTGAGATAGGGCAAGTTGCACTTAAATAGAAGACAATCACTATAACTGTTTAATGGGGCATTATGTTTCTTTACCAGTAATGGACCTTTTAAACATCAACCCTAATCCTGCTTTTGCTTCAGGCCCAGCTTAGGTGCCACATCCTCCTTGAATCCTACATTAATTGCTCCAGAGTGAAAGTGATTTCTCCCTTCTCAAATATTTCTTACTTTTCTTCAGTGTCTCCTCTGCCCATCACCTTCTACCTGGTATATTTTTTTTGCAGATGTACAATATCCCCTAAAATAGCATAACAGGAGTTTGAAAATTGAAAGCTATCTTGAGATTTATTGTTTAGCAGGACAAACGTTTCCCATCCGCCCTGAAAGCAAATTTGAACTATCACAATCTTGGGCTGGAAGGAATACTTGAGCTATGTCAGGGAATTTTTAAAGATATATACCATCTAAGAAAGCAAAATAACAAGAATAATTGGGGACTATGTGAGCTGATTATCAAAGGCAGTGGGACAGTCAGTGTCTCTGGATTCATCTGGGATTTATAAACCATGTTGGAAAAATTTGGTGGCACAGAATCCACCTGTGAAAGGAGAGTTGAACTGAAAAAGAAGATAAGTATTGAGGCGCGCTGTTGAATCCCTAAAGGCATCTTGGAATGGAGGATTTGGCCTGAAGGTACCAGTTATAATCACTGACTCAAAGACTAAAGTAATTTCCAAACAGTTTATTTTTCCCAAAATCTATATCTCCACCACTGCTTTACCTGTCTAGTAACATGCAGTGTAACATACTTTACTCATTTCTTTTATCCAAATTTTTCCTGTATACTGAATTTTGCCTCCAGGTTGGGGACATCTAAAAGGTACAACCAGTTGAGGAGAATCTATCCCTTCTCTTAGTCTGACTTTTTCCTGCCTGGAGCTGTTTCCATGAGAGATGTTGTAGTAGGAGGGGCCTCAAAGGCTCCCAGCTATGGAAAGTGAACAAGTGTGTTTCTATGCCACTTATACATGTGCCAGGCACTATGCCAGGTAATGGCTTTTAGAAATATTATCTCATTTGATCCTTTCCTCAAGCCTAGGAAGTAGGTGCTATTATTACATCCATTTTATTGTTGAAGAAACTGAGGCAAATAGAAGTTCAATAATACTAGATCATAGAGCTTTCTAGCAAATGCGATTTGTGTGGTCTAATATTGGCACATTCCTAACATTTAGATTTGTCAAAAAGTAGAATGTACTAGAATTCTCTGATTTAAGACATTTTTAAATGGAGGATGGACAGTTATGTGCCATGGATATTTGTAATGTTATGTTCATCTGATGATTCTACCAAATGCCCCTTGAGCTCCTTTCCAATTCTATGTATATATAATTATGAAATGATACAATGTCGTTTATTGACATTGTTAGCAAACGGGAGGCAGCCAGGCCTTATGTTTTTGAACATGATTTTTTTTAAACATTGAAAACTACGGTGAATTTAATTTGGGTATACATGTGTAAGGAAAGGGGGGTATGCCCCTTATATCAACTGATGTCATTGAAAGCCCAGAATGCAATCACAAAGTGTTAATGAGGTGTTAAATTAACAGTAAAGATGTAACTATGCCTTGATTTCTTTATGAGATGTACGTGTCTCTGAGTCAAGAAGAGAACAGGTCTGAGGAAATAAATGAGACATTATTAGGGGGTGGGGATTGCCTATCTAAGGCCTGAGGAGTTCTCAACAGTCAAGTTCAGACAGAAGCTGTTGTGAAGTGAATCCCTGAATGGAGAGGGGGAGGATTTCTTCCTTTTGCTTCTTCCACTGGTTCATTATGTCTATAGAGACCCCTCTTCCCCCACCTCCTTCAGCAGTTTGAGACTTCCTAGTGATTCCAAACATGAAGCTTCCTGAAAAAGAGACCCACACAAAGAGGATGGTGAGAGTATATTCTCTACTACTCTTCCCACAAATAATCACATAGGACAAATAGCCTTGAAGGGGAACTGTGGGATCTGTATGAGACCCTGCAAACAGCGGGAAACAGACACACATTCCAGACAAACACAGATTAAGAGACACACTCAAATTAAGGACAAAATGAAGGAGAATGGTGCCTGGCAACAGAGAAGAGAGCCCCCTATGAATTCAAATGATGACCAGATCCTAGGAACCCAGCTAAAAAACCCACCCAGGAGATATAGGTTGCCTCCAAAGAGAAGACGATAATTCTAGGCCTTGCACTTTGAGTTCTAGGTTATTTTTGTGTTGCCTACATGTGTACCTCACTATCATAGTACTTTGTAACAATCTTCTTACAGATGGAAGATTATGCTGCCAGGAGGAAGAGGAAGAGGAGGAGAAGGAGGAGAAAGAAGAAGAGAAGTGTGTGTATACACACATAGAAAAGACAGAGAGAAACAGAGAGAGACTCATCACCTATCCTACAATGTTGTACTGAAGATCATATAAAATAATGTGCCCAAACTGAAATGCTTGAGTGCTTCTTCTCCAATCCTTACTCACAGTTGCCCGTACATAATACTGATCTATAAAAATTTAAGAATATTTTAAAATAAACTGTCACCTTGTTGAATATTTATAATCTTCAAACTACCCGGAACAAAAAGATTTTAAAAATATGGAGACCTAGAAGGAAAAAAAAAGAAATCAAAAGAATGCTGGGATAGGATGAAGCACATGTCAATGCTATAATCATTTCTGCTATTAAAGTTGTCAGAAGATTCCTTTAGTGAGCACAAAAATAAGCTTATATATCAAAAGTTTTACTAAATCCCAAAACAGTTATTTTATACAATATTGAACATGGAGAACAAGGGGAAAATGATAGTTACTCATTCCAGGTATATTTTCCACCATAAAAAAATGAGATAATGACAATGATAACATTAATAGATAGATTATTTCACTTAACCCACCCATATGCGGTAGGTACTACAGGTATTTCTTTGGAGGGAATCAGGGAAACCGCAGCTGTAATGTCACAAGTGTAGAAACATTACACTGTGAAAATCATTTCTACTGATATAAATCGGGATTTTCCTACCAAAAAAAAATGTTTTAAGAGATGGCAAGGATAGGAAGAAGTTAAATGACTTGCAAATAAGTCTATACTTAGTAACTATGAGAGGTAAGAGCTGATCATAAAATCTCCTTGATTCTAAGATCCAAGCACAGATATTGATCTATTATACTTTACTGCCTATTATTATAAAGTATTATTCCAATATGATGGATCAGAGAACTTAGTCTCCTACATATGAAGAGATTTGCTTTTGTTTACACACTCGTGGTGGGATTAAAACCCAGATCTCTTCCCACTCCAAATCCTGCACTTTGGCATTCAGTCAACAAGTTGATAAACCATTTTTTAAGTGCCTTCTAACTATCAGATAAGTGTCAAGGATAAAAGAAAGGCAAAAGTCTCTGCCCTTAAGAATTCAAAATCTAATGGGAGAAGACAACACACACACACACACACACACACACACACACACACACACACGCACACACAAACTGGAAAGCAGAGGAGCAGGGAGAGAGAATATTTGATGACACAGGGACAGGCTGAAGTCCTGTAGCCATCTGGAAAGTGATGAGTTGGCTGCCCCAGGGGCCCTCTTTAAATGGAAGATCTGAGAGGAGCCCTCCAATATCTTCACTCCACTTTCTCCTATCAGACAGAATGGGGGCCCCAGGCATAAAGGGTACTGAGGAGGTGTGAGTTTCAGAACTGCTGTGATCTCATAAAATCATGAGTTTCTGGAGACCATGATGAAGTCCAGAAAGGACTTCAGATTGGAAATAATATAGAAATGATATAGGAAAAGTCAAATTGGAAATGATAGAGGCAATTAGACATAAAGCTTAACACAGTGTATCTATCAGTGATATATGTTTACTTATTTTGATAACTGTCATGAGCACAAGGGTATCCTCCATCATCTTACAGAGGGAGGATCTCTACAAGCCATATTCAATTTCGATTTTGTCTATGTCTTTCTAAAAATTTTCTATAAACAATCAACATAATATACTTCGGTCCTTTTAATAGTTGGGCTCACCAAATGTAGTCCTAAGGTTATCTCTTTATTGTCTCTTTTTCCTTAAAGGCTGGTTATGAAATTGCTTGATTTTTTTTTTAATAGCCATTCTCACAAACAATGCATCAGTGTGAATGTGCTGCAACCTATGGATTTGCACCCCAGAGTATCTTTCCATCACTGTCAGGGTCACTTGTCATGAATCTTATGAGATTGTTGTGTTATGTGATGCAACGTCATACAGCATGGAATATCAGGGAGAGAGTACTTATGACCAAAACATGGGTTCTTTTCAAGATTGAGCAGCTTTGGTTCATTGAAAATGCTGTGTGCTTTCTTCCATAGAATCATTCTTCTGTTCAATTCTGGGCATGGATCATTACAAGGATAGCACTGAAAGACATTAATTAAGGATATGACCATGTAAACCCATATTTTTAAATGTTTGTTTCTTTTGCAATTTCTAATGACATTTCAGAGCCTTGTATTCAGTATAGGGGAAATCTGTTAACATTGCACACCATTTTCTCCACTTTACTTCCAGGAGATTCTAATAAAGCCAGAAGCTAGCAATTTTCACTGACTCTGGGATCTACCTGATTGGTTTTTCAGCCTCCAGTCAGGTCATGAACTTAAGGTTAAATCTGAAGTATATAAAAGTGACGTGAACTAAGGGAAAAAAAAAACCCACAAACACTGCAGCTTCCCCAAGACCCATGATTGTTTCAAGATTATTAAACTCAAAGTCATAAGACAGTATTAGATCTCTCTCTCTCTCTCTCTCTCTCTCTCTCTCTCTCTCTCTCTCTCACACACACACACACACACACACACACACACACACACACACATTATTTCTCAAATACAATCTTCTTTTTTTTTTTTGGAGGGGGGAAGGCAAGGCAACTGGGATTAATTGACTTGCCCAAGGTCACACAGCTAGTTAAGTGTCAAGTGTTTGAGGCCAGATTTGAAATCAGGTCCTCCTGACTCCAGGGCCAGTGCTCTGTTCACTGAGTCACCTAGCTGCCCAAAATGCATTTTTTCTTGAACATTCTGCAAAAGCTGAGAATTTGAGTTTCTTGTAAGGGCTCCTGTATCTGAAACCTGTTTAGCTCAGATGAATAAATGTGATAGAAATGAATAGTTTAAAAGTAGTAGAAGGAGCTCTAGGTTGCAGACCCCTGCCACTAATTTGCTCCGTGATGCACATGATGTACATGAATTCCCTAGGCTTCAGATTCCTCATTTCATAAAGTGAAGGGAAATCTTCCAGCTCTAACACCCTATTTTTAAAGATACTTAAAAGCTCCAAAATTTTACATTCTGATATTCTATGTTTTAAGTTCTCTTAGCTCTGATGTTCTGTGTTCGCTCTTTCTGCAGTTATAAGATTCCTTTCCGGCTTTAACATTCTGGATTTTATATTTCACCATTTTGAGTTCTAAGAGCATTTCCACATCTAATTTTCTAGGATTCAATGACATGTTTTCTCATGGAATTAACTTATCCCTTCTCCATTTTTGGAAATAATAGTGTTTTAAAACATTCCTAAGATAGTACTCTGCAGAAGCACTGAATAAGCAGTCAGAGAGGATTTTGAAAATAGTGTTAGTTACATTCACAGAAAAATACAACTGGTTTGCAAGAACAAAATTCATACAATTACAGAATTCAAGAGGTCATGACAGATATTAACCTTCTGCTAGGCAGGAAAGGAGTAAGCATTTCTAAAGAGATGGAAATCACTCTCTCTGACCTCCTGACAGGATTTCCTAACAAGTCTCTCTGTAATTCAATTCAACAAATAATTATTAAGCATCTACACTTTATTCCTTCAACATCCTGCAGCATCCATTCAATAAAAGTACACATTATGCAACTATTTGAAAGAGCACTGTGTTAGAAATTAAAGAAGAAAGTGTCACGAAATCATAATAAGTGGTATATATGGCATTTGTCTTGGACCTTAAAAATTAAGAAAAATATATTTAAAATGTGAATATACAAACTGAATCAGTTGATGTCATTTGGATGAGGATGTATATAAAGACATGTAAAAATGAACTGATGCTGGTGCTTGAAATCACTCTAGTAGTGGGGAACCAGTTGTACATGACCATCAAGGAGGACATACACATATGAACAATACCGTTTATGTCAATGTGACTGCTTGTTCTCCCCATCATTTTGCTTCTCTCATAAGGATACATCACTGCAGAAAACAAACATTCAGGGACCTTATGTTACTTGCATTAAATGTTAACTTACACAGTGTATAAACCACACTATTGTTGGGAGTGGGCAGGTTATGATTGTAACTCAAGCCCCTTTTGCCCTTTAAATAGTGTTGAGTAGCTTAGTAGCCCTTCTGATCAAGTACTTATGCAATTGGTGAAAAGGGGACAGCAGAAGGGGTATATTCAGTTTTTTGTGCTCAGTATTATAGTTCGTGTCTATTATTACGTCTTCTGCAATTCTTGCAGTATCTATCACCTCTTTACAGACAGAGACAAAGACGGCTGAATTTGCACAACACTTAAAGAGATATATCTCAGTAGTATTAGAGAAACAAGAAAGGATAAACGAAGATCTATTGCTGTTGATTGAGAATGGGAAAGAGGTGATTATAGCTGAAGGGAACATTTATGAAGTATGGTTATAGGTTTCACCCTATTTGTGTAACACCAGTGAAATAATAGGTCTGATTATGACTGACAAAAAGTTTGGTTATATACATTTCTTCCCCTGATTATATTGTGTCTCCTTGCAGTTTACATTGTTCCCCTATGTTGCCAGTGCTGGACTCACGCTCTGTGTGAAGGCACCACTGACCTGCATTACCTATACTTACAGCAAAAGAAAGAGGGAGATGTAGAAGCCAGTGGGACTCTGACCCTGATGGCTGAATAAGCCCTCTCAGCTGAAGAGCCAGTTTTCGGGCCTGGATCAGTTCCCCATTCCCCAAGAAGGAGCTCAAACACACAGATGTGAGTATTATGTCCCCTAGATAAGCATGGCATACACCCACAGCCTGGGGACAAAGAAGTGCACAATGTCCTCAGGGGAAAACAATTAAGAAATGTGGTATAGAAGCTAGTAGGTGGGGTAATAAAGATGGTTCTACTTTCCACCACTCTCAGAGTTCCATCTCTTTTGTGCACACTCACAGCCTCTGGGTAAGTAACTCTTTTTTAGCCCTGCTGTGGGATGGCAGGGCTCCTCACACCATCATATCATCTGCAAAGAGTGACAGCTTTGTTTCTTCTTTGCCTATTCTAATTCTTAGATTTCTTTTTCTTTTCTTATTGCTAAAGCTAACGTTTTTAGTACCATGTTGTATAACAGCGATGATAATGGGCATCCTTTTTTCACTTTGGATCTTATTGGAAATGCTTCTAGCTTATGCCCATTTCATATAATCCTTGCTGATGGTTTTAGATTGATGCTATTTAGCATTTTAAGGAAGCCTCCATTCATTCCGATGTTGTCTAGTGCTTTTGATAGGGATGGGTGTTGTATTTTGTCAAAAAGTTTTTCCTCATCAGTTGAAATAATCATATTATTTCTGTTAGTTTTGTTATTGATATGGTCAATTATGCTGATTGTTTTCCTAATATTGAATCAGTTCTGCATTTCTGGTATAAATTTTACCTGGTCATAATATATTATCATCTTGATAAGTTGCTGTAAACTCTTTGCTAATATTTTATTTATAATTTTTTCCATCTATATTCATTAGGAAAATTGGTCTATAATTTCTTTCTCTGATTTGGCCATTCCTGGTTTAAAGTATCAGTAAGAGAATTTTATCATAAAAAGAATTTGGTAGGACTCCACCTATTTTTGCAAATAGTATTGTAATTAATTGTTCTTTAAATTAATTTAAAATTATTGATAGAATTCACTTGTAAATTCATCTGGCCCCAGGGGATTTTTTCTTGGGAAGTTCATTCATTGCTTGCTCATTTTATTTTTTCTAAAATGAGATTATTTAAGTATTTTATTTCCTCTTCTGTTAATCTGGGCAATTTACTTTTTTGTAAAATATTCATCCTCTTCACTAACATTTTCAAATTTATTGACATAAAGTTGGGCAAAATGGCTCCTAATTATTGTTTTAATTTCCTCTTCATTGGTGGTATCAGGGTTCAGAGTGAGGAGAGCTGGTTCAGATTTTTGAAAGAATTCAATCTGACCTTCTCTTTAGCCAAAGGGAGCTTTATTAACACAAAAGCATGCAGGCCTAAGAATTAGCAAGGAGCTAAACAAAGGCAATGATATAGGACAAAGACTAGACTTATATAGCCAGAAAGCTATATAACTGGTAGGATGGTGATATAAGTTTTAGGGTTTCTAAAGTGGGTTGGAGATTTAGGGACAAGAAAAGTCTTGCAAGATAAGGACACAGGATGAGGACAAGGAATGCCACAAGATAAGGGAGACAAGGGAATTCTTAGGACAATATGGGAGGAGACAAGGAGTTTTAGGATAAGGGGAAGTTTTATGGTATTTCAAGACAAGGGGAGACTTTAGGATGTCAGGGAATGAGCAACTCAATCCTTAGGGTACCTCTGTATTTTAGTGTGCCTCTAGAGGATAAATCAGTGAAAGGGCAACTCAGCCTTTAGTGCACCTTTGTAACCACATCAATGGTGAATTCGCCCTTTTCATTTTTGATACTGGTAATTTGGCTTTCTTTTTTAATCAAAATAAAGGTTTGTCTTTTTTATTTTTTTTAATATAACAACTCAGTTTTATTTAAATATTTTTCTTACTTTCAATTTTATTAGTTTCTCCTATGGTTTTCAGAATTTCTAATTTGGTGTTTAATTGGGGATTTTTAATTTGTTCTTTTTCTAGCTTTTTTAGTTGCATGACCAATTTATTGACCTCCTTTTTCTCTATTTTATCTGTGCAAGCATAAAAAGATGTAAAACTTCCTGTACAAACACAGTCACCACATCCCATAAGTTTTGGTGTGTTGTCTTGTTATTGTCACACTCTTTGGTTAAGCTATTGAGTATTTCTATGATTTGTTGTGTGATCTACTCATTCTTTAGGATTAGATTATTTAGTTTCCAATTAATTTTTAGTCTATCTTTCCATGTCTCTTTATTACATGTACTTTTTTTTTTGAATCATGATCTTAAAATGATGTATTTAATATTTCTGCCTTTCTGCATTGGATGGTGAGGTTGTTATGCCCTAATATATGGTCAGTTTTGTGTAGGTGCCATGTACCACTGAGAAAAAGGTATATTCCTTTCTATCCTCATTCAGTTTTCTCCAGAGGTCTACTAAATCTAACTTTTCTGAAATTCTATTTACCTCTTTAACTTCTTTCTAGTTTATTTTGTGGTTGGCTGTATCTAGTGCTGAGAAGGGAATGTTGCATATAGTTTTTGCTCTCCATTTCTTCCTGTAGCTCCCTTAACTTCTCCTCTAAGAATTTGGATGCTATACCACTTGGTATATATATGTTTAGTAATGTATTACTTCCTTGTCTATCATACCTTTTAGCAGGATGTGGTTTCCTTTTTATTTCTTTTAAATAGATCTGTTTTTTGCTTTTACTTTGTCTGAGGTCAGGATTGCTATTCCTGCTTTTTTTTCTTTTACTTCAGATGAAGCATAACATAGTCTGTTCCAGCCTTTTACCTTTACTCTGCATATATCCCTCTGTTTTAGAGGTGTTTCTTGTAAACAATGTATTGCAGGATTATGATTTTTTTTTTGCTTTTTGAAGCGGGGGGCAGGACAATTGGGGTTAAATGACTCACCCAAGGTCACATAGCTAGTAAGTGTTAAGTGTCTGAGGCCAGATTTCAACTCAGGTCCTCCTGACTCCAGGGCCAGTGCTCTATTCACTGAGCCATCTAGCCATCCTGAGAATTATGATTTTTAATCCACTCTGCTATCCACGTCTGTTTTATGGGAGAGTTTATTGCATTCACATTCATGGTTATCATTACTATCTGTATCTTCCTCTCCATCCTATCCACACCTTCCCCATTTATGCTTTTCTCTTTCCTTTCTCCTATTCCTTCTCACTAGAGTTTTGCTTTTCCCCACCACCTCCCTCATTCAGCCCTCCCTTCTATCTGCCCCTTCTCTTTTCTTTCCCTTTCTTCTTACTACTTTTTTTCTCCATTCTATCCACTCCCTCCATTCTTACTCCATCCCATTTTCCATCCACCTTCCTCTAGGGTAATGTAGATTTCTTTACCTAACTGAGCCAAATCTGATGAAAGTGAGTTTCAAACAATGCTTGTCTCTCTCTCTCTTCTTTCCCTCTACCATCATAGGTCTTTGTACCTCTTCAGGTGATACAATTTACCCCTTTCTGCCTCCTTTCTTCTTCTCCCATTAAAATCCCTTTGCACCCCTTAATTAATTTTCTTACTATCACATCAAAGTCAGCTTATACCCATGTCCTCTGTCTATGTATAGCCTTTCAAAATGTCATAATAAAGATACAGTTCTCTAGAGTTATAAGTATCATCTTCCCATGTAGGGATGTAAACAGTTTGCCCTTATTGAATAATCTGTTTTGCTTTGTTTTGGTTTTCTTTCAGGTTTACCTTTTTATGCCTCTCTTGAGTCCTATATTTGAAGATCAAATTATCTGTTGAGCTGTGGTCTTTTCATCAGGAAGGTTTGAAAGTCCCCTATACCAATTAATGTCCATCTCCTCCCCTGAAAGATTATGCTCAGTTTTGCTGTGCAGTTGATTGTTGGTTGCAATCCAAGATCCTTTGCCTTACAGAATATCATAATCCAAGCCCTTTGATCTTTTAATGTAGATGCTGCAAGATTTTGCATAATCCTGACTGTGGTTCCATGATATTTAATTTTTTTTTCTGGCTGCTTGCAGTTTTTTCTCTTTGACCTGATAATTCTGGAATTGGTTACAATATTCTTTGGTGTTTTCAATTTGGCATCTCCTTTAGGAGGTAATTGGTGGATTCTTTGTACAACTAGTTTACTCTCTGGTTCTAGGACCTTGCGACAGTTTTCCTTGATGATTTCCTGAAAGATACTGTCTAGGATCTTTTCTTGATCATAGTTTCTATATAGACCAATTATTCTTAAATTGTCTCTCTTGGATCTATTTTCCAGGTCAGTTATTTTTTCCAATGAGTTATTTTACATTTTCTTCTATTTTTTTCATTCTTTTGATTTTGCTTGACTGATTCTTGATGTCTCATAGAGTCATTAGCTTCCACTTCTTCACTTATAATTTTTAACATATCATTTCCTTCAGTTAGCTTTTTGTATCTTCTTTTCCACTTCACCAATTGTATTTTTAAAGGGATTGTTTTGTACAGTCAATTTTTGTCTTCCTTTTTCAAGTTTTTGACACCCTCTTACATACTTCTTGAACTCTTCCAAGGAGGCTTTTTGGGCTTGAGACCAATTCATATTACCCTTTCAGGTTTTGGATATGGGTATATTGATAATTTTGTCCTCTTCTGAATTTTTTATTTGTCCTTCCCTGTCACCATAATAATTCTTTATGTTCAGTGTTTTCCTTTGTTGTTTTTTAAAGATCATGGTGTTTGCCTTTTCCTGGCTTTTAAAGTTGATCTCCGCTTCTGGGGTACAGGGGGGACTGTCCCAAGCTACTTTTGCTGGGGGCCAAGAGCCTGGTCAATGTCTTTGTGTGCTGGGGCCTCAGGTGCTGGAAGTTTGAGGCTGTAGGGTTCTGGTAGCTTACCTGGTGCTAACCTGGATCTGGTGGTGTAGCACCAGTGCAATATTTACAGTGCTCATGATCACAATAAAGACTGTGGCTATAAATATCACATGACCTTCCATCACAAAATATAACAGATTCTCCAGGTAGAGGACAGAACTGAGACATTTATTTAAATATCAGAAAACCCAATCCTAAAAGCAGTAAGCTGCTTCCATCATAGTACCAAAAATATTAAAAAGCCATAATAACACTGAAAGCCAGATCATCCTTTAGCCTTCCCACAAAGCAATATAAGATCAATATTTACTCACAAACCTCTCTATCTCCTTGACTGAGTCTCCTCTCTCTTCCACCATCTTTCTCGCTCTGGCTCCCAGCTTCTTGTGGGCTCTGCTGCACTCTTCAGCAAATTCCCTCAATCAGTTTCCATATGATTACATTCAGCCCTTTAGGGGGCAGAGTTTACTTTCAAAGCAGGGTATGTCTTCAAATTCCCCTGAATCTATTAAAGAGTAGGGAAGACCTTCAAATTCCCATTCCATTATACGTAGTGGATGACTGGTGTGTGCCAAGGCCAGGTGAGGTTTCTGTGCATTTCCCTGGGGCTACACTGAAGTTTGCAGAGTTGGAAGGGGTAGTCTGGGTACTTTAGGATGCCTCCTCACTGGAGATTCACTAGAGCATGGGTATGTTCAGCTGCTGGTAGATGTTATGGGAATCTGAAGATCTTCCCTGCCCCTAGGCCCTTTGCTAAAGTGGCTGCTTGACTCTGAGGACCCTTGGATATTTGAAATTATACTCTGTTCCCTAATAGGCTGAATGTGATCACGTGGAGCCTGTGGCGCCAGGCTTGTTTTCCAGGAATGCCCCTGCCTTGTAGCTTTGTGATTGGGCAGTGGGTCCAGAGGGCTGTGACATTCTCCAAGCCAGGAGAAGGCTATATATATGCCCTGATGTGAGGTTTTGGTTTGGGGCTCACTTTGAGAAGAGTTGTGTGATTTGGCCAGAC
>CM053580.1:511939116-511957219 GCA_028627135.1 Pseudochirops cupreus
AGGAAGGCAAAAGGGAAAGAGTCAACCTTACTCTCATGGAATTTGGCTTAAGGAAGGAATGACATAAACTCTAAACTGGGCATCTTGCCACATAGAAGAGTTGGGGGAAGGGGGATGAGAGGTGGGGTGATGGAGGGGAGGGCTGATGAATCTTCTCATTTCTGTAGAGGGAGAGGGACAGGGTGGAGAGTGGATGGGGGGGCAGGATAGGAAGAAGGGACTTTTAGTCAGACTCTCACAGTGTGCTCACTATGGAGAGGTTCTGCATAATTTCACATGTTCAGCCTGTATTTGATTGCTTGTCTGTCCAGTGGAGGTGGGTGTCGAAGGAGGAGGAGAAAGAATCTGGAATCTGGAGTTCCATAATCAAATGTTATGAATGTGTATCTATCTATCTGTATATATATGCAATTATTATTACTATTATTATTGACTACATCCAAGTAGAACTTGAGATACACAGGCACTGTGGTTGGGAGATCCATCCTGCCCTACCGAAAAGTGACATCGGAAAGAATAGACTGGGCGAGGGGGGACACACTGGGATGGCTGTTTTGGGGCGGTGGGTGGGGGAAAGACGGGGAGAAAATATGTAACTCAAAATATTGTGGAAATGAATGCTGCAAACAAAAATAAAATTTAAAAAAAAACAATAATCTAACAGAGATTCTGAGGGTTTCAATTACTATGGCAGTTCATGTTAAGGAGGACTGATATAGAAGATAGCTCATAAAAAGAAAATTAAAAGCACTTGGTTATCAATTGGGTGTAACTTTGCCCCCATATTTCCTTTCTTGTATTTTATCTCACTTTAATTTTCTCCACATATTTTCATCTCTAGCATGTTGTGTTTTAGGAATAAATAGCTACTCCTTGGCATAAGTTCAACAAAAGAAAGAAATATGAAGATACTAGTGTTTTGTGACCATCAATCAGTTAGTACACTCAGCTCAAGAGTGTCTGAAGTTTTAGGACCTTGGGCATTTGCTACAAATACTCCCACAAGGAAAAGAAGTTCTTCAGTCCCTCTGTGATAACATGATGAGTAGGCAGCTGAATCTGTGACCATTCGTCATCATTGGAATGACTTTAGTAGGAATATATATACATATATATATGTATGTATATAAATATATATATACACACATATATATATATGTGCACACATATATGTATATATATCTATACATACACACACACATATATATGTATATATATATACATATATATAAGAATCTTAGGTATATAATATATATATGAGAATCTTAGATACATATAATATATAAGAATCTTAGATATACACAATATATATATCAGAATCTTAGATAAAGATAGATAGATATAGATATAGATATAGACATAGATATAGATATACATAAGAATCTTAGATTCTGACGTTGATTGTTTCCACAATATGATTCCGAACAGATCTGATCCTGGAGATCACTTGGTGAAGAGGATCACAGATTCAGGTTCATTACATTGCTAAAAATTTTCTCCAGTATGGATTCTTTTAGGTTCATCAGGAATCAAAATCTAACTGAAGGCTTTCTCACATTCATCAAGTTTTTAAGGTTTCTCTTAAAGATATTTCAGCTAATGATGCTTAAATCCTATGGGATTTCTTGGCACTCCACTATAAATGCTCTTATATTGATTAAGACTTCCATGAAGTCATATGTCCAGGTAGAAAGCCAAGCACAAACAGCTTTCCAGAAGAATGCTACAGTGAATATCTTTTCAAGGTTCTGATTACATAGTATAGTGAACACTCTACTTATTCCATAACAAATCAAAGCAAAATCAAAGTACAGTAAATCAAAGTGCAGCATTCACAATGTTACAACTTATCACAGAAAAATCAAAATATAGCATTCGTAACAACTTATCACAAAAAATGGCCACATAGTTTTCACCACAATGGTCACAAAGTTTTTAACAAAGAACAATCATTTAGTAACTCTATCATTCAATCATCTTTAAGGAGATTTGCCTCCTCAAGGAACACAAAGTACAATAGTCAAAGTTCTCCACTCATGGGGCACATTAAGTTAACTCAATCAGTCACTCATTCAGTCATCAGTCACTCAGTACAATCATTTAGTCAATCAATCATTCAATCAACTTAATCATTCAATCATACTTCATCATTCTCTATTCAATCATCAGAAAATATACAGACCCTCCACCCCTAGGTCACTAGTAAATTTATGATTACTCAGTCAGTACACAGTATTCAAGTAAAGTCTTCTTTCAGCTTGACTCAGGGTGGTCCCTCAGATTCCCTGGATCCCCTTCCATAATCCCAGATCCTACCTGGATTCACCAAATTGTCACCTGGATTCAAAGGCAGACAGTTCCCAGGTCCTTGTTCAGCTCTCTGTGTGGTTCCTGCTCCACATTGGGGCTTACAGTGTCCAGCCTACCTCAAATCCTTCACAGTCTTTGTTCCTGGAAAGACAAGGCTTAACAAAGCCACAAACAGGTCCATACAAAGTACTAGCATCATAGTCATGCTTCCTCGGTGTTTGGCAGCTCCAGTTGGCCCTCAGCTCCAACTGGCCCTCAGAAATCCTTAGCAGCCTCAGCAACTCTGGCTGGCCCTTGGAAATCCTCAACAGCCTCATCTGCTCTGGCTGGCCCTCAGCTCTGACTGGCTCTTGGGAATCTTCAGCAGCTCTGACTGGCCCTTGGACTCAGCAAAAGTTTCATCTGGTTCCCTGAATCAAAATCACTCCATCCAGGTTTTCAAAATCAAAATCATTCTCTCCAGCCTGGAGGGGTGGGGGAGGTGCTTTCCTCTTCAGCCTCTTCAGCTCCTCTTCAGCTTCTCCAGTGGCAGCATCTTCTATCTCCATGGAGCTTGTTCCAAGGAGATCTGACTCTCCCTTTCTGGGGCTTTTCCTTATATACAGAATTGCCCCCTCCCTCTTCAGCCTCTTCCTGTTACATCAGCAACAGGAGGTCACACCTTCTGTTTGTTTAACAGAGGCTTGATTAATTACTAAGTGCTAAGTAGCTGTTACCACTGCCAATACCAATGGATCTTCAAATTCAAATTACATTACCCTTAAGGGAGTGTAATGAACAATCAAAAAAGGCACAAAGGACACTCACAGGGTATAGTGCCAACACAATATTCATAGCACCAATGGTGACTATGAATTTAATGGCATAATTCTGAATCACAAAATATATCAGACTCTCCATATACAAGAAAGAAGTAAAACATTTACTCAGAAACAAAAAAATCAAATCCCAACACCAGAAAACAGAATCCTAATACCAGAAAGTCAAATCCATCATAGCAACAAGGAAGTTAATACACTTTATGACAGCAGAGAGCAACACCATACCTAGCTGTCTCCTTGCCTGCATCCTCTCTTCCCTCCTTTCTAACTGCTCTGACTCCCAACTTCCTGATCAGCTCTGATCCAACCTTCAGCAAACTCCTCCCACCATAGGTTCCATGTGATTACATTCAGACATTACATTAAGGGGCAGGGAAGATCTTCAAATTGCCATTGCTATTACATTTGCCCACAAGATCTTTCATGTCCCTTACTTAGGTCAATGGAGCCTTAGGGATAACTGGTGTCAACAGAACTTTGCAACAATATAACAGGGTAAACAGAAAAGAAGCACATAAAACAATATCTTAGGGGGAGGTTTGAGCACAAGTATCCCATTATTCCCCCCTCAAATGAATGGGGTAAGGGCTGAAGGTCTCTTCTTTCAATAGCTACTTCCTGCTGAAATTGAATATAGAGCTGTCCCTGTACCAAGAGGTCTCATTCAAGAGGTCATTCTTTAGCTGGTATCTGGAGCTTGGTCAACTCCAGGTCTAGGGGTGATACATCACAGTCATGGACAGGGGGTCATCTGGCTTAAGCAATCCGGCATCTGCAGGTGAAGAGTACTAAGCTGTGTCAGCAAGCACCCTACCATGCCCAGGGTGGCTGCTAGCACACGTTCTTAGATCTTCTTTTCTAAAGGAAAGCAACTCAAAAAGGGTTAACAATCTTACTTTAATCAATAAAACATATATCGTTTACCTAGTTCAGGGGGAAAAATCAGCACCCTGAACTTCAGAGAATACAAACAAGTTACAAGCAGACAAACAGATCAGCAGATGGCCTTCCAACTATCTGGTCATTACATCCATACCTAATCAGCTACTAGAGAGGGAAGCATCAACATCTGGGTTTTCAAAGCTGGGGGACTCAACAGCTTCCCAGATTCTTGTCTGGCCAAATCACAAACTCTTTCCAAAGTGAGCCCCAAAGCAAAAACTCACATCAGGGTATATATAGCCTTCTCCTGGATCAGATAATGTCACAGCCCTCTTGACCCACTGCCCAATCACAAAGTAATAAGGCATGGCCATTCCTGAAGAACAAGCCTCCCACCACAGGCTCCATGTGACCACATTCAGCCTATTGGGGGGCAGAGTATACTTTTAAATCAGGGAAGGTTCTCAGAGACACTTAAGCAAAGGGTGTAGGGGCAGGGAAGATCTTAAGATTCCCATAACAAAAGCCTGTAGGAAACAAATCCAGAAAACAAGTTTAACAGGAAAAAAAGTAAAAACAAAAAACAAGGAGACAATAAGCAGAAGCAGGATAGATAGAGGATTAGTTGTGCTTCAGGAGTCCATAAACCCCCTATCATTACCTCATTCACAGTAGAATATATGAGTTCAGGGTACAATCTGGTAATCATCTTTTCTTGAATAAAGAGCAGTTACAGTATTATCTTTCCCATGTGTTATAATTTCTGCAGACTTTAGAACATCATCTGGCTTCTGCTTTACCCATACTTTAACTCCCAATTTTATTCTATCAGTAGAATCAAACTCTTCAGCTCCTCTGATAGTTATTTTGGAAGGAGGGTCAGTTTTCACAAAGGGTGTTATTTCATAAGGAATAATAATCACTTGAAATATTCTATCATATTTTATAAAACTGTATAGGTTCTTCTGAATTTTATAATATCACAATTATTTCTCCTTGATAATTAGAATCTATTACTCCAGTCAACACATGTATTCCTCAAGCTGCTAATCCTGATTTAAGTAATATCCATCCAAAATGATTTTTAGGGATTCTCATACATATTCTTATTTCTTTTCTATACAACCAAATGTCCTGTAAACACTGCAAATCATATGCTGCCAAAACAGATGTTCCTGGATACTAGGCTGGTACATCTTGCCTCAGTCCATTACTCAATATTTGAGATCTTATGTGTTTGTTGTTTTCTAATTTGCAAATTTGGTGGTCATCATTCTGGCTAAGATTTACTTCCTCCCAATGGTCTATTCTTCAAATTACTTAAAGCAATGAACAAATTATCCTTCCAATTCTTATATGAATTATTAGACCTTAGCTTCCTTAACTGCTCTTTCAATAATTCATTCATTCTTTCAATTAACTCAGATGCTTGTGGATAATATGGAATATGATATATCCATTCTATATTGTTTAATATACAATATCTCTTCATTTGAAATGTGATCCATTGCCACTTTGAATCTGCATTCGGGTTCCATAACATAGACTTATGAGATCTAGAGTTTTAAAGGTATTTTTCTGGGTTGCATTCTTATAAGGACAAGACACTAGTACACCTGAATAGGTGTCAACACAAGTACACATAAATTTGCATCCTTTATCTTGGTGTAGGGGACCAAAATAATCTATTTGCCAACTTTGGGCTGGAACTTTTCCCCTTGCTATCTCTCTAGTTGCTACCCGAGGAACAGTTTGTTCCTTTCCCAGTTGACATATATGACATTCCTCTGTTACCTGTTTTAACAATTAATATGAGATACTAATACCTCAATCTTGTGCCCATCAGTGTGTGACCTGGACCCCTAGGTGGCTGGCTGTTTGATGGACCCATTTTGTTATTACTGGATCATAAGTTGGTGTCAGAGTAGGGACAATATGTTGAGTAATAATCTTTACTAGCTGATCAGCATGTGCATTGTACTCGTGTTCTGGTGTACTGAGGTCCATGTGAGCATCCATATAAAAAACTGACAAATCAGTAACCAAAGAAATGTCCCATATATCTTCCCATAATTCTTAGCCCCAGATTAATTTGTCATGAATTTCCTAATTTTGATTTTTCACATGGGCATCCAAATAGTTAACCCATTGTCTACCATCCATGAATCAGTACATATATGACACTATCCTCCTTGTTCTGTTTTGATGGCTTGTTGTACTGCCATCAATACCCTGACTACTTCCACCTGTCCTAGTACTTTCTAAAGTTCCCCTAGTATATGGTTTATAGGCTACCACTTTCCAATGTCTTTTATGTCCTAAATATTTTCCTGTCCCATCAGTAAAATATACATATATTTTTTTTTCTTCAGTTAATCCATCATATCCCTCATTCCATTTTACCAAGGACTGTACCAACTGTTGTTTTGGTTCAGGACATGTATAATTTCCCTCAGTATCCCTGTTTGCTATAGATTCAAGTAGATCAGAAACTACACTTTTGCCTGTTTCAGATCTCTTTCAAATATACCATTTCCATTTGATTATGCTTTCCTCTTGTGCATATCCAATTCTGTGAGAAGCTGGGGTACTCATTACCTGGGTCATAATCAGGATTACAGGCCTTGATATCATTTCATGGCCTAGAGTCAGCTGTTCAGTCTCTACCAAAGCCCAATATGCAGTGAACAACTGCTTTTCAAAAGGGAATTATTGAACTTCAGAAGAAGGGAGTTTCCTAGACCAAAATGCTAAGGGTATATTTTGGCTTTGTTGTTTTTGCCATAACCTCCAGGTTGAATATTTATCCTTTACAGTTACTTGTAATTCAACCAAGCCATTTTGCATATGCCATAAATCTAGGTCCAATTGTATAGCAGCTTTGGCTTCTTCAAAATCTTTACTCTGTTCAAGTCCCCAGTCAAATTCATATTTCTTCCTAGCAACTCTATGTAAGGATTTCAAAATCTGTTCCAAATGAGAAATGTGGTACCTCAATATCCAAATAGTTCTATAAACTTTGGGTCTTCTTTCTTATTGGTAGGGATAAGAAAATCCTGAATCTTTTGTTAGACTTGCAGGAGAATCTCTCACAGCCCCTTATTCCATTGTATCCCCCAAAATTTTACTGTTTGAGCTGGCCCTTGAATCTTTGGAGGGTTAATTTCCCAACCTTCACTTTTCATATGCTCAATTAAAAGTGTCAAACTCTTCTCCATTTCTTTTACATTTTTCCCCTATATCAAAATATCATCTATGTAGTGGGTTAAGTTGTATACCAAGTAGCTTTAATTCATCCAAATGTTCAGTCACAATCCTGACAAATAGTGGGGCTATACAGATATCCTTTTGGCAAGCAGGTAAAAATATATTGTCTGCCCTGCCAAGTGAAAGCAAACTGGTTCCATTGTATAGAATCTATTAGGATAGTAAAGAAAGCATTGGTTAAATCAATAACTGCATACCAAGTCCCATCATATTTCTCTATCCTTTTTATCAACACAATGGTATTTGGAACAACAGCATTCAAAGGAATAGTCATCTTATTCCATTGTCTATAATCCACTGTCATTCTCCATGTTCCATCTTACTTTCCTACTGGCCAGACAGGATTACTCCATTGAGTGGTTGTAGGAACTAACACTCTTACCTCAAAATATTCCTTTATAGTATTGGTAATTTCATCTTTACCCATCTGTCACATGATACTGCTTTAAAGTAATTACTTCAGAAGGTTCATTTAAAGTGATTGCGTATATTTTTTATTTTTCCCACTAAAATTTTATTCATTTTTATCCTCCTTACTGCAAATTGACATCTCCCCTCAGGCAAATTCAGAGTCATACCTCTCAATATATCTGTTCTAATGATGTATTCAGGAATTGGTACCATTACCAACAGTATATTCTTGTTTTAGGTGATTGTCCAATTTTCATCCTTAGTTTGACTTGTCTGGCTGATATTTCATATCCTCCCAGTCCTGTGATAGTTACCATGTTTGAATTTATCAGGCTTCCCATATGTAAGGGAGGCCTCTGCCCCAGTATCTATTCATGCCCTAGTTACAGTATTTGATCCATTTTTCCAATATATGGCCAAATTAATATTGCGCCTGTAATCCTGTCTTTGTATTTCTTTAATCTAAGCTTTTGTTTGGCCAATTTCCTATTCTCCCCGAAGGTGTGATGAACTTGGATACAAAAATTCAGGAGGATCTGTAGGGTCAATTCTTACTTCCCCATTCCATGTAATATTAAGCCCCTTTTCTCAGTACATTTTGTACAATTCATTAGTTGGAATACCATCTATTCTTCCAAAATCTACCCCTTCTCTCAGTAGTGCAGTAAACAAGTCTTTTCTTGTCCGTCTAGTCTGCCTTTGAATTTACTGGCTGTTTGTTCTTCTTTCTTAAGGAAATTAATCTTTTTCCCATTCCCCCAAGTCACCCAACTGTGAAATCTTATCCAGAGGGTGCCTTATCCCCCCAAATTAGTAGAGTCAGAATTAGGTGCTTATAAGCAGGAGAAGCCATCTTTACAATAATATTTCTATAAGAAACTGCTAAGGGGATATAGTGATACATATTTGCATCTCTGACCATGATAGCAGTTTTCATTACCTCTTCCTTTAACTTTCTCATACAGTCTCTAAGTATATACCAGGATCTTTCTCCACTAGGCCACATAGAATCAGCGGGATGCATTTCATTGCATGCCTCAGTAGCTAAAGCCAACAGGTTGATTGTGTTACCTCTTAGCATATGATGATTCCTAAAAGTTTGTTATACAAAAAGATTCTGACTAATAAATTTCAAACAATATACACTATCTACAGGTACTCCTTTAATCCCTTCAGCACTGATTCTCAACATCCAAGACACTAATGATTCTCTCATCCTTTGGGTGAATTGATTTAATATGTCAGTGACCTCCTGCTGAGTGAAATCCTCAATTATCTTCCTAAACATTGTGTGGCCTCCTTGCTTCTTCTGTTTTCTTCTTAGTATAGGGTGAACTTCTGACTGAGAAGGCTCATCTAACATTATTTCATTGTCCTCTCACACAGTCATCTGGCAGTCATCACAGAAACTAGGTTCATCCTGGGCCAAAGCTGCATGTACATCCCTTTTGTTAGTTTTTTTTTCTTCTTTTTCCGAGCCAAACCCACCACAGCCCTCTCTTCTGCTACCTGAAACTCTCCAGCTTGCTCTTTGCAAGGAGAGCTCACATGTTGTAACATAGAAAGTTTCTCATGCAAATGGCTAACTGCCTTTCCCTCTGAGCTTTCTCCTGCAGCAGTTTGTCTCTACTTTTACATATAATAAGATAACCAGTTAGTAAAACCCAGCCTCTTCTACACAATGCTGTCAGTTCTTTTCCTGGTTTTATTGGTATTTCTTGCAAACATCTTTCCAAATTTCTAGGTTCTCCTTCTGTAGTCTCGGTTCCCAGTTTCACAGGGTCTGATGCTTTTACCCCATTCCCTTGCTACAGAGGAATAAGGTAAATCCTCCTATCCTGGGTTATCCATTTCTTCCTCATAGTCCCTCTGCCTCCAAACTGAGATCAGGTACTTTGCAATCCCACCCTTGTCACCAAATGTAGAGCCAACATGATATTCAGAGCACTAAGAGTAACTATGAATTTGAAAGCATAGTTATGAATCATTAAAATATAACACTCTCCTTTTGAAGACAGAAACAAAACATTTATTCAGATACCAGAAAGTCAAATCCCCAAACCAGAAAGCCAAATCTATCATAGCAACAAAGAAATTAATACACCTTATCACCACAGGGAGGAACACCATACCTAAATGTCTCCTCGCCTTTGTCCTCTCCTCCCTCCTTTACAACTTCTCTCATTCCCAGCTTCCTGCTCAACTCTGCTCCACCTTTCAGCAAAGTCCTCCCACCGTAGGTTCCATGTGATTACTTTCGGCCTATTAAGGGACAGGGAAGATCTTCAAATTACCATTACCATTACACAGGGGCATGGAAAACCAGCCCTAACTAGGACACCACTTCCTCTTCCATTCATCAAGGGAAATCATAGGCTGATTTCTCTGTCACATTATACTTGTTCAGTTCTTTCACCTCTTATAGAATTAAATGGGGCTCATTTCTCATTATCAGGCTCCACTAGGAGAGAAAGAGTTGCTTGTAGACCTATCTTCTGATTCTCAAAGTCAAGGAACATTTGAACAACCTCCTAACTAGCCTGCTAAGCTGTATGTCTACCTGCTAGCCTGTTCCCCATATCCTCCTTCTTTATCTGTTGAATTCCTACCTGTACGTCAAAACTTAACTGAAATTCCACCTCCTTTAGGATGTATTCCCTAATCTCCATTATTATAATCCGTTCTGACCTCAAACTTCTACACAGCTCTTAATTTTTCTTTTTTTTTTAAATTTAATCTGTATTATTAACATTTTCTCCATCATTTTCTAGACAATCATCAAAACAATAAATCAAGGCACAATTTGTAATATTTGTTAATTTCCAAGGTGTAAATGCTTTCATTAAAATTTAAGAAGTTGTTTCTCCTGAGCTAATTCAGGCTGGCTCCAGTACACCCCTAATCATGACTGAGAAAGCACAAACAATGTAGGTGTTGAAAAACTCTGCCTCATTATTACTTACCATCACCCTATGTACCCTCAAAAGTATTTCTACCTTTTCTTTGACTTCCTTTTTTTCCCCCAATATAACTTTTGTTAATCTTTTTTTTTTTGTTTGGTTGGTTCTTTTGGGTGATTCTTATCTCTCTTCTCTAGTCCCAAGTCATTCTGAGCTTTAGTTCTCCTGGCATTCTTATAGGACCATGCTTTGCTTTTGTATTCATCCTCTGTTCCCTATCTTTGCTTCTATTTTCTAACCTTCTCTTTATTTTTTCAGTAAGTTGACTGATAGGTTCCCTTAGTATTCATTTGAGTCTTTTAAAAACTGTTAAAAACTTCCCTTTTTCTTGATCACTGGAATCATTTCATGTTGTGTCTTTTGACTTTTATTCTTAAGAGTATTCTATCAGACTTGGACTAACTTCCCCAATATAATTTTAGTCCATGGTATTCTATACAGCCTTTTTTTCTGAACTCTTTAAAACATAGTGTCCTAAAATCTAGTGACAAGTTAGATCATCCTTGGCTTTCCTTTCCTCTGTCACAAATCCTAAAATGTCTCTTCTTTGTATGATTTTCCACAATCATGAATTCTTCTTTAATGATGAGAATCAGATCCAGAATATGGTTTCTTTGTATTGGTTCCTTAACCTTTCAAAAAAGGAAATTTATCAGTAAGGCAATTGAAGACATTATTGGCTGTTCTGCTTTCAGCAAAGACAAAATTTCAGTAGACATCTTGTATAATTGAGACCTCCATCTCTGCTTTAGAGTCTGTTTCCTGAGTTCCTCCTCAATTTCCTCTTTCTACCCAGGTCATCTGTAATGTACCCCAGTGACAATGTTGTTTCTGTTTCTTCCTCTATTGATATTCATCAACAAGTTTTCTACCATATACTCCCCTCCCTTTCACTTTCTTGATCTTTTCCTCCATCTCCCCCCACCTTCCTGCATTCCCTCACATGACTATATCTTCTTTATATAAAATACTACCTCCACCCAAGTTTTATCTTTATTGTTTCTTTTGAATAAAATATATCATTCCAGAGAAATATTCCCACAATGGAATAGCCTCAACTTTCAGTAATAACCATAAGGTCTCATTTGTCTTCTTGTATTAGGACCTCCAGATCACCTTGCTTTTTGTCACTCATACCTGGTGCATTTGTGTATACTTGGTGCATTTGTGTATAGACATTGGAGGTCAGAGGTTTTATCATTATCTCTTTTCAGTTTTGAGTGTTGTACATTTCTAGGTATCCCTACTGCTATTGTTCCAATATCATTATTACTTCACTGACCTTTTGGATCTCCCTTTCCATTTGGTCAATGTTGTTTTTTAAGACCTTCTCCTCACTGCCTTTTTGGACTTCTTTTGCCATTTGAGTTAGTCTATTTTTAGGGTGTTATTTTCTTCAGAATTTTTTTGGGTCTCCTTTAGCAGGCTATTGACTCATTTTTCATGATTTTCTTTCATCACTCTCATTTCTCTTCCCATTTTTTCCTCTACTTCTCTTACTTGATTTTCAAAATGCTTTTTTAGGTCTTATGGCCCGTGACCAATTCATAATTTTGTTGGAGGCTTTGGATGTAAGAACTTTGACTTTGTTGTCTTCTGGTTGTATATTTTGATCTTCCTTATCACCAAAGTAAGGTTCTATGGTCTGATTTGTTTTCTACTGTTTGATCATTTTCTCAGCAAATTACCTAACTGTTTAACATTTTGTTAAAGTAGTTCTCTTCTTCTAGTGTGGAGGGAAAACCACCCCAAACTTCAAGGGTTTTGTGCAGCTCTTTTCAGAGATATTTCTAGGGATCTACAAATTTTCAGTTCTTCCAAGGTGGTATGATCAAAGGAGAGGTGTTTACTCCTTTCCTGGCCTGTGCTTTGATCTGTGCATGACCACAAGTACTCTTTTCTGCCTTGGAACTCTGAGGAGGATTCCCTTTCCATTGCAGCTACAATCTCTGCCATATTAGTGCTCCTCCTCATGCCAGGACTGGCTCCAGGACTGTGACCCAGATATACACGGGGCAAAGCAAGAGAATCCTACCTCATCTCCAGCAAAGAGATCCCTGCAATAGCCCTCTGATTAGGCTCTTGATCTCTTCTCTGTCTGCAGAGTGAGAGCCCCAGAAGCAGCTGCTGCTGCTGCAGCCATCACAGCCTGGGGCTGGGGCCTGACTATGCTCTTCTCTCCTACTTGAGGCTGAGGCTGAGGCTGGATGTTCTACTGACCTTTGAAGTTGTCTTTGGCATTTGTGGGCTGAGAAGTCTGGAAATCACTACAGTTGTCAGTGATTCAGTACCCTGAGGCCTGCTCTGGCCCTGTCTGCACCTGGCTCAGCCCATGCTGAACTGCTTTCTGTTCCTAGGGTGGTGTGATATAGCCTTCCTGTTGGCCTTCCAGGCTGTCTTGGGCTGTAAATCTGTTTCACTCTATCATTTTGTGGGTTCTGCTGCTCTAGAATGTGTTTAGAGTAATTTGTTACAGGTATTTGGAGGGGCCTGGGGAAGAACTCAAGCAAGTCCCTTCTTTGCCTCTACCATCTTGGCTCTGCCTCTACTTAATTTTTCACAATACAGGTATCCTTTTGTAATAAATTATGTATCATGGGTAATATGTATAGTCCTTATCTATTCACTACTACCAGTCATAACAGCTAACATTTATAAAATGTCTACTATGTTCCAAGTACTATGCTAAGCACTTTACAATTATTATCTCATTTGCTCCTCATAATAACCCTGGAAGGTAGGTGGTCTCATTATCCCCATTTTACATATAAGGGAACTGAGGTAAACAGAGTTTAAGTAATTTATACAAAGTCACATAACTAGTAAAGTATCTGAGTCTGGGTTTGAACTCAGGCCTTCCTGAGATCAGACCTGGTGTTCTATATCCTGTGCTACCTTGCTGCCATAAATTCCATGATGACAAGTTCAGTTTTATCTCACCTCAAACTTAGTATCTTCGTAAGCACCTAGGTCAGTGAACTGTATGTATGAGGTAATTAATTATATATCTGGATTTGAGTTACTGGCATTTAAAAAACAAAACAAAACTATCTCCTGAAAGTTTTCTTCATTTATGACTATTTTTTATAACCAGGGAAAAAAGTGAAATTTAATCTGATATTTCAGAATCACAAGTTATTAGCGAGCTGCCTCCACAACAAGACAAAGGAGCATATAATGCTATAAAGCTTAATAATTTGCCATTAGTTTGAGAGAATAAATTTAATTACAGTACAAATTAGCTGCCAAACCTTAACCTGTTGGCCCTGTAGATTTCTGGAGCTTTACTGCTGAGCAGTAGCCCCCAAGCACCAGTGCTATGAATTGAGTTACAGAAGTCACTCTTTCATTAAGCACCTCTCACTTTGAGATGTTTTTTAAAAAGCTGCTATTTTAACACAGTAGCAAATATAATAAATGTATTCATGAAAGTTAAATTTGTTCAAAATAAGTGTGCCACATTACATAAACAGATTCTAAAAATGGCAGGATGCTGAACAACTTTTTTTTGTGTTAGAGGTAATTTCCTTGGTACAGGGAACAGCCGAGAAAGGAAAAAATCTCTTTACCAATGCAGGTTGGAACCTTTCCTGTAATTTATAGTCTTAAGAGAGTTGAGTAGAACACTCAGAGGCAAAGTGACTTACCCAAAGTAACATGCCAAAGGCCAGACTTAAACCTAGGTTTTTCTGTCTTCAGGGGTGTCTTTTATGCACTAGATCACACTGACTCTTATCAATGAAATGTAATGATGATGATGATGATGATGGATTGTGATAATGATGATAGCTCATGTTTATGTAACACTTCAAGCTTTTAAAAATGCTTTTCCTGGCAGCAACCTTGAGAGATTGGTAGTGTAAGAATAATTACTCTTGTTTTACAGGTGAAGGAACTGAGACCCAGAAAAGGCAAAAGACAATCTCAAAGCTATGGCTAAACAAGAGTTGAACCCTTGTCCTATTACAACAAATCCAATCCTCTTTCCATGAAGGCATCCTCTGCAGTTATTGAACCTAGGTACAGCTCTTTTCCTAGGAAAGGAAGGGAAGGGAAGGGGAGGGAATGGGAAGGGAGAGAAACAGACACCCTTATAAATAGTTTTTTAATTATATTTTTTACTTTTACATGACCTAGATTTCCCTCTGTTTACTCCTGTATCCGTGACCTCTCAGAACAAACTTTTAAAAAAAATTAATTTTAATTTATTTTTTTGTTACATTTTGAGTTCTAAACCGTCTCTCTCTCCCTGCCTTTCCAACCCTCCCTAGAGGCCACCATTTATAAATATTTATAAATTTATGTAAATTTATAAATATATGTAAAATCATTACCATACTTCAATTTATCAATTTTTTTTCTCTGCAGGTGGATGGCATTTTCCTTCATAGGTCTTTTATAATAGATCTGATTATTTATAGTAGTCAGAATAACTTTGCAATTCACAATTATTCTTCAAACAGTATTGCTCTTACTATATACAATGTTCTCTTGGTTCTGCTCATTTCACTTTTCATTATTTCATGGAAGCTTTTCCATGTTTTTTTCTAAAAATCAAGCAGCTTATCATTTCTTACAACATGGTAATATTCTACTACAACTTGTTTAGCCATTCCCCAATTGATGGGTATCCCCTCACTTTCCATTTCTTTGCCACCTCAAAGAGAGCTGCTATAAATATTTTAGAACATGTTTATTGTTTTCCTTTTTCCATGATCATCTTGGGAAACAGACTTAATAGTGATATTTTGGGGTCAAAGAGTATAAACAGTTTTATAACTCTGGGCATAATTCTATTTTACCCTCCAAAAGTGTTAGATCAGTTCACAGTTCCACCAACAGTGTATTAGTATTCCAATTTTTCCACATCTCCTCCAACGATTATTATTATCCCCTTCCAACATTTTAGCCAACCTTATACGTGTGAAATGATATCTTAAAATTGCTTTAATTTGCATTTCTCTAATCAATAATTATTTATAGCATTTTTCTGTATGGCTATATATAGCTTTAATTTCTTCATTGAAAAACTGCCTATTCCGTATCATTTGATGACTCATTTTTAAAATAAATTTGATAAATTTCTCTGTATACTTGAGATACAATACACTTACCTATTAAAAATTTTCACAGTTTTTGCTTTCCTTATAATTTTGGCTACATTGGTTTCATTTACATAAACCCTTTTAAATTTAATGCAATCAAAATTGTCCATTTTATATCCCACAATGCTCTCTATCTCTTCTTTATTCCTAAATTCTGCTCCTATCCATAAGTCTGACTTTGTATAAAAAAAGTGTTTTATAATTATGTTCATGTAGTCATTGGGTTTGTCTTGATAGGTATATTCCCAGATATTTTATACTGTCTAGAGTTATTTTAAGTGGAGTATCTCTTACTATCTTTTCTTATAAGGTTTTGTTGGTAATATGTAGAAATGCTTATGATTTATGTTGGTTCATTTTATACCCAGCTACTCTGCTTAAATTATTAATTGTTCCAACTAATTTTTTATTTGAAACGCTAACCTTTTCTAAGTATATTATCATATTGTCTACAAAAAGAGATAACATTATTTCCTCATTGCACATTATGATTCCTTAAATTTCTTTTTCTTCTCTTATTGCTATCATTTCTAATACAATAGTGAATAATATTGGCAATAATAGCCATCCTTGTTTCACTCCTGATTTTAGTGGGAAGGCATCTAGCTAGTTTCCATTACAAATACTGTTTGCTTATGGTTTTAACTAGATGGTTCTTATCATTTTAAGGAAAAATCCACTTATACAATCCTGTACAAGTCCCTGTAATTTCCCTACTCTGTTTTTTATTTTCCTGGTTTAGGTATCAGTGCCATATTTGTTTCATAAAATAAGTTTGGTAGGACTCCTTCTTTGCCTATTATTCCTAATAATCCATATAATATTGGAATTAGTTGACCTTTAAGTGTTTCATAGAATTAATGCCATCTTTTATAACAAAGAATTTTTAAAAACTAAAGAGGAAGAGAAAAAATTAAAACCAATTGAAAAAATCTCACATAAAAGCAACACTAGCATCATATACAACGTATATAATATTCCATATCTATAACTCCCCTGCAACCCAGGCAAACTTTACAAAAAATCCAAAGACGTGCCTTATTACATCCTTTCTTTGTGGTTGTACTCACTCTTTGTAATTTTGTTACTCTGACTTCTAATTTTTTTTGTGGTAATTATTCTTTCCACTTACATTGTGTCTTGTTCTGTTCTGTTTTGGGTAGAAATTGTGCTTTTCATTTTTTAATGCTTTATTTTCCTTGCTTTGAATGAGATCATGTAAGCCTTTTGATCCTACTCTGTTCATCAAGTTCATCATTTCTTACATCAGAGTAATGTTCTATTATATTCATATACAAAGGTCTGTTCAACCATTTCCCAATTGAATGTGATATTTTATAAAATTTGGAGATTTGCATGTTCTGATTGTCCCTGGATAAGAATTATTCTAAATTTATTTGGTGTCTCTCCTCACTAGAAGTAAAAATAGGTATTCACTTAACTAAGTGATTGAGCAGTAATATGGATGGGGGGCTTTAAGTCCTCAACAATTTGGAAAGTGTTTTGATTGACTGAAAGTGAACCTTGAAATGCAGAAATGAGTCAAGGATCTTGAATCAGTCAGATAAAGTGCTGAAACCCATGTTTGATCTAAATGAATCCCAGTGGGAAACTGTTTTTTCCTGGACCATTGGAGAAGAAAAAACACCTTTCCCTCCTGATTGAAGGAGAGATTATAATAATTTGTATAATACTAAGCCATTTTAGTATAGAATAGAAATAATAGGAAAATTGGTTGACTCTGTAGTGGCCTGGAAATTTGACTAGTTTACAGAGAAAGCCCCTGATGTTTGATCTTCCTACCTTTATCTTGCACTAGTATCCACTTAGTGTTTATAACAAGAACTCCCATACCCAGAAAATTTTTCATTGTTCCTCATAATCAGATATCCTATACTCTGCTTATCCAACATTTCATCAACATTTCTCCCTTCCAATTCATTCTATGTGTATGAAGTCAGGCTGGGGAATTAATCCCTTTAAACTCCATCACCAACTCTACTACCAGCTCTGTCATCATGAACACAACCATCACCAAAATCAATACAATCCTTATGCTTTCTACACTGTATCTCTTCTCAATCTATCTCCCAAGTCTGTCTTCCCTTCCCCAGTTAGCCTATAAAGTGACTATTCATCATTCACAGATCAACTCCAATACTATTATAGGGAAGGTTTCTCCTAATTGGTTTGTCATCAATCTAATGCACTTGTTTTAGATAGATAGAAATATCTCTCTCTGTCTCTGTTTCTGTGTCTCTCTGTCTGTGTCTCTATATCTCTGTGTCTCTCTCATTCTCTGTCTCTCTTCACCCCCTCATCTCCCTCTCTCTCTCCATTTATATAT